>OX422217.1:459110441-460310441 GCA_949130495.1 Sambucus nigra
CGGGCCCCGAAGAAGAATGGTACCTAGACCTGTGCCACATGCCCCAAATATTGCCCAGCTTGACAATCTACCGTTGCGAGGATCTGGGGGATATGTCGTTCGTGTGTCCAAACCGCCCGGAGAACGATCAGATCAACCACACCCACCACAAGCGTAAAAGCCCATTACTCATACTCTTTCACGTGGATGTCCACGAATCCTCGAGTTCATGGGGAGATGACTCATCACGAGATGATGATGAAGACCCTTTCGCTAAGGTGGATCAAGAGATTCAAGACGAAAGAGATATTTTTGACATCCGAGGACAATAGAGCGAACAATGCACAGGGATATTCAAGTAGATGTGTTGAACTTTAAAGGGAAGATGGACCCGAATTCCGTTGATATATATATATATAACAGAAATAAAAAAAGTAATACAAGGGCTTGAAGAGGATTAAGTGCGTTTGACTTGTAAGGACCAAACTTGTGGGACATGTGAAGACTTGGGGGAATGGATTTGTGTCAATGATGGGAAACAGGAAGAAGCCAGTTATGAATTAGGCCAAGATCAAGAAAGTATCTTTAGGTCGCGTTTGTATCTAAAATAATGAAGTTGATTTATTTAAACGGGTGAAAAGTTTGTGTCCAAATCCCTCACCCTTCAATGAATAAAGGCAACAATATCGTCTTCTCTATACTTCAAAGATTTCGAAATAGTCAAACAATCAATGACCTACAACTTCGAATTAAGTTTGGCTTAAAACTTGTGGGAGATTAGGAATCTAGAGAAGGTGGTGAGCAGGCAAGAAGGTTAAGGAGTACTTTTGTTTGGTGGGAAGCAATAAAGGATCCGGCCGCTGACTCCAACTACACCAAAGATGCCAAAGGTAACGACTACTTCGAATTGCTTTCCGTGTAGCACATTTAGTCACAACGGCTTCGATTGCCCGAAGAAAAAGTGGCGTCCAATGGTTTGATGGTGGAGTAAGGAATTTAAGAAGCTTCACCAAAGATGACGTTCTCATGGCCCGAGTAGATAACCCACCGAAATCTAAAATGAATTCCCCTAAAAAACTTAAAGCTTGATACCAAGCTTTTCCGAAAGGAAGGGTTCCTACCGTGGAGCGGCCCAGTCTTGTTTGCCAAGAGTTGCCTTTGATCACGTCCCGTTTTTGTCCTCTTCTGTTAGTGTGGGTGTGAGTCAAGGGAGTATTTCCTTCAAATTTTAGAATATGTGGCTCAAGGAGGGTGACTTTGTTGAGAGGGTTAAGGTGTTGTGGCAAGGGTACCAGGTGGAGGGTAATACGGGGTATGTGTTGGCCAAAAAAACAAGTCGGGCTCAAGTAGGATATTAAGAAATGGAACCTGGAATGCTTCGGCAACATTCGACTTTGTATTGTGAGGAGGTGGAAGAGATTAAGGAGTTGGATGAGAAGGAGGGGATGGGCTTGATGTCCAGGGAGGAATATTTGAGGAGGGAGGAGAGGAAGGGGGAGACGAGCAAAAAGATGATGGAGGAGGAAATTAGTTAAAGACAAAAAATGTGAGCGTTGTGGCTTAATGAAGGGGATAAATATACAAATTGTTTCATACAACTACGAATTCTCATTGGAGGTTCAATCATATAGGAAGGATTGAGGTGGGGGAGCCAAAGTTCACGGAGGAGGGTGATATTAGAAGGGCGATTACACAATTTTATGTTTGCACGTGAAGGAGGAAGAGTGGAGGATCACTCTGGATGGGCTAGCGTTGAAGACTATGAACGGTGATAAAGCTCCTCGTTCAATTTCACTATGGCCTTCTTTCAGCAGTGCTATGACGTAATGAGGATAATCATCATGGCATTTATTTTGGTTCCATGCTCGAGGCCGATTGGAGAGGAGTCTATACGCATTTTTCATCACTCTCATCCCTAAAGAAAGAGGGCGATGGATGTGAGAGACTTCACCCCTATTAGTTTAGTGGGGAGTGTTACTGTCAAAGGTGCTTTCACTTAAGCTCAAGAAGGTATTACATCCATTATTTTCAAGGTTCAACATGCATTTGTGGGGGTAGACAGATTTTGGATGCTATTGAATGTGTGGAGGTGAGGTAATAGAGTGGGATCCCCGGAGTTATCTGTAGGCTCGACATTGAGAAGGCTTATGACCATATGAATTGGGGGGTTTTACTGTACGTACAAAGATGGGTGGAGTTCGAGGAAAGATGGAGAGGGCGAATTCAAAGTTGCATTTCCACAGTTTGATTTACTATGTTAGTGAATGGTACGCCGGAAGGATTTTTTAGATTTCTATGGGACTTCCCTATGGAGACCCATCTCTCCTTTTCTTTTCATCATGGTGATCGTGGTGATCGAGGCCTTGAGCATGCTTATGTCTCTTTTAGTGGGATATAGGTTGATCAGTTGCTTCTCAATAGGGGCTCGTGACAAATCTCCGGAGACAATCTCTCGCCTCTTGTTTGCAATGATACTATCACTTTTCCTTAGAGCTGAGGAAGTGAGGAGGTTGACAATACTCTAGTCATGTGCTTTGAGCAATATTCTAAAAAGTGATCAAGATCGCTGTCTTGGAGAGGCACCTACCTCGCATGAGAGCTAGGTGACAAAAAAGGCGGACCAAGTGAAGATATCACCGATTTGGGGGGGGGATTGCTTAACACATATTACCATACCATATCATTTCGAGGCTATATTAAGCAGGATTAACATTAGAAAGGTAATGAGGAGGGCCTCAAATATCTTCTATTGAAGGGCGAGGATGTGTGCAAACTGATGACCAGGGGGTGAGTATAAAAAACATTGAACTCTTTAATAAGGTTTATTTGGGGACGTGACTTTGGAGAATTATGTTGTAGGAGAATCGTCGCTTGAGACGCATTGCAGTAGAAAGATTTCGCTTTGTTTTAAATAAGTGGCGCTTTGGAATTTATTGTGAGGATGGCCAACTTTCTTTAAGCAAACTTCTTTTAGTTGTGGGATGATCTGGAGACGAATTGATTTGTAGGAGGGTAGTGTGACTGAGGTCTGGAAAGATACTGAAACAGGTGAGGCGTGACCCACTTCAATGAACTCTGCTTTCAAGGTTTTCAAGAACTTCTAGAGCAGCACCTGGTAAAACCTTCTCCTTTTCGTAAAAATGGAACCAAAGTAAGAATTACTCCCTATAAGAAAATGAACTTCACCACAATAATAGTAACTTTTCTACAGAGAAACTCCTGAGAATGATGGCTATCAGTGTGGAGTGAAGGAACAAAGCACTCAGCACTTAGAAAGAGAGCACGGAGAGAACACTAGGTATCTGGTGTGATTTTGACAAAGTGACGGTATGACTTGAGTTCTGATTGTGACTTGACCTTGCCCAGAGGTCCTATTTATACTTGGGCACTAGGGCTGAGTTGGCACTTTTTAGGTGTCAAAACTGAGGCAGTTGGTGAGGGACAAGGTCTGCAATGTACTATTTGTCCCTATATATGTGCAGACGCCTGTCCCCTCTGACAGGAGCCACCTGGTGCAAACCAAAGTCAAAAAGCAAATATGTCTGCGCTTGTAGACAAAATATCTGATTTGGTAAATATCTTTTAAAACGATAACTTGTTGTACAAACTTTGTAAACTTGAGGAGGGTCTCAAGCACCACCTCCTCTAAAATCTTTAATAAACTTGATGGGGGACCTCAAGGACCATCTCCTCTAAAATCTGTGTGTTGGTATAAACTTGATGGGGGACCTCAAACTTTGTTCCAGTAATCTTTGAGCATTTGCGGACGAGGAGCCCCTTGTGGTGGGCCTCCTTGCCCAAATTTCATTACTGTGTTTTCTAAGCTGTTTTGGGACGAGGACTTCCTCGTGGTGGACCTCCTCACCCAAATTTCCTTTATGTGATCCTTGGGGATTTTGGGACGAGGAGCCCTTCTTGGTGGGCCTCCTCACCCAAATTTCACTTTTGTGACTGAGCTTTTTGGGACGAGGAGCTCCTCATGGTGGGACTCCTCGCCCAAATTCCCTTTCTGTGTAACTTTGAGGTTTTGGGGGCGAGGAGCCCTTCATGGTGGGTCTCCTCGCCCAAGTTCTATTTCTGCAAATTCTGGGCATTTTGGACGAGGAGCCCTTCATGGTGGGCCTCCTCGCCCAAGTTCTATTTCTTGAATTTTGAGCTTCTTGGGACGTGGAGCCCTTCCTGGTGGGCCTCCTCGCCCAAATCTACTTTTGTCTTAGCCAGGGCACTTCTTTGGGGGGGTGCTCGTGGTGAGGCCCCCCTCACCAATTGGGCCTGCTCCCTTAACTGTTTGGACAATTGGGTGTGTAACCCTCTAAATTAGTCCCCTCGTACAAAAATCTGTGTGTTGAGTATACCAAAGGTTTTTGTACGCAATTATTCATTATTTCTTGGAATATGAACAAGCTCACTCAATCTCATGATGATAATGTCGCATTAATTAGGCCTGCTACCTCAGCCCACTTTTATGGTCTCGAGGTGATACGTGTCAAATGGGGAACACACATCTCATCATTAGGGAAGTGTTCTGCTCTCTTTTTTATTGGCAGTCTGTGTGTGGCTTAATAGGGTATAAAAATCCCTTTTTTAACTTTCATTTCTTTTTTACCTTAACACTTGCTTTCAAACTTAAGTTCTTTAAAGAGAGATAAAAAGTCGAAAGTTTCCATAACCACCGTCCTTTCTTCCCTCTTTCACCACTGTAAATGGCCTTTTCATCTTCTTAAAACCTCGCTTCCACCATCGCCACTACCACTAGCGAGGTGCTAGTGGGTGTGGTACCCATTTTCATCACCATCTCGACAGTTTTGGCCACCGGAGCCACCACTATTACCTCTGTAATTTTGGATTTTGTTTCTGGAGAGTTTGGCGCTTCGTCTGTTGGGATGCCCATCAGGGGGGGCTCCTCGTCTGTTGGGATGCCCACAAGGGGGACCTCCTCATCTGTTGAGATGTTCACAACAGTGGCCTCCTCATCTGTTGGGATGCCCACAACAGGGACCTCGTCTGTTGCCTACTCGAAATCCCAAAAGAAATACCTGGTAGCTCGCCAACGAAGGGACTTTAGCCTTTATCGTCCGGCGCCTTATTTTGGCAAAGTGGATACTTTCATGGCCTCACTCGCGAATTTCGAGCTGGAGTTTGTGGCGAAGATAAACGAGCGACCCCAAGTGGGTCTAGGTGAGTCTTCTGATTTTCCCATTGTCTTGCCTGATTCAATTCTTAGGGTGCAAATGGACAGAGGCGATTTTCCCCATTCCAACATTGAGGTCTAGGCATGTGGGGGTGCTACAGAGGAATGGAGTCTCTGGGTTGATCATGTCTTGTGCACCCCGTCACACAAAGATATTATTGAGAGGCTAGGTCTTCTGACCACCATTAGCAGTCTCAAGTCTTGTTCCATTGCCAAACAATCCAGCACTTTTACTGATGTGAATGAAGAATTGGGGTTATTTTTAGTATTTTTAGGGTTTTATTATATTTTTATTATTTTTTAGTCTTTCTTTTATTTTTAGTATTCATTGTATTTTCCTTTTTGTTTAGTATATAGAAGAAGGAAGGGTAATTGGCATTAAGGGCATATTTGTAATTAGATTCTTACCTTAGAGGCCAAGCAACCTCCTTCCTATAAACACCCCTTATGTAGACTCATTTTTGTCATTCTTCCATTATGAGATATTGAGATTTGAGAGAGTTTAGAGAGAGATTATCTTTTGTTGCTCCCATTTGACGTCATTTACGTCAATTGGTATCAGAGCCTAGTCGCTCCACCCGTTGTTATTGTTGTTGTTGTAAAACAAGAACTCGTAAACAACGTCAAGGTGGGTTCAAGAAAAGATAAACACCTCCGACGAAAACACTTTCAATCAAATCTTGGAGGCCCTCAACCAATTGACGACCCGACTTGACGCACTCGACGCGTGTACTCCTCCACCACCACCCACCATCATTAACCCTAACCCTAACCCTAACCCTAACCCTAACCCAAACCCAAACCCAAACCCTAGCCCCCAAAATCCCTCCACTCACGCTTCATTTCAGCCCCTACCCCAAGAAAATCAAAACCCTAACCTTATTTCACCCTCCACCACATCAAGAGCCACCGCAAGCACCATCCAACCACCCTCTACCCTACACCAGTAGGGACGGAACCCACATCCGCTACCGACCACCCGCCAAACACCTTTGGCCGCCCTAAAACAACCTATATACTGTCCAGACGAATAGAGCCGGAGCTCCAGGCAATCGCTCTCACAGTGCCAACTGGTCAACCACACCCTTCGACAGTGCAAAACGACCCGAACCAAAGTACCAAGTTGCCAAATGAACCCACCGAAGGTCGCCTAGGGCCGGTCGACCTATTCCACCCTTCTCCGAGGCAGCACACCCCAAACCGGAGTCAATACAGCCCTCCGATGACTAGCAATCCCTCTCCGACCATTGTTCACCATGTACGAAGCCTCCAACTTCAAGAAACCCATCCAATGGGTCAGATCCGACCCCCAACAAAGTCACATACTCCGATTGCCCAAATCCATGGTCCGATCACTCCAATGGTGGTCAACGACAAATTTTTTGTTCAAAAATTGGTGTTTCTTTATCCCAATCCCTTCAAGAACACTCCTCCGACAAAATCAATTCAATTTCAGCCCATATTGCCCCAATCCTCTTAAGAACACATTCAAGAACTAGGGTTTGACACCCAAACCTTGGTTTTTGATCCGGGTGGTACATATTTTTGATAATTGGCATGAGAGGCGAGAGGAAAAAAAGTTGAAAATTGATCCAAGAATTGAAGAATGCCCTCTCCTTCTCAAATTTTCCGCAAATTACGTTTTGACCCCTCAAAGTTTGCATTTTCTGCACATTTTGGGAATTTTTGCAATTCGACCTCAATTTTTAAAGTTCGAGGACGAACTTTTTCGAAGGCGGAGAGAATGATGTGAATGAAGAATTGGGGTTATTTTTTGTATTTTTAGGGTTTTATTGTATTTTTGTTATTTTTTAGTCTTTCTTTTTATTTTAGTATTCATTGTATTTTCCTTTTTGTTTAGTATTTAGAAGAAGGAAGGTTAATTGGCATTAAGGGTATATTTGTAATTAGATTCTTAGCTTAGAGGCCAAGCAACCTCCTTCCTATAAATACCCCGTATGTAAACTCATTTGAGTCATTCTTCTATTATGAGATATTGAGATTTGAGAGAGTTTAGAGAGAGATTATCTTTTCTTACTCCCATTTGACGTTATTTACGTCATTTACTTTGCTATCTTCTCGCAGGAGTAGGGATTCACACACTTTCATTACTGGCTAGGGGGAATTCACCATCACTTTGGAGGAAATCTATCTGCGAGTTGCTCGCTCTTCCTTACTTGGGGAGCCATGTTCTCACCGATGCCTTTGAGGATGAGGTCGAGGAGCAAATGGTGGGAGAGCTCCACTCTGCTTTGGGTGAGTGCTCGAAATATGTTGCTATTAATTTGACTGGAACCACCAAACATTCCTTCACCAAGTGGCAAAGATACTAGTTCAAAGATTTCGAGCAGCTGCCCAAGGGTGAAAGTTCGAGCAGGGCCTTGAGGAGTTAGGAGGGCCCAAATATTAACTCCCCCTCGCACTTGGCAGCATTCTTTGTCACTTTTCTGAGTAGGTTCCTTCTTCCTAGAAGGTCAGATGATTCTCCTCGTGAGCTTCTCTTCAAGCTTTCTGTGAGGCTTGCTCGAGGGAGGGCAGTCCCCCTCACAGCTCTAACCTTAGGGTCTTTATACACTTAGGACAGGGCTCATGTGGATCTTGAGCGTTCTTGTGGGCATTATGATGCCATCAACTTTGCCTACACTTTCATCATCATGTCCTTTTTATTTGAGAGATTTCCCCACTTTGCCCCAAAGGCTAGGGCTTGTCACAGCAGGGCTGCTCGTGCTGCAAGATGGCACAAGAAGACTCCTAAGACTACTCTAGGGACTTTGATAGACAACATTGATTAGTTTTCCTTCACGCCTTACAGCAAGATTGTTGGAGATATTTTTACTTAGCACTCCTCTGCTTCAGGGGGCACCTTCTACCGCCCTCCTGATGCTGAGTTTGTTCCTACCTGCCCCCACATTTCTGTCACTGTTATAATTCTACCATGCACCTTGCCTTCTCTAACTGACCTGGGCAAAGGTGTGGAGTTAGTGAGGAGGCAGTTTGGTTATGATCAGGGGGTTCACACTCTTGTTTATCCTTCGAGCACCTCACCCTTCGAGCTATACCTTGAGGCTTTTGCTAATTTCACATTTGAGGGGGGTGGTTAACAGAGTTAGCCACCTGGGCAACTGGTTTGTACCCTCTCGAGATTACTTGCCTTTTTTTACTCGTTCGTGGTTTACCCTTTGGCAGAGGCAGGTCCTCCTGATTCAAAACTGCGTGAGGAATGTCCCTCATGAAACTATTTCCACAAAAATTCCCAACAATGATAGGTACTTGAGTAAGAGGACACAAAAGTCAGTGTGGCACCGGAGCACTATCTCCAAGGCTCCTCTCGAGCAGCTCACTCCAATCTCAGTGAGGCCTCTGCTCAACGAGTCTATTTATTCTAAACAACCCGAGCCTCAACCTGTTAAGCCCAAGTCAAAAGGCAAGACAAGAGCCCCAGCTGCTTCAAAGTGGAAGCATCCTGATGTGGATGTTTCCAACTTCATACCAATTACCACTGCCCTTGCTACCACTGTTACTACCACTGCTGCTGCTACTGCTGCTCCTACTCCCCCCCCCCCCCCAAGAACTAGGGCGAGCAAGAAGAAGAAGAAAAAGACCAATGTTGGGGTTGTTGTTCCCTCTCCTGCACCAGACCAAGGGTATGACACTAATAACCTTGGAGTGGAGGAGACATACGGGACTGTGCGAGAGCATGGCTATGAAGCCCTAGGGTTATCTGTTGAAGAGCCTGCTTGAAGAGCCTGTTGTTACTTCTATTCCCATTGGTGAAGGTACTATACCTCATTCCCTTCTACTTAGTGAAATTTTCACGGGGTTTCACTTGTTGGTTCCCCTTCTCTATCATTTGAAGAGGAGCTAATCGATTATAGAAGCACTCCCTCCTATGATGATGACGGTTCTTCTTCGAATGAGATGAGTGTCACTGATCTTTATGATGATCAACACCCTGATACTTCTTTGTTACCAATTTCGAGGGAGTCTTCTAGCGAAGGTGTCATGATATATTCTCCATCTGCCAGCAGTCCCACTACTGGGCGCCTACCATATGGGCAGACTGCCCGCTCCACCACTGTAAGTCTTTTCTCTCAACCTTTTTAGTACTATTTTATCGTCCAGTTACATATGCGTAGTTCGGATATGAATTGTCTTTATCTTTATGACATTTGTAGGGTGTCTCTATTGCGGCGAGTGATCCGTTGCCTCCGCCTCCTGCCCGAGGGCCTTTTCCAAGGGCGAGGAGTTATATGTTAGTCTCATCTTTGGCTCTATCTAGGGAGGTTTGTCACTTTCCCCTAGTCAATCATTATTTTCTTCTCTTTTCAGTCTTACCAATACAATCTCTGTTCTTGTCTAACTTTTACAGCTATCTAATGTATTCCCGACGACAGCGAGGACTTCTTACATGTCCTCTTCAGTCCACGTAAGCATTAGCTCTCCCGAGTCCTTTGCTTTTACTGGTCATATTTTGAAGCATATCTTTTAAAGTCCTCTTTTTTTGTATACATAGGTGACTGTTTCTCTTAGTCGCCTTTCTTCTTCCTCTCCCTCCCCCTCCTCTGTAGTGAGAGGTTCTTCCGTTGGGCTGCCTGTGGTACTTTGAGTTTGTCTCATGTATTGTCTTTATTTATTCTGTTATACTTTCTACATCTATGATTGTATCGTCTTTGTTTGTCTTTATTGCAGGGACCTCTTACAGCGGCCCTTTCGAAACTGGGGGAATAGCACAGCTCACGGGAGGCACTGCGGGTCTATCACATTCGGGGAGGATTCCCATCTCCCGAGTCTTCGTGCCCATGGACAATAGGCCTCACATTCAACCTATATCTTCCCGGCCAGTTTTCACTATTGCGTCTAGCGAGCCTTTTACACAAGTTAGCTCCACCTCTCAGGGATTACTTATTCCTGTTAGGCTCCATTTCTTTCTTTATTTATGTTTGATTCTTTGACAACTTTGCAATGATTAGGCCACTGTATCAGATGCGACTATCTCGCAGGTCATCTTCCCTCCTTCTTTAGAAGGACTTCAGGTATACCTGTATCGAATCTTTCGTCTCTCGACTCATTTTTTCTTTGCCACTGGGATTCTATTCTCATACTCTGTTTATGTTTATTTGTATGCCAGTTGATCAGTGCTACCACTTCATCGCTTCTTTCTTCGGTTCCCCCTTAGACCATACTACTGCTGAGGAAGCTCTAGCAGCTGTTGCCTCTGTGGTAGGTATTATTATAGCACCTCTCCCGGTAGTTATTCTAACTTGTCTATGCTTATCTTTTATATGTTTTTCTTCATTACTACGAACAACTCATAATTTTGTCATGTCTTTCTTTCATTCGCAAAGCGGTGTTAGTGAGACCTCCTCCTTTGTGGCGCCCGTCATGAGGGTCACAGAGATAGCTTCTGAGGCACCACCTGCAGAGTCTCCCTTTATCTTCTGTAAAGCTTACTCGGCCAACCTGGCTGAAGTCCCCTTGTCTGAGGGGCCTTTTCCTAGTTCTGCAGGAGCAACTTCAGTGGTATGTTAGTCTTTACATATCTACTTGTTGGATTAATTACATATTTGCATACTCTGTAGTTTCTTCTAACATTTCTGTAGATGAGGTCTCTTTACTTGCGGGACCTATATTTGAACTCTCAGGTTAGTACTCCACCAGTTTCTGTGCCTGAGGAGACTCTGGCCAGTGTCTCGGAGGAGACTGTTCCGGTATGTATAATGTCTCATATTTTTCTTTTCATCGACTCATATTTCTATGTATGAGTCTATTGACACCCTCTAGCTTTGTCATTTCGCAGGCTAGTATCACTCCTACTCCTACTATTGAGGAGTCTCTGGCAAGTGTCTCAATGGGGAGCTCCCAGGTAAAAACTTGGTTTACCTGAACCTTTGAGCTTACATTTTTCTGTGTAAGTACTTGTTGACATTAACCTGTTTCCTGTTTTCAGGTTAGCGCCGCGATTGTTCCTCTGACTGTGGAACAATTAAGGAGAGTTACTGCGAGTTAGGTATTATACAGTCATACCTTAATCTCTCTTTTATTCCCCTTTGCATTTTTCTTCTTGCTTTTACTGTGCAAGTGGGCTCACCCTCACGTTCCTGTTTCCTTGTTTTTAGGTCAGTGAGGCAACCGTCCCTAGCTCTGCGAAACCTACGGTGAGTGTTGTACTGCGCACTCCCCAGGTATTAAATTGTCATACCTGGATTGTTTCTGTCTGTTAAAGTTAGTACATTTCTCCTTTTCTTAGCAAAAGAAATGCTAACTCTTGCCTATTTTCTATTAGGTTGGTGCTCAGGGTCATATGGTGCCTCCTCGCTTTGGTGACAGCATACTGACCCCCCTGGGCTATGGGGTAAGATTTCCATAATCTTTGTTTTAATTTGAGCATGGGCATCCCACCACCTGCTACTTCTCTTCTTTATGACTTATCTCTTTTTTCTTTTCTTTCTGCAAGATCCGGTTGGTGAACCTGTTAAGATGACAGGTGAGGCCGACCAGAGTTCTGAGGCCATAGGTGACGTCGGTCCGGTGAGGACTCCGTTATTCTTCTTTCGGAGCATGAGTCTCATAACACAGGCTATGATGATATAGAGGTAAAGGCTCCTGGAGCTTTCATGAGCGCGCTATGGCATTCAGAACTGCCTTTTAGGTTCCGCACACAGGAGTGAGAGGCGTTGGAGATGCTTCTGGAGCACCACCCTGAGACTTTTACTTCTCAGAGTGTCCTCAACATTGTTAGCCTTACAGTCTTCAACTTGAAGGCCCTGGCTAGCCATTTTCATGATTCTTATCTACCACTGCTGCTGCTATGGCCACTCAGAGGGTTGCGCTGTTCCTCCAGGCTCTTCACGATCTTCAGCGCTTCTATCACTTCCAGTTGGATTGGCTTGACACTTCAGTTCGTCATTTTCTTTGTGTCACCTTTAGAAAGATGATGAAGCTCCATACTTCCCAGCAGGCTAGGGTACAGCAGCATCAGGCTGAGGCAGCTCGGATTCAAGTTCAGATTCAGTCCCTCCAGGACAAGCTGACCAAGCTAGAGGCTGGTGATGCTGAGGATGAGGCCCGGATGGCCAGATTAAAGGAGCAACTTGTTGAGGAGGCTGGTCCTTCTTACACAGACATGCGCTTCCAGCAGGATTTATTTTTTATTTTGGCTAGTCGGTAGATAGTCTTGTTATGCAGACTTCCCTTTGTACACTTTTCATATGTAAAGAACATAGTCATTATTAATGAAAAGTACTCTGTTGATTTCTATCATGTTGTTCATTCTCTGCTTCTGTCTGGACTTTGACATCTGCTTACTATGGCCTGTTCTAAATTTCTGGGGCCACTTGATCTGTTTGAACTACCCCGTGTATTATAGGGTACTTGTGTATTATTTGAGCTTGTTGGTATTTTAGAGCTGCCCCTCTAACTGTGGGGTACTTGCATATTATCTGAGCAAGAATATTTTAGAGCTATCCCCTCTAACTGAGGGGTACTTACATATTTTCTAAGAAAGTTAACATTTTTAGAGTCACCTCTTCTAACTATGGGGTACTTGCATATTATCTGAGCAAGTTAATATTTTAGAGTTGTCCCCTCTAAGGTACTTGCATATTTTCTGAGCAAGTTAACATTTTTAGAGCTGTCGCCTCTAACTGTGGGGTACTTGCATATTATCTGAGCAAGTTAATATTTTAGAGTTGTCCTCTCTAACTGTGGGGTACTTGCATATTTCTGAGAAAGTTAACATTTTTAGATCTGTCCCCTCTAACTGTGGGGTACTTGCATTTTATCTGAGCAAGTTGATATTTTTTTTTAGAGATGCCCCCTCTAACTGTGGGGGCATTTTACTATGCACATTCATCTCTTCGGGAATAACTGGGGGAAAAGGGTTAGCTCTTCTCCTTCCCTCAAACTTTGAATGTAATTTATAAATAAAAATGATTATCTTCAATAGAAATATTGCCCCTGGTCTGCGGGGCCTTTATTTCAAACAGTTTGTTAGGAATCCTTTTTTCCTCTATCTTAAAAAAAATTAGAGCAGTGGAGTGTAGGCCCCCTTTCTCCACAATTTATGTGAGCTGGTCAAGTAAAGCTTTTCTTTGAAAACGGAGATTAAAACTTGTTCTCTAGGCAATTTTGTTGTAAAAAAAATATTTATTATATATTTTTTTATTATTACTTGGAGGATATCCTCCTACTGGAGTGGTGACGAGGTTAAAACCATTTGTCTAATCATGTCTGGAGAGACTTTGCTCAATATACTTTTCTCTCGGAATGGATGTACCCCCCAAGTGTAATGAGCAAAGTTTTCTTTATCCTCGACCCTATTCTAGTCTAGACGAGAGTGTTTATAAAGAAAAAAAGATATTCGGATGAATCTACCTCATGCAGTAGGTAAACAGACAAAATAAGAATCATCACGCAATGATCGAGAAGAGTTGCTATTCATTTCTTTTCATTTTCTGTGTTGTTTACAAAGTTGTGTTGCTCTATCATTTTTACAAAAAAGGAACTTTTTCTGGTGCTAGAGTAAGCCGCTCAAATTCTTTGACATAAATGAATTTTCAACAAAACTAGGCATAATATATCTTCAGCCACTTGCAGTTGATGGATTGGAGGCAGTCACTCTCTGGCTCTAAAATTTGGCAATAACCCGACTTGCCTATCCCTTTTACTACAAATGAGCCTTCCCAGTTGGGTTTGAACTTTGATGCCAACATGTTGCAGAGGTGGTGAGTGAATGCTCGCAGGACCAAGTCTCCCACCTAGAACTCCCTGGGCTTGACTAAGTTTTCATAGGTTGGGTGTAAGACTTTAAAATTCTCTTTCGCTTTGTCTCTATGCTCGTCCAGTGCCTCCAACCGCATATGTCGTGGATTAGGGATGAGTCCGTTGCTTAGAGCAACTCTGGCTGAGAGTACTGCCAACTCCACCAGTAGGACAACTTCGGTCCCATATACCAGTGAGATTGGGGTAAACCCGGTCGGTTTTCTCTTTGAAGTACGATAAGCCCGTAGTACCATGGGCAGCTTCTCATTCCATGCCCTCGTCATATCCTCCAACGTCTTCTTCAAGATATTGATCAGGGTCTTATTGGTAGCCTCCGCTTGGCCATTACCCTTAGGGTAAAAGATGGCCGAGTTGTTGTGCACAATCTTGTACTTGTCCGTGATGAGGGTCATCTCTTTGCATACGAATTGTTTCCCATTATCTGTTAGAATCACCTTGGGTATACCAAACCTGCATATAATATACTCCTTGATAAACTAGGTTACCACTTGGGCAGTCACCCTTCTTATAGGAGTGGCCTCTACCCATTTGGTGTACAATTCCGTAGCCACAATAATAAAAGCTTTACCATGGGATGCTAGGCTGATTTTTCCAACTAGGTCAAATGCCCATATGTGGAAAGGGTAGGGAGCTGTTAAGCTTTGTAAGCTGACTGAAAGGGTATGTACCATGTTGCCATGCACTTAACAGGCTTTGCATTTCTTCACATAACCAATGGAGCCAGCCTCCATGGTTGGCCAGTAGTACCCCAGCGTCATCAATTGATCATACAGTTTGGCACCTCCCACGTGAGAGGGCTCATGAGCTTCCTTCAACACTCTTCATGTGTCTTCTTTAGCTATACACTTCAGTGCCTTCTCATTGTAGCCTTTCCTATAGAGTTCTCCTTCTACCAAGTAGAAGCACGCTACCCTCTTTCGGAGATAAATTTCATCTCCTCTCTCCGTGGGCAACTCACCGTCTTTCAGATAAGCTATATATGGTTGCCTCCAATCTTCGAAGGCCTCCACAAAATTAGCTTCCGCTGGCTAGTCAAAATGTATTTGGCACTTTAAACAACCTTATTGCAGACGAGCAGCCTCTGCGCTCATGGTGGGCCAATAATAGCCCCCCCGGCTGCAACCGGCTATAAAGAGGGATATCGGTGTCCCCGAAATGCTTTTCATGCAATTCTGTCAACCTCTCTGCAGCTTCTTTTTTCTCCAACACACCTAGCTAAGAACCCTCCAGGGCTCTTGAACTAAAATGTTCCCTGTAGGTGGTAGTTAGTCAATTCTCGCATCTTCATTGTCCCCTCTTGTTTCCAGCAGTTTCACAACTAAGTGCCTCCAATCTTCCGGCTCATTGCTTGGGAACACGGATTTCACTGTGGTAGGCACTGTTCTCCGTCGTACTGTGATTGTTGCTTCTGGCTCATCCATGTCTAACTTTTGTGCTAATGTAGCTAGTGCGTCGGGGTGCCTATTCATTGTTCTTGCATGCCTCTCAACTATTACTTCCAAGAACTGTCCCAGCAACCTCTGGATGATGTATCTGTAGGGTGCCAAGTTAGCATGTTTGAGGGCGAACTCCCCATTAACCTGTTTCACTACCAGGTTAGAATCCCCTCGTATGCACAATAACCTGATGCCTCTTCGGGGTGCTTCCAACATTTTCAAAATGAGAGCCTCATACTCAGCCTCATTGTTTGAGCATTTGAAGTCTAATTTGAAGCAAAGGGTGATCTTCTACTTACTATTTGAAAGTATAATGCCCGCACCTCCTGTTCCTTTAGCACTAGAGCCATCAAACTCCATTTCCCACTTTTCCATCTCTTCTGCCATGCATGCTTGGAAATTCTTCCGCGTAACTCTTCACTGGGGGCTCGAAATTCCCACTTGGGAAATGGGCCAACAAATATGCTACCGCTTGACTTTTGATGGCTTTGGGCACTATGCACTTTAGATCGTACTCCGAAAAAATTAAAAACTATCTCGCTGCTCGTCCTACCAATACCGTCTGTGCTAGGAGGTAGTTGATAGGGTCACACTTAGTGACTATATGAACTGTAAAGGCTAGCAGATAGTGTTTCAACTTTTGAGCCACAAAGACTAGAACAAGGCAGTGTCTCTCTACATTGGTATATCTGGATTCTATACCTGATATCACTCTTGATACATTGGCTTCTCTACTCCTTCCTTCTCTTGAGCCAGCAGTGCTCCTATGGACCTTTCTGTTGAAGTAAGGTAGAGCAGCAGTGATGCTCCAGCTTCCGACGGAATCGTGGATGGGGAGGCTAAAATTTCTTTGATCTTCTCAAAGGCTTTCTTCTGCTTGTCTCCCCACGTCCACTTGGCTTTGTCTTTCAACAGGGTGTGAACGGGTGGGTCACCTCCGCTAGCGCAGGTATAAACCTTCTTAGGTAGGACACTTTCCCCAAGAAAGCTCGAGCTGCCTTTGACTCTTCGGAGGTGGCATCATCATGATAGCTTTCTTTTTTTTTTGCATCAACTTGCACCCCTGGCCTATTCACAACAAACCCCAAAAACTTTCCCGAAGGCACACTTCGAGGGTTCAACCACATTTTATACCTAAAGCATCTCTCAAACACTCTTCGGAGGTCTTGTATGTGCTTGCTTTCTCTTTTGGACTTCACCACCAGATCATCCACATTGATTTCTAATATATCATGAAACAGATCATGGAAGATTGCCTTCATGGTCCTCTGATACGTGGCCCCAGCGTTCTTCAATCTAAACAGCATGACTGTGTAGTGGAAGTTTCCTAATGGCGTGCGAAAGGCAATCTTCTCTGCGTCCGCAGGATCCATCTTAATCTGATTATCGCCGACGTACCCATCCATAAAACTATACATCTCATGGCCTGCGGTAGCGTCAACTAAGTTATCTATGTTGGGTAGAGGAAACTCATCCTTGGGACATGCCCGATTTAAGTCGCGAAAATCCACACAAATACGGATTTGGCCCTAGTCCTTCGCCATAGTTATTATGCTGGAGAGCCACACAGGATGCTGAATAGGCTTGATGAACCCCGCCTCCAACAGCTTTTCTACTTTTGCTTTTATCTTTAGGTCGAGGTCAGCTTTGTACGTACGTGTTGCTTGCTTGACTGGAAAAGCATTGGGAAGAACATTTAATGTATGAGAGCTCTCTTCTGGATTAATCCCTGGCATCTCCGTGTATTTCCAGGCAAATACGTCGGTGAACTCTTTGAGCAGGTTGATGAACTCTTCCTTATGCTTTGGGTTCAAACTCTTGGAAATTAGAATGTGTCTATAGCCACCCCCTTCTTCTCCCAGGTTGATTTCCTCTAACTCTTGCAGCTGCTACCTAGGGCCATCTTGCATGCACTCTAGAGCCTCTTCTGGTTCCTCAATATGTTCAATGATGTGGGATTTATCCACAACAAAACACTTTGGTACCGGGTCGGCGCTCTCATCCTAGAACGTCGCGCGCGCACACCGTTATAAACGGTATGACTTTCCCATCGGGTAAGACCACCATCTTACAAGTTCGAGGAGGTTTGACTACCTCTTCCACCTTCTTCTTGCCTTTTGCTATGTGGGGGATCACCCCCTCCCTCAAATGATCGTGGACAGATTTCTTTGGCTGGGCACCTCCTCCAACCACTTGCCTCTCCTCTAACTTTCTTGCAGAATTCTTCCTTTCTTCGTCCAGTTCTGTGTAGAATGCCGCATCCACCAAATGGGCCTCCTCAACAGAAAAGGGTTTATGTGTTGCTTTGATTATGAATCATGTTCCTCGAATGTTGGCTTTTGCCCATTTGTGGTAGGTGGAAGAAACTATACCATGGGTATGCATCCATACCCTTCCAATGAGCAACCAATAGCTAGTGTTGGCATTGATGATGTGTAACTTGATGTGGGAAGTAAAATTTCCCAACTTAATACCCATGCTCACATATCCTAAGGATTGCATGCCAGCACTGTCAAATCCTGAAATCACCAACAGCACAAGTATTATCTTCTCTTGATCAATCCCCGTTTCATACAACGTACTGATTGGCATAATATTAATAGATGCCCCTCCATCCTCTAATGCCCTGGGGAAGGAAACTCCGTTGATCATAGCTATCAAATACAACGGGCGGTTGTGGAAGTAAGGCAGATGCCTGTCTGCCTTAGAAAAGACTACTTCAAAAGTGTATCTTTTGATCAACCTCCCAATTGGTCCCTGTCAATTTAGTGAGCAGTCTCCACGTTGATGTACTGCTTCCAAAACCTTTCTTGTTATGACTACTTTGGTGTCATACTTTACTCCTTTTTGGTCAAAGAACCACTTGAACTTAGGGCTCCTCGTTATAGCTTCACATTCAGAGTAAGTCCACCTCATATGTTTGGGCATTACAAACGTACTCTGCCTCAGATGTCCCCCCCCCCCCCCCCCCCCCCATCCCATCTAGAGCAAGGATGACATCTACTTTGCCTTCTAGGAGATTCACTTGCTCGACTTCCTCACCTTCACCCTCTTCTTGGTCTGGAGTGAAGAACCACTCCTCGCGCTTCCTCTCCATCTCAGTTCTCTGTTTACTGTTCAACGCTAGCCTTTCTAGCTCTTCGCATATTTTCTCACTACCTTCCCACTCCATCAACTCTTTAAGTTGCTTCTTCATCATACACTACCACCATATTGGTGGTGGCATAATGATGAACTGGAAGTGGGTTCTCATTAACATCCACTGGAGGTATCTGCAAAGTTTCACTGGCCACTTGCTCCCCAATGATCCTCCTTAAGTAATAACAGTCTTTGGTGGAGTGTTGCACCCGCTGGTGCAACTCACAATACTTAGGATTAGCTTTATCAGCTGCCGTTGGAATTTCCCCATTCAAGTGAGGGGGACCTGCTACCACTTCTCGTACCAATGTATAATAACAATCCATAGCTTCCGTTACACCGCAAGGTAGCGATGGCGGGGCATCCTCTCCGAACTTTCTCTTGTTACCTGGGTTGTTGTTCTTAGATCCAGGGTCTCCCTTCTTGCCCTTTGGATTTTCATCCACATAGTTGACTGTTTGCCTCCTCGAGACTTGAAACCTTTCGGAAGTCAGTGGCACTTGTGTCCTCCAACTTGGGTACCTAGGCTTGATTATCATGGCTATATTGCTGGCAGCCTTGGTAAACTCTCTAAAAGTTCCATCTATGATCTCATTAACCAAATAGAGCTTGTATTCTTCCAAGAGTCCCTCGACAAATATTTGAAGCACCCTTGCCTCTGCTACCCCCTCGTGGACATTCAGTGCCCTCTCTCAAAAACGCTTGATTTATTACATTAACTCCTCCCCAGGCTTTTGCACCTCTTGTGCCAGGTGTCCCAACGTGAACTCATGCTCTGTCACAAAGAACTTTTGGAGGAATTACCTATGCATTTCTTCCCATGAGGGGATACTGTTGGGTGAAAAGTGGGAATACTAAGTGTAGGCTTTTCCTGTAAGGGTCTCCCTCAACCTCAAGTTTTTGTCGTTTCCATGCACTCCTAGATACTCAACGAACCTCTTCCCGTGCTCTCTTGGGTTCTCCCCTTTGCCATTAAACTTAATGAACTTTGGTTGAATATATCCCTCTAGATATGGCTTTTCATTCACAGCCTGAAGGTAAGGATCTTGCAACTCCTCGTATAGATGAGGTGCTTATCTCTGAGAGGAGGAGAACAACTTCCTCACCTCCTCCATAGTAACAGCTTTGGAGGGAGATTCCTCCAAACTCATGCCTTTTGTTGTTGGTAACTTGATGGTGCCACAACGTGCTCTGGCTCCACCTTTCGCGACGGAGCCGCCTTTGACGAAATCGCTGTTGGAGTGGCTGCCCCTCCAGAAGGGGCAGCTGCTGGTGTTACACAGCCTTGACCCAAACTTGCTAGGTCTACATTATTTTGTTTCAAGACGTCAAAAAATATGCCCATATGGGTCATACCTATCATCAGAGCAACTGCCGGTGAGTTGGTCTGCCCTCCCTAAGGAGCAGGTGTCTTAGCTCCGGTCACCACCACATCCTCCTGAGTGGTCTGGTCACTTTGAATTCCATTCCCAGGTGGAATGTCTTCAAAAATTAGCTGCTTAGAAATATTAAAACCTTATTTGTCCATGAAAGTGAGGATACCTCCTAGCTGAGTCGTCAAATGTAGGAGGGTAGTATGACTGGGGTTTGGTAAGATACTGAAACGGGTGAGGCGTGACCCACTTCAATGAACTCCGCCTTCAAGGTTTTCAAAAACTGCTAGAGCAGCACCTGGTAAAACCTTCTCCTTTTGGTAAAAATGGAACCAAAGTAAGAATTACTCCTGTAAGAAAATGAACTTCAACACAATAATAGTAACATTTCTCAAGAGAAACTCCTGAGAATGATGGCTATCAGTGTGGAGTGAAGGAACAAAGCACTCAGCACTTTCAGAGAGAGAAAGGAGAGAACACTAGGTATCTGGTGTGATTTTGACAGAGTGACGGTATGACTTGAGTTCTGATTGTGACTTGACCTTGCCCAGAGGTCCTATTTATACTTGGGCACTAGGGCTGAGTTGGCACTTTTTAGGTGTCAAAACTGAGGCAGTTGGTGAGGGACAAGGTCTGCAATGTACTATTTGTCCCTATCTGTGTGTTTGTCCCCTCTAATAGGTGCCACCTGGTGCAAACCAAATTCAAAAAGCAAATATGTTTGCGCTTGTAGGCAAAATATCTGATTTGGTAAATATCTTTTAAAACGGTAACTTGTTGTACAAACTTTGTAAACTAGAGGAGGGTCTCAAGGACCACCTCTAAAATCTTTTATAAACTTGAGATGGGGGTCTCAGGGACCATCTCCTCTAAAATCATTTATAAACTTTAGGTGAGGTCTCAAGGACCACCTCCTCTAAAATTATTTATAAACTTGAGGAGAGGTCTCAAGGACCACCTCCTCTAAAATCATTTTATAAACTGTTCATTTCTTGTGAGCAATCTCTTGGTTGCTCACTTCAGTTATGACTGGATGTGACTGTGCAAGGACTGGGTGACTCCTGAGGTCTTTCTACTAGTGTTCTCTCAATATTAAAGTGCCAAGTGGTTGAGCTTGCTCAACAAACCTTATTCCTCAGCCACTAAGCCAAAACTCCTAAGAGATTCCAACTTGCCTTTTTGAGCCCTGCTTGCTCAATCAGGCTACCTGTACTTTAATAGTAACATATAAGTACTTTAATATATATTTGAGTAACAAATCTTGGGAGGAGGTCACTCTAAGTGGACCTCCTCGCTCATTGGTTCTTTTTTCTTCAATAAAGAATTTGGACTTCTCGGGACGAGGAGCTCCTCATGGTGGGGCTCCTTGCCCAAACTTTGTTCCAGTAATCTTTGAGCATTTGCGGACGAGGTGATTAGGCATAAATTCTTCCTAATTTATCCATTGATTTAGCTACTTATAGCACCTCGAACAACGTAATTGAGTTGACTTTATCTCATAATCTTGCTACTGACTGATCCTAATGAGTACACCGAGTTTCTGGTATTTTGTAATGATTTTACAGGTATTTGATGTCAAGAAACGAAAGAAGGAAACCGGAAGAATCAAGAAAAGAAAGAAGGAAAAGTCTCAAGGGCAAAAGCGTAATTTCCACCCAGAATTCGGATGAGGTACCTAAAGAGAAGTTGAAGACATCTCATTCACGAGCACATAGGAAGAAACGGCACCTCAATCGGAATCCCGGAACAAAAGTTATGAGCAGTCAAAGAGGAACCAAAAAGTCAAATAGCCGGACCGGTCCGCCCATACCCCGGACCGGTCCGCCTTGCCAAACTCCAGAAGACCCCGGACCACAAGCAAACCGAAGAAGGCCAAAATAAAAAGAACCGGTCTGCCCCCGGACCGGTCCGCCCCAAAATAAAAAGAACCGATCCGCCTTGGGGGCAGACCGGTCCCCCTAAGGCCCGGACCGGTCCGGGCTTCGAGATTTGAAAATCTTATCTCTTCCCAAAAAGACTCCTAGTGCAGCTGAACTCCAAAATTGCTGTAGGGTATAAAAACCCAATTTATTATTGTTATTAGCACGGAGAATTAGTAGGATTTTCCTCTCTTTTTCCAAAAACCCTAGTTTAGCCAACAATTGCAGTTTTAATTCAAAGATTGAAGATTTATTCAGTGATTTTTGTGAGTATCAGTTTCATTCATTGTTTCATTTATTGATTGATTAATTCTAGTGAGTAATTCTTGTTTCTAATTCTTTTCTACATCTAATTACTATTTCATTTAGAGTAATCATGGAACGCCTGCACAGTAATCATTATTTCCATCACTTTAATCATGATAGGCTAGATTATCTAAGGCCGGGGTACATGAACCCAGCATGATGTGTTAGTGCATGTGTATAAAATTAATCCGCTGAATTTAGTGATTGATTAGGACCGTATTGCGTAGTTACACAACAGTTGTAAATCTTTATATCTCGTTTGCCTCTGGGTACTCGTGATGATTTAGATTGCAATTCGAGTGCTACTATCGCAATACTGATTTACTCATCCTCAGATTAGGTATGACGCGGGCTTGAACCTCGTACATAATGCTTGGGAGTACTAAATTCCGGGTCAAATCAATCAGATAAATTTAAGATTAATATTATGACTGCACTACACTAGGGTTGGGGGATTGTATTCCCGTCCTATTTTTCTCATCATTTAAACAAAAAGCTTCAGATTATTTTTCATTCATAATTTAGGTAGATTAGTGTAGTTGCATTTCTTCATAATTTCATAATCGCATTTAGCTGTAATCAATCTCAAAAACCAAATCATTTTTCCTTTTCTTTTTAGAGTCAAGGTTAGGATTCCTCCGTCTTTTCCCTGTCGTCACAACTCCGTTGTCCTTTTTTCCCTGAGGATCGATACCCGACTTACTGGGATTATTACTTGAGCGAAAGGCTTACACTTGAGCCTAGAGTGAACGCATTTCTGAGACACATTTTCAGTCGCGTCATGAGGCGCCCCTTGTGGTGGGCCTCCTCGCCCAAATTTCATTACTGTGTTTTCTAAGCTGTTTTGGGACGAGGAGTTCCTCATGGTAGACCTCCTCACCCAAATTTCCTTTCTGTGATCCTTGGGCATTTTGGGATGAGGAGCCCTTCTTGGTGGGCCTCCTCACCCAAATTTCACTTTTGTGACCGAGCTTTTTGGGACTAGGAGCCACTCATGGTGGGCCTCCTCGCCCAAATTCCATTTCTGTGAACTTTGACGTTTTTGGGACGAGGAGCCCTTCATGGTGGGTCTCCTCGCCCAAGTTCTATTTCTGCAAATTCTGGGCAATTTGGGAGCCCTTCATGGTGGTCCTCCTCGCCCAAGTTCTATTTCTGTAAATTCTGGGCAATTTGGGATGAGGAGCCCTTCATGGTGGGCCTCCTCGCCCAAGTTTTACTTCTGTGAATTCTGGGCATTTTGGGACGAGGGGCATTTTGGGACGAGGAGCCCTTCGTGGTGGGCCTCCTCGCCCAAATTCTAATTCTTTGAATTTTGAGCTTCTTCCTGGTGGGCCTCCTCGCCCAAATCCACTTGTCTTGGCCAAGGCACTTCTTTGGGGGGTTTGCTCGTGGTGAGGGCCCCCTCGCCAATTAGGCCTGCTCGCCCAACTATTTGGGCAATTGGGTGTGTACCCCTCTTCATCAGTCGAAAGATTTGGCTTTGTTTTCAACGGGTGGGGTTTTGGAAGTTTATTGCGGGGATGGTCAACTTTCTTTAAGCAAACTTCTTTCTGGATGAGAAGGGAAAGGAGGGTGAGATTTTGGCTTAATAGGTGGTGTGGTGCTTTGTCTTCGGAGGAGAGATTTCTAGTACTTTTCTCGATTGCGAGAGATGAGATGGGGGAATTGTGATTTTGCAGTTAGGTTGGGAAAACATGTGGAACCTTAAATTCAAGAATGGGAGTTGGAAGAGGTGGACACTTTAGAATAGTGTTTTTGCCTTTGGGGAGGGGTGTGGTTTTTTTTAATTCTAAGTCTTGCCCTTTTAAGTTAGGCCCCTTACGTATATGCCTTGTATACGGGTTTCAAACCGTTCTGGCGAGTTTGTTAATATTATTGATTTTTACTTGTGAATAAAAAGGATTCAATTCAAGTAATTAGGTGACTCCAACTAAAGCAAAGACAGCTGATGTGACCACTTCGAATTGTTTTTAGTTTAGCGGATTTGGCCAAAAGGGCTCGGATTGCCCGAAGGAAAAAGCAACGTCCAATGCTTGTTACAGATGGTTTGATGGTGGAGAAAGAAATTTGTGAAGCTACAAAAGGTGAAGTTTTTGTGGCTCAAGTACATAACCCACTTAAATCTAAAGGAATTCTCCTTTAAAGCTTGAGACCAAGCTTTTTCGAAAGGGGGAGTGATGTGGCGGGATTAAAGAGAGGAGATCAAAACTGGCGGCTGGGGTAAAGAATAAGAGAATAATAGTTTATTAGTCTAGGAAAAAATGGCTTATTAGTTTCGGTCATTTAATTCTTTCATATATTCTTCCATAATTATCTCTTAGGTATCAGTTTTATTTTAAATTCTTATTTTGAGTTGGTGTTAATCTAGTACTCCTTTTGAGAACCTTTAAATGATGATCTCTTTTGTAATTATATACTATTCTTGACATTTTTGTGTGCTTTCACACTTGCACTTAATTTACGCCACAAAATTCATGACAACCCTTAATACCCACCTTGCATGGCATTATATGGCCGGAATTAGACATGAGTCCATTAAACTTTCATTTCTAACAAAAATCCGCATGGGTTATTCACCAACCGTTGCAACATAAAAACAAAAGCAATTAAACACACTTAGTCTTTAGGCAAACACTCTCAATTCATCATCATAGTCAACTGTAGGAAGGGTCTAACAATGAACATTTTAGTCAAGACAGACGAAGACGCAGAGAGGATATTTAGAGCACAAACAATTGGCATTGGTAAGAGATCCTTCGGTATCATTGACGAACGAAGTTTGGCAAAATTTGGGTGAGCTCTTTTATGAGCTCTATCGAAGGAGCTTGGTATTGGGATCTCGAGAGCAACCTGGATTGGTGGTGTAGAGGGGGCTTAAAGGTAATTTCAAAGATTAAAAATAATTCCACATTAGCAACAGTGTTTGGGGGATTAAGGCACCGTGGCAGCTCAAGCGAGCCAGCTCAGCATGACAACTTGTATTTTAGCTTGTTGTATTAGTCATATTGTATCTATGTTTATATTGACTGTAAGCTATAACGGTTGTAATGATGTAACGAGAATAATAATGAGTTTTAGTGTGAGGTCAAACGGTACTCGCGAGAGACCAGGTTTGGCAGGGCCTGGAAGAGCTTTCATGCTCTACCGAATGACCTCACCGCGGGAACTTTAGAGGGAATTGGTTTGGAGGATTGAGAAGTGAGGCACCGTTGGGGCTTGTCCTGGCCATCTTAGATACACCTGATACAACACCGAAGAACCCTGATCGTGGAACCTCGGGCGAAGCAGCTTGGAGTTCCATCGGGCGTAGAGCTGTGAACCAAACAGCCCTCTACTTAATGTCACATCTACTGTAGGTGATGTCATTAGCCAGCTAAACACTAGGAAGGTTAGAAAAGGTCCACATATAGGTAATCATTCCCACCACCGCTACACTTGCACGTTTTGTGGTAGGAAAGGTCACCTTAGGCGTTATTGTTACGACCTTAGACAAGCTCCTAGAAACTTTAGGAATAAAGT
This sequence comes from Sambucus nigra, assembly GCA_949130495.1. NCBI lineage: Eukaryota > Viridiplantae > Streptophyta > Magnoliopsida > Dipsacales > Adoxaceae > Sambucus > Sambucus nigra. Next base: position 459,136,084 of record OX422217.1, read on the forward strand.
TGCCCCGGTTCCCAAAACCCCCATGCGTCGTTTTACACCTACTTGGGTTAGGAAATCGGATTTAGTGGCTTTCGGAATTAAACTTCATGATTCTCGTTTGGGTGCACTTGATTCTTCCCATGCGAATCCAAAGGATGATAGTGTTCTCTTGTTTGTCATATGCTAGTTTGCTTCATGATATATTCATTGCTAGTATTATGACATGTGTATCATTTTGTATTATAGTTTTTGTCTTATTTGAAAAAATACAAAAAGATTTTGTTTTTTTTAAGAAAATTTTTGAAAAACCCAAAAAGATTTTGCTTTTATTTGAGTCAAAATAGGAAAAGCCAAAAAGATTTTTGGTTTTTAATTTTGAGTTTACATGTTTGATGTGGCATATTGGTGTGCTTGGACCCTCTCCCCCCCCCCCCCAATATCGTTTCATTATCCATGTGGCTAGGACATTTGGTCATTATTATCAATGCTTAGAATGATCTTAACCATTGTTTATATGGGGTTGTTTCGAAATTGATATGCATCTTGATTCGACTTTGTATATATGCCAACATTGCACACATGCACGAGTTTATATGGATGTTTGACTTCTCTTGCATATTTGAATCTAGTGAGGCGTCCTTATCTCAATCTTTTCATCTATGCGTAAGTAGACTTAAGGAGAAGTGTGCATGTAAGAACCGTTTACCCTGAGGATTTAAATTGGTAAAAATAATGAGTGATTCACGGGAAAGGGCTGCGAGAGTTCAAAATTAACTCGTCGTGAAAGCCACCGTTTAAAAGAGCCCAAAAGAAAATGCAATATGCTATGAAAAGGGCCAAATTTGTTTAGTTCATTCCAAAGAAAATATGATATTATTGAGGGAGTTTGGATGGATTAAAAATTTAAACGGGTTTGCACAACTAATCTTAATGTTGAAACATTGCAATTTGACGCTATTGTTTGTAGAATCGTCAAAATTTTGGATGCATGTAGTATGTTTAGTTCATTAAGCTCATATTTAAAATGTCATATGGCTATAATAAAGTTTGATGATTTATCGCTATCAATTAGAGCTTCTTGATCTTTTCGATGTATTGGAATTGTGACTCATTTGTTGTAGTTTCACGCCCATTCATTCCATATCCATGTTTGAGCACATCGATACTATGTTTGCATGTAACTCACATTATTAGTTTTTATGAGTTTTTGTGTTTTGTGTTAAAAGCCTACTGTTTTAACACTGTTTTGCTGCTGTCAGGTCCTTCCACTGATTTTTCCTCGAAATTTTTTCACTGGGCAAAAATATAACATATTTCTAGGAAAATGTGAAAATTTGGCAGGTCACGAGAAGTCATTCAAACGACATATCCATGTCGCGCGAACGACCTTGTACTTCATTCGAGCGACATCCTCATCTCGTTTGAGCGACGTCCTTGGCTCGTTCGAACGACAGGCCGATTTCTTGCTTCTGATTGGTTTGCAGTCCACTGGTTTATTTTGGTATATTTTTGGTACTGCTGGAAGTGTTTCTGGACTGACTGGTTTATATTCAGGATTTATTGGTTCTAAATTGAATTTTTGCATATAGTCCGTTTATCACACCTGATTAGTTTGATATATTCTTTGTGTGATTCATTGGTTTACTAGCTTCAGATTTGTCATTACGTGATCATACTTAGCTGGTTGTTTCATGATTATCTAGCGATTTCAAATTAAATTCAAATTGGTATATTCTCATGCTAGATACTTGATTGGTTTATCTTTTCACCGGATTGTCTATTCGAGACAAAAAGGGGGAGAGATGTATGTGATGTAGGGGGAGAATTTGAGCATGTTTTGGTTTGCATAGTTTACAAATTGATATCTCATATTGGTAGTACACATTGGTATCAGTTTGTTGCTCAAATTGTTTAACAAATGATTTTTTCAGAGTTCATTCATATTGGTATCTATTATTGTTTGGTATCATTTGGATATATATTGGTTTCATTTGTTCCTCCATACTTCACTGGGTATTTGTTTGTCTATTTCATGTGTGTAGATATGCTTCAGCGATTCGAGATTTCAAGTCTACATCACATTCAGACAGTTCATGCTTGCATATTCTAGTCCGTGTCCTGTAATTTTTTATTTTGGGTTTATGGGATGGGATTTAGGCGTCATACGGCTTGACGGCCTGGCTTAGGCATTTCACTGGTTTAGTTTTGTCCCGGAATAGTCAAGGGGGGATATTTGTTAGGACATAAATTTCCAATTGAGTCCCTGTATTGTTTTGACTTAATCCATGAACAAAACTGTGTTTGTAATATGTCATAGGGAGATTTTATTTTGTCACGATCCCACTTGGTCTATGACGTATTGAAGAAATTGAAGATGATGCGGTAAAGCTTCAAAGAAATAATCATGCCGAAGTTTAATTGGTGCAAGTTTACTCGTCTTCAAGTTATTTGCATTCCGAGATCACTCAAGTACGAATGCGTATATTTAATGGTGCTCGGAATGGTTTTTATAAAAGATAAGGATGTATTTTTATAAAGACAAATATTTTTAAATGTTTTTAAAAGTGTTTTAAAGATTTACACTACGTTTTATTCTGATACGCTCGAAATAGAGTTTGACTAATTTGAATCTCTTTTAAAAGAGACGTTTTAATCAGAAAATCAAAAAAAGTCAAACTTACACGTTGTCGTTCAAACGACATAAGCTCTCGTTCGAGCGAGATCCTTATGTCGCGCGAACGACCTGGCCTTGTAGTTCAAACGATACATTTTTCGAGGCGGCGTTTAATTTTTATTTAAAGCGTGTTTTCGTCAAAGTTTCGAAAGTGTGCATTCTGGAAAAACAGAATACGATCCATTACGTTGTTTGCACATGTTTTCTAAGGTTTAAAAAGATTAAACACATCCTTAGAGTTTGCAAAGATCCGAGTTATCATTCTTATATGCTTACATGATCTTGCTGCACCAAGTTTGTTTGTTCTACCATTGAACATCAGAGTTTTGCGGTGAAGAAAAGAGGACTTCTTGTTCGACATCGTAGACGAATCAAGGCCATTCGGTGGACACCGAGACATTCGTGGAGTCGAGTATTGTGGACAGGTATCGTGGAAGACAGAATTTCTGCGTGGGCACTATTGAAGAACGGTAGAAGATCAGAAGGAGCGTCAAGACCCGTGGGGATCGAGTCATTGAGTAAGGCTAATCTGTCTTTGTAAAACCATTGTTCATAGTGATTGTCTGGCTTGGACCGTCCGAGGTTGTTTTCCATTTGGGTTTTTTCCTCGTACATCCGGCGTTGTGAGTATTCTTTACTTTACTTTACTTGCTTTAATCACTAGATGCATGTTTAGGATTAATCAAGATAAAATTGGTTTAAAGTAAGAATTGAGTTTTCACAACTTGGTTTGGTGCACATTAAAAGTTGGATAAATTTTTGGTAAAAATTGGTTTGATTTGAAACACACGCAAAAATGGATTTTTTCAGGATGAGAGAACAATGGCTTATTGTAAAGTTTCCAATGAGAACCTTTAAGTGGACCACTGAATTTCGTGTGGATAAGGAGAGTTCAATAGCCCCGGTGTGGATTTCTTTTCCTGACCTCCCAATCCATTTTTTTGCCAAAGAATCTTTTTTATTCAATAGCCCAGGTTGTTGGAAAACCATTAAAGCTAGATGCATCTACTGTGACTGTAAACAGACTAAGTGTGGCCAGAGTTTGTATCGAACTAGACCTGCTTCAAGAAAGGCCAAATCGTGTTTGGCTAGGTTGTGAAGATAATGGTTTTTGGCAAGATATAGTCTATGAACAAAATCCAGATTATTGTGGCAAATGTTTCAAGCTTGGACACAAAGAGGAAAAATGTATTTTCATTAACCAACAAAGTAAGTTGCCAACAAAGAAGGTGAAAGAGGCTGAAGTTGCTGCAAAAGCCCCTGATAAAGAATGGCATATTCTCCAAAGAAATGCTAAATCTCAGTCAAAAGATGTTGTGCCAAACAAAGCCACTAGTCCACCAGTCATTTGTAATGAGGTTCTTGAACTTCTTGAAGATAGTGAGGAAGATATTCAAGATGAAGTAGTGATTCAAGATAGCAGGCTTGCTATTAATTCAAGTCAGAGAACAGATGCTAGAAGAAAAGTCCCACACAAAGTCATCCAAGACCGTATAGATAAAATCAAATCAGTAGATGTGGATCAAGAGGATATCAAGGTAATAGATGAAAGCTGCCTATCCCTCAGAGCAACTGAATTACCAGTAAGAACTAACAAAGCCTTTCATGATAGTCTGTCTTTATCAGACTCGGAAGATTATGCAGATGGTGAAACCCCTCTTCTGGAGGAACTCATCCTATTGTCAAAGAACCTGGAATCCAAGCTGCTAAAGTATAAGACGAATAAGGAGACACAAATGAAGAAACAGAAGGAGAGAACTTCAATCATTCAACATAGTGCAGATCCAAAAGATCCTATTGAAGTCAGTCAGAAAGCAGCCAAAATTCAAGATCCCATGTACAAAAGAAAAACTAGAGCAGGCCTAAAGAAGGACAAGAGCTTCACCCCTCAATTATCTAAATGATTAATACAATCATTTGGAATGCTAGGGGAGTTGCCAACAAAGCAACAAAACGAAGAATCAAAAAGCTATGTAAGTTTCATAAACTTCCTTTATAGCCATCTCGGAACCAATGATAGACAGTTACAAACAGGAGGATTTAAGGAGGGTGTTACTATTTGATGGTGGAGGGGCTAATACTAATGATAAAATTTGGTGCATCTGGAGATATGATATTGATTGCAGCCTTCTCAAAAATGGTGATCAAGATATTCTCCTAAAAATAGAACACCCTGTGCTTCCTTCCAATATCTATGTGAACATTGTCTATGCCAAATGTACTAGAAGTGAAAGAATCCATCTATGGAGTAACATTGAAGCTAATTCTTCTGATCTAGAAAATGAACCTCTATTAACCATTGGTGACTTCAACATTGTGGTTGACAGTACTGAAAAGGTTGGGGGCTTAGATATAGATGATATTGAAGTGGAGGATTTCAATAAATGCATTCATAATGCAGGCCTAAGTGATTTAGGCTATAGTGGCTCTAAATTCACCTGGGTCAATAACAGAGATGATCATTTTATTTGGGAGAGGCTTGATAGAGGCCTGATCAATCAGTGTTGGATGGCTAAATTCCCAGACACCACTGTTAAGAATTTGAACAGGAATTGTTCTGATCACTCCCCTCTTTTGCTCTCGTTTTGTAAGGTTAGAGATCAAGTCATTAAACCATTCAAATTCCTTCATATGGGGTGTGAGCATAATGAATTCCATACAGTGGTCCAGAATGCTTATTGAAGGTAGTCCTATGAATGTTTTTTCCCAAAAATTGAGGATCCTTAAAAAATCCCTCAAAGATTGGAACAAAAACAATTTCAAAAACATATTCCAAGAGGTGACAAATATGGAAGATGAATTGATTCAAAGAGAAGTGGAGCACTCATTGAATCCTAGCCAAATCAATAGACCTCTCATGCAGGAAACCAAAAAATCCAGATTGAATTGGGCTTTAAAGTGCGAGGAGGAATATTGGAGCCAAAAAGCAAGAAATAAGTGGAACCTAGAAGGTGACAGGAACACCAAATACTTCCATGCCATAGTTAATAATTCAAGAAGAAACATGTGAATTCACAAGATAAAGGATGGAAAAGGAGAATGGGTAGAATCCAACAATGAAATGAAAGATGTTTTTGTGAACTATTTTGAAGGACTTTTTCTCAAAAATTGTAACAGAAGAAATGAACACTACTTTGACTGAGATACCTGATGAAGATGAGATTCTAGAGGCAGTGAAGTCCCTAAATCCTACTAGCTCCTCAGGCCCTGATGGTTTTAATAGTGCATTCTATGTCAACTGCTGGAATACTATAAAGGGGGATTTAAGAGCTGCCGTGCAATCCTTCTTCCTAGGCAGAGATATACCTAGATGCTGGGGTTCAACAAATATTTGCCTCATTCCTAAAATTAAAAATCCTGTGAGTTGTAAAGACTATAGGGTCATAAGTTTATGTAATTTCAACAACAAGATAATATCCAAAATAATTTCTAATAGATTGAGTGATTATTTACCTCAAATAATCTCTCCCTCTCAATCTGGCTTCATCAAAGGCAGAAATATTCTGGATAATATCTTATTGGGCCAAGAGATGTTACACTTGATTGAAAGGAAAAATATTGGAGATAATATGGTCCTTAAATTGGATATGGCTAAAGCATATGATAGGGTATATTGGTGGTTTCTTATAAAAATTCTAATAGCTTTTGGCTTCTCAGAAGGTTTTATTGCTTTAATCTGGAGGTGTATTTCTTCTAATTGGATCTCCATAATTATTAAAGGTCAACCAGCTGGATTTTTTAAATCCGCTAGAGGATTAAGGCAAGGGGACCCCTTGTCCCCTAGCTTGTTTGTGATAGCTGCAGAGGTTCTTAGCAGAGGTCGTCAATCTCTCATGTCAAAAGGTACTATTGGTCAATTCTCTCATCCTAGGCATTGTTCTCTAATTAGGAACCTTAGCTTTGCTGATGATATCATTATATTCTCTAAGGGGTCCCAAACAAGCAGGAAAGCCTTGATGAAATTTCTCCAAAATTATGAGAGAGTTTCTGGCCAGCTTATCAATTCAACTAAGAGTCACTTTACTGTTTCTTCAAAAGCTTCTCCCAAGAGGATTAGTTTAACTTCTTCGGTAAGAGGCCTGTCAGCCATCAAATCTCCTATTAAATACCTTGGATGTCCTGTATTCAAAGGAAGAAGAAAGTCCAGCTTCTTTGAAAGCTTGGTTGAAAGGATTAGATCTAAGGTAGCAGGATGGCAGGATGGCAATCAAAGTTTCTCTCTTATGGAGGGAGACTTGTCCTTATCAAATCAATGCTTTCCTCTATCCCTCTATATATCTTAGCTGCTATCCACCCTCCTAAAATCATTTCAAAGAAAACTGAAAGCATTTATAGTGACTTTTTTGGGGGTTCTCACAAAGAGTATGGGAAGAAATTACACTGGATAAAGTGGAAGGCTCTTTGTTATAATATAGAAGAAGGCGGTCTTGGTATTAGAAGTTTGGCTGATATTTCAAATGCTTCAAAGTGGAGGTTGGCTGGAAGTATCTCACTGAAGCCTATGGGGGCAAGTACAAAAATCCCGATGTTTCTTCTCGTTCTATGGTCTGGCAGTGATTCAGGAAGGTAATTAAAGAAGTTGAAAGCTTTATCATTGAAGTAGAAGGGAACAAATACTGGTCTCTAACTGAGGATGGTAACTTTAGCTTCAAATCAGCTCATGAGATGATCAAAACTAGTAAAGCTTCTTCATTAGTTCTAAAGTCATTTTGGGATAAATTCATCCCAATTAAAATGTCTATCCTGGTGTGGAGATGCTGCAGTGATATATTCCAGTGGAAGATTAAATCAAGAGGCATTATTATAGCCTCTGTATGCAGATGCTGCTATAGAGCTAGTGAAGACTTAAACCACTTATTCATTCATGGCCCAATAGCTAATCAGGTATGGTCTCATTTTGCAAATCTGTTTGGATTAAAACTGTCCTTATTTCCTTCAAATATATGCTCAAGGAATGGTGGATTAAATTCCCTAATAATAAGGTTCTAAAGTTCCTGTCAAAGGTCCTGCCTATTTGTATTATTTGGGAAATATGGAAAAATGGAAATCAAGCAGCTTTTGAAGGTAGTAAAATGTGCTCAGCTACTATAATCAAACAGGTATACCTGTCTGTTCAAGATATGGCCAAAAAGATTCTTATTAGGGACACTGACCCACCTAACACTGACTGGTTTGATGTTTTTTATTCAAATCCCTTCAAAAACCTCCAAAACTTGTTATTTGTTCCCACTGCATCGTCCCTAAGCTTTGACTTGACTTAGTTAAACCTTACGTTCCTTATAAAGCCTAAAGAATATCTCCCATACATTCACCACCTTTCTCGTCAAAGAAATTATCAAGCCAACTCTCAAAATTCCTCCTTCTACAAAACTGCCATGGCATCTTCACCTAGAGCTACCGCTTAGAAAAACAAAACCGAGCAAGATATGGTCCCCGACCTAGAATTACATTTCTTCAAACATCTCGACTCCAAAGATACCTTCATTAATACCTTCTCCCGTAAAACCGTCGAGCCTGGAAGAGTGTTCACGTAAGGTTTCTTTAAACCGAGCTCCCTCAAAAATACGACTTATTGGGTGGATCAAGTTTCTTGATATATCTGAGCCTATCTACCCTACTTTCGTACGTGTTTTCTGTTGGAGAAACGATGCACTTTAATTCTATATCCTTAAAACCCAATTGAAATATACATGAAAACCCTTTAAATCCCTAACACGGGTTTTAGCACCTACATTTCACATCAATGAATGAATTATCCTGGTTTCCATCCAGTTAAGGCAATGAACTTTTTTGCCGAAAGAGAAGTGGTGTTCTCTAACGAATATCATCTACATCTCAATGCACTCAATGTCCCTTCAAAGGTCATCCACAACTTAATCACCTACTGCATCATTCCTAGGAGTGGAAGTCGAAGCTCTGTCACCTTCCTAGATGTATTCATAAACTGGTGCATGCAAAAGCGAATTTGCATCAATCTCACTGCCTATTTTGCCCACCACATGATTACGTGCCACAAAAGAGAATGCGGAAGTCTTCCCTACAGAATGGTACTCATTAAGCTCTTCAAGGACAAACATTTCTCACTATCTCAAGGACGCAATTCTATAGCCATAACCAGTTCTCTCATCTTTTCAGCCTGCATTCTCAAACTTATGAAACTTGTAAAAATCAACAATGTATGGTACATTCAAAAACCTGAAGAACTTGCCATGTTTGCTTAAACTGGCAACAACGACGAGGATGACGTCTCTCCTCAAGAACCAAAATCCACGCATTCCTTGATTGAGAATTTGACTCGTCAATTCCCATCACTTGACACCTATGTTCATCAAGAACTTCCCTCCTTACGATCTCGTCAAGATCATCTCGTAAGTCGAGTGCAATCTCTTGAGAACAATGTCAATTCTCTTGCCCATCTCCATCAATGCAACTAGGAAGCATATCGAAGGATGGATGAACACTCCAATAATATCCATATGATTCAGAACGTCGGAAACCTGTGTACCCAGCAATGGGCTACGTGGACAGCTCAACACGATACCTCAACATATGCCACAGATTGGAACACGCAAGAAATTCTTTAACGCACGAATCCATTTTTTACCATGACATGCCAGTGGAAGACGTACACCTTAACAACCCGCAAGGTCAGGATGGAGGATATCCCGCGCCACAAGGAAATGAGCAAAATGACCAAGGAAATGGATCCATATATCATCGCTACAACCTCTAGGGCATCCCTACCCCACCCCACCGCCTCTAATATCTTCTTTTAAACTATTTCTTGCTTGTTTGTGTGTTCTCTTACCTGTTTTAATGGTATGCTTTCAGAGAATCTCTGTCTTTCACTCATGTTCACATCACACCGAAACACCATAAAACATGCTCACATTATCTATCCCTCGTATTAATTCACTTATGCTTCCCATTTTAACAAAGCTTCAAACATGACATAATGGCTATACCTTGATATAATACAAGCTCAGCATAACAAACTTTATCGTGGTATATTTCTCACACGACTATGTGTTGCACTTCTATAACATACATAACCTGACACAAATTGGTCCATTACTACACCTTGATAACCAATATTAGTATAAAATATTCCCTCCTAGTATTTCTACACTAAACTCTCTTTTGCAATTCATATCAAGAAAGTCGTCAAAAAGGGGGACACGCCATATCTACATCTCAAAACATTGCAACATGTCCATCCTACAATTTTCACACCTTGGGAACAAACATACACTTTTCAAAAAACCCACTTATTTCGATAATGACAAAAGGGGGGAATATAAAAAAATATGATATGGGGAAAGCAAAGCTGCAAACAAAGGGGGAGAAAAGTATTTTTCCAAACCAAGTCTCACAAAAAGGGGGAGACTTTCAAATATTTTCTCAAGAGTTGTCATCATCAAAAAGGGGAGATTGAGAAACATAAAGTATTTCAATAAAAGGATTTTGTATGATAACAACACAATTGATATGTTATAATACTTCACTATCTTCTCTCTAATGTACTTGACATAAAAACAAACACTCAAAAACATGATGAGATATACTACAAGGATCATATCATCCATGCAACCAAGACATCAAGTGCCCAAGCATTGCAATGGAGATACAAACCCTTCAACCAAGATCTAACAAGACCAACATATAGTCGAGCACGCATCATCAACCAAGAAGAACAAAGTATTGATCATCATCATCACCCAAGCAAGGCAATCATCCCTAACAAGATCAAATACATTCACAGCATCAGAAGTTCAACCACAAAGATCACACTCAACCTATGACAAAGACCAAACCAAATTCTTCAATCAAGCATCTGGAGAAGACTAGCACAAACCAATCGTACAAGCAAAGCTCCTAATCATCATACATAAGCAACATCACATGTTCCATGCAAACCAGATAAATGATTAAACTCCAGAAAACCTTCCCAAAACTTTGAAGATCTTTAGGATTATTTGTAAAAATGCAAATGAATTTGTATGATTATGTATTTACCCAATCCAACCCACCTAAACCTTCCCAAAAACTTGAACCATGTTAGAACATAAACAACCAAATAGGGAGTTACTGGTGACTCAATAACAAGCTTCTAGTCGACTATAACCAAGTGGGACTGTTTTTTAAATAATTGACAACCCACTTTTTAGAGAGGAGTTTTAGTTGGTTATAATTATGTACAAATTCAAAATCCACAATGGCTAGTTTTCAAATTTTGAATTCCACAAGATTACCATACCACCCTCCAAAGGCTAGTTTTCAACATAGCTTATAAAAGGAGACCTACACACAAGCTTCCAACAACATTCTCATTGATCAAAGTTCCATTTCCAAGCTTGTGTCAATTCCCTTGAGTTTTTGAAAGAGAGAAACCAAGTCCCAAACCCATTCCCAAGTGAGTTTTAAACCCAAAACTCTAATTACGCCAAGCTCACTCAAAACACCTTTGCAAGCTTCTTCCTCAATACCTCTTTAGCCAAAGATATAAACCCAATACTCTTATACGCTAAAAAATCAACCCAATAGCTATATACTTGTGATTACTTGATTGTTTCCAATTTTAAATAAAACAATTAAACCCATTTCATACTTGTTTTAGTAAAGCAACTTTGCTTTATGTTTTGGTTACAAATCTTGTTGTTATTACTTACGGTGAACTTCATTGTATCTTCACGGCCGGTAGTGTCATTCTTGCAGGGAGTCAAAGCATAATAAGACCTTGGACCATAGTTATCAAAATCTCCCGATTCGCGAGTCGAATCGTCCAATTCGATTCGATTCAAAGGCAAAACGATTCGAATCATGAAGAGAATCGTAATTGTCTAAAGAATCGCTCAATTCATGGGAGAATCCTCCGATTCCAACTCGAATCGGGAATCGGGTGAAAAACGATTCACGATGTAGTTTTTTACCTTACCCGTTACTTATTTTTAACCCAAAACAAAAAAAAAAGCTGCAACCTGTAATCCATACAAACTGAAGCCTTTTCAACCCGTTTTTACAAATCGAAGCAAATAATAAGGCCAACCAAACCCTAATCGATGCAAAGCGAAGGTCGTTCTGCAAATCGAAGGTTGTTTTGCTGCAAATCGAAGGCCGGTTGTTCTTATTTTTTACCTCCGGTATGTTCTTTGTTATGTTTTATTGTTTTCTTTTGCTGTTTTTTTTGTTATAAAACCATACTTTTTTTTTAAGTTCTTTTGCTGTCGTTTTTTTATTATAAAACCATACGTTGATTATTTTTGTTATTTTTTTAAAGTTCATTTGCTGATTTTTTTTTTTTATAAAACCATACGTTGTTTTTTTGAAGTTCTTTTTTTTTTTATAAAACCATACGTTAATTATTTTTTCTGTTTTTTTTATGTTCATTTGCTGTTTTTTTTGTTGTTGTTGTTGTTGTTATAAAACCATGCGTTTTTTTTTTAAGTTCTTGATGAGAATTAGGGTTTATTTTATCTTTTGTTGTTCTTTTTGTTGTTATAAAACCATACGTTAATTATTTTTGTTGTTTTTTTGAAGTTCATTTGCTGTTTATTTTTTTTTTGTTATAAAACCATGCGGGGTTTTTTTTAGTTCTTTTGCTCTTTTTTTTTGCTGTATTTACTTAAATTCTTTTGAAGTAGTGTCAAAAACTTTGAAGTTTTTGTTGTTTTAATGTTATTGTTTGAGTTGTTTATTAAATAAATTGATATTGATTTGTAGGTTGTTTGATTTTTGAAAATCAAGATGATAAAGTCAAAGGGCAAGAAAGAAACCGATCCAACTTAGGCTCATTGTACCAAGGTGAATGAGAACAATAGAATGCAATTGAGATGTAATTATTGTGGAGCAATAAAATGGGGCGGAGTTTTCAGAATGAAACAACATTTTGTCGGGATTCATAGCGATACTAGTATGTGTGAGCAATGTCTCGAGGCCGTTAGAATATTTTTTCAGGAGTATTTGTGTCAAAATGCTACTTCCACGGTCGGTAGCAATAAAAGTCAAGCAGATGTTGAAGATGAATACTTTCAAGGGGGAACGATGAGGAGGAGGGTTCGACGGGGAAGGCGAAAGGGGGAATGAATAGGTTTGTCATTAGGGGGGTGGGGGAAAGGGTAAACAACAAACCATGAATCAAATGTTAAAGGATTGGGAGCCGGTGCGTAAGGATATATTGAGGTTTTTCTATAATGATGATCTGGGCCTTGATGATGATGATGATGAATGATGAAGAAGAATCACTGATGATGACTTTTTATGATTTTTTTTTTTTACATTTTAAGCTAAAACGAATGAGAACATGTGCTACGATTAATTTTTGGGATATATTTTGATATATTATCACGTGCTACGATTAGTTTTTTGTCATATTATGCTTAATTACCAATTCTACAGTGTTAAATCCCATTTACGTATGTTTTACTTCATTTAATTTCAATTCGACCGGTTCGATTCACGATTCGATTCGCGATTCGTGATTTGGGGGGTAAACGATTCACGATACCATTCACGATTCGACAACTATGCCTTGGACTCTTGTGTGTATCGTTCGGGTAAGGATGGGTATTGTTCCTTTATTGGTTGCGGTTTGCAAGGTGTTATAATTCTTTGTGAGGATTTTGGTTCCGCCTTAAGTGAACCAGAGATAGTGAAGTTCCTTGAGTACCGTCTTGAGCATGGACGTAGACAAAGGCCGAACCACGGTAAAAACCTCAGTTTGCGAAGTCTCTCTAAAACCATCTCTCTTAATTATTGATGTTTGTTGTTGATTAATTATCTATAGTCGAACTAATATATCACATTGCAATTAATCTATAAAAGAAGTTAAGAATGTTTTATAATTGCTAGTAAAAAATTTATACCAATTCACACACCACCACCACCCCCTTCTCTTAGGTATATAACGGGCCAACACACCTAATTGGATATTGGTAGAAGTAAAAGTTTTTCATAATTGACTGTTACCCTATATTAATATAAAGTTAGACTTAATATTAATTGTCTTGCTCAAATAATGCGCACGCGTCCATGCTCAATACCTTGCATCAAAAAAGCTCGAAGAGTCAAAGTAAGTGACAACTTAATGGTTACATAAAGGTAGCTAAACGATGATGGTCTTGAGGGGCATTAGATACAGACAAGAGTAAAAGCCTCCTCTATTTCACAAATTCCACCAAGGGATACAACATATATAATACTATTTAAGTCACGTGTTAGAAGTTTCACTAACTCCAACTTACAAATTCCCGGCATCAATGGCTCATGAAGTTACATAACTAAATAAGATTTGTAGCCAATCAATGTCCAGTAATCCTTAGAGCCAAAGGTACCAAAAAGCATGATGGATGCAACTTTAACTTCAACTTAGAAGAATACAATTCTTTTCTTGCTCAATTTAACAGATATGGTAAGGAAAATTTCCAACGGACCGACATTGAAATGATAGAGACTGGCATTTGGGGTGTTCTCTACAACCTCACTTCTCTTGCTCTCCTTTTTCTTCTCCTCTCCCTCTCTAATCGAATCTCGATGTTGTAACTAAAATGGATTCTTAAATAGCAAGTCGAGCATAACCGTGTTCCAAAAGTGAAACTGAGAAGAAAATATATCGATTCTTTGTAGAAAACGATACACTCGTCTTATCATTTCATTGTGTGTTCAACATTTTTCCCATTCACGTGCTTTTTTTGTTCTTCTCAAATTTTACTTAACAACAACTCATTGATATTATGCCTAAAACGAAACACAATATTGAAATGTAAGTACCCAAACATATTGGATTGGAATTGGAAAAGAAAAATGACTCAATGTCGATGATGCAAAATTGGTATTAATTTCACCCACTTATGAAGATAGTACCTATGGCAAATGAATATGCATGCATGATAAATGCATGTAGTTATATACATGTGGGTGTACATGGAGTCAAAAAGCAACAAAAAGTCTTACCCCTCTTTGGATCCTCCTAATAACACTTGCTATATCCAAATGACCATCTTGCGAAAATGCAGCATTCCATCTTCTTGCACTTAGTGTTTTCCCTGCCTGTTAAAATAGAAAGAATTGAGAGCATGATACTATTAGAAAATACAATTCCATATATGTCACAAAGAGAACATGTTTTGAGCACCCTGATCTTGAACTGGGTCTTTGGCACATCAGCTTGACATTCGGGTCTAATCTGAAAGTAAGCATCCAACTCCTCAGTTGCTGAATGCTTCATAAGACCCTCTACAGTTACACCACAATTAGCTTCTACTTTCAGAAAACTAACTATCAAGCAGTGAGTGAAACTATAATCTATCTTACACTAAAATGTGCAAAGTTTGTCCATACCTTTCTAGATAATAAAAACCCTGTTCTCAAATGTAACCCCACTATGCAACAATATATACATATTCCAACCTTTTATAATGATATCAACAGCTCTATTGACTTGAAATAGATTAAACATGATTGTGCAAATCCTCTGATTTATGTGATACTGTGAATTCTAAACTATCAGTGAGTTAATAAATAAGTAGAAAGGAACCAATATAGTACATTGAGCAGCTAAAAATTTTAAAAGTAACTTAATCGTCGTGTAAAATCAAACGAAAGATTCCAACAAAATGTGTATATTGAATGGGTGTATGAGGAAAGGAGGACTTGTGCACCTTTCTTTATGCGATCTTCTTTACAAAAAGTTGTGTAGAGAACAAAGAATGGAAAATAGTAAAATGTTCAGCAAAGTCCGACGAGACTATGGAAAACCAGATACTAGACGAACAGATTCTGATACAAATCAGAGGGAAGAAGAGGGCGACACGGGATTATTGCAATCATTTAGGATATAAAAAATATATTTTTTTTTTGAAAAGAAAAACTATTTTAAAAAGGGACATATACCAAATAGTCCCTCGGACATTTTTTAATACCCATTTAGTCCAAACTTTTTTATTTTGTCTCAAAAAGTCCTTTGCCACATATTTTGGAGAGGGAGTGCCGCTGGCGCGGACCTCTAAAAATAAGAGGATATTGAGTGCTTAAGGGACTAAATGGGTTAAACTAAAAATATGTGTCATTTTTAAAAAATATATATTTATAGTAGGGCCTATTCAATAATTGACCCTTTTAAAAAATAAAAATTAGTTTAATATAAATAAATAAACTTTTTTTTTTACATTTTTAAACAATTTGAAGAAATACAAAAATTGTTTTAAATGTTGTAAAATTGAAGAAAAAATTAAAAATAAATGATGTCGTTGGCGCGGACCTTTAAAAATAAGAAAATATTGAGTAAATGGATGTTTGAGGCAGTAAATGAGTTAAAAAATTAAGTTTGAAAATAAGAGGTGCCAGTAGCGTGGACCTTTAAAAATAAGAGAATATTGGATAAATGTAACACCCCGTATTTTTTATGATTTAAATAATTATGAAATTTATTATTATTGTTGGATTAATTGAATTAAAAAGTGAGAATTTAATTGTTAATTAATCGGGATTAAAATAATTATTAACTAGCGTGTCAAGGGTTAATACTTATTGTTGTGAACTATTAAATATTACTATGTGATATGTAATATGGAATTATGATATTTGATAAATTGTTGGAAGTGAGAAATACGACAATTTGATAATTTAAGTCTGACATGCGTGTGAGTCGTGTTGGGACTGATTGATTGGAATAAAAAGAGAAATTATTTTTATTAATTCGTATGGTCATTTCGAGTGCCACATTGAGTCCGAAAGGATCGGGATAGTCAAAATAGTATACCCGGGTGTTTAGTTTGGATCCCGGGACAATTTTAGGCCTAACCGGCGGTTCGAGAGGGCATTATGGTAAATTGTATTTTGGGGTTTAATTAATGGACGAAAATTGGGAGTTATTTTATCAGCTAAGAAAAGTCCTTTAGGGTTGAGAGACACGGAAAGAAAGAACGGACATAAAGGGTATGAGGGATAACCAATTTCTAAGAGGGAAGGCCAAATTAGCACCTCATTGCACCACCACCACCACCAACGCGTATATCGAGAAGAGAGGAACGCGTCTATACCAACATCACCAACGGACCAGACCATCTTATTCGAGGCAAGTGTTTATTACTTGCTTTCTTTTAGCAATAGTCATGCTCATGTTAGTGTAGGTAAAATTAATCATGATTTACATGATAATTGGGTGACAAAATGGATATTTAAATTATGATTAAGGACTGGGTTAATTAGTGGTGAAAATTCCTTCATGTATGTAGAGGATTAATCATGAAATATAATTATATATTGATGAACGAATCTGGGTTGATTAGATTCTTTAATTTAAAATTTGGAAACTAGGGTTCATATGAATTAAATTGGAGATTTGATATAATTATGATGATTAATGACGAATTAATGATCCTAGGAGGTTAGGAATGATTTATAACATGTTATGTGTTGAGGGGTATTAATGATGAGGCATTGGGTGTTGAATCTTAGAGGTTTTTAGGTTCAAAAATGGTGGAAAACGCTGAAAATTTGGGAAGAAGACGAACAATAGAGTCTCGCGCGAAGGGTCGTTCAAGCGAGATAAGGATCTCGCGCGAAGTCATTCGAACGACACGTGGACGTCGATCGAGCGACATGTCATTATGGTTCGAACGACAACCCTTCTGGTTCGAGCGACAGGGTCAATTTTTGGAATTTTTCTTAAAGTCCAGTTTTGAGTTTACTGGTTTATTAGAGTGAGAGAAACTGCCAGATAGTAAATTTAAATATGACAAAATTTCGGGAAAGTATGAGAGCATTAATACTTCAAATATTCGATATCGAAAATGTACCTTGGAGATTACGAGAGAGATAATAGTCTAAATAATTATACTATACGTAGTGGAGGTTAAAATACGTATGAGAAGTATATATGTAGGTTGGAGAAAAACCTATAAATTTAATAGGACGTGTGTATGCCTATTATGTGATATTATTGCTAAGAGCACTAATGGGTGATAACCCGGGGGTGCAAGAATCTTATAGTTAAGCGCACCAATGAGTGATAACTCGGGTGTGCAATAACTCTATTGTTAAGTGTACTAATGGGTGATAACCCGGGGGTACAAGAATATTATTGTTAGGTGCACTAATGGGTGATAACCCAGTGGTGAAAGAATATTATTGATTAAGTGTACATGTGGGTGATAACCCGGGGGTACAAGGATATTATTGTTAGGTGTACTGATGGGTGATAACCCGGAGGTACAATGAAAATTATTGTTAGGCGCACTAATGGGTGATAACCCGTGGGTACAAGGATATTATTGTTAGGTGTACTGATGGGTGATAACCCGGAGGTACAATGAAAATTATTGTTAGGCGCACTAATGGGTGATAACCCGTGGGTGTTGGATTATTGTTGATAGGTGCATTAATTGGTGCTAACCCTAGGATACAGGATTCTCTTGATAGGTGCACTAATGGGCCTTAGCCCGGGGGTGCAGGATTAGTATATATATATATGTATAGGGATGATGTGACTATATATATATACATGAACTTGTGAATATTTCTACTGTGTGAATTTAGTAGACTTGGTAATAATAATAATCATTACATTGCGCCAATTGGTCTTAACCTAAGGGTGCAGGATTAGTGTGTATATATGGGGATGATGAGACTATATATATGTATGTATATACTGGGAGAACTTTTTACTTTGTGAAACTAGTAGATAAAGTGGAAATGAGAAATGAAATAATCTTGGTGGATAAAAGATTAACCATTCGAACGGTGAATAATGAAACTTAGTATGTGAGATAAACTATTTGAATAGCGTATTTTATGGGCGATACGAAAATACTAATAGTGAGCATAGTTAGTATTAGTATGGTTTCTGACTAGTTAGACTGGGTGGTATAACTAGGGGAGATTAGATGTACGTTAGGCGTGCACAATAGATGAGAGGTGAGAAACTCATGTAAGAGTTCGATAACTAACATGCGTATAAGACTTGTTTTAAGAACCAGTTTTAAATACTTGCTAAATCATTTTTAAACCCCGGGATCTGGCCCGATTCTTGTATCTCTTCTCTCTTTTGATATATATATATATATATATATATATATATATATTATATGACGTGCTCAGCCACAGGGGTACCAGATTTAGAGATTTGGATTGCTTGACATGCTGCAGCAGTTGTGGAAGCTGCATGTCCTTGCAGTAGACGCATCTATCATTTCTATTCAGTTTCATCTAGACTTCTTATCTAGGGCATGTGTCGCCCACTGCCAGTTCTTCATCAGAGATATTGTATTCAGTTTATTTTATGGTTTGGAGTTTTGAACTGGGAGGTTTTACCTAGTCTTATTTATTTCAATACTTGATTCATGTTCAGTATTTATTATATTCCTATGTGTAGTGAATGGTTTATATTTTAAGACTTAATGAAAATGGATTTACTTGGTTTCACTAAATTGGAAATGTTTTGACACCTAGCTTCATTTTATATTAGGTGATTAATATGTTAAAAAAATTTCGACAGTGATGCAAAGAATGAACCAACCGAACATTCTATTTTAAATTGGTACAGGACTGATCACCCTTTATTAAATTGAGCGGGGTGTCACAGTAAATAAGTTTTTGAGGAACTAAATGAATTAAAAAATTAAGTTTAAAACATAAGGAGTGTCGTTGGCGCGGACTTTTAAAAATAAGAGAATATTTGGTAAATGGGTGTTTGAGGGACTAAATAAGTTACAAAAATTAAGTTTAAAAATAAGGAGTGCCGCTGGCGCGGACCTTTAAAAATAAGGAAATATTGAGTAATTGGGTGTTTGAGGGAGTAAATGAGTTAAAAAATTAAGTTTAAAAATAAAGGGGACCGTTGGCGCAGATCTTTAAAAATAATAGAATATTGAGTAAATGGGTGTTTGAGGGACTAAATGACTTTAAAATAATTTTAAAATAAATTAGAATAGTTTTTATGTTTTTTTAAAATTAATTTTAACTCTTTTTACATGAGAAACCAATGAATAAAAAAAGGGATACCTGTACTAACCCGGGGTTAAGACCCAGGTTGTCTAACATTATTCAAATGTAAATTAGGAATTGTTTGGTTGTTCCCAAAATTGTAAGTTAGTCCATTTAAAATGGACTCGTTCATGAACTATTTTATTATTAATGCTTGGTTACAATAATGAACAAATTCAAAAATGGACCAATTCAAGTTAATTCACAAAAACTTAAATTAGTTCATTTTATCAAAAGCTTGAAATTGCACAATTCATAATTATAACATGAATCTCAAATGCACCACTCTCATGTAGTACTCTCAACATACTACTCTCTCTCTGTCCGACTCTCATACGAACCTACTAACGTCCAAGAATTAACTATGGACCACTTTGTCTTTTTAGGACCACATTTTGGAACCGCAATGTCTTTTATATTCTTTTGTCTTCTTCTAAGTTTTAGATAATAGAAATTTTTACCCCAATAACTTCTAGCGTCTTCAAGCTTTATCTAATTAATCTGGGAGTCTAAGAGAAGTTTCAGAGCTGCTACTTCTCTGGCTTCTTTCGTCGCCATCGTACTGAAATTCTGAATAGCGGGGATTATCTATATAAATATTATCCTCAGGGAGTCTGGAAATTACAAGAGGTTTTGATGGAAAATACTCTAGTCTTAAATACCTTATACGGTATTGCGATTTTAACATTATAGTTTCTTTATATATCTAATTAATAATATTAATTATATCGTCTTCTATAAATTTGTCGAATTCGTTATTTCCGTAAGATGACAAAAATCTTCGATATGTTCTAGGGGCAACTGTTTCTACGTTTTTAAGGAGATGGTGGATTCCTCCGTCTCTAATTAAAATAGCTTTTGTTTCAGATAAACTTTTACGTCTAATATATTTTAATATATCTATACTATCTTCAAGTATTCTAGTGTATTCTTGATATTTTTCCGGTCTTGAAAGTTCTTCAGCGAATTCTTCTGTTCTTATCTTTTGTCTAAAGAGATCTCAGATTCCTGTTCTAATTATTTCTGTTCTAGGTACTTCACATGCTAACCACTCAATAACCTGGTTTATATATTTGAAAGTACCACCTGCGTATGTTAAAGCAGTTTCTATAAGTTCTTTATCTTTAGAGTCTGTAAGAGTCTAATCTTGGATTTCTCTAGTTAAGTCTAAATTTGTTTGATTAACAAATTCTAAAAAGTTTGTAGTGATTTATAGGCTCATGCAAGATTCTTTTAAAATAATAATATGTAAAATAGTAAATGTTTTGGTTTAAGCTATACCTTCCTTCTGGTCTACAATATCTTTATATTCCTTCATTATTCTCTTTAGTTTTGTTACTATTCTCATTCGGTATCGGCCTCCTACAACTCTCTCTTTATGTGTCGCACCTCAATCCACTATTTTGGCGTTGTACCCGTTTTCTGCCTATACGCCTTCACGCCTAACGCCCACCTGGCTAATGGCTCATGGCTAATCGGCACCTGACAGTGTTTCAATAATATAACACCTTGTGTGCTACACCAGAGGTTCCACACAATAGTCCCCTATGAACGAAAAGTTGGAGACAATTTGGAAAATAATAACAACTCAAAATAAGAGATTTCTGAAAAGAAAAATACTTTTATTGCTTTGCATAAGTAAATATAACTCTCACAATTCCCCTAACTATATGGGAATTACTCACTCATATACATATCACTCTTTATAAGCTTACACACTTTTTCTAACTTCTTCACTTCGATATCTGAAATCAAATTGGATGCTCCCTTTTATAGCGTAAGGGAACTACAAATGATTGGTAACCGACTACCAAAAGCGATCCGGTTAAAGAGATACAAATTATTAAAGTCTTATACTATTTGCTTTACACAGTAAATTTGTCGTCTAACAATAATTCTACCCTAACGTCTTTGTGAGGGTCTCTTTCTTCTTTATGAAAAGAAGTTTTTTAGGGACCCGTGCAGGACATGTCTAAGCTGACTGTTGCAAGGGAATCTATATAGAGTCTTGTCGTTTTGTAATAATGCATAGGTCTAGCGCATGAAATCTTTTATCTTGAATAATTCTTCAGCTAACGAGGGGCCCGTCTTTGTCCCATCCGTGTCTTCTTCTTCCTTGTCTTGGTTTGGTAAGGCATCATTAAAAAATTCATCAGTGAGGCCCGTAATTCTAAGGCTAGTTGGCAAAGCTATCTCTACCATTTTTTTGGATTCTTTCTTAAGCCTTTTGTTGAATGGCTCATCATCTTGGATTATCAGGTATTCTTTGTGGTAGGCAGTATACCATTTGTCTTCTCTTGTTAATAATTCCATGATTTTCTATTGTCTCCATGGCTTGAGCAATCTGGAGCTTGGTATCAATAATTAAATCTTTATTCTCGTCTTCTGATAAAATCTCAGCGTCTTCAAATATATAATTGGAAAATTTAATAAGTCTAAATCCTTCAACTCTCATTCCTCTAAAGGAACTTGGAGCAATCTGATAGATTCTATAAAATAAAGGAAGGAAGCCTTCCATCTTCTTAACATACTCATGGACTATTTTTCCAAGAGCAACAGAGTCTTCTATAGTCTCAATTTGGATGAGTCCAATGAACCCATAGTCTGCTAAGGTTATCTGGGCTATCTCTGCCTTCCCAGAAAGATAAATCTTTGGAACGTCTTTGAAGAAACTTTTCATCATTAAGGCATCTCCATTAGTCTCAGATAACAACATATTGAAATGTTCAATAATGCTATTAAAGTCTTTCTGATAGTCTTTTGATAATGGAAGATTATTATGACCAAAAGGTATAACAATCTTAGTCTTAAAAGTCTTTTTCTGATAACAAAAATTATCAACGGGCCTAATTTTGGAGGATTCTCCAAGAGTTTGATCATAAGTCTGAGTCTGCGGTCTAGGCATAGCGATACCACTAAGTTGGGTAACTACAAGTATTTGTGTCCTCATAAATATGGCAATAGCTACCAAATTTTGTTTGAACTCTATCCATAGTCTATTCTTCACATTCCACCATATAGCGTCTATAAGAGTATTTTCATAATTTGAAAATTCTTGTCTAAATTTTATCAAGTTTGGATATCTTTGATCGGATCTATATTGGGGAAAATACATCTTCCCAATGAGTCTGTTTTGAGAAATAATCTCATGTCTAGATTTTTTAGGAGGAACTAAGATATCATCAAAGTTCTCTAGAATTAGTCTTTCTTGAGAGTCTTAAATATAAGTATGTCTTTGTATTACACCAGCATTTGGTCTTATGCATATAAGATAGTCTACAACGTCTTCTTTTTTTAGTTTAATCATCCCAGAGGAACTCATGCCATCTAGGTCTTCTGTTTGCAACATAAAATATGAAATCATATTAGTGTTAGCAAACATTGGCTCTCTTGATATAATGTCTGGAATGGTATTTTTACATCCCTTAATACGTATAACAGAGAAGTCATAACCATTAAGCAATTGTTGTCATCTAATAAGTCTATTAGTTCTTGATTTGGACAAGTACAAGTCTTTGAATTTTACTGCATAAGAAGAGTCTGTATAAACAGTAAAATATTTAGGTCTAAGAAAAAGCATATATTTTTCTATTTCCCTTACTATAGCTAAAACTTCTTTTTCATGGGCAGTGTATCTTGTTTCTGGGTCTGTAAAGGTTCTAAAACTATATCTACAAAGTTTCTTCTTTTTTGTCTGATGATCAATGGAAAAGTATACTTCTCCCCATTGTTTATCAGAGGCATCTGTTTCTACTATAAACTGGTCTTCTGCATTAGGCAGTTCAAGTAAAGGAATGTTCTTAATCGCATCTTTAATCTGTCTTATGACTTCAAAATCATCTTTGGTCCAATAAAAAGGATTAGTTTTATCTGTTCATTTTAATTTGAATGTTAGGCTTTGTCTTTTTGAATCAAGGTCTTTAATAAAGTCTGCAGCACAATTAAGCAATCCTAAAAATGATTGTAATTGTTTTCTATCTTTGAGTCGATCTGGAAACTTAAGAATCTTTTTAGTTATGTGTTCTGCTAAGGATAATTTTCCTTTATCAATATGCATTCCCACAAAGTCTATCTCAATCTTAAATAATTGCATTTTCCTTTCAAAAATAACAATATCATATTTATCTAATTCTAAAATAATCTTTTTAATATGGTCTACATGCTCTATCTCAGTCTTACTGGCTACAAGAATGTCATCAATGTAAACAAAGCAAAATTCTGAATAAGTTCTAAATATATTATCCATTCTTCTTTAGAATACTTGAGGAGCGTTTAAGTATCCAGATGGCATTACTAGCCATTCGTATTTTTCTTGGGACACACTAAAGGTTGTCCAAGTAATACTGTCTGGAAGCATCTTAATTTGCCAAAAAGCCTGATTTGTAATCAAACTTACTGAATATAATCCTTTCTTCAATTAAATTAATTAAATTATTCTTGTCTGGTATCTTATAAGAATTAAATTCACAATTCTTATTTAACTGTCTATAATCCATAACCATACGTATTTTTCCTCTTTTACATTCAGATTCATTTTGAACATAGAAGGCAAGGCTATTATGTTTACTTTTACTTTCTCTAATAATGTCTAACTTAAGCATTTCATCTGTCTTTTTTGAATTATTCCCTGTCTTCTTGCGAATATCCTTTCTTCTAGGTTCCACTGTTAATAGTGGTGTCTGGGTTAATAGGGATAATTTCACAATAACTTTGGTCTTTATCCCACTTAGCAATGGGATTTTCTCCTAAAGTAGGCTCTGTTAATTGCATAGTCTTTTCTTTTTCTACTTCTATATCCATTTTCTTATGTTAGGGTATAGGTTGAACCTGTAATAAGGTGTTAAAGGCTTGATCTAAAATGTCTTGTTATATAAGCGCTATTTGTTTATAACACTTTTGGTCTGGACACTTACATTCTTTTTTTAAGGGTTTAGCAATTTCTAGGGCTTCTTGTTGGGTTGTAGGTCTAGGTCCACCATGCTCAGCTGAAGAACTCTGATGTTTTAGGGGTCTATAATTGGGTTTGACCTGCATAAGGTCAAAGGCAGTCTTGTGATTAATTAGAGGGGCTTTAATATTAAATTCCTCTTGATCACTAATTAATATCTTATCGTTATACTTAGTATAAGGATGATATTTACTAATAAAGTCTTGTCCTAAAATAATGTTTCCTGTGAAACTAGGACGAGGATCCATTATCCAAAACCTATGATTAACGATTTTGTTGGTATGATTTCCTAATTTAAAATAAATAGGAATAGTTTGAAAATATAAGGTAAATGGATCTCCATTAGCCACCTTACCATAGATTTCTTGTGTACTTTCTAAAAAATAATCTCCAGGAAAGGCATTAGCCTTGCAAATACTCCGAGAGCACCCTGTATCTATAAAATGTGAAAGTCTTTTAGGATAGTCTTTGTGTTGAACAAATAATTATACAAAACAAGCATGTGGTTTAGTAGAAATTCCTAAATTGTTCTTTTCTAACATAGATATTCCTTTTTGAGGTTTATCTATAAAATCTAAGGGTATTTAGTCTGCTAAACTACTATCAGAGTGGTATCCTTCTAAATCATAGGAAATTCCTTTTCCTTTTAAGTCTTCATTTTCTTGTAATCTCTTAGCTATATTTCTATCAATGTCTTGATAATATGTTTTAATATCTAAGTCTATTTTAGCGCCATACTAACTAGTATAAATTTCTCTAAATCTAGTTCTCCAACATTTTTCATAGTAGTGTAATTGATAAATAACACAAACCATAAACAATTCTGTTTGTATAATCTCAAAGCATTCTACGCATCTAAAGTCTTTCTTGCAACATTTCATTTCAAATGTGCAATAATGTATTTCATCAAAGTAGCATCTAGGTATATAGGTTAGTAACTCAGGATTACTAACTGTCCATCTTTTCCTTAAAAATGGGCTTAATATACACTAATACCAAGCTTCTTCAAAGTCTATATATTCATTATCTAAATCGTCTTGATTAGTTTGCATCATATACAAGTCTAAAGTATCCTGAGAGTATTCGCACTCATCAGTATCACTATTATAGTCTTCCGAGTCACTATCTGTATATGCACTATAGGTACTAGTATTGTCATCATCTTCTATGTCTGATATTTCTATGGCATGTAGGATATCTAATTCTTCTTGATCTGCATAGTCTAATATTGTATTAATAATCTTAATACTTTCTTTATCTTTCTTATTAGGGCAGTCTTTAGCAAAGTGTCATTCTTTGCCGCAAGTCCAACATTCTTTGGTGGCAGTCTTAGATTGGGCAACATCTTTTTCTTTCCTATAATTAAGAAGTTTCTCATACTTACTAGTGTTTTTCTTAAAATATCTTCTTTGGTTAAATTTATTGTTCTCAGTCTTAGAGTTTCTTCCTCTAAAGGTAGTAGATGGTCTAAATCTATACTTTTTTGGAAATCCTAAAGGTCTAGTCTTAAACTTCCTATGTTTCCATTATATTTTCTTTTTAAATTTCTTAGATTCACTACCACATCCCCATTGGATTGGAGCGATATCTCTTTTGTCTTTAATTTGAGGGATCTGTTTGAAAGTTTCTTCTATCAACTTTTCTTGAGTTATATCCCATCTCTTAGATATGAGATAGTCTTTGGCAAAATCGATTTTTTCACCACGGGAGTTATTCTTAACTTCCAGCTACTCCTGGCCAAATCCTATATTCATTAATTAGGATTTGTCCCATGACTGGTATCTTCCTAAAGTATTCATCTTTTAAGGTCTCTCCAAATTCTTTAATTTGGTAATATAGTTGCTCATAATTATTGCTATATTCATTTATCTTATCTAATTAGCAAATACTAAGGAGGGATAACTTAGTTTTCACTAGGTCTTGTTCATTGATTTGAGTTAAATGTCCAGCTCTAATGAATTCTGATGTAAATAATTGAATATATTCTTCAATTGATCTTTCTTCTAGTTTTTTTTTTATTTTCTCAATCTTAGTTAATGAGTCTTCATCTGTAGCCTTTCTTAAACTATCTAAATAGTCTTTTGCAATGCCTCTAATGGATTGCTCAGCGTACTACTTACATGAACTTGCATCCCACTATTCATTAGATGCAAAACACATGTTCATCTAATTTCGCCATTCGTCTAAGGCCTTCTTCCTTATACACAAACTTTGTTAAAGGTTAGGAATTGAAACTTCCTATCAGTTCCTCTAAATCTAAACCATTCTGAGTCAAATACCTGGAGTTCAGTATAAGATTTGTCTAACACATGATTCCTACAATGGTAAGTCGTGTTATAATTAGGAGTCTTAGGAGTGGCACCTTCTTTAAATAAGTCTATGTATCTAACAACTGGAAGTTGTCCATTATGAATGGAATCTTCAATAATCTTCCAGTCAACTTCAACCCATTCATTACATTGGAGAGGATTGGTAAAATTTCTCTCTTTCCACCATGTTCTAACATTTGAGGACGAATATTTAAGTCTTTGGAGCATACAATTACTCTGTCCAATATTTGGGATAGAGCTAACTATCTTACTAGTTTTATCTAATCCATCAGTTATGACTCTTCTACCTATGGTCTTTCTTTCTCTAGTTTCTATAGGAGGGGATTCTTTATATTTACGGGTGGTTACCTGTTTTTGTTCAAGTCTTTTTTCAATTCTTTCTAAGAAGTCTGAATAATCTTTTTGTCTTTTTATCTGACTAAGGATTTCTTCTTTAAAATTATTATTCTCTTTTCTTATCTTCTCCTAAATTTCTTCACTATGTCTAGCTAGAGAATTAACTAAGTATTTGGCAACATTTGTAATATAGTCTTTTACTTCATTATATTTTTCTTATTGTTGCATAGATCTAATTTCTATAGATTCTACAATTTTTTTTATTTTATCTAAACGAGTTAGAATAAAAGGAGAGTCTATTTCTGCTTGGGAAGGTTTATTATATACGACCTTAATTCCCTTTATAATTTCTTCGTATTTTTCTTCTACCTGGGCCATGTCTAGTCTAAGTTCATTAATAATACTTTCCATCTTGGATAGGTTATGCTTTTCCATATTATTAAGATAATTTGCTAAATTTTGTTGAAATTTAACAAAGTTTGTGTAGAATGTGATTAATCCTTCTGTCTCAGCCTTTAAATCTAAATGCAAGTCTTTAACAAAGCTATTGTTATAGTCTTGTGTAGCTGTTATGGATGTAGTAATTAAATTTAGTCTTTCTAATGTGAGTTTAGTTGCTTTAGCAGCGTTGGCAATCTCATTTTTATTTATCTTATAATAAAATTTATCATCATTTATCTTTTCTAGAATTCTTTGGTAAAAGTCTGATGAGGTCTGAATGGAGAGTTCTCTTGGTACCACATTCCAGACTGATCTAACTATCTCCATTAGGAAGATAACTTTCTAATCTAGGGATAAGCTTATCTTGTTATTTAGTAAGTTTAATTAACTCACTATCTTGATTTTTAGTTAAAGTTTTAATTTCTAAAATGTCTTTGTTAAGGACCTCTATACGATTAGTCTTAATATTTATTTCTTGTAGAACATATACTAGGTCTATTGGGATTTGGTTATCTATTTCTAGTAGTCTTTTAGAGATTTTTTTTATCTCTGTTTTGAGGGTTTGAGTATCGTTTATTAATTGTCTTAATATAAGGAGTATACACTTATTTTGGTATATTATGCCATTTATAGCACTAGCAGTAACTTGTCTACTGTCTGCATGTTTGGCTGGAATGTGTTCAGTTTGTGAACAACCGTTTATGTGAGAGGTTAAATAACCTTTTGAGTCTAAATCAGTTATGGGTATAGGTTGGTAGTCTGGGTTAGTTCCAAAAATATCTTTATAAATGCGAGGGATAAATCTCAAGGGCATTAAAGTCTTTTTACTATAACTCTAAAAGGAGCGTCTTATGGCTCTGATACCACGATTAGGGCTTTGGTCGAAATTTGGTGAGATTCTAAAGCTTTTAAGGTCTTGATACCAATTTGGGTCTAAATTATAAATCTTGTAAATTTATAGTCTTAAACTAAAGTTTTAGTATAAGACAAGAGGGGGACCATCTAAAGAAAATAACAAAAGCCTTTGGGACCACGAGGGGACCACTTTCAGGATAAGGACAAAGTCTACACGGTTGAGTCCGCACCAGAGATTATCTATATATATATATATATATATATAAAGAGAGAGAGAGAGAGAGAGAGAGAGAGAGAGAGAGAGGCGTGGGCTCATGCACACCAAGTTTGCACACTGATTTTTTAAAATAGTAAAAAAATAATTTTAAGTTTAATTTTTTTTATATGGCATTTAAACATTTCAAGGGTCTTATATAAAAAAATTAGCTAAAAATAACATTTTTTTTTTGCTATTTTTAAAAAATTGGTCAAACTTTTACAGTTTTTAAAGCACTCTAAAAGTTGTGAAAGTTTGACCGAAAATTTTAAAATAGCAAAAAAAAATATTTTGAGTTGATTTTTTTCATATGGGTCTATTCCATATGAGTCTCTCTCTCTCTCTCTTGCTCTCTATCTATCTATCTATCTATCTATCTATCTATCTATCTATATTTCTAAAGTACATAATTGCAAAATGGAAAAAAATTCGTACCCCAACAAAACAAAGTGTAATTAAAAAATAATAATAACGTCCGTGATTGGTAATTTTTCAAAGTGTATAATAAAACTTTGCTGAAGTTCCATTCATAATACGAATATTTATAAAAATTAGGCAAAATTTTATTTGTTTATACTACTATCCACCATATTTAGACAATACAAAATACCACAACAATAATAATATAATAGTCCATGTTGATTATAAAGTAATGAAGCAGAACATGTTGATAAACGTCTCGTGTTAAAAATTACCAACCCATTAGATTGTGTAGAATATTACATTTATTGAAACTAAGAATATGATTATTTAAGTACGAACTCATGAACATGGCCAACCCCCTCGGGGGAGGCTAAAGAGGCGACCGCCCCAACCCCTGAATTTGGATGATCTTTACGGCCCCGTCTTTTTGACATTTTTTACATAATCGACTTGATTTTTAACAGTTTCTTTAAAAATCTTTATGAACACCTTTCTTTTATTTTTAAATTTAATATAACTAGTTTTAAACCCCGCGCGATGCGCGAGCGTAGTATAATTTTATTCATAAAATATATGCCACATAAATAATATTATCATTACATTTAAACTAATGTTAATATGAGATGAAAAAATGAATAAAAAATTTGGGACATATGAACATGCATTTATTTTAAAATTACAAATTAACTATATATTTATATTTTTTAGTACAGATGGTAGTTTTATGATTAGTATACACTAAACACCGAGATACTTTTTTTATTTAAGACATAATTATATTTTTATGTCTATTTGACACATTATATAAGTATTAATTAATAATAGATGGAGAGAAAATGGACACTCATATATAATCACGATAATTACTATCATATATATATATATATATATATATATATATATATATATATATATATATATATATATATATATATATATATATATATATATATTTCAAAATATTTTACTTAGGCACTTAATCAACTTTACATAAATTATACTTTAACCCCTAATTTTTAAAAAATATAATGAATAGTATCATGGATATGATAGACAGAAATGACAAACAATTAGAACTTGTGTGTTAAGAAAATAAAGCATAAAGGGTATAATTTGTATAAAAAAATGTGAAAATGAGTCAAAATAAAAATATCAAACCTTATAACAAAGCACAAAAATAATTGTGCAATCACAATATAAAAAGAGAAAAATCCAAAAAGGAATATTATATATTTTATTTAAAAAACAATGTAATTAAATATGGAAGTATACCTCACTTCCTTTAAAATAGAGCAACATACACCATATGCTTCTAACTAACTAAATTCACATCATATGCTTCTAACTAATTAAACTCACATTTCTATATAAAGATTCAATCGAAATTATCTTAAGAAAAACACTATTTCAATCTTCACATAACACATTCTATTTAAACAAAATCACAGTCTATTCTATGGTCCTTGTCAATTTTGTAAGGATTTTTTACTATTTGGGGTCCAATAGTTATTTAGAGTTTTACTCCATTTGTTTACATTCTACTCGTTTGGAATTCAAAATCGACAAAAAACGTTAGTTAGCTAGTTTGATGGTCAGTTGACTCATTTTCCAATCAAAAAGACTATTTTACCCATTAGTATAAGTATTTATTAGTGTATTAAAATAAATTTTACATTATATCTTATTGTTTTAAATAGTAAAACTTTTTTTACTAACACTTTTTTATAAAATGAGAAAGTTTTATATAATGAAAAAGTTTTATACACTTTTTTTATTAAGTATTTTTTTTTTAAATCAAAAAGTTTTACAAAATCAAAAGTTTTTTTTATAAACTTTTTTAGCACTTTTTTTTACAAACATTAAAAAATATTGTTTTTAACTGTTTTTATAAACGTTGAAAAAACTTTATATAAAACAATCTTATAAAAAACAGTTTATGAATGTCAAAAGTTTTTTTGTAAATTGTTTTCAACTTTTTTCATAAAACCAATTCTTTATATGAATAAACTAAAAACGTAAAAAACACTTAATATAAAAACATTAAAAACACTATTTTTTTAACAGTTTTTTGTATAAACGTTAAAAAAAATTATGTAAAAACACTGTTCTTAAAAAAAAAGAACTCTTTTAAAAAAATATTAAAAAATGGTTTATATAAAAACAACATTTTTTTAAAGAGAATTATAAAACTGTTTTTGAATGTTTATAAAAAACAGTTAAAAATTCAGTGTTTTGTAACGTTTTTTAAAAACAGTGTTTTTTCCTTAAAAAAATAGTGGTTTATATAAACAGTTTTTTAACATTTATAAAAAATAGTATTTTTAACATTTTTATATCAACTGTTTTTGAATGTTTTACGTAAAAAAATAATTTTATAAAAAAAGTAGAAAAAATTGTTTATAAAAAAACCGTTTAACGATTATAAGCTGATTTTTTTTAAAAACATTGATTTTATATAAATTGTTGTTTGATGTTTATAAAAAACAATTTTTTTTAACGTTTAAAAAAAGTGTTAAAAAAATAATCCAAAAAAGAGAGAAAGTAAGAATAAGAGAGAGAAAAGCTCTTATAGTTTATATAAAAACACTTTTTGTTAAAAACACTGTTTTTTAAAAAGGTTAAAAAAACACTATTTTTTTTACTGTTTTTTATATACGTTAAAAAATTGCTTATACAAAAACCCTTTTTTTTAAACAGTAATAAACATCAAAAGGTTTTCTAATAAACTCTTTTTAACTGTTTTTTATAAAATCAATTTTTTTTTATAAAAAGTCATCAAAAATGTTTAAAAAAAGGCATCTATTAAATTGCTTGTATAGTATTTTATAGAAATATAAAATATAGAGTGCCACGTGGACACTCTCAATGAGGAGAAGTCTTAAATGCTCATAAATGCCTTGTTTTGCATTTTATAGTATACTAGTTGGAACCCGCGCGATGCGCGGCCTATACATTAGCATTTTCTAAATCAATGTAGTAATGGCAAAAATGAAAAAATTATTAAAGAAATTATTATAGAGTAAATTTTTTTAGAGTATACATGAGCGTTAAACACGTAAAACAAAACGAAACACATAATATCATCGTTCAATATAACCAAGAAGCATTTATTTAGATATTTATTCTTGCAGTAAAAGACTTCAATTCATGTCATCTAATGCATCTTTGTTTTCCCTTTCATCCATGTTCCTGGAAAAAAAAATAAACAGAAATATATGTTAGTAAAAAGTATAAATAAGATAATGACTTTATTTTCTCCCCTATCTCTCTGCTTTAAGACAAAATTTAGAATTATCACTTTCACAAAATCATTAAAACAATGAAAATGTAAGAAATACCACATTCCATATGGCATACTAAAAATTGACAATGAAATTAAGAAAATATAAAATGCAAAAAAAATGGCATACAAAAATTTAAAACTAAGAAAGGGACCATCGTCACCAACAAAATATTATGATCTCATTTGAGCTAGAACACCATTGTGTTAATTTAAAACATAACAAATACCCTTACTACATTTTTGTAAAAGGGAAAACGGAAGAAAAATTCACGTTTAAAAATAATTAAGATAATTTATTTAAGGCTTTGAGTCAATCTTGGTAAATTACCTTTGTGAACAACAAAAACAATGGTAAAATAAAAAAATATACCCAAATGTTGCAAGTTGCGCTTCATCCATCTGCAAGTGCATAAAACAAAAAATTATCACAAGCATTAACACAAAAAAGAAATAATAATAAAATATAGATTACAGATGATCAAAATTACAAAATGTCTTACTGATTGGGAAAAATAGGCCATGACTTTAAATATGTTTGGGTTCTCTTGAAATAGGCCTCAATACTTCTGAATGAGTTCATATCACTTCTGAATAAGATATCAAAATACATAACAAAGAGACACAACTCACTATTAGAAAACTCCATAACAACCCAAATAGAAACATTAAAAAAATAGACAGGATCAGGGGAGGGTTTTGATCTGCAAATACAAAAAAAAAACATAATATAAACGCAAAAATAACATATAAAAAAAATTATGTCAAGGGAGAAAACGACACCGGGAGGTTGAAACGGCACCATTCCTACGTTAACACAGAAAAAAACATTTATTAGACAGTAACTCTCCAAAAACACTACAAAAGAAAATGAAAAAAAAAACACTTTAAATGAAGCAGTAAACTCGCATTAGGAAGTTGCAAAACGTGAAGTTATTGAAGCCATTAGGACAACAAAAGATATAAAGAATATAAAAATTATGATAAAAAAAACTATATTGTTTGAGATCTATTTTTTTGGAATTTTTAATGGTTGAATATATTACATATGAGGAGTAAAAAATCAGCATATATGAGGTTCATAATAAAAATACATAACATTCAATTAAAACAAATTAAATTTTATTAATTGAGTTGAAAATTGAAAGAAAATAGATTAACAGGTGACTTGGTTTCTTTTAGACATTTTGTCAAACATAAGGCATGCATTATGAAGTTAAATTTACAAATATTTCAACTTATACCAAAAACCTCATAAATTCTACAATTAAATCCATCTTTGTCTCGTCATCTTCCCTGTGATCTAAACCTTGTCCACCTCAGGTAGTCTATGAAATTCACTTACAAAACCATCAAATCTAATGAAGCAATTTCCCCCCGTTTAGAAAAAGTATAAAATTCATTACAAAGAAGATACTAAAGAATAGGTTTCCAAAATCCATGACGATGGTTTCTCCTATAATAATATATTAAGACGGATCAAGAATTCATTTAAAAAAAAATTAAAGATCATTAGCAATATTCCTCAAAGACACTCAACCCCGAAAGTAATAAAAATAAATTAGAATTTTTTTACTTAAATAATTACGCAGATCTATAACCATAAATTACTTTTTAAAATACCCAAAGATCTCAAACTTCTAAATTTTAGAACCTAACAACTTGCAGAATACCTGGATTTAAAAAAATCCAACCAGTTAGTTCTCTCTCATCTCTGTAAAGGTTGTTTATGATAGTGGAGAAACCAGAAACTGGAACGTGCATATCAACAATCCCTATACTAAGACAAACATCAGCCACACCAACAAAGAACCCATTTGTCTCCAAAAACAATCAGAACAGAGAAAACACATCGAACTCCAACGAAAGCTTGGCCAACCATGAAAATGGATGATAAAAAACATTTCTTCCATCAGTAAGTAGTCTAGAGATCTGGACAGAAGGAAAAAATACATAGGCAAAAGCACTCTCAATTGTCTTAGAGAGAGTTGGTTTCACTCGAAAAATGAGTATGAACCCTTGTAACCGACAATCCCTCCATAGTCGACTCATCCCGTAGTCGGAGCATTACACATATCAAACACAAACCCGATCACCAGTACAAACTTCGTCAGTGGACAAACACTACATGGATCATGCTTTTAAGAATTGGAATACAAAATAGGGAGCATAGTTGGAAAATTGTTATATTTTTTATTTCGAAGAATTACCTCCATGATCGGAGGTAGCCTTTTGAGATTTTCGGCATCAATGTATATGATTGGATCTTTTTGTTTTCGGCATCAATGGGTATGGGTTTATAGCGAGCATCACACGTGGACAGCCTGACGGTTGAGCTGCCTTGAACGTTTTATAAGTTATTCAAGGATAATAGTTTGGGGTCTTGGGTTTTTAAAGAGTTGCTTCCACAAAAAATGCTTTGGGATGTGAACAGTTATGAGGGAGAGAAAGTGAACCGACATTTATGGAGAAAAGGAATAGGTGGAGGGAGAAAATATATGAAATGTGAGATTTAATGCTTTGCCTACGTGGATAGGCTAGTTGAAGAGGAGTCTTAATGCCTTGTTTTGCATTTTATAGTAGTAAGAGATACAAAGACCTCAACTTAAC
This sequence comes from Sambucus nigra, assembly GCA_949130495.1. Taxonomy (NCBI): domain Eukaryota; kingdom Viridiplantae; phylum Streptophyta; class Magnoliopsida; order Dipsacales; family Adoxaceae; genus Sambucus; species Sambucus nigra. The sequence goes on from OX422217.1 coordinate 459,171,196, forward strand.
AGTTCGCCTTCAGCTCCAAACACTTCATCACCAGTGTCACTTATTATTATGTAAAGCATGAATACTACAAAAAGGAAAAAATAAAGAAAAAAGAATTTGAAGTCACCATCTCTCTTCATATTAAAAAAATGAACACATTAATTAATCACTCAGCCAAACAATATGCACATTAAAAAGTGTAAACCATTTCAAAATTTATAAAAAAAAAAAAAATGTGGTATGCATCCATCTGCTCCCTCGTTCCCCTAAAGAAAACAGAGTAAAAGTTAAACCCAAAATGTGAGAGAATATAATCTGAGGTTGGCGTGAGAAACCCACATCAAAACACCATAAGATATCCACTATTTAAATGAGATGGTTGTTCTAGAAAGACAGAGAGAGAGAGAACCGGGAGTAAAAAAATGAGTGTATAAGAAGTTGTAGTACAACAACTTTTGAAGTGATAAATCAAAAAACCCATCAAATCTGTTTGTTTTCTAGAGCCATGCGTAAGGAAGAGTTTTTCTTCTCAAATGTGACATTATATAATAGCTTAAACTTGATCCAAACCCCATTAAATTTTGTATTTATTCTCAAACAAATATGAACAAACGGTACAAAATATTTTTATATTACTAAATAAAAAATGGAAAAACAAAAAAAATTATGTAGAGGATAACCACCTCAGCTCCACCTGTTGCTATCAACACACCTTGCAGCCTCCCATAGCCTAGTGCCGCACCATCAAAACCTGGAAAATTCAGAAATCGGTAAGATCAAATATACCCATATCGACTAAACCCACATATTCTTTCCATCCATAGAACCAAAATAAAATGGATAAATCCAACCTCGAACATAGTTAAAACTAAAAACGATGAAGAAAAAAAGAGAAAAAAAATGGAAGACGTGAGCATTGACTCCAGCTCTGACACCAGTAATCTCACGTTTATTTAAGGCATTACCTGGAAGTCAACATCATATGTACAGATAATCTCCTTCATCTTCAGCCTCCTTAGGAGATTTAGAGCTGGTAATCTCATGTTTTTCATGAGCATCATAGGTTGTTAAGCGAGTCTTTTTATTCCATTCGCCTTCAAATTCATGTTCAACACTGGACCCACCATAAATAGGAAAATATTAATATCGAATTGGGATATTAGAGGGTAGATTTTAAACTAATGCATGTGTATCACTTGAAAGGTTTGACTTCAAATCGTACAATCCTTGTAGAATCTATCAGTGCTTCCTTGTGAAACTTGACCGAGTATAAGAAATAGTTGTGGCTAAAATACTTTTCTTACTTGCTCTACATATAATTATATCAAAAGAAATAAATTAAAATATTGTCACACAACAATTTTCAAGAAATAAATTAAAATATTAGCTCGCTTGGCGATATATGAAATTGGTTATTGACCTTATAAGGCTAGCTAACAAATTTGGAACTTTAATGAAGAGTTTTCCGTGAGGAAGATAAGAAAAAAGTTTTGTGAACTGTAAGAAAACCTTTTGACAAATGAAGAGTTGTCAGTAATTCAGTGAATGTTTCATAAAAATTGACATCAGGCTCCGACAACACATAATACTTTAGACAATTCACAAAAAATATCTCTAAACAAACTTCATTAATTAAAATCTCACACAATATATTTATTGATGAAACATACACGTGTACAAAAGAAAATGAGTTGAGAACTAATTTGAGGTAATTAAGATAGGAATAATAATTTACCTTTAGCCACATTCTTCTGTTATATTAAACCTTAATGGTTTACATGTTCACGAGCATTTGATGGCCACATATGCTCTTTTATTGTTGAGGAAATGAGTTGGATTTCTCATTTTCAAATTTTGGGCCTCGTCATGGATTCTTTGGATGCTATTAGCATGAAATGTTGATTTTATAAACGATTCGTCATCTGTTCAAATTTATCTTCCTTTGAGCGGTGTAATGCGGAAAGCATATCATCTAAAGTTATAGTTGTGTGGTTTGATCTCAAGGACTTGAGGTTGTCTAGTGCCATTTGTCTTTTGGAGTCCAATGCTTTATTTTCTAAAGACGTTTTCAGCACACAACCATGGTTAGAAGTTTAGAGTAGCGCCTGAGTCGAGGACATAGTCAGATTTATGAGAGTTTGTCTTGATGGTAATTTTGTCTGAGTAGTTGGTGCACTTGAAATATAACCTCAATAATTGAATGTTACCCAAATATTTCTCATTAGTGGCTTCTTCATTAGTGAATATAATGAAAAACTCATATAAATATTGAGTAAAAATAATCAAGCCAAAGATCTTTACTTCCTTCCAGTAGCAATATCAAATCATATTAAGGAGACAAATATAAACAATAGGAAAAAGCCTCAACCAAAACCGAAGTCCACCTAATCATATACGTAACATTAGATAGAGAGTGAGTATCAAAACTATTTAACATATTTCGAAATGCTTTCTTATTTGATCTGAAATTCTCTATCTTGATCAATATGAAATCGACATGTACTATGTTCCTAATATCTTGAAAGTGTAGGAATTCCTTCCACGCGAGCTCAACCAAACATTAAGATTTCAATGAAATAAGAACTTAGCGTGCATATTATAATGCAAATTACAACATATCTTGCTTATAACAACTGATGAAACTTTTCTGTTGTGAAGAAAAATAAGTGCAGGAAGCACAGATTGGGGGTAAGAAGAGATGTACATATGCAAGCTTGAAAATTACACGTTGACACAATTACCTTTGCTAAATTTCCTGATCGAGTCCGCTTCGGTATTTCAACAATATTTAGCAATTCCTAAAAACTGATACATAGCATAAGCAGACTGAAACTACATTAGTCTCTGATCATCATCAAATAATTATCAAGATAAATTCCTTTAAAAAAATAATTGCCATGCTAAAAAAATAATTACAAACCATCAAATAATTACATAAAAACATATGTCTTTATTGTTAAAATTTTAATTTCATCAAACATAAAATAAGAAGAAAACAGATACCTAAAAAACTCAGCTTATCTCATATAATAAAAAACATGTCAGATCTAGAAAAATAATCTAAAAAATCAAACCCAAAACTTGTCAGATCTAGATAACAAAAATACACATGCACATAACTCCCCCCCCCCCCCCCCCCCCCCTTAAATGACAAACGATGAACCCTAAAGTAGAAACTATGCTCGATAGTGAAGTTACATGCAAAAGAAGTAGAAAACGTGAATGGAAAAGGATCAATAAAAAAAATGTGATTCCAAAAAGCTTAAAAACAAAAAACCCCAAAAATTTACAAAACGTATACTCAACCCCAAAAGCACCAAAAAATTTCAATCGTAGAAAGAGATAAGACATACATAATGTGAAAAAACATCTATTACTTACTAATCATGGGTATTACCTTAGTGTTTTAGCGAACGGAGGAAGATCTAAAGCCAAAAGATAGAGGGGTAATGGAGAAAACTGTGACGGAGCATAAGAGCCGAGAGAGAAAGAATTGTTGCCACGTGTTTGAATACCGCTGGAGGTGAGGTAGACAGAGAGAGAGAGAGAGAGGGATGGGTAATGTAGTAACCAAAGACGCGCTCCTCTCTCTCTCAGTTGTATTGAAGGGTGTTTATTTACTAAATTATCCTTGTTTTTGAATTAAAGTAAGGAGTGGAAAATATTTTGAGTGTGAGAAAAGAATTGTCTTCTCATATTATTGTTTCATCTATCCACACTAAATGCAAAGAATTATATTAAAACTGATATTTCCCCATATAAAAAAAATAATATGAAGCATCTTTTCCCTCAATTAATAAATGTTAATATTTATATAATAATTAATCTTCTATATATAACTAAAAAAATATTTTTTTATAATTAAAATTACATTTTTCTAAAATAGTTTATAAATTATGAATGTTAGCATTGCTTTATAAAAATATTTTTTTCTTAAAAAAAATTGTATTTATATTTATTGAATAACATTTTAAAGCACAATTTATATAAAGAAATTAAGTTAAAAACTACAGTTTTTAGAAAACTACTTTATAAAACTATAATTTTTATGCATCATTAAATATCTTATACTTATCTTTATAAAATTATAAATATAGTGTTAGCACTATTGTTTAATAAAAAAAATGATTATATATTTATATTTTTATATAAACGGTATTGTTTAAAGCCTTTTAAAATGCGATTTATATAATGTAATCAAGTTAAAAACTACAGTTTTTAGAAAACTGCTTTATAAAAATGCAATTTTATAAATAATAAAATGTTATATACTTATCTTTATAAAATTAGGTTTTATTGAAAAAAAAGTGTTAAAAGTATAGTTTTATAAAAAAATGATTATATTTTTATATTTTTATATTTTTATAAAAACAGTATTGTTTAATAAAAATTAAAAAAAAAATATAGATAATTATTTTAATAATAGGTTTTGGTGAAGAACTTTCTTGTATTGGACTCATTTACCTAAAATTCTTTGGTTGGAATTGAGATAAGATATCATCATATTTCTCTGTAAGTAAAAAATGACCTTACTAAAGTTGTTTTTAATACTAACCTGTAATTGACCCTTTTATCTTCATAGTTCTAATTACCTACGGAGACCTAATAAAATGGAAAGTTTCTGGAAATTTGAATCCATATGCTTATTTATATCACTAGAGGTAAAAATTGAAATCACACCTTTACTTTATCTTTAATAAAACTTTATGATCCGCTATAGTAACCTTTTCAATAACCCGATTATGACACGTGTCTTCAATTAATGCATATCCTCTCTTCCTACCGCTTACCTCCAATTACCCGAGTGGTGTTACCAAAATTGAAACGACTTCCTCTAAAACTAATGATAAGCCACGTGAGACTTTCCAATCACCGAAGATGTGTCGCTAATTTGACGTGCATTAAATCTCCCTCTCCCTCCTCAGTTTTCGTTCATTGTCCTTTTATCACCTAAACCCTTTTTCTTCATCTTCTTTTTATTTTCTTTATATATTAAATCAATGGTTAGATCAACTATCTCCCATGGAATTTTAATTTATATTAAATTAACCACGAACCCCACCATCGCCACTCATTTATATTTGTTTAACATGTTACTCCCCCACTTCCTAAGGACCTCTCCCTTGAAGTCAATTAACCATCAGACTCTGCATGAGGTTTTTGCTTTATCATTCTTACTTTATGTGATACCCCATAAATTCATAAATAGACTGATCAGTTCTGTACATAAATAATGCAAGAATCAAATCAATTAGTAACGTTCTAAGCATGATTGGACTGAATAAAATAGTACAAATGCAAAGAGTGCTAAAAAAGAATAATGAATAATTAAGTGACCCGTCTTTGATACCATTCAAACCAAAATGAAACATAACTCCAACAATTGAATATGAATGGTTAGTATAAACCAACGTATAATATTTGAATAAATAAATATAGCACCAATATCAATAATCCTTATTATAAAATTTGACTCGAAACTGAATGCATAAAAATGAAGTCTGAATAATTGAAAGGAATTGCTGAAATAAAATTGAGCTACAAGCTCGATACCTACATATTTTGAATATATAATGAAACTAGAGTTGGATGAGATAGAAGTTTTCAACTAAGAATGATCAGGTGTGAGGCGGTGGCGGCGGCCTAAGACCTGTAAAAATAGTTCCATAAAAAGGATTAAACCTAATAAGTTTATAGTGCATAAGAACATAATTACATTTGGGACACAGTAATAGTAATAAATCTTCCTCCAATATTTAAGTTGATTATAATTTATCTCAACCTAAATGACCTAAATAAGCATGTGGTTCTAATCTCAATCCCGAAAGAGTCCCATATTACATAATTACATCTTTTAGTCAATTATTCGCTACTTTAGTAGTTTTCAATAATATAATCACAATTATGCATCACATGTATAATCACAATGTATAATAAAGGGAGTCACATGATCCTATATCCAAGGGAGTCTGCCCCACTCACATACAAATCATATGGGATATGCTCAGCCCCAAACTCAATGTACGAAGGCATATTCCTATTGTCTTCGGGGATCACTCGTGACACTATTAGGTATGGTTATAGGATGTCCCAATCCTATAATCTCAAAACAACACAAAAAGGAAATCACTACGAAATTACATTAAAAGCATGGCCCGATACCAAAGGTTATACGGGAGGATTTGGCCTCATTACCCCATATCGGAAGACGGGTACCTCAGTATGTACGATCAAAGAAATAAGACATAAATAAAATCTGTGTGCTCACCGGATACCCATACGGTCACGTAGTACATATCTCATCAAATTCCTACTAGTAGGTTACCCACGAGCACACACGCTCCCACGGTAAGATTTATAAAAATCAAGTAGATCAACAATAAACCCTATGATATAACTCATCAATACAACCTATTTCATATCCGATCATTACATGCGTTAAATATTAATCAATTAAATGAGTTTTAACTCGAACATCTAGGGTTTCTAAACAGAGGAAATAAATCCCTAAATCCTTTGGTTATTAGGTATTTTAGATTATCTAAAAGTTTCCAACTTAAACTTAGAATTCCCACTTAAATCCCCTAAAACAAACATCTAGCCCAATCTACCAAAGCGAATCAATTCTCCCTCAAGACGAATCGATTCACCCCTGTAACTTGTAAGTTCGTTCCAGCTCGTCAATGGCAGATTTAACCCAATCCAAATTAACCTAAAAACCTCTACACAACAATATTAATCCATCCTTCATTGATAAACAGCATACAATAGCTAACAACATATTTCCACAAGTTTTGGGTGATTGATAACTCATTTAAGGGTTTAATTACATAATTTATAAAGTTAACCCTAAGTTCATGCTTTACGCAATATTTGTGCATTTAACCTATTAATTCTAATCAATTGTCAAGATAAAGTGATGGATTTTACAAATTACAACTACTAAGATATTTTTAAGATCAGATTACATTTATTAATGGGTTAATTAATTTCTTCATTAACAAAGCTTCAATAATTCTTCAATAGATAAATTAGGGTTTATAATATGATTAATCTGAAACACAAAATTAGTTTAATTGTAAATAAAAATTATATTATATAAACCCATTAACAGATTTTAACATATTTGTATTACTATAGCACAAACCTAATTACATGCTTATACATAACAAACTTGCCTTAGGGTGGTTGTAGAATCAATATCTGAAATCCCTAAAATTTTCAAGTTTAGGTTCCCATCTTCCACCTTAATAGCTAGGATTTCTCTCCAATTTTATTATGTCAAATATGTTTAGCTAATTGGGATATTATAATCATTAAATCCGAAATTAGGCTTAGGCCCTAAAATAACCTCAACCCAATAGGCCCAAAATAAGCTTCAATTGGCTTAAAACATGGCTCAACCTATATGCTAACACAACATACCAAAATTCCACTATTTTAACCCCAAACCGGACTTTCTAAATGTTCCAAGATCCAATCCAGAAGGAACATATTCTACGAGTCAATTATCTTATTAAATTAAGTAATTAGTCGATACGCATATCTTAAGTTTAAATTTGATTACAGATTAATTACATATGGCTCCGTACTATGAGAACCTACTTCACGATTGGTGGATCCCAATACTGAGGGAATAATTCGAATAAGGAAACCCCTATCACTTAGCTCTTGGCCATTCCATTATCGTCTGTAAATACTAAGTCATTTAAATATTTACTCGATGAACTAATGTGTGTTCGTCCATTTCTAAAGGATATGTATTCATGTTGTGCATAAAAGAATTTGTAACGTATAACTACAAAATGACATATCGCTTATCATAAGAAGTATCTAATTAACACGCGATTAATAATTGATTAAATACGAGAAAATATGGGGTAACAAACTTATTTAGCACTCCCTGGAAAGTCTTCTGAATTAAAGCATAGAACGATACATAATCGCCTGATTATTGTGGGATAAGATAATCAATTGTTTAGCAAGACCACAACCTTATCTGGCATTATCACACGCCTTAAAACACACGCACACCAACCAAGCCAATTAAACATATTTTTGGCATTAGTGGGACGGTGATTGTTTTGCATAGATGGTTTCAATTCTTAAAAAATATATTTTGACGTTAGAAAGGAGGCCCAAACTATCAAGATGATAGAACGAGTCTTTCTCGTTCAAGATTTATATCAATATTTGGTAAGTGATGATTGTCAAATATGTATGGGACATATGGTCAAAAATATCAACAATTTAACCCCAAGTTTATATTATTTCGTTAAAAATATTTGCAATTTGGTTGTAACATTTCCTGTCACACCAACCTTATACAAAGAGCCTGTTTTGGAAAAACAAATATTAGCAATTAAAATGTTACGAATTTGCATAACAAATGTGATGATGTTACTCAACTTTTTGCATTACAAAATCACAATGCTAACGTACAACTCGAGGGTTGCAAGATCATCAAAGGATTATAAACTCGGTAGTCCAGAAAGTTTATGTTCAAAATAGATTTTGGCTAACGAGAAGTGCTTCAAACCTATCATGCATCGCAATATTTATCATCCGAATCGGTTCTTATGAATGGGTAATTATAATGGCAACTAGTAGGAATTGGGTACAATATTATTCTTACAAGATATATATACCAACCATGGTAATGGGGAATACATCTAAACACAAACAATAAGAATCTCGTTGGCTTGAAAATAGCCTTGATTTGATTATTAGTTTGTGAAGTTTCCCAAAATATGTTTAGTAAAACGATCTTGACTCACTCTATAGAGATCCAAATGATGAACCTTTTTTTGCATCGGAAGATTGACTTTCAAATCTTTCTTTTTATATATGGCTCGTTTTCTAGTTTAAAATACACAAATAACGCCATGCTCAGGAAGCCAGGCCAAAATTTTAGACTCCTATAACGTTTTGTGCAGTCACCAAAAATGTATTTTAGTAAACTATCATAACTCTTTCTATAGAGGTCTAAATGACAAACTGTTTGTTGCATTAGAAGCTTGACTTCCACAACTTTTATTTTGATATATGGATTGTTTTTAGTTCGAAATACGCAGATAATGCCATGCCCAGGAACTCAGACTAAAATTTTGGATTGTTACAGCATTTTGTGTAGTCACTGAAAATGCAATTAAGAAAAACGATCATAACTCTATCTACACAACTCTTAATAATGAGTCATTTATTGCATTAGAATCTTTTATTCCATACATTCTTTTGGTATATATCTCATTTTCTAGTTCAAAACACATTAGTAACACCAAACTTGGGAAGTCGAGTAGCATTTTTGGACCACTATAGTAGATTCCATAGTATTATCCATAATTTTTTGTGACGTTCAAAGGTAAAAAATGTTTCAATTATTCACAATCTTTGGCGACCCTTCAAAGTTTTTATTATTATTAACCATCTTTGGCGACCTTTGAAGGTAAACGAAATATTGCAATTATTCACTATATTTGGTGACCCTTCGAAAGTTAATTTTTTTGTATTTATTCAACATATTTGATGACCTTCGAAGATAACAAAAAACTATAATTAGTCACCATATTTGGTTACCCTTCAAAGTTTAGTTTTTTTTTTTGTTATTATTCATCATATTTCCTGATCTTTTAAAGTTAAAAATTCTAAGATTATTCCTTATCTTTGCTGATTTTAGAAGTTGAAAAAAGTCGACATTATTCACCATCTTTGATGACTTTCGAAGTTATAAAAGGTTGAGTTTATTTACCATCCTTGGTGACCTTCGAAGTTAAAAAAATTAGGGAGTTGTGATGAAGTTTATTCACGCTGTAATTATCAAGTTTCAATCATCTAAATCTTTGCTCAAAATTCACGTGGTGCGGGGGGGGGGGGGGGGGGTATGTTTACACCGTATTTTACCAATTTAATTGCCTAGTTATTTTTTGACACATGGCTAGAAATTTGGAGAAATTAGAGGCAGTTATAAGGTGTGGTAGTTAATGCAATAATATAAATGGAAGATGAAGGTAGTTCAAAGTAATTATTGTTTGAATTCGATTTAGAGGTTATTTGGAGGCAAAAATAAGTTGTTATTACCGAGAATTAATTCGAATTCAAATTGATAGTTATTTGGAGCCAAATAAGAGCTAGTTATTGTAGAGAATTCATTTGAATTCAAACTAGGGGTTACTTGTTGGCAAAAATAAGTAGTTATTGCGGACAAGTAATTCAAATTCAAATCGAAAATTACTTGGAGCCAAATAAGAGAACTATAAATAAATAATTGGAGGGCATAAAAAAGGACTCCCTCAACAAATAAAAAATGCATTCACTCATTTAAACCTTTTCCTTTTCTTTTCTTTCATTTCTTTATAATTTTTTTAGCATAGTTTAACTTTTCTTCGCCGAATCAGTTTGTACGGTAAAATTATTATGACTCTCTTTTATATTTACGAAAAGTTATTTTACCTTTAGATTTAAATTATCCTTACTTCTCTTAGTGTAATTTATTTTATATTCCTCGATTTAAATTGCTTTACTTATCGTAACTATAGTGTGGTTTAGTGTTAAACTCTTTTACTTTACTATTTTAGTTCCTCTTTGGTTTAACTCTTTCTTAAGTTCTAGTTTATTTATTTACAAACTTATTTGGCACTCATTAGAAAGTCTTCTTAATTGAAGCATCAAATGGTACACAACTACGTGATTATCACATGCTAAGATAATCAGTTGGTTGGCAAGACCACAACCTTGCCTAGTACACCCGCACACATTTAAACATGCACACACACACCAACCAACCAAGCTAGCGAAACAATACTAGTATATATAATCAATTATAATTGTATAGTTGTAGACACCTCACTTTGTTACCCCCTTACTTTCCTTAGGTCCCTAGTACCTCCACTCATCATTTCAAACCCAGGTCACGTCCCGAGTACTGACCTGGAAGCCATCGGGCACCCTCCGGCTCAGTTTGACCCAAAAGTCAAACTCCTCCTCTCGACCGAGACTCAATGAATCTTCGAAGGGCACTGAATAACCTTTTCAACGGTCCGCCCCGTGCTCGATTCCAACTTACCATGAGGATGAACGCGCTGTTCGCATCCGAAACCTGACCCAGAGGCCACCGGGTGCTCCTGGGCCCTGTTTGACCTAAGTCAACTCTTCAGCTCGACCAAGGCTGAATGAATCTTCGAAGGGCACTGAATACCCTTTCCAACGGTCCATCCCGTGAGCAATTTCGACTTTTCATACGGACGAACGATCCGTTTGAATCCGGGAAGACACCGAGTGCTTCCCGGGCCTAGTTGACCAAAGTCAACTCTCCAAACCGGGTCAAACTTTTTGGAGTGTCAAAGTACATCTCCTAACCTTTCCAATGGTATACACCGTGTGCGATTTGGACGTACCATGCGGACGAACGATCCATTTGCTTCCGAACGATTCCCCGTCCAACGGACCGACAAACACTTCCGAGCCACATTTGACCCAAAGTCAACTCCCGAACTCGGGAGCGGTTCAAAGGACTTTCGAAGGTCTCCAAATTAACTTTCCAACGGTATGCCCCATGCACGATTCTCACCAACAGTTTGCCCTCGGGGGCCAATTTTCAGAAAAAGCCTGAGGCGCATTGCCAAATGGCTGGTCTCAGACCCTGCCTATCGGCACCTGCCGATAGGCAGTGCCATGATAGGGCCGATCGGCAGTCCCATGGGCCTATAAAAGGAGGTCTTGGCCTCATTTTCAAGAGGAGCCCAGATCTGACAGAAATCTCTCTGAACGAATCCCAGAAACCTCTCTCGAAGGCAGCGTGATTTCAACTTTCAAATCCCTTTTTCACTTCCACTTTTCCTCATCCCTTTCATCAAACTTGATGAATTAACCACTCTCCATCATCATCCAAGCTCAAGGGTTACTCTCCAACGTTCAATATCAAGCTCAAGATCTTCAAGAAGGTCCAACTTTCTCAAACTCTCTCTTAAATTCTCTTGAATTCCCAATAACTTGTTTTCTTACTTAGCACTTTTATTATCTCATCCCACACGTCATAAATATACTTTTTATCTTGTATTATTGCACATCTCCTATTTTCATATAAATAAAAACCCAAAGAACAAGAAAAATAGGGTTTGCTCATAAATTCCAAGTAGGGATTCTCACACCTTTTTCCACACTTTTCTCACAACTAAAACACTTTTTCTACACACACTTACAAATAAGAGATTTCTCCATTTGGATTTATGGGTTAAACCCCACCCTCATTCGTATGCGAACTACGTGGACTTTGATGCCTTTATAGTCTACGTAGACGTCTTGGGGTAAAACTCGAGGCTCGAGTCCTTTTCTCACTTTTTCTCTTATTTTATCTCTTCTCTTTATCTCATTTCTATTATATTCTATACATTCGATCTTAGTGGCATATTATTCCACATGCGTTATCGTTCCCTTATAATGATCAACGTAGGGGTAATCGCACAAATCCTATTTTCTACATTAATCTCACATTCCCACGGATGATTCGCTTTATCTTTTCCATGATACAAGTCGAGGATTCCCACTTCTATTCTATATATACACATGCACACATATCGCGGGGGGGGGGGGGGGGGGGGGGGGGGGGGGAATATAAGGGAAAATAACAAATATCCATGAGAAACCGAGAGGGCAGAATGGGTGCGTAACACCTTCCCATTTCGTAACTAAGCCTCCGAACCCTTTTCGAATCATTTTTGGTTTCGCACGCACCAGTATGTCTTTGGAAGCCATCCTTCGGGGTGGCTTCCCCTTTTTCTTTTGTCTGTTTTGAGTAAAATAGACTGGCGACTCTGAATCTCTCTACATTTTTCACATCTCACAAAATCGACGCCGGCCGAACGCGCGGGACCCGAAGGATCCCTTCCTCCCTCCGTGGACGGGGATCGGGGGATGGACACAGTGGCGACTCTGCTGGGGATTTATTTATTTTGAAGGCTTGACTCTATTTACATGGATGCTATATTTGTTTATGTCCCCCCCCCCCCATATCTGCATGTTCCCTTTTCTCACATGTGTATCCCATGCTTACGCTTATGTTCACACACTTGTACAAATTCTTCATGTACACTTCACACCACGTGCACGTAGGATCACATGTGTATCCCCATGTTGCAGGCATCACCCATCCATACTTGGTGTACCTTTTTGGGTACTTGTACTTGGCTCCCTCTTTTGGCATAATCAAGAAAGGCATTCTCATCATAAGATACTAATAAGAGAATCATGCATGATTCACACGATATCACCAAAGAGCATTGATATTGATCAAATTTTGCCCAGTAATTGAAGGGTCACTTCGTGATCGGCGCTGGTCCGGCAGGTCGCAGTTAGCCTAAGCGATATGACTCTCACCTTCCATTGGTCAAGTACCTTCGGCGTATATCGAACGGTTCCCCCGCATCGTACCGCTTGACCGAAGTCATGACGGGAGGTATATCGCAAGCAATTCGTTCACGTACGCTGAGTATATCGAATTTGCTCTCACACGTATCGTCCCCACGAGGTATATGGTGAGAGGATTCACGTACACTCAGGTATATCAAATGGATTGTCCACACATACTGATGATCCGCAAGAGCAAGACGTATATCGTGGAAGTCACGCCAAAGGGGGGAACCCATGCTGATTCACCCAACCAACTGCATACCCGCATATAGGTGTCAAACCTAGGACACTCACTTTAGATTGCCGATTTCGACCCGAAACTCTGTCGAAATTCCGGGTCGACCTGCCGCCCATCTTTTCGCGCATTTTTTAAAACAGGACCCTGTCCGCGAGCCTGGTTACAAGTCCAAACGTAGCTTTGCATATATTAAAAACCCCACTTTTCTAGGCTCAGGTCCCGTCCGGCATTGCATTTAGGAGAATTAAATACAAGTGAGAACATAATAATCATGCTGAGTTCCGTCTCCAAAAACATTTCTCCCCTTTTTATCAAAATCCAAAAACATTTCTCCCTTCTTTATCAAAAATTCAAAAAAATAGTTTCTTCCTTTCTTCTCCCAAAAATAAATCTCATCCTACACCTTCTCAGGTCGATCGTACCCCTTGGCCTGGCTCCCTATTGGCTTAGGTCTTCAGTCAAATCACCCCGGAGTTTCATCCGTTCCTCTACTACTTCTTCCGAATCCGAAATCCTTCCATCTTCCATGGAGAATGCAGATCAAGCACCAGTCAAACAACTGGATCTGCCGACAGTCCTAGCTCAGCTCGTGGCCAAGATTGACAACCTCCAAGATGAGGTCCGAGAAATGTAAAGAAACCAAGTTCCTATGCCTCAAGAGCCCGAGGCCCTGTTCCCTCGTGCTATGGGTCCACCCCAGCCCATCTGGGTCCCGGAGGAATATCAGCACGCTCCACGTTCCCCTCCTGCTAATGGGCCGTCGCCTGCCCAACTTCCAATGCCAAAAATTGGCCAGCCTATGGCTAACTTGCCCGTGGTTGCTGATCCGAAGGAGGAGGAGTTGAACAAAGTCAAATAGGATCTTAAGATGCTCACTAAGAAGTTCGACCAGGTCCGAATCTCTGGGAATTACATGGATTACACCCATATGTCTCCTTATCCTAAAGCGAGGTTACCCGAGAAGTTCAAGATGCCAAATATCGAGAAGTTCTGGGGGAGTGGCCCCCCAATTGTTCATCTTTGCAGTTATCATCGTTCCATGACTCTCCTAGGGGATTCTGAAGAGGTGATGGCCCAATTATTTCAACAAACTTTGAAGGACAGGGCCCTCCGATGGTTTTTATCTCTTAAGGAATCTAGAATCCGTAGCTGGGAGGATGTAGCCCGAGAATTCATGTCGCAGTACAAATACAACGAAGAGCTCGAGGTCACCCTTCGTGATTTAGAGTTGATCAAACAAAACTCTGGAGAATCAGTCAGTAACTTTATAGCCCGATGGAGGGAAAAATCAGCTTCTATAACCAATCGGCCGTCTTAGGAAGAACAAGTCAACATAGTGAAGAAGAATTTCTTGCCCCATGTCCGAGCAACCATGGGAGGACAGTACTACCCCCACTTTCGAGCTCTCAGAGAAGCAGGAGTAGAAATCGAGGAAGGTCTTGCCAAAACAGAAGTTAAACCCAAGAAGGTATCCGGACAGTTCACCCCCAGAAAATATGACAAGCCTGTCAGTGCCCCAATCTCAACCATCAATGACATCTCTCAACCAACCACATCATGGGCACTAGAAAGCCGCCCTGCTCTCGTCCGAAGGGAGTACACTGAGATTCATGCTCCCCTCTCCAAAGTTTACCAAGCCCTGTTAAGCCGAAACCTTATAAAGCCCCTGGATCCACGTCCATTACCCAATCCACTTCCCAGAAATTTCAAGACCGATACTCATTGCGCCTTTCACCAAACTGCCGACCATACCACCGATCAATGCTTCCACCTTCGAAACATAATCCAAGATCTCTGTGATCGGGGTACCATCGCCCCACCAACCAATCCTAAACCAAACACTACTCATAACCCACTCCCAAATCACACCAATGCCATCTTCTTGGAAAAAAACCCGAATTTCGATCTGTCAACCCAGATCACACCCTTATACCCTCCTAAACAACTTTGCCCATATTTTCTCCTATACCCTACTAACCCCGCTGATTAGGCACTATCACTCCTTACCAGTGCGTGCATCACTGTCCGGACCTGTTCTGAAAGCGGAAGTATGGAATTATCAGATGTGTTGAACCAACTCCTAGAGTTCAAACTGAAATTTTTCTCACAGATGATTATCGACTGCCAGAGGTTCAGTACGTTGTTTTTGAAAGCACGAAAATGGGCCCGAGAATCAGATGGGTGGATGGTACCAACCGACGGAGTCTGCTTAGATGATGTTGTCCAGATCATGGCGAAAGCATTCAGGCAAACCAACAATATTTGTAGTATCACCGAGTTATTTGGTGCTTTGAAGCTGCAAGGGCACCTGGTCCCTTCACCCTTACACATCCCCACAGAATGGGAAGACCTATACGAAGAGGCCGTTGAAGTCATGGAATGCATTGACTTCATAAGGGAAAACAAAATTGTTGCCACCGGATGGGGGGAAGAATTCGAAGATTCGAGCGAAGAACAAGTTTCAGAAAGAACTGGCCTAGTAGCCGACTTATGTGGGATGATATCATTTGAGGAACTCCTCGGAGAAATAGTTAGGGTGGCAGAACAACCTGAGATCGATGAAGAAACTGGATTTAAGTTTTTCCCTTCTTTAGTAAATCACATGACCAAATCTGGGAGGCATTACCAAGTTCCAAGCTCGCTACCAGCAAATGACAAGGGGAAGGGCGTTGAAAACCTTCCTATGCCAGAAATGACCCTCGAGGAGAGCAAGATGCTCGATCAATTGAAGAAAACTCAAGCTAACATCACCCTATGGGGGCTTTTCATGTCTTCCCAGCTGCATAGAAATTCTTTAATCAAGTTGCTCACTGGACCTATAGTTCCTCCTTCTACCACACCAGAAGAAGCGGTAAATTTGGTCGGATCCTTGACCTCCACCCGAATGCTATCCTTTTCTGAAGAAAAACCCCCCAAAATTGGGCCGAATCACAACCATGCACTCAACATCTCCGTCGAAATTATGGGGAAGGTGGTACCACTTTCTCTCGTTGATAACGGATCCGCTTTAAATGTCTGCCCACTGAGAACCTTCAAATGTTTAGGCCTAAAAGAAAGTGACCTCGCTCCAACCTCCGCTGCCGTGCGTGCCTACGATAATACCCATTGGGAGGTGATGGGATCCATAAAACTTACAATAGGGGTTGGACCTATAAACTCTGTTGTCGAGTTCCAAGTCATTGATATCCCGGCCTGTTTCAACCTGTTGTTCGGACGACCCTGGCTCCACAGTATAAAGGGTATATCTTCCTCATTCCATCAGAAATTGAAGTTCTTCGTCGATGGGTGAGTCATCACCATCTTGGGTGCCGACGGTAACACCGAGGGTGCAAGCACCAGCAGTTCAATTCTCGAGATACAGCATGGGTAAAATGATATGCTCCTATCAGGATTCCGAGTTGAGCCATCCCTACTCCCGACAGGGGACGGTTTCAAAGAAAGGGTTTGTCCAGAATACGACGGCAATGTCAATGTGATTCAGATGTTCAGAAACATGCACTTCATGCCCGGATTGGGGCTAGGACAAAGGCAACAGGGGATACTTGAGCCCATCGAACTGAAGAAAGCTTTCCCTCCTTGCAGCTTGGGATATTAACCATCAGAACCAGAGCTCAGAATGATCCGCCAGACTCGATCAAAGAGAAGGTTAGACTGTATCCGAACTATCTCAGGAGACTCCTTAAATGAACGATTTATCAAAAAGGGAGAGGATTTCCCCTTTTGCGGTTTTCCAGAACCATGGTACGACCTCACAGACAAGAAGATGAAGCCTAGAATGGAGATCTTTTTCCAAGATAGCTACCCATGGGCCGAGAGTTTCCCACACCGCGTACAACCGCTTATCAAAGATACTTAAGAGACTGAAGAAAGTGACTCCGAAGATTCCTTCAACCTGCAGACACTGGGGCTGGCTCTCTGCATGGTTCATTCGGGCACTACATCACTGGACCCATCTCATCTGATCAAAGTTGTTGACACACCTCTCCTCAACTGGCATTCTGCGCCAGTTCTACCTCTTGAAATCTCCCTCAACCCCAATGTTTACCCTGTTTCTTCTACTGTTGTCCATCCTTGCTCAAATGTAATCGAGACCTCTTTTGACGAGGTTCTCAATGCTGTTTTTCCTATCAATG
The DNA here is from genome assembly GCA_949130495.1 of Sambucus nigra. Taxonomy (NCBI): domain Eukaryota; kingdom Viridiplantae; phylum Streptophyta; class Magnoliopsida; order Dipsacales; family Adoxaceae; genus Sambucus; species Sambucus nigra. The sequence continues at coordinate 459,188,950 of OX422217.1, forward strand.
AAATAAACGAAGATTTTGAGTATCTTGTTGTGCCTTACATTAACTGTTTGGATTCTAATCAAACTTTTGATGATGATGATTTTGCAAATGAACAATTCTTAACTGATTTAAATAAGGTTAATAACAAACAACATGACCGCGTTCAAGTTAATGAAGAAGAGACTGTTGTTATCAATCTCGGTCCTAGTAGCCAACTGCGCGAGATTAGGATATGGGCCACCCTTGACGAGCGTGAGTGCGCACAACTCGAAGAATTGCTAAAGGAGTTCGTGGATGTCTTCGCATGGTCCTACGATAACGTGACCAGTATTGATCCCGAAACAGCTCAGCATGAGATCCCCACTCTCCCAGATTACAAGCCAGTTAAACAAAAGTTGAGAAAGCTCCGCATCGAATGGTCGCTTAAAGTCAAGGAGGTGGTGGTCAAACAGTTAAACGTGGGTTTCATTCGAGTGATCGAATATCCCACATGGCTAGCCAATATTGTACCTATACCGAAATCAGGAGGAAAGGTTCCAATGTGTGTGGATTATCGAGATTTAAACAAAGCCTCTCCGAAGGACGATTATCCACTACCCAATATCGACATGATCGTGGACAACACAACCAGTCATGCTCTCAAGTCATTCATCGACGGATTTGCTGGATACAACCAAATCAAGATGCACCCCGACCACTAAGAGAAAATCGCATTCATCACCCCATGGGGAACCTTTTGCTACACCGTTATGCCATTCGGTCTCAAGAACGCCGGGGATACTTACCAAAGGGCCGCCACAACCATCCTGCACGATTTTATTCACAAAGAGGTCGAGGTTTACGTGGATGATATGATTATCATGTCCAAAACTAGAGAAGGTCATGTTCCCACTCTCCGAAAGTTCTTCGAACGACTGCGACAGTATCAGATGCGACTTAATCCACAGAAGTGCATCTTCGGCGTTACAAAGGGAAAACTCTTAGGATTCATGGTTAGTGAGAAGGGAATAGAAGAAGATCCCGCCAAGCTGAAAGCCATACTTGAGATTCTACCTCCCCGAACAGAGAAAGAAGTACGAGGTTTTCTTGGGAAATTACAATATATCAGCCGGTTCATCAGCCAGCTAACCTCCATCTGCGAACCAATCTTCAAGCTCCTCTGAAAGGATTCAACCAAGGTTTGGAACGAGGCCTGCTAAGAAGCTTTTGACCGAATCAAACAATATATAACCCCACCTCCAGTTCTCATGCCACCATAGCCTGGTCTCCCTTTGCTTCTATACCTGACCATAACCGACACTGCAGCTGGGGCTTTGCTAGCCCAATACCTTGAAGACTCCCGCAAAGAAAGAGCCATCTATTATGCCAGTCTCAAATTGGTCGGATACGAGGTTAACTACACTGCTTCAGAAAAGCATGCGTCGCGCTTGTCTGGGTCACCCAAAAGTTGCGACACTACATGCTCGCCTTCCTCATTAAGCTTGTATCCCGAATGGATCCCATCAAGTACCTGATCAAAAAACCCGCCTTATCCAGCCGAATGGCCCGATGGTTGATGCTCCTAACCGAGTTCGATATCGTGTACGTCACACAGAAAGCCGTTAAAGGAAGAGCCATCTCTGACTACCTCACTGACTACCCTGTAGAAGAAACAGATGTCTGGATCTCCGAATTCCCAGATGAAAATTTCCTCTACACCACTCAAGACTGCCTCCGATGGAAAATATTCTTCAATGGCATTGCCAACAAAAAGGGATATGGCATTGGGATACTCCTGGTCGCCCTGGATGACTCCCACACTCATATCGCCATAAAATTGGATTTCCCTTGCACCAACAACATGACAGAATACGAGGCATGCACAGTGGGCCTCAAGGCCGCTCTTAAGAAAAGTATTCAATACCTTGATGTATGCGGGGATTCTGCCCTTATCATCGGTCAAGTGATCAGAAAGTGGAAAATCAATGACGAAAAGCTCCAACCCTTTCATGCCCAATTAGAAGAGTTAGCCTCCCAATTCCAAGATATCACCTTCCATTACCTACCCCGAGCAAAGAATAACCTAGCCGATGCTCTCGCTACTTTGGCCTCCATGGTCGACATGCCCGAGGGAATAACAATGACCCCCTTCCTAGTTCAAAAGCAAGGCAAACCAACCCATTATTACCATATTGATCTTGTCACCACAGAAGATCCCGAGCTAGCCAATTACTGGTACTATGATATATGGTGCCTCCTCAAACATAGTAAGTATCCCGAGCGTTCAAACAAGAATGACCGAGCTACCCTCCGAAGGCTGGCCGCTCAGTACATCATCTGTTATAAAGCACTAATCAAGAGGAATTTCGATGGAACTCATTTGCACTGTATCGCAAGGGCTGACATTGAAAAGATAATGTAGAAAATCCACAGCGGGGAATGCGGGCTCCACATGAACGGTCACATATTTGCCAAGAAGTTCATCCGACAAGGCTACTATTGAACCACCATGGCCCAGTATTGCACCGCCTATGTTCGGAGATGCGCTAAATGCCAACAGTTCTCCAATCTTCGACACTTGCCTCCGCGGGAATTATACAACGTGACTTCTCCCTGGACGTTCTCCACCTGGGGTATCGACATCATAGGGAAGGTTACACCAAAAGCGTCAAACGGTCATGAGTTCATCCTGGTTGCCATCGATTACTTCACCAAATGGGTCGAGGCTGAGTCATACGCAATATTAAATGCCAAGAAGGTGGCCAAATTCACCAAGAAAAATAACATCTGCCGATATGGGGTCCCGCACGAGCTAGTGTCAGATAATGGTTTGCACTTCGAGGCAGAAGTCACAGAAGTTGTCAACGAGTATGGGATTCAGAGACACAAATCTTCTCCCTACCGACCTCAGACCAATGGTGCAGTTGAAGCCGCCAACAAAAACCTCAAAGCCATCATCAGCAAGATGATCGAAAGTTGTAGAGACTGGGCCGACCGAATCGCATACGCCCTCTGGAGCTATCTAACCTCAATCCGAACCTCTACTGGGGCTACCCCTTACTCCCTGGTCTACGACATGGAAGCAGTCCTACCTGTGGAGCTAGAAATACCCTCGCTATGCGTCATGCTCGAAAGCAAGGTTAGTGAAGAAGACTGGTGCCAAGGCCGTCTTGATGAGCTAGCCCTCCTAGATGAAAAAAGATTAAAAGCTCTTTTAACGCGATCGTTCAACAAGAGAGTCAAGGACCGCGGTGTCCGGGAGGGTGATTTAGTCCTCTAGGAGATGATAGAACCCATCTGGGACCCCAGAGGAAAATTCAAGCCCAATTGGAGCGGCCCTTACATCGCGAAGAAGATCTTGTATGGCGGTGCCGCCATGCTCACTGACCTGGATGGGGAAGAGATGGCCCGTCCAGTCAATCTGGACCGTCTCAAGAAATTCTACCCCTAGTCCGAAATCTCGGCGCGCTACGACTCTTCTCATACCCTTTCTATTCTAAAAAAAAAACTTTTCATTTCCCTCTACCCAGAACTACGTGAGCCTAATCCTCTACAAAAAACCATTTAAAAAAAAATTTCAAAAAAAAAAACCCCAGAGGTACGTAGGCAGCTCATACATCCCACATGAGCACGACCCCTTCTTTTTCACAAAAATATATTCATTTTTTATCCCCGAAAATGGCAGTTCATTATAAACATCTACTTGAACAAAAGGATTATGTATGCCTTAGTAATCGGTGTAGATAATTCAAAACGCAAAATTCATCAAAAGGCACCGTTGGATGATCAGAAACTTATTTATTTCATTAATAAGAAATTACAGTACAGATTACATAAGAAAAAGGAGCGGATAACTCCTTTCCCCTTACTACCATAAAAACCAGAAAATCCCCCACATCTGTTACATAAATAAACTCCCCAGGAGTCCTACCCACAGCTACCCGAAGAGCCTGCGCCCTCATCATCTACATCCTGAGGACCCCACGTTTCCCTCGCCTGAATGGAATGCCTCAAACATTCCATGGATCAATGAGCCTTAACCATCTTCGAAAAGACCACAACACCCCCTCCATGGAGTCGGATAAAACAAACCACCTCTGACTGGTCTCTACTGCCAACATCTTGCTGACTACTTTCTTCCACAACCAATTCATATAATCTTTGGGTATATGGCAAACCTTCCCAACAGACTGAGAGGGACGGGTCGACGGATACCGATTTTCCCACAGAGATTCAAGCAACAGACGCAGGCACTCAGTCAAATCTTCTACCGAAAAGAAATTTGAGGTCCGAGGGGGCACGACCTCCGCCCAGTCAAATTGGCGCAAAAGTCGTCAAGGGAAATAAAAAGAGGTCTGCGTGAGACCAACCAGCCGCACATATGAATAATCTCCTAGCTCCAGGACAGGCTGCAACTGTCCCCACCAAGGCACTGACCAATACAGCCCACAAGCCCCATGCTCCACAAGCCAATTCTCCCAGTTCTCAACATACAGGCCCATGCGGATGAAGTAGCGCGAAAAGAAGTTGAGTACAACCGACAAAGGATATTCTGGAGGAGTCGACAAGCGAAATCTTTCAGACAACCACATGAACAGCATTACAGGGCTACCCCTTAAAAAGTCGGAACGACCTTCTCTCCAGGCATCCAGGCCATTCAAAGTCTCCGCCAATATCACTGCCGCCGGTTGCGACGATATGACATCCATGAAGTAATGGCTGCAAGCTGTGAGTCCACTCGCACCTCCCCAGTCACCAACAACAATTTTGAAACCAGGCCCAGAACAACGGCTCCAGCATAGCCAGCATCACTTACTTCCCACGAACGCACAGACTGCAACACCGCCGGGAGGGAGAACATTCCTCCGGCAACCAATGACCTGGCCGCCGAAGGAGAAATATGAAGAAGCCCGACCAACAAATCCCTAGGCGAACGGGAAAATTCAGGCAAAGCCGCAGAAACACTAGGATTCACACCTAGTATGGCGAAAAATTCCTCGTAGGTAGGACAAACTTCTTCCAACCCAAAGAGGACTACATGATCTTCGGGGTACCAGAATTGTACCGCCGCTGTCAGCATCTTCCACTCAAAAGGCCGATTACGCCACAAGGAAACTCGGCGCATGTTAAAAGCATCAAAATCAACATTATAAGAGCACATAGCTTCCAAGGCTTCGAGGTAGTTGACAAACTCGGTGCTACCAGGGAGAGCCATCTTGTAGGGCAAAGAAATAGTAGGCAAGGGGATAAGGATGCAAAGGTGTGAGGAAAACACTCCACCCTCACCCCCTTTTATACTTGAAGAACTCTCACAAAAGACATAATACCTGCAGAAATCGGAGGGAATCCTACCCCACAAGGTACCAAAGGCTGAAGAGGGTACCATTTAAAGCTTTAAATTAATGGGACTGGACTGAACTGCCGATAGGCAGGTCAGGGTGCTTGCCGATCGGCAACCCCCCTATTTTTGGAGATTTTCCTTTTTCCTCTTTTGACAAATAAAAAAAAAACTTAAATAAATTGATATTCTCAACAGAATTTCAAGAATCCCTTTTCTTCTTATATAATTCCCCTTTTTAATAAAGACCGTCCTTCAAAAATTCCAAAAACATTCCTTTTCACAATCTCAGCAGCAAAGTAAAAAGCGCATATGCATGCATTCATTCATCATAAATAAAAGAAGATAGCCAAAAAAACTATATTGCATTGCATATATATGTTTTCTGTGTTACATCATTTTGCAGGAAATAAAGAAAAAGCCAAAAACAACGGGACTCAGCCTAAACTCACACTCTATCTCTCTCTCCCTCTCTCAAGAGTTTCTACCCCTGCGACACGCTCTCTTCCCCCTACGACGAGACGACGCGCCCCCACCACCCGAGCCAGAGTCTTCCCCGAACGAGGCTGACGGCATCAAACAAGAAGGAACAGGGACAACATCCCGAATGTGGGCAGTCACCGATGATATCCAGTCTCTGATGTCCCTGAGCCAAGTGGTCGACACCCGGATTTGCTGAAAGGAAAAGGCAGAATCAGTATCAAGCAAAAGAAATCAAAAAAGAGAGGAAAAGGACAAAAAGGTTTACCGCAGGACGAAGGATGTCCTCTGTCAAGCCCAGCTGCTCTGGATCCATCGCAAGGGGACGGTGCAACATCGGCACTATCCCTCCATCAGCCCGCCAGATGTTGTACGAAGGAGTGTGCAGTCGAACAAAAGGCACCTCTGAGGTCGTCGCCGCCGCAAGTGCCGACGGACCACCACCACTGTGGGAAGACCCCACCGCCCGACTCGAACCAGCAGGAGAGAAAGATAAAGCATTATGTATACTGGGCGCCATTAACCAGCTCGTCACAAAGTCCATATAATTAGACGGCGCAACCGTATCAGTATACAACGCATAGGACTCACCAATCATCGCCGCGATGAAAAACGTTGCTAATGTCGTTTAATATAAGATTAAACTGTATAAGCAACTCCGAGATGTTTGTTGAAGAAACCCTTTTCTTTTGAAAATAAAAATGATAAACAACAAGATGTGTTTACAAAAACTTATGTACGAGAATAACCAAGACTTTGTAATCAGTTTTAAAACTAAGACAGTTTCAAAAAAATCAGCACACTATAGAATGAGATGAGGAGATGGAGATAATCAGAACACACAGTTTTTAACGTGGTAAAACCTCTCCCAATAGAGAAACATCCACGGTGACTTGTAAGTCACGAAAGTAAAAATTCACTAAAAACAAATAGCAGTTACAAACAATACAACATACATGCACACAACTCAGCCTATTTTAAGTTTAATAATATACCCCACTTGGTGTCCTTCTAACTTCTTTTAGATTTGATTGTTGATGATGTTCTTCCAGTTTGATAACTTCCCCTTTGCTTTAGCTTCCTTGCATCGACTCAATAATCTTTGATCTTATTCACAACACTTCCAGTGTGGTAGTGTGTTAAGTGTTTGTGATGTGATTCCTATCAGCATGCATGAACTCACACACACTTAGTTTTTACAGACAGTCCTAGAAAATTACATATAAAGACTATATGCTGTGATTTTCTTTCCTTTCTTTGTTACAGAACTTCAAACCTTTTTGACCTTTAATATATCCCAGATTCCACGAAAATCTTGCTTCAAAATCGGTCAAGACCTTAATCAATCTCTGTTTTAAAAATATTTTTGAGATTGAAAATCTCCAAGTGTGAATCCAACTAGGTCAATGTTAAGTTTCATAAGAACAGAAACCATAAAATATTTACAAAACTAAATCAGTAAAGATTTTCTTAAAATGAGAAAGAAATATGCAGATCTAGTGAAATATAACATGCAAAGTGTAGATCTAAGATTTCTATGATAAAGAAATACAGATCTTCACAAAAATGTTTAAGTTGGTAATTAGATCACTGATCAAGAGGTTACAGCTTCAAATGAACAAATCAGTAACACAACTCTCTCTCTCAAACACTCAAGGTTGTGTTTGGGGTTTTGAATATACGAAGGTTTGAATCAGATTTGAAGTGTTTAGGGTTAGGGTTAGGGTTAGGGTTAGGGTTAGGGTTAGGGTTAGGGTTAGGGTTAGGGTAACACAGTTTCCCTTTCTCTCTCTTCTCTCTTTTCTTTTCTCTCTTCTCTCTTACTTCTCTCTTCTCTCTATTTTTTTCTCTAAAAAATGACGACTGCCAAAAGTCTTGAAAGGTTGAGAATTAGAGGGCTTATATAGGAGTGGAGGAAGGTTCTGGATTGTCGAAGGCAATCAAGGGCTGAGATTAGGTCTTCCTAATATTGACTTGATCCAAGGGTGATATTATAGTGGTGGTTAAGTCGAAGTTGATTGGTCCACAGTGATGGCACATGGATAAGTTTAAAACACATGCAGGCCATAGATAAGGTTTGATCTAACGATCAGCAAACCACCAGGCAACCCTCTCACATAACAAACACAAATGAGTAAACATGAGCATGACATGTGTTGGCACTTAATTGGCTTGCAAACGCGCGTCAAAAGAAATTACAGGCTGTTCCCTAGAGTCTCTAGCGCATTTACATTCTACCCAATCAAACATTCCAATGAAAAATGAATTTTTCAAAATAGCATATTAACCCCACAAAGTTTATAATCAAACTTTTATTAATGAAAACATTATTTTAAAAATGTTTAAAAATTCCCAAAAAAATATTAAAACAACATTTTAAGGGGAATTTAATCACACAATCAATATGATCAATATATACACATGTATGCACTTCTAATGTGTGTAGTGTGATTCAATTATACCTTGTTTGGATCATTGAAGAGGATTAGGGAGAATAATTCTGAGGTTCTTTGGATTCTAGGTTAGACAACCAATTTTGTCACTATTTCCAAATTAGTTGAACACTTATACAATATAGACTTAAGTAAGTCAAAGGTACAAGGTGCTTCAATCTCCCCCTTTGGAAATATGAGACAAAATCTCCTTTGAGTGAGCTGAAACTCTTAGGGAACCAAAAAAGATAAAACCTAGTCCTATAAAAAAGATACTATCTACCCATTTCCTAGAAAGTCAAAAATTACATAACTCAACGATTTACAGATTTGTACACTAGAAAAGGTAGAAAATCAGTAGAAGAGGTTCCTGTAAATATGCACACTAAGATCAAGCAGTTTAGATGAAATGTGAACAAAATAATGAACCCGTAAGACTCAAATTTCTCCCCCATTTTGTCTCAAATGGACAAAGAAAAAAAATTAAGGTCTTAAGAGATTAATCAGCACATACCATACCTATAGAATTACGCAAATACAGAAATCTGTTATAGTCCATAGGTTTAGTGAACATGTCTACAAGTTGCAGATCAGTAGGCAGGTAATGGATTTCTAACTCCTTAGTCTCAACAAGTTCGCATATAAAGTGATGTCTTATTTTGATATGCTTAGTTCGCGAGTGTTGAACCGGGTTTTTAGAGATGTTAATAGCGCTTTGATTGTCACAATACAATTGTAACTGATCTTCTTTAATCCCATAGTCGCTTAACATTTGTTTGATCCATAACAATTGAGCACAGCAACTTCCAGCTGCTATATATTCGGACTCAGCCGTAGATAAAGATGTGCAATTCTATTTTTTGCTACTCCAACCAACTAAATTATTGCCGACATAATAACAGGCACCTGATGTACTTTTACTGTCATTAGTACAACCGGCCCAATCAGCATCAGTATACCCTATGATGGTGCTGCAGGTATCATTAGTGTACCTAAGTCCAAGATTAAGAGTGGCCTTTATGTACTTTATTATACGTTTTACACAGGATAAATGGCTCTCTTTAGGGTTATTCTGGTAACGAGCACACAGACATACAGCATACATTATATCTGGTCGTGAGGCAGTTAGATAGAGTAGACTACCAATCATACTACGATAAAGTGTGGAATCAACTGACTTTCCATTTTCATCTTTACATAATTTAACAGTAGTACTCATAGGCGTTTTGGCAACTTTAGCATTATCTAAACCAAATTTCTTAACAAGATCTAAGGCATACTTAGTTTGAGAGACAAATAATCCATCAGAATTCTGTTTCACTTGAAATCCTAAGAAAAGTTGTAGCTCCCCCATAAGGGACATGTGAAACTCCTTATGCATAATAGCAGAAAAAGATTTAACTTCAGATGTTGAAGTAGACCCAAAGATGATGTCGTCTACATAGACTTGGGCTATAATAATGTGTTTGTCAAAATGTTTGACAAAGAGGGTCTGGTCATTACCGCCTCTCTTAAAACCCTTATCCAACAAAAAGTTGGAAAGGCGTTCATACCAAGCTCTAGGAGCTTGTTTTAAGCCATACAAAGCCTTTTTTAGACGAAAGACATGGTCTGGGTATTTTGGGTCAATGAAACCTTTGGGTTGTTCTACATACGTCTCTTCGGATAGAATTCCATTGAGGAAGGCAGACTTGACATCCATTTGACAAAGTGTAAATTTTAAGTGACACGCTATGGCGAAAAGAAGTCGAACAGATTCAAGACGAGTGACTGGGGCAAATGTCTCTCTAAAATCTATCCCTTCTATTTGTGAGTAACCTTGAGCAACTAGTCTAGCTTTGTTTCTAAGGATTACCCCATTTTCGTCAGATTTGTTCTTAAAGATCCAACGTGTCCTAATAACATTTTTGTTTTGAGGCCGCGATACAAGATACCAGACATCGTGAATGACAAATTGTAAAAGTTCTTCCTGCATTGCAGAAATCTAGTGTGTGTCATTCAATGCTTCATTAACATTTTTCGATTCCACAAGGGAGACGAAACATGCATAATTAGCATAATTTCTTAACTGGGATCTAGTACGGACTGGCTCATTAGGATTACCGACCACGTTATCAATGGGATGATCTTTAGAGACCCAACCAGGTACTTCTGGACTCTCAATAGGTAATGAGTCATCTATTTCCGGTGAATCATTTTTGAAATCATTTTCAGGTTCAACCACAATAGGTGATTCAGATATCTTATTTTCAACAATAGTGTCGCTTACAATTACATTTATTGACTCCATAAGGGTCTTAGTACGCAGATTGTATATACGATAAGCACGACTGTTTGGTGAGTAACCTAAAAAGATGGCTTTATCACCATGCGTCTCGAATTTAGACAAATGTTCTCTGTCTTTACAGACATAACACTGACTTCCGAAAGTTCTTAGATATTTCAGATTAGGCTTCTTACCGTACCACAACTCATAAGGGGTTTGTTTAGTGTTTTTCCTAAGGTAAACCCGATTAATGATATGACATGCAGTTCTAATAGATTCTACCCAAAAGTACTTAGGTAGAGATTTTTGCATGCAACATGACACGTGCCATCTCTTGAAGAGTTCGGTTTTTCCTTTCGGCAACACCGTTCTGCTGAGGAGTCTTAGGGGCACTGAATTCGTGTTTGTAACCGTTGTAGTCACAATATTCAACTATTCCCGTGTCTATGAACTCTCCCCCTCTATCGCTACGAATGCGATTAACTTGTGTGTCCTTCTCATTTTCAATTCTTAGTAAAATTTTCAAAAATTTCTGAAACGTGTTAGATTTATGTTTCAAGAAGGCACCCAAGTGAATCGTGTAAAATCATCAACCATGACAAGGATATAACTGTGTCCACAAAGACTAACAGTTCTAGAGGGACCAATAAGGTCCATATGGATGAGATCTAGAGGTCTAGAGGTGAGAATGTCTTTAACCTTTTTATGCGAAGTCTTAACTATTTTTCCTTCCTGGCAATGACCACAGACAACACTGGAAATAGGTTTAATTTTAGGAATTCCTCTAACAATCTCTTGACTAGACAATCTACCAAGGATATCATAACTTAGGTGACCCATACGATTATGCTAGATTTCATTGTCATCCATTCTGACAATGTTACAGGTTTCAGAACTAGTCTCGACAGTATAACAATTGTCAGGTGTTCTAAATCCGGTAATAATGCATTCACCTTTATCATTTAGAATTTTGCAATTGTTCTTTGAAAAGGTAACAGTATGGTCTGAGTCACAAAATTGTGATACACTTAGGAGGTTGGCTTTAAGGCCTTTAACTAAAAGTACATTTTCCAAAACAGGCATTCCCTCTTCTTTTAGGGTTCCTTTACCTATGATCTGGGATGAAACTCCGTCACCAAAAACTACTTTACCTCCAGCAAATCTGGTTTTGTTTAAGAGTTTGGTTTCATCTCCTGTCATATGTTTGGAGCATCCTGAATCTAGGTACCAACCAGATGAAATGTGTTCAACCTTTAAGGCACTGATAACAATGTTACACTTCATTTGGGGTGCAAGATCATCTTTTCTAACCCAAATAGCTCTAGTTTTAATTTTGCGCAAGTTTGCTCTCATTTGATAAAATTTTCGAGAAGCATCTTTTTATCGAAAAATATTTGGAGCAACAAACTGATTTTTGTGGAAAGGTTGAGCTTTTGGTTTAGGAAATTTTCTGGGAGCCTTTCTCTTAAATGAACTCTTAGTTTTGGTCTTTCTATTCCTGTAGTTAGAGTTCTTGTCGGGTTGTCTTGGAAGGACATAATGGTTATGATTTTGCCTAGAATAGTTAAAGTTCTTGTAAACAGGAGTGTTGTACACAAGGGTGTTTAGACGCCTAGAATAACAACCTTCAAAAGAATGACCATAAATGTCACAGTAGGAGCAATATTGATTGCTTGAGGGATGGACTTCCTTAGGAAAACTTCTAAAGATGGGTTTAACAACATTATGTTCAGAAGTCCTATTCCTAGGTGGTATGGTTTTAAAGGTAGATTGAGCCTTTCTGATCAAAGGACAGACGTATTTAGTCTCAAGTGTACAGTTAGCCTTAGAATTACTAGACTCTCCAATGTCTTTCTGTTGTTCCTTTTGATCAAATTCCTTTTTAATAAAATGAAAATCTGGACATGTTTCGATTGGTCTTTTGCCCCCAGACACAAACTTAATAGGTTCAAGATTTGTAGTTTGTGGTTTATGCTTAGGGCAGAATCCAATTCCGGTTTTATCATCAGAATTGGTCTTGGAGTCAACAACAAAGTCAGTAAAATAATTTGAATTGTTTTCACACTTAGAAATTTTTTTGAAAACAGTAGCTGTCTTTGCTTTTGCTTCCTCCAGTTCTAATAATGTTCCCTTGTATTTCATTTCCAGGGTTTCATTAGTTTTAGTCAACTCTTTTAATTTTTGATCAAAAGTTTCAATTTCAGATTGATGAGACAGACACTGGTTAGTGTACTCTTCGGCATTCAACTTCACAATAAGACTTAGATCATCTAATTTCTTAGTCAGGTCTCTAACAGTCTTCTCCAGTCTAGTGCCTTTTTTAAGAGTTTTAGCATACAAAGTATGAATATCTGGGAGGTCATCTGTGTCTGAGTCGCTAAGTGAAGTGTGTGTAGTGACCCCTAACGATTCAGTTTTAGTACTCACGCACCCATTTACATCGTCGTTATCGAGATCTTTTTGACTCACACACACGGAACTAGAGCTAGCAACATTTTCAGATAACAAGGCATCTAGGCCAGTGAAAGAAGTATTCACACAAGCAGGAGTAGGAGTATCATTATCACACACAGGCATATCATCATTGTAAATGATCTTAGCGTAAAAGGACATGTAAGGGTCAAGTACATTTGATGACTCAAGTTCCTCTTCATCAGAGTCACTTGAATCATCCCAAGTTTTACAGACATTATCTCTATTGTGTGTGTTGGCTTTATTCAGATTAACTCTGCAATCATGAGCAATGTGACCTAGTTTCCCACATCTAAAACATTCAATCTTTTTAAGGTCTCTGTTAGATCTAAAGTTGTTGTCCTTAAGAGGTTTGTCAAGACCTCTCTCATGAGGTTTGGGATTAGACACATTTGGATAATTAGGCTTGCCTTGTTTAGATGCCTGTTTGTTTCTAAATTTAACAATTTTCTTAAATTGTTTTGATTATCTAGTTTGTCTATATCACACTCCTCATCAGAGTCACAGTTTGTCAAATTAGTCTCATGTTTAGATATCTTAGATGAAAAACTCAAGTTAGAGTTGGGCTGTTTTCTTTGAGACTGATTTAAATGTTTCTTAAAGTCTAATTCCATTTCAACAGTCCTAAGTTTGCTACTGAGTAACTCAGGGGTAAGGTTTTGATCACTCATTTCCTCAATAGCATACCTCTTGCTGTCAAACTTTTGTGGTAATGATCTTAGAATTTTAGAAACAATCTCATTCCTATCATATGTTATACCATTAGCATGCAACTTAGTAACTATATCAGTTATGTTCATGTAAAAGTCGTCAAAAGACTCAGAGTCAGACATAATTAAAGAGTTGTACTGCTGGGTAAGCATTTGAGTTTTAGCAGCTTTAACTCTGGAGTCTCCTTCATGGGCAGTGATTAATGTGTCCCAAACTTCCTTAAAAGTGGCACAAGATGAGATTCTCTTGAACTCATACTCATTAATAGACATAAAGATGGCATTCTTGCCTTTATTGTTATTGCGAGAAATTGTTTTCTCTTCTTGGGTAAACTCACTTAAGATTTTCTTTACCCTCTCATCACTTCCTTCAGTGGCTGGTTTAGTAGGATAAGTATATCCGTTTTCAATAATGTCCCAGACATCATCTCCTAAAGTCCATTGGATGAAGGCAACCATTCTTACTTTCCAGTAAGCAAAGTTGTTTCCATCAAAGAGTGGAGGTCTGGACAGATTACCAAACCTTTCATTCTTCTCGTCCATAGTTAGGTTTTTCAGAAAACGATTTCAGAAACACAAGATCTTTTTGAAATAAAAGTTTACAGGGCTCTGATACCAATTGAAAAATGTTGTTAATGCCGTTTAATACAAGATTAAACTGTATAAGCAACTCCGAGATGTTTGTTGAAGAAACCCTTTTCTTTTGAAAATAAAAATGATAAACAACAAGATGTGTTTACAAAAACTTATGTACGAGAATAACCAAGACTTTGTAATCAGTTTTAAAACTAAGACAGTTTCAAAAAAATCAGCACACTATAGAATGAGATGAGGAGATGAAGATAATCAGAACACACAGTTTTTAACGTGGTAAAACCTCTCCCAATAGAGGAAACATCCACGGTGACTTCTAAGTCACGAAAGTAAAAATTCACTAAAAACAAATAGCAGTTACAAACAATACAACATACATGCACACAACTCAGCCTATTCTAAGTTTAGGAATATACCCCACTTGGTGTCCTTCTAACTTCTTTTAGATCTGATTGTTGATGATGTTCTTCCAGTTTGATAACTTCCCCTTTGCTTTAGCTTCCTTGCGTCGACTCAATAATCTTTGATCTTATTCACAACACTTCCAGTGTGGTAGTGTGTTAAGTGTTTGTGATGTGATTCCTATCAACATGCATGAACTCACACACACTTAGTTTTTACAGACAGTCCTAGAAAATTACATATAAAGACTATATGCTGTGATTTTATTTCCTTTCTTTCTTACAGAACTTCAAACCTTTTTGACCTTTAATATATCCCAGATTCCACGGAAATCTTGCTTCAAAATCGGTCAAGACCTTAATCAATCTCTGTTTTAAAAATATTTTTGAGATTGAAAATCTCCAAGTGTGAATCCAACTAGGTCTATGTTAAGTTTCATAAGAACAGAAACCATAAAATATTTACAAAACTAAATCAGTAAAGATTTTCTTAAAACGAGAAAGAAATATGCAGATCTAGTGAAATATAACATGCAAAGTGTAGATCTAAGATTTCTATGATAAAGAAATACAGATCTTCACAAAAATGTTTAAGTTGGTAATTAGATCACTGATCAAGAGGTTACAGCTTCAAATGAACAAACCAGTAACACAACTCTCTCTCTCAAACACTCAAGGTTGTGTTTGGGGTTTTGAATATACGAAGGTTTGAATCAGATTTGAAGTGTTTAGGGTTAGGGTTTGGCTAACACAGTTTCCCTTTCTCTCTCTTCTCTCTTTTCTTTTCTCTCTTCTCTCTCACTTCTCTCTTCTCTCTATTTTTTTCTCTAAAAAATGACGACTGCCAAAAGTCTTGAAAGGTTGAGAATTAGAGGGCTTATATAGGAGTGGAGGAAGGTTCTGGATTGTCAAAGGCAATCAAGGGCTGAGATTAGGTCTTCCTAATATTGACTTGATCCAAGGGTGATATTATAGCGGTGGTTAAGTCGAAGTTGATTGGTCCACAGTGATGGCACATGGATAAGTTTAAAACACATGCAGGCCATAGATAAGGTTTGATCTAACGATCAGCAAACCACCAGGCAACCCTCTCACATAACAAACACAAATGAGTAAACAGGAGCATGACATGTGTTGGCACTTAATTGGCTTGCAAACGAGCGTCAAAAGAAATTACAGGTTGTTCCCTAGAGTCTCTAGCGCATTTACATTCTACCCAATCAAACATTCCAATGAAAAATGAAATTTTCAAAATAGCATATTAACCCCACAAAGTTTATAATCAAACTTTTATTAATGAAAACATTATTTTAAAAATGTTTAAAAATTCCCAAAAAAATATTAAAACAACATTTTAAGGGGAATTTAATCACACAATCAATATGATCAATATATACACATGTATGCACTTCTAATGTGTGTAGTGTGATTCAATTATACCTTGTTTGGATCATTGAAGAGGATTAAGGAGAATAATTCTGAGGTTCTTTGGATTCTAGGTTAGACAACCAATTTTGTCACTATTTCCAAATTAATTGAACACTTATACAATATAGACTTAAGTAAGTCAAAGGTATAAGGTGCTTCACGCGATCCTCTCATCCTCCAACAACTGTCGCTCTCGCCTCATAGATGTAGGAGGCTGTGCGGGAGCCACCACCACCTCCTCCTCAGCAATCTGACGGGTCACCCTCTCCCTGAGGTACCAGGAATGGCCGAGCTTATGCGCCAATAAACGCTTCATCTGTGCGTTCACCCCAGTCACCCCCGTATCCTGAATGGCGGTCCCCCAAGGATAAAAGGTCACCTGAAAATCCCCAAGCAGGCATAAGTCAATACAAAATCAGAAGGTGCAAAAATTAAGACTGAAATGGAAAGAGTCTTACCCGACCACTGGTCAGGTTATTCAAGACCTGACGCACCACCTCCAGGGAGAGAGATCCCTTCGACTGCTGGTTGGCCTTACGCCACCGGTACAAGCGACAGAAGTCCCCAACAACGTCGTCCTTCAAAGCGATCAGCGGGGTGTTACACCCAATCACCTCATAGAACCACGTCTGAATTCATAAAAAGGGACGCATAAAGAAAATGCGAATGCATGAAAGGAAAATGCACAAAGTAAAGAATACCTCAAGGAGATACGTGGCTTCAGTAAAAGTTTGCCGGCAGCACCAGCTGAATGCATCCAAAGAAGAGTAAAGGGTCGCCAAGGTCAGACTCCTCCAATCATAGAAAGGGATGTTCGAAAACATCCTCAAGTACGACAGAAACCACGAATGGACGACGTCGTCACTCGACGCCACCATGAAACCTCCCAGCACCAACAAGATGAACAACCGGGCCATCTGCCTCACTTGCAGCCCGTCCTCCACATCAACCACCCTGCTCAGCAAAACATCCTTCAGCAAGGACAACCGAATAGAATCCCCAGAGACCATCCTCCTCACATCATCGAGTGCCGCATACACCGCCTCCGACCTCACCCGCAAAAAGCGATCCACCTCTATCTTCTCCCCGTCACAATCCCGCCCCAGCAGTTGCTGCACATCTATGGGAGTCACCGTCATCTCCTCGAAGCCAAAATGAAAAGTGTGGGTAGTGTCCCACCACCTCTCCCCCAAGGCACACAAAACGACTGTCGAACGAGACATCTTATCCAGTGCAGCCGCCAACCTCCCAAAACCAGCTGAAGATACCATCCAGCACACCACGGGTGGAAGATGCTCCCAAACATCCCTAAGCCCCATCGTTCTGTGGGAACGCATGTTCTTCAAGGAAATATCCGACTGGCAAAAGGAAAAATTCAGTCAAAGGTCAAGAAAAAGGGAAAAATCACCCAAAAAGGAAAAAATGCCAAAGGTCAGGTTACTTACATAACCGTCGGGAATCACTCTCGAAGAGCGATGACGCGATGGCTCCCGCAGCAAGGTCCGCTCATCCGCAACCGGCTTGAATGCATCAAAGGTATTCTCATTTCCCAAAGCAAGGGGCACCCTGTCCCTCCAATCCACATTCGCCTAGTCATCAACGATCAACCATTCCCGATGGACAGCGGTGCTCACAAAGGCGGCCATTTCTTGAAGATCAGAAAGTTAGAACAATTCGCAGAGAGAAATCGCAGAAAGAGAGAAGGCAAGAAGCTGTGAAAAATAAAGGGGATTTTCCCCCTTTATATAGGAGGCCAAGCGCCATGTCGATCGGCACTGACACCAGCAATACCGATCGGCACTGTCTCCTCACCTTCCCGAGGTAGCCCAAAAGTTCGTGCCACTGCCGAATGGCACCCCTCATACCATGCCGACCGGCACCCTCCTTAAAATTTCGTACATAAATTCCCAGAAAATACCAGGAAGCCTCGAAAAATCCCCAAAAAATTCCTAAAAATCCCAGGAGGGATTTAGAACGTTTTCATCAAGAAAATTTCACACTCCTTCAGGCGACACACCACTTTCCCCAACGGAGCCCTTAAAATCCAAGCAAATGACCTCTCGGGCAAGGCGCCCGGACCACCTAATCACCTCCTCATCAGACTTTACAAAAGGCCTCCTCGACCATCGACTATCCGATGCGATACATTATCACATGGCATTTTTCCCAGCGGAAATCAGAAAAACCACTCTCCCCGAGCGATCTCTCCCAAAAGGGCAATCCAAGTTTCCCCCAGATCATTCATCATTCCCCAGCGGAACCTCAAATCCAAATCTTATCCCCCAAATGGAACCCCTCTTCCCCAGTGAAATCCTCAAAAGTTAAGTGAAAACTACTCCCCGCAAAGCTTCGAAAAATCCTTAAGGATCACCTTATCACTTTCCCCAGCGGAATTCTCTAACAACACCCAAAATAGGTTGTTCCCCCCTGAGAGGTCTCCTATAAAGCTTCCCCCAGCTATCAGCTCCCCAACTCAAATCACAAAGCTCTTTCTCTAGCAGAATCAAAATACAATCTTTATCCACTCTTGGGTCAGAATTGACCCCGGTCTTGGAACGTCACCTCAGTTGGGTCAGAATTGACCTCGGTCCTCGGTCGTCACCATTCTTGGGTCAGAATTGACCCCGATCTTAGATTGTCACCTCAGTTAGGTCATAATTGACCTCGGTCCTCGATCGTTACCACTCTTGAGTCAGATTTGGCCCCGGTCTTGGATCGTCACCTCAGTTAGGTCAGAATTGACCTCGGTCCTCGATCGTCACCACTCTTGGGTCAGAATTGACCCCAATCTTGGATCGTCACCTCAATTAGGTCAGAATTGACCTCGGTCCTCGGTCGTCACCACTCTTGGGTCAGAATTGGTCCCGGTCTTGGATCGTCACCTCAGTTAGGTCAGAATTGACCTCGGTCCTCGGTCGTCACCACTCTTGGGTCAGAATTGACCCCGGTCTTGGATCGTCACCTCAATTAGGTCAGAATTGACCTCGGTCCTCGGTCGTCACCACTCTTGGGTCAGAATTGGCCCCGATCTTGGATCGTCACCTCAGTTAGGTCAGAATTGACCTCGGTCCTCGGTCATCACCACTCTTGGGTCAGAATTGGCCCCGGTCTTGGATTGTCACCTCAGTTAGGTCAGAATTGACCTCGGTCCTCGGTCCTCACCACTCTTGGGTCAGAATTGGCCCCGATCTTGGATCGTCACCTCAGTTAGGTTAGAATTGACCTCGATCCTCAGTCGTCACCACTCTTGGGTCAGAATTGACCCCGGTCTTGGATCGTCACCTCAGTTAGGTCAGAATTGACCTCGGTTCTCGGTCGTCACCACTCTTGGGTCAGAATTAACCCCGATCTTGGATCGTCACCTCAGTTGGATCAGAATTGACCTCGGTCCTCGATCGTCACCACTCTTGGGTTAGAATTGACCCCGGTCTTGGATCGTCACCTTAGTTAGGTCAGAATTAACCTCGGTCCTCGGTCATCACCACTCTTGGGTCAGAATTGGCCCCGGTCTTGGATCGTCACCTCAGTTCGGTTAGAATTGACCTCGGTCCTCAGTCGTTACCACTCTTGGGTCAGAATTGACCTCGGTCTTGGATCGTCATCTCAATTAGGTCAGAATTGACCTCAGTCCTCGATCGTCACCACTCTTGGGTCAGAATTGGTCCCGGTCTTAGATCGTCACCTCAATCAGGTCAGAATTGACCTCGGTCCTCGGTCATCACCACTCTTGGGTCAAAATTGACCCCGGTCTTGGATCGTCACATAAATTAGGTTGGAATCGAACTCAGTCCTCAGTCATCACCACTCTTAGGTCAAAACTGACCTCGACCCTCTGAATTGGTCATCCTCATTTCCTTAGGTCCTCAAAAGCGACCTCGACCCGCTGAATTGGTCACCCTCGCTTCCTTAAGCCCATATATTCGGCTTTGATCCACAAAATTGATCATCCCCAGTATACTTCTTAGGTCCTCAGAATCGACCTCGACCCTCTGAATCGATCATACTCCCTCAAAGGCATCATGCTGTGTCTAATCGACGGTTATCATTTGTTCCAAACTCACCCGTCGAGGGGCTCTGTAGACACCTCACTCTGTTACCCCCTAACTCTCCCTAGGTCCCTAGTACCTCAACTTATCATCACAAATCCAGGTCACATCCCGAGTACTAACTTGGAAGCCATCGAGCACCCCCCGGCTCAGTTTGACCCAAAATTCAAACTCCTCGTCTTGACCGAGACTTAATGAATCTTCAAAGGGCACTGAATACCCTTTTTAACGGTTCGCCCCGTGCACAATTTCGACTTACCATGAGGACGAACGCACCGTTTGCGTCCGAAACCTGACCTAGAGGCCACCGGGCGCTCCCGGGCTCTGTTTGACCTAAGTCAACTCTTCATCTCAACCAAGGCTGAATGAATCTTAGAAGGGAATTGAATACCCTTTCCAATGGTCCATCTCATGCGCAATTCTGACTTTCCATGCGGACGAACGATCCGTTTGACTTTGGGAAGCCACCGAGCGCTTCCCGGGCCCGGTTGACCAAAGTCAACTCTCCAAACCGGGTCAAACTTTTTGGAATGTGGAAGTACATCTCCTAAACTTTCCAATGGTATGCCCCATGCGCGATTCGGACTTACCATGCGGACGAACGATCCATTTGCGTCCGAACGATTCCCCGTCCAACGGACCGACAAACGCTTCCGAACCACATTTGACCCAAAGTCAACTCCCGAACTCGAAAGCGGTCCAAAGGACTTTCGAAGGTCTCTGAATTACCTTTCCAATGGTATGCCCCGTGAATGATTCTGACCAACAGTTTTCCCTCGGCAGCCAATTTTCCTAAAGAGCCTGAGGCGCACTGCCAAATGGCAGGTCTCAGACCCTGCCTATCGGCACCTAACGATACGCAGTGCCATGATAGGGCCGATCAGCAGTCCCATGGGCCTATTAAAGGAGGCCTTGGCCTTATTTTCAAGAGGAGCCCAGATTTGATAGAAATCTCTCTGAACGAATCCCAGAAACCTCTCTCGAAGGCAGCGTGATTTCAACTTCCAAATCCCTTTTTCACTTCCACTTTTCCTCATCCCTTTCATCAAACTTGATGAATTAACCACTCTCCATCATCATCCAAGCTCAAGGGCTGCTCTCCAACGTTCAAGATTAAGCTCAAGATCTTCAAGAAGGTCCAACTTTCTCAAACTATCTCTTAAATTCTCTTGAATTCCCAATAACTTGTTTTCTTACTTAGCACTTTTATTATCTCATCCCACACATCATAAATATACTTTTTATCTAGTATTATTGCACATCTCCTATTTTCATATAAATAAAAACCCAAAGAACAAGAAAAAGAGGGTTTGCTCATAAATTCCAAGTAGGGATTCTCACACCTTTTTCCACACTTTTCTTACAACTAAAACACTTTTTCTACACACACTTACAAATAAGAGATTTCTCCATTTGGATTTACGGGTTAAACCCCACCCTCGTTCGTATGCGAACTACGTGGACTTTGATGCCTTTATAGGCTACGTAGGCGTCTCGGGGTAAAACCCAGGGCTCGAGTCATTTTCTCACTTTTTCTCTTATTTTCTCTCTTCTCTTTATCTCATTTCTATTATATTCTATACATTCAATCTTAGTGGCGTATTATTCTACATGCGTTATCGTTCCCTTATAATGATCAACGTAGGGGTAATCGCACAAATCCTATTTTATACATTAATCTCACATTCCCACGGATGATTCGCTTTATCTTTTCCATAATACAAGTCGAGGATTCCCACCTCCATTCTATATATACACATGCACACATATCACGGGGGGGGGGGGGGGGGGGGGGGGGTTGGATATAAGGGAAAATAACAAATATCCATGAGAGACCGAGAGGGCGGAATGGGTGCCTAACACCTTCCCATTTCGTAACTAAGCCTCCGAACCTTTTCCGAATCATTTTTGGTTTCGCACGCGCCAGTATGTCTTTGGAATCCATCCTTCGGGGTGGCTTCCCCTTTTTCTTTTGTCTGTTTTGAGTAAAATAGACTGGCGACTCTGAATCTCTCTACATTTTTCACACCTCACAAAATCGACGCCGGCCGAAGAGCTCTCCCGAGAGAGGGGACGCGCGGGACCCAAAGGATCCCTTCCTCCCTCTGTGGACGGGGATCGGGGGATGGCCACAATAGTACAGACATCATCTTGCATTCTGAAAGTTGCATAGCTCTACCCATTAACCTCCCACCCCATCTAATACGTTTTATCAACTGCATTTATGGAGCATTATAAAATTTTATTGAGAATAAAACCTGGCATTATCTCCCACATAAAAAGTTCTTGAGAATAAAACCTAGCATTATAAGTATTTCTTTAAAGAGTTCTCAACAATGCACGTCAAATATCACACTTAAAGAAATTATTTCATTCTTTATAATCAACTGTATTTTTGGATACATATTATAATTGTTTGATGGTATGATACATGGAAAGACAATTTGCAAGAATCCAATTTTCTGATGAACCCCAAAGTGAATTACTCGTTGTGTTGAGTGTTGGCAACTTTGGTTATAAATTTTTGCATTACGAATGTTTGAATTCCGTTTCAGGAGCTTTTCCTGAATTGATATGATGGAATTTTAATTTTTAATTCATGCAATTGAAGAATTTATATTATTTTAATTTTAAATATTTATGAAGTTGGCACACTTATACTAATATAGTTTATGTTTTGTTTCGATTCCATTATTGGTTATTCAAGGTACATACACACACACACACACACACACACACACACATATATATATACACCCCTTTGTAACTTATTTTTGTTTAATATTACTTATACTGCCGTAACAAGTGAACTACTAATGACAATAAAAAAATTGTTGATCGTGACACATTATGCCATTTCGGTGAAAAGTTTGAAATTAAAAAATGACTAAAGAGATCTTGTGACACCCCGTCTAATTAATTATCGGGTGATCAGTCCTTAATTAATTAATTTCAGAATATCAAGTTGGTTCAGATAATGTATCACTGTCGAGAACTCAAATTTTATTTTAATAAAACTAACCACCTAGTATTTAAAAGAGTGATGTTCAAATTTTATCTTGTCATTAATTACTACTAAAACAATACCAACAGATACTATACATCACAGTAAAATAAGTAAAGTTTGACTGAAGTAAAATAAATGGATGGAGTAAACATCTCCAAACACAATCCCATACAATAAATCCAAATAAAGAAATTAAATCTATGAGAGAATTTAAAACGACTACATCTCTGAAGGTAAACATAAGTAAGGATGACATGTCCAACAGAATGAATAACTGAAAAGGAAAGAATGAGCTGAGTCATCTACTAGCAATAATCCTGCATCTTCCACAACAGCTACAACACGACGACTGAAAAGAGTCTCCTAAGGCTGGTGTCCCTGTGGCTGGGCAATTAAAATAACGGAACAATAGAAAGATAGAAAGAAAAACGGATCAGAGCCCGAGTTGAAAACAGTTTAAAATAACAAGTGCTTAAATTGATTCAATTAGCACAATTATTCTTCAAGTTAACTTAGCATACTCACTTGAGATACTCACCCCTCGATCTAGTGTGCACGTCTAACGAACCTAACTACCCATACTAGTCATGATTCCCTGACTGACTACTAAGTGTATGATATTATGGTTTAAATTCTCCCCAAATAACTCAAAGCCAACGTACTTATGATTTCGATATAGATTGATGATTGTTTCATTTTATTCTCGTATTCTTATAAATGCCCAATTGATAATACCATAAGTGTACATTGAAAAATAGCTTCATCAACATAAGACACCAAACATGATTCCAGTATACACACATTATTCGCTTTATGTATACATACTAATTTATATGAATATAGCAATATTGCGCCCTTGGTTGAGAAACCCCTTAGTGCTACGCGTACTCGACTATCTAGTCCATTTGCAAAGCTCACGCATATAGGACAACAGGTTCAATATCTCGAGAGGCAATAAAAACATAAACACCTATTGGAGGCAAACATAGTCCCAAGATGATGGGCTATGCACATACCTATGCACCCATACGACCATCATCACTATCGTTCTCACTATTAGCCCGTACCTAGATTCCATGCTCTAGTGGTACGACTCTAAATCCACCGAAGGCACACAGGATCCGGTCGTCCACAACGCGTTAACCTCCGTTCGATAGCCAGTATCTAGGTATGTAATACACATAATACTTTAATCAATAAGCATACACACAACTTATATAAATTCATTAGCTTTCCCATGAACTAGTGTTTGTAGCACATATATTATATCTGTTATTATAACCCGTACTTTATTCGTGTATACTCTACCTTGTATTTTTGCACCTCCTTAATTCTATGGATTTTATACCTTCCGAGGGTCGACATATTCTCCACTCACTATTAATTATTAATATAAGTCACTCGACGATCATACTGGTTTAACACTCACATAAATAAGCCTACATAAAGTTTGAACAAAAATTGGCCTAACAAGGGTCATTCTGGAATCTCGTTAGAAGACTCAAAAATCTCGTTCGAACGAAGGTACTTCGAACGAACCACAAAACTCGTTAGAAGGGCTACCGGAATCTTGTTAGAAGTCTCTTTCGAATGAGGTCGTTCGAACAATCTGGGCTGGACTTCTAATGAAATTTCCGAAGTCGCCCAGTTCATCTCCAAAGTCCATTTTTCCAGATTTTCTCTTCTCCAATCTCACCCTAAATCCATTCCAACCCAATTACAAGGTTCCCAAACTACTCTAAGTCACCCTAGAACATTTCTTAGCATAGTTTTGGGGTCAAATCATTCTAATCATCATTTAATTTCAATAAATTCCTAAATTTTACCATCAACCATATTAACATAAACCTACAATTATTTGTCCATAAAAACTCCATTTTTATTTCGTGATTAACATCTAATTCACCAATTTCTCATTCCTATCAAGGGAAAATTCCTCTACATTCAAACGCCCATTAGATTTTCTAACGTTCCTACACAATCTCAACATAGGTAGACCCAAATTGGTATTTATTTTCCTAAAACCTCAACATACATTAACAAGAGTAATAATTGCTAAAAGAAGAGCAAGATAATCACTTGCCTTAAAATGAACTTCTGATTCACGAGTTAAAATTGGTATAGGAACGATCCTCTTGACACGATCTACGCGTTGGTGTACTTTTTGTTGTGAAAGGTTGAGTTCTCGGCTAAGGCTCTAATGGAGTATCTTCTTCTTCCTTGGTTATCTCTCTTTTTTCCTCTCTTCTCACGTAGGTTGAAATTGACAGCCACTAACCTTAAATGCCTTTTAATTAAACCCAATATTCGTCCATTTAATTACCCTAAAATTCCTAAAGACCAAAATACCCCTCCGGGGTGTCGTTTTGGGTTAAAATGCCCCGAATCCCAAATAAAATACCCAAATAGTGTTTTTTGACTATTTCGATCCTTCTGAACACTCTGGCGCACTCAAAATAGTCGTTCGAGTTATACAAAAATAAATTATCTTTTGACCCTCTAAATATATACAAATGACGCGACTCATACGCGTCCCAATTATTTATAACATAACTGCCATGTATCTCATTCCGACCATACTATTATTTTAATCATTACTAACTCTCATCCCACTAGTGATTATTATCATAAAATCGGATTAATTTCAATTTAAATTTTCTCCCTTTCATTTAATTAATCCCCATTTTCCATAAAACTACTTATGCGTAAAAATACGGGATATTACATACTTCTCCCCTAATAATAGAATTTCGTCCCGAAATTCGGAAAAGAACATATATACATACCTGGCAAGAATAGCTCTGGATAACGTTCACGCATGTCATCCTCGCGCTTCCAAGTTGATTCCTCAATATTATGGTGTCGCCATTGGACACGTATTAGTGGTACTACTTTCGACCTCAACTTCCTCTCGCTACGATTTAAGATAGCAATTGACCCCTCCTCATATGAGGTATCTAGATGTAAGTCTATCTCTTCCAACGCAATATTATTATGGGCCAAATGATCTCAAAGTAATCTCCTCAGCGAAGAGATATGAAACACGTCATGGACTCTATGCAGGTGCTTTGATAACCCAAGTCTATAAGCAACTGGCCCAATCCTCTCGATGATGGGGAATGACCCTACATACTTAGGCGCCAAATTTCCCTTCTTCCCAAAATGCATAACTCCCTTCATAGGAGACACCCGAAGTAATACCTGATCCCTAATGTTGAACCCTAAAAAATAGCATTTTGCATCAGCATAACTCTTCTGTTAATCCTGAGCAACACGAATATGGCTCCGTATCAACTCTATCCTTACCGAAGTATCCTGAATTACCTCTGGACCCAGTAACTTGTTGTCCCACACCTCTAGACAATATGATGGGGAAAGATAAGGCTTGCCATATAGGGTTTCGAATGGATCCATGTCGACAGTAAACTGGTAGGAGTTATTATAGGTAAACTCCACCAGTGGAAGGTACTGCTCCCAAATTTCTGCCAAAATCAATGATGCACTTTCGTAATATGTCCTTCAACATTTGGTTCGTCCGCTCTGTCTGACCATCCGTCTGCGGGTGATAGGCTGTGCTCAGTCGCAACTTCGTATCCAACGCCTCCTGAAAACACTCCCAAGATCGAGAAACGAACACCTTGTCTATGTCAGACACGATATTGAGAGGCACTCCGTGGAGTCTAACTATCTCTGCTATGAATAACTGGGCGTACTGTCCAACGGTATAGTCTGTCTTGGCTGGAAAAAAGTGGGCTCCTTGGTCAGCCGATCCACTATCACCCATATCGAATCATGACCCCTCTGCGATATAGGTAATCCCGTGATGAAATCCATGGGAATGCTCTCCCATTTCCACATAGGAACCTCTAATAGCTGTAGAAGTCCCGCCGGTCTCTCATGGTCCACATTTACCAGCTGACAAGTGGTACATTTTGAGATGAACTCGATAATATCCTTTTTCATTCCGCTCCACCAGTACCGTCTACGCATGTCGTGGTACCTCTTATCCCCGCCGTGATGCATTGCAAATTGGGAATCGTGCGACTTTGTCATAACCTTGTATCTCAAATCTTCACCCTCGGGAACAACCAATCTCCCAGTAAAATGTGGGCCCCCGTATAAACCCACGGTGTAAGACTCAACCCCCTCGACTAAAAGCTTCACTATCTGACTTTAGCAGAATGGATCATCTGCCTGAGCCTGTACTACTCCCGTAATAACCTGGGGCGTAACCGTCATTACAGATATAAACGATCGAGCCACCGCATCCTGGTTCCCTAACTCCTTTCCATTTTTCTTTCCACACCTCGGCCACCTCACCAACTAGCCTTCGGCTCAACGCGTTTGCTACCACGTTAGCCTTCCTCAGGTGGTATTGGATATCAAATTGATAATCCTTCACGAATTGAAGCCACCAACGTTGATGCATATTTAATTCCTTCTACTTGAAGAGGTACTGTAGTGATTTATGGTCCATGAATAAGAGAAATTTCTCCCCTAGGAGGTAGTGTCTCCAAATCTGAAGTGCGAACACGGCTGCTGCTAAATCCAAGTCGTGGGTGGGGTAATTCCTCTCGTGAGGCTTAAGCTTACGAGAGGCATAAGCTATAGCCTGATCTTCCTACTAAAGTACACCTCCAAGTCCTAATAAGTACGCATAAGTATAGACCAGATACTCCACTCCCAACCTGGGTAATGTTAACACTAGTGCTGAGGTTAACTTATCTTTCAACTCATCGAAGGCTAACTGACAGGCGTCACTCCAGATAAATGGCACCCCTTTGCGAGTGAAGTGTATTAACGGACCCCCTATCTTTGAAAACCCTCGAATGAACCTCCTATAGTATCCGGCTAAACCCAAGAAACTGCGTATCTCGGTCGGTATCGTGGGCTGTCCCCACTCCCCCACTGCTGACACCTTCCCTGGATCCACGGATATCCCTCTATCAGAGATGATATTCTCCCAAAACTATACCTCCTTTAGCCAAAACCCATATTTCTCATATTTTGCGTACAACTCATGCTGGTGCAGTGTCTGTAAAACTTGCCCCAAGTGCTTGGCATGATCGTCCTCGGTCAGCGAGTAAGCCATAATGTCATCTATGAATACGATGACGAACTAGTCCAGGGACTCTTTGAACACCCTGTTCATCAAGTTCATGAACACGACTCTGGCGTTGGTTAGCCCGAAAGGCATAACCCTGAATTCATGGGAACCATATTTTGTCAGGAAGGCAGTCTTTGATACGTCTTGCTCCCTGATACGTAGTTGATGGTATCCCGATCTTAAATTAATATTCGGGAAGAAAATCGCTCCTCTCAACTGGTCGAATAAGTCATCGATTTGAGGCAACGAATATTTGTTCCGTATCGTGACTTTATCATCTTCCCTTATTACACCGATTTATTCTCGATATAAGAATTTGATATCACTACTTATGTCATATCGTACGGTTCTACTGACCGTGCGTAGAAATAAAATTAAATTTAAGGTTACGGTTTGGCTTACGGATGATAAATAAGGTACCAAACTCATGTGCTAAAGACTAACCATCCCCAACTCCCGACCTTTGCTAGGTTTCATGCGTGGGATGTCTCGCAAAGCGAAATCCAAACAAGGAACCCCCGATACACTACTAACTAACATTGTCGATCAACGAGAGTTATGGTCCTTTGTATTTGTCTCGTACCCCACATCCCTGCTTCCTGCTAACAATAGCGTATCTATGCTCATGTTACGAAAAAGATATTCAACACATTACTACTACTAATTTGGCGTTAGGCTCTTAACTTTACCACAAAATTATTCCCATGCCCAGAGGTATTTGATTCACAATAGTAAAACTTTCTACCCCCCCCCCCGGGATTTGGTATAACCCGACGACATACTCCACAACTCTCTGTAGGATTTAATACCTATGTATACAAGTGACTCTGTCTCCTCTCGGATGACACTTAGCACAAATTGTTTCATCTCCAGGACTAATGGACACCTAATATTATTTTGATGGTCTATCATCACACAAAATTGAATTATCCGGTTTGAGATCGGGATAGCAATACATTTTACGCTTATGTTTCTCACGTAGTAAAAGTAAGCTGTAACGCACATAGGTCATTTGAAAATTTCCTCATAACTACATGGAAGCACTATTAATGATAAAGTTTTGTACCTCCAAACGTGGGTGGTAGATGCATTATCAGTGGCATAACTGCATATCGAGCATTATAGATACATCCATACTGTACTACCTGTTGTTGTTGTGAAGTCTATATTACTGGGGTGATTATCCCTGTTTCCCCAATTTGGGTATTCTGTGGTGTCGGGTGAATATTAAATGACTGTTACAGGATACTGCCTTTGCTAGGGAAATTTTGACGGTAGTGACCCCGTTCGCCACATATGAAACACTTACCCACACAGTTTCTTCTCTGCTGGACCTACTGAGCACACTGCTGGCCCTGTTAGTCTCACTGACCTCTACCCTTCTGAGGGTCATCCTGGCGTTTGTGGCCAGTGTTGCTACACGTGAAACATCTTCCTAGGAAGGGTCCTCCCCCTTGTCCTTGTTGTCCTCGACCCCGATGGCCGTTACCACCCCTCCCTTGGCCATTCCGGCCCCACTGAACCTGCTGCTGGCCCTGCTGAACCTGATGGCCGTGTTGGCCCTGGAGGGTTTGGCTCTTCCCACGGTCCTCATAGTATTTTTGGTCTTGATGTCTCTGAGGAGCTTGTCGCTGTTGCAATGCTATTTTCCCATTGTTATTATTCCTCGAAAGGTCATATTGATAAACTTCTCTTGTTCTTTTTCCCCCTGTAAGTTGCACACTACGATTTTGGTACTGCAATATTGCGGTAGTCACTGCTTGTGCCATGATGTTCTCAATCTCTGTGATTTTTTCTCTTCCCTGGTGTACCTGAGGTATTTGTTGTTCTTGTCCCGCATTTACTTCGTCTGCGGTGTTAGTGTGTGTCTCCCCCATAGGCAACATCTAAAATTTTAAATGAATTTTATAAAACCGTCGTCCATACATAATATTGTAGCAAAAGTACGAAATCTACAACACGTAAGGATGAAAAAGTCCTAATAGTACGGCTCTATATCAAAGGCGCTAAGAAGAAAACGCAATACGCCGAACAGATCCTAAAGGACACTAGAACCTGATGCTCTGATACCACCTATAACACCCCCCCTAATTAATTACCGGGTGATCAGTCTTTGATTAATTAATTTCAGAATATCAAGTTGGTTTAGATAATGCATCACTGTCGAGAACTCAAATTTTATTTTAATAAAACTAACCACCTATTATTTAAAAGGGTGATGTCCAAATTTTATCTTGTCATTAATTACTACTAAAAGAATACCAACAAATACTATGCATCACAGTAAAATAAGTAAAGTCTGACTGAAGTAAAATAAATGGATGGAGTAAACATCTCCAAATATAATCCCATACAATAAATCCAAATAAAGAAATTAAATCTATGAGAAAAAAAACGACTACATCTCTGAAAGTAAACATAAGTAAGGACGACATGTCCAACAGAATGAATAACTGAAAAGGAAAGAATGAGCTGAGTCGTCTACTAGCAATAATCCTGCAGCTTCCACAGTAGCTACAGCACGACGACTTAATAAAGTCTCATAAGGCTGGTGTCCCTGTGGCAGGGCAACTAAAATAACGAAACAATAGAAAGATAGACAGAAAAACGGATCAGAGCCCGAGTTGAAAACAATTTAAAATAGCAAGTGCTTAAATTGATTCAATTAGCACAATTATTCTTCAAGTTAACTTAGCATACTCACTTGAGATACTCACCCCTCGATCTAGTGTGCACGTCTAACGAACCTAACTACCCATACTAGTCATGATTCACTGACTGACTACTAAGTGTATGATATTATGGTTTAAAGTCTCCCGAAATAACTCAAAGCCAACGTACTTATGATTTCGATATAGATTGAGGATTGTTTCATTTTATTCTCGTATTCTTATAAATGCCCAATTGATAATACCATAAGTGGACATTGAAAAATAGCTTCATCAACATAAGACACCAAACATGATTCCAGTATACACACATTATTCGCTTTATGTATACATACTAATTTATATGAATATAGCAATATTGCGCCCTTGGTTGAGAAACCCCTTAGTGCTACATGTACTCGACTATCTAGTCCATTTGCAAAGCTCACGCATATAGGAAAACATGTTCAATCTCTCGAGAAGCAATAAAAACATAAACACCTATTGGAGGCGAACATAGTCCCAAGCCGATGGACTACGCACATACTTACACACCCATACGACCATCATCACTATCGTTCTCACTGATAGCCCGTACCTAGATTCCATACTCTAGTGGTACGACTCTAAATCCCCCGAAGGCACACAGGATCCGGTCGTCCACAACGCGTTAGCCTCCGTTCGATTGCCAGTAGCTAGGTATGTCATACACATAATACTTTAATCAATAAGTATACACACAACTTATATAAATTTATTACCTTTCCCACTGTCTAGTGTTTGTAGCACATATATTATATCTCTTATTATAACCCGCACTTTATTCATGTATACTCTACCTTGTATTTTCGCACCTCCTTAATTCTATGGATTTTATACCTTTCGAGGGTCGACATATTCTCCACTCACTATTAATTATTAACATAAGTCACTCGACGATCATACTGGTTTAACACTCACATAAATAAGCCTACGAAAAGTTTGAACAAAAATTGGCCTAAAAAGGGTCATTCTGGAATCTTGTTAGAAGACCCAGAAATCTCATTCGAACGAAGGTACTTCGAACGAACCACCAAACTCATTAGAAAAGCTACTGGAATCTCGTTAGAAGTCTCGTTCGAATGAGGTCGTTCGAACGACCTGGGCTGGACTTCTAATGAAATTTTCGAAGTCGCCCAGTTCATCTCCAAAATCCGTTTTTCCAGATTTTCTCTTCTCCAATCTCACCTTAAATCCATTACAACCCAATTACAAGGTTCCTAAACTACTCTAAGTCACCCTAGAACATTTCTTAGCATAGTTTTGGGGTCAAATCATTCTAATCATAATTTAATGTCAATAAATTCCTAAATTTTACCATCAACCATATTAACATAAACCTAGAATTATTTGTCCATAAAAAATCTATTTTTATTTCGTGATTTACATCTAATTCACCAATTTCTCATTCCTATTAAGGGGAAATTCCTCTACATGCAAACCTCCATCAGATTTTCTAACTTTCCTACACAATCTCAACATGAATAGACCCAAATTGGTATTTATTTTCCTAAAACCTCAACATACATTAACAAGAGTAATAATTGCTAAAAGAAGAGCAAGATAATCACTTGCCTTAAAATGAACTTCTGATTCACGGGTTGAAATTGGTATAGGAACGATCCTCCTGTCATGATCTACGCGCTGGTGTACTTTTTGTTGTGAAAGGTTGAGTTCTTGGCTAAGGCTCTAATGAAATCTCTTCTTCTTCATTGGTTCTCTGTCTCTTGTCCTCTCTTCTCACGTAGGTTGAAACTGACAGCCACTAACCTTAAATGCCTTTTAATTAAACCCAATTTTCGTCCATTTAATTACCCTAAAATTCCTAAAGGCCAAAATACCCCTCCGGGGTGTCATTTTGGGTTAAAATGCCCCGAATTCCAAATAAAATATCCGAATAGTGTTTTCTGACTATTTCGACCCTTACGAACACTCTGGCGCACTCAAAATAATCGTTCAAGTTATACAAAAATAAATTATCTTTTGACCCTCCAAATATATACAAATGACGCGACTCATACGCGTCCCAATTATTTATAACATAACTGCCGTACATCTCATTCCCGACCATACTATTATTTCAATAATTATTAACTCTCATCCCGCTAGTGATTATTATCATAAAATCGGATTAATTTCAGTTTAAATTTTCCTCCTTTAATTTAATTAATCCCCATTTTCCACAAAACTAATTATGCGTAAAAATACGGGGTATTACAAATCTCAATTTGTTTGAAAAACCACGAAAGCATCCATGGGTGGTTGCCTCTATAGCTACAACCAATTATGAGTATCAAGTATAACTAAAGTTGTTTCGTGGTGCTCCACACTTTTTCGAATTATTACTTTCATCAATGTTACGTGCTTTGTAATGTATCTTTATTTATTTTTGTTATTGGAACTATGAAAGTTGTATAGACTCGGATGTATAGGTACGGTGATGTCAGTGACTTACAATTGGTGTATTAATATTGGCTACATTTTAATGATATATTGTTACAAATTATATTGACTTAAGGTGTTCTTTACCAAACCTAAATAGATTGAGGGATAACAATTTTCCAAAGTACTATTATACGAACTTTCCTTTGACAAAAGTGAACTTTAATTTGTTCAATAAAAACATATTGTATATTGATTATACAAAAATGTTTAAAAACTCATATGCTTCGTGCAGGTTGTAAGCTAGTAATGACTATAAAATGCTCTCTTGCAAATAGTGGACGACACATGTCTTTAAATAAATGTTAATCCCATTGTTAATGAATTGATTCTCTTAAAGCACGGGTCTTTACCTAATTGTCATTCCCCTTATTAATGAATTAATTCTCTTAAAACACAAGAACTAAACATGGTTTTGTAACGTGTTAACATTTATTATAATGAATAGTTAATTTCCTCTTTTTAATCTTCTCAATAACGGCTTTTCATCTAACATACATCTCTCAATGCCCTTAACCATGTGTTATAGTTTTAGCATTTAGATTCATGATAAAATCATTTTGAATAAACTTTGTGTGCCTTAAATCAGTTTCACTTAGATTTTTCTCAACTTACATCTCTCTTTAACCTTAACCAGATGTTTATTTGATATAGAAGTGAATCATAGCTTTAATCAATTTTATAATAAATCTAAATGTTGAAATATTATTGAAAAGAGGCATATTGCTTTTAATAATTTATAATTATTTTGAAATAATTATTTTGGTTCTACATTTGTTTCTACTGTATTGTTTTAGGTATGAAAGGATAAATACTTGTCCGCACATCGTGTGGGTTAAAAAACTAGTGTTAAATAAAATTGGTTAGTGAGAGAATATTATAGATTTATACTCGTTCACTGGCGTGTAAATAATGAGAGGTTCATCCCTTATTTATAGTGCAATGCAATGTATCATCAAAAACTCATTGTTATCCATCTGTCTAATCATATCATATAACTAACTTTAAAAATGGAGCTCCAAGCCAATTCCAATAACCCTCCTTTGTCCATGTGGCAACCCATTAAAGATATACATTCTTTATTTGCCCAGCTTTCATCCCCCATTTATTTTATGTGAGACGCCCCCTCTCAGCATGTGTGTTCACTCCCCCATCCCATTTGATATATGCTAATCATTTTGATCCTGACTTTTACTCTCTTAACCCTTCTTCATTCGTATATTCATTTTTCTCTATCTTGGTATTCAGTTAACTTACCATTTTAAATTTATTTACTTGACTCTTTGTCTTCATCTCTCTCTTTCTCTCTCCACACACACACACACACACACACACACACATATATATATATTGAATGTTGATGGTAATTACATCATTAAAGTGTGTTTGATTCCTTCTTCCATTATAATATTTTTTTCAAACTTATGTGGTATTAATGAATGTATTTTGGTGTAAAGTTTTAATTAAGCCTATTAAGATTTTATAATTTGTTGTTATTGTTTGACTTTATCACATGAAAATGTTGTTATATTAGCTTGCTCATATGTTGTTATTTACTATTCGTATAAATAATTTGTAATTGGTCCACAGTTTTTTTTTTGTTTCGTGGTTCTTTTCCTATCCCTTATTCCTATATTCGATTTTAAGTTATTCTTTGTTGTAATGATGGTGATGTGGTGTAGAGAGGGATGATAAGATACAGTGGGAATAGGAAGAGGAATGTATCCAGATCTGCTATAAAATAAATATAAACACACATGCACACACACGCACGCACGCACGCACGCACACACACACACACACACACACACACACACACACATATATATATATATATATATATATATATATATATATATATATATATATATATATATATATATATATAGAGAGAGAGAGAGAGAGAGAGAGAGAGAGAGAGATGATACATATTGGTTGAGGAGAGAGATGGTACATTTACTGATTTTTTAGGAATAATGGTTGAAAAATTACATTTTTTTGGATTGTGTTTTGGGTCAACCCGACACGAAGAAGTTATTTTTGGAATGAGTACGACACGATACAATTTCATGTTTTTTTATCCAACACAAATATGATCCGTTTAAAATACGAAATGAGAAGATTAACACCGATCCTTAAATTCTACACTCAAGACACGATAACGCGAGTAAAGAAAAGAGCAAAACGACTCATAATTTTGATACGAGCACCACACAATTATGTGTTAAAAGACCCGACACGAACATGACATATCATTTTAAATCTGATTCTATTTAATGTGATTTCATACTGTAATTTAATGTCATTCCTAAAACTATCAGCTTATCCGTAATGTTATTGATTACTACCAATAAATTTTGGCTTTGTGAAATCATGTGCCTTAAAAAATAATCTAAAAACCCATATTGCTATTGGCTTTGTGAACACATATCCTTAAAAAAGAAATCTAAAAATCCATATTATAATTTATAAGTAACCTTTCTCATTACTCAATGTATCTTTTTAAGCCCTTAAATATATAAAGGGTGTTGTATAACAATAAGAGTTGGGCTACCACAAACTTAATTTAAGTGTATTATCAAGATTGTTATGTTGGTTTACTGATAGGAAAAGTAATATTATCTTGCAGAAATCTGTATTTTATTAGTCTATAATATTATTTAGCTCATAGTTTAAAATATATAAAAGGTGTTTGGTCATATAAAATATACTATTTCCAGTTTAAACAAAAAAAACAATTCTTTACGAAAATAATATCTTGGCTAGGTTGATGTCTTTCAAATTTGTTCAGTGAGTCTCTTTCTCGTATTTCAATTTGAACGTGCGTACTTTTAGCTCTTTTTGTCACACACATAGATATATATATTAAAATATTATAAAATATAGAATAAATTGTAAAATTATTCCATGTTTACAGTACATAATATCTATTTTTAATCAAAGAAAACGCATACCACAGCCACTACTCCAAGTTAATTACTTCCAAAATGTTTGCGCTATTCTTTGTTGATGGCTTCAAAAATTAGACTTTCCATTTCTATGCGCAATGTATCGTGTTGTTAAACTTTGCCATATCATCATTTATGTATGTTCATATACTTTGTTTCAGTTTTAAATATGCTTGTGCCATTGCTTGTATGGTGTTTTGTCTTTTAAAATGTCGTTCAATTTTAATATATATTTTTGTCTTCGCATATCTGTGTTCTCAGTTCACATGTAAGGTTTAGTAGTTATATTTCCTTTATTCATAATTATTTTATGTTTTCAAATATATATTCGATAAGTAGAACGTGCTAGTTAGTCTGTACATTTGAAATTATTTTGTATCAGATAGTACACGTTGCTACTGTTTTCTATAAATCAATTTATTCAGTGTTTACTAAAAAATTCTAAATTGGAATTTTGCTTCACCAACCATTTTTCTTTTTACATTACTGTAACGTATGCCTTAGACAAACATCATTTGAGTAAACTTAGAATCTCGACTACACTAATGGTATAATACATATAATAGGCAAATGAAAGTATGTAAATATTTTGAAGATGGAATCGTGTAAAAATTTAAAATATATATATATATATATATATATATATATATATATGTGTGTGTGTGTGTGTGTGTGTGTGTGTGTGTGTGTGCAATGCATGAACATCGCATAAGGTTGAAGACCGATATTTACTATATAATAATGGAGCCTCCTTCTAACATATCTCCACATGTCATCTAACTAATAGGAGAATATTTATTGAATTGGATTCTAACTTTTAATCTCCACCATTGTTTCACATCCTCTCCAAGAAATCCAAAAGACTGTCTCTCTCTCACATATTTAACTCCTCAACTCTTCTATGAATTGAATCAAAACTTTTAATCTTCTAAACTGACTCACATTCTCTCCAATAATCCCAATCGACTCTCTTTCTCTCACGAATACACTCCCTACGACTATACCCACCCACTTTTACTCTCTCTATCAATCTATCTCCGCCCATGCCTCTTTTCCCTATATTCTATGAATTGAATAAAAACTTTTAATCTTATTTACTAGTTCACATTCTCTCAAAGAATCACAACTGCATTTATTTCTCTCACGAATACAATACCTACGACTCTTCCCACACACTTTTACTCCCTCTTTCTCTCTCTCTCTCTCTCTCTCTCTCTCTCGACATCGTCCACCAAGGCACCACATGTTTTAGTCTTTGGGTTTTAGAATAGGATTTTCCTCGCTTTCAACATTGGATTTCTTTTAGGTTTATAGTGGGTATGTTTTTACGGGGTCCGAATGGTCGCTTTCCACATTGCATATTTTAGCACTTTGATTTAAGTAATTTTCTCCTCCTCTGATAGATGCTAGTGAGGTTGTTTTAGTTTATCCGTTTTAATAAAGATTATTGATTTTATATCAGTTTTTATTCGTGATTCCATGTGTAAACATGTTGCATTATAATATATGCTTTATCGAGGTTTGTTTTTCTTCTTCATTTGAAATTTAATGATTGGAATGCACTTCATGTTTCCAGGCGTATACATGTGGCAACAAATTATATACTTTACTGAGGTTTTTTTTTCTCCTTCATTTGAAATTTAATTATTGAATGGACTTATCAATTGATATAATGGATGTATTTGTTAATATATTGTTTAGGGGATTTTATATTGCCAAAAGTATCAAGTATATTCCAATATTTTTGTAATGATTTTAATTTAAGCTCTCTAATTTTCTTTTGTTTGTCCACATGATAAGAATAATCAGTTGTTAAATCCCTTACAGTTATGTCGGATAATATAAATAACTATTAAAAGGATCACTGGCTTTACGATTTTGAATTATAAAATATTATAAATAGGGGATTTCTTATTGCTTTGTGTTTGGAAAAAAATATTTTTTCATTTATATCCATGGATTAGATCCCTTCTCGCCCACTTTGGAATAATTATATTTTATGTTAAAGTAATAATGTACATGGAGTGTTGATATTGGGGTTCTTACCATATATGTGCCTACAGATTTTTGGTTAATCTCTATTATCTTACAAGTTTAGGTTATTAGCATATCCCTGGTGTTGTAGAGACGAAATCAGTATAACCCTTTCATGTTTCTCTTTATCTCTTGATACTTCGAGTTTTAATTAGCGTTCCCATTTTCAGTATCCAAAATCTAATTACCTTATCATCATTGATAGTTTATGGTTTCACATAGGGTAATTAAGTCTATTAAAATATTTTTGCTTTAAGTTTTACCAAATATACAGATTTTCCATTGACTTTGTTCAATTTTTAATTGGATGGATGATGTGTCACCTTCCATTTTTAGTTGTTTTATGTACCATTCATTTTTGGGGGTGTTGGTATGAAAATGCATGAATGGTTCAATTTTGTGGTTGCAAGTGATAAGAGTTGTTAATAAATGATAGTCATCTAATAATGAATTCGATAATATGACATATGAGGTTCCAAATATTTCTAAAGAGTACGATTGATTGTTAAAGGATGATTGCTTTATCATATCTTCAAGCTAGAGTAACCTTAAACCATATCTACCTTTATTTTTACATTTTCAATTTCAATGTGCTTAAAATTATTATATGTATTTTATCGAATAACACATGTGTATTCTACGTGTGTTGGGTTATAATTTCAATGGTAGATGAATGCGTGAAATATTAGAATCAGATAATTGCATTATTTTTTCCAAAGTCTAGGAAATACTGAAAGTGGCATGCATTATTTTATGATAGTTATTCTCAAAGTCACTTGATCTAATCTTATTTCATTTATTTTAGAGCTATATACTAATGTTGTTTGCTTCCTGTTTTCGTGCATTTTCCCTCTGTCTTTTACAAGTTTTGCACTTATTAGTGATAAGAAATGAACACAAATTATACTCTTAAAAATACGACCTACAATCATGATTTTGCATGCTTCTACTTCATACCAACATATTCCGATACTAAGATTTTTAATTTTTTTTTCCATTTATATTTTCATGTTTTTAAGTATTATTCTTAAAACCGCCCACTCATCGTGCGGGGCTTAAAACTAGTAATACTATAAAATGAAAGCTTCGAGTTAATTTTCAATTTAGGAGTCCACATGTCACTTTCTAACAAGCCTTTGTAAATCCTCTTCCCTTCTCTCTTTCAAGACTATAATGTTATGAGTTGTCATTAAATGACTCATTAATGTAAAATATTCCCTTTAGATTTCACAATTTCTTTTGACTTTTAGAGTCCAATTTTGTTTCTTGTTTTCCAAATGGAAGGGACTTTGAATTTAGAAATTCTTTTTGGTTTTCTCACCCCAAATTCACTCTCCGTTTTCCAACTGGAATGGACTTTCCCTCTCCACACTTTCTTGAATCACTTGATATCCCTCTATCTTTCTCTCTCAAAATTTTTCTTCGTCTAACCTTCATATTCTTTTCTTTTTCTAAATCCTCTATTTATCCAATGCACGACAACTTTCTTTCTTACGTATGTTAATATGCTTAGATGTTTAAATGAGTTATTATTGTGTAAAATTAGCTCCAAATTTATGTTAGATTCAAAATTGTGTATAATGTATGAACATGCGAATCAAGTGAAAATATAGAAAACTAATAAAAATACAGAATGCTCAGGGTTTAAATGTAATTTGTAGAGATTCAAAGGGAAAAATAGAATATATATATATATATATATATATATATATATATATATATATATATATATATATATATATATATATATTAAAGGCCAAAATGTAATTCTAAAAAATTTCAAGGCAAAATGTAATTTATAGAAAATTAAAAGATTCGAATGTAATTTACTAAAAATTTAAGGGCGAATAAATAAGTTATGGTCAATTTAATATTAAGACTTCAGAAAATTAGTGAAAAACTTGTTTAAGTGGTTTGCCGATTTCAAAGAAAAATGGAAAAAATTTGAAAATTGTTTTCCAATTTTCTATTTTGGAAAAATATCAAACTTGAATGCATTTTTTAATTTTTCATTTTTTTCGATAAACAACCTTTTTTTTACAATTAAAGAAGGCAACCATTGTGTCTCTAGGTTCTTTATGGTTGTATTTAAGTGGAAACCTTTTGAAGATTTGTCTTATAAATGCAAATGTTTAACCTACAACAAATCCAGAAAGGGGCGAGGTGAATAGGTTTGGTCGCATCTCATGGTCAATTTTTCAAATTCAATGATTTTACTTGCAAATTCAACTCACTTAACACATACTTTAACAAAATTATTGAATTAGGTCTTTATTAACTCACACAAAAAGTTAATTAGGTGAATCTGGATGAGAAAACTATATCTAACACAACTAATTCAAT
The DNA here is from genome assembly GCA_949130495.1 of Sambucus nigra. Lineage (NCBI taxonomy): Eukaryota > Viridiplantae > Streptophyta > Magnoliopsida > Dipsacales > Adoxaceae > Sambucus > Sambucus nigra. Next base: position 459,229,643 of record OX422217.1, read on the forward strand.
TTTAAGTCAATTCACTAGATTCAAGTATGATATAAGTCATGTGTGTAATCAAATGTGTGCAATTGAATATAAAGCAATCACAATTATCCATAAGATAAGGCTTATGAGGAAAAAACCTCACTATGGGGTAAAAAAACCTCGATGCACTTCATTTTTATTTCTACTTGAAAATATATTTTACACAAGACAAGAAGATACTTCTCACACAAGCTCTCTCGTATAGTTACCTATGGACCTTGTAACTTCCCCCGTAGATAAAAATCCACACTGAGGTCCACAATGCGAATAAGGAACTCCAATCCCCACCTTTGAATCAATGTCGCACTTCAACTCCTTCGATGAATCAAATTGCCTCCACTTTTAGATCAAGAAGCATGAGATCATAACAATTCAAAAGTAATTTGGAAAATTGTAATAGGCTAGTGATGATCGGACAAAAACACTCTACCACTTATAAAACACTAATGTCAAGTCATAGATTCAAGTTTGAAAAGGTTTATGAGGAGAAAGTGAAATTTGAATAAGAGAGAAGCAAAAAGAGCTCTTAACTTTAAAAATATTCTCAAAGAGATTTTTCAATTGTGTAAAATTCATATCATAATAAAGGGGAGGGAAAATGGGTTACTTATAGGAAATTTTCAAATTTTGGCTCCACGTGCTCTTGGTTGATCTTTTTTCGTGTGCATGATTCCTGAAAGTAAAGAATCATGGACAAGGTCGTGCGCACGGGAACAAAATGATGTCGTGCAAATGCAGGCCATGAACAAGGGCATAAAAACAATGTCGTGCAAATGATTAAGGCTGTAAAGCGTAAAAAAGACTTAACTTTGCACAAAAACAAAACCAACCCCCCAAAGTCATTTTCTCAAACTTATGAGACAATCATAACACTTCTTTTAACAACATTTTAAACATCCTCACATATTTTAAAAAACATCGTGCACATGTGTGTGTAGCCATATACAAATCACAATAACTACAAAAAGGATATCATCTTCAATCCAGGTGAAAGTATAATAACAAAAGGCTTAAATGAGCTTCTTACAAGATCTTCAAAGGTCCATCTAATACAAATGATCGTGCCTCACTCAATCATATCAAGTCTACGTGACTTGAAAATCTTACCGATTCAAACGTTTCACTAAATGTAGCCAACTAAAATTAATTATAAAATTACCATGTTAAACTCCCCATTTATCTATTCCATGGCAAAACCTCCAAGAACCAAAATACTTGAATATCTCAACAAAACTAACACCTCACTAGCCACATAATGAGAGTAGTTGGAAGTAATGCACAAAACCATCCAATAGACAGATGACACATCAATAGTTAAGTTTGAATAATGGGTTGGAGTTGGAATCATAAAAGATATGCCTGAAAACACATGAAATAACAAAATAACATCACGCTGGCAATATCATTCACAAAGATAAACTCCCCTATTTGGGAATCCTCCAAAAATATCAAAGTGATATCGATGAAATAAATTATGTGAACATGAAGTAAAGCATGTGAACATGTGAGATATAAAGCAACATCATATAATATAAAGTGAATAACACAATACTCTCCCTAAAACAGTAGCGCCCCCCATCGTAGATATTTCTCCCCCTTTTTTTTGACAAAGTGAGAATCAAAACTTTCTCCCCCTTTTTAACACAAGGTTTCAAGGAAAATACAAAATTCTCCCCCTTTTTTACATGAAAAAGTCAAAGATAAGATGATATCGTAGATAACGGGTATAACATGGAAACAAAGCAAAGTCACAATAGCAAATAAAAATGAACAAAATAATAGCTAACGAAGCATGTGAACTACCATGTCTATATCATGGGAATATGGAATGAGCATATACATTTGTACTATGATATGAATATCAAGAGCAAATACTAGAAGAAGAGATATATTTATTATGACACCCCGCCAAATTAAACCTTGGGTGATCAAGCCTTAATTTAATTTAAACATGTTTCTTAAATGATTCATTCTTAGCATCACTGTCGAAATTTTTTTAAATTACTAACCACCTAAGTGAAATTAAGCTAGTGCAAAATTTTTAACTTCCTTAAACAGAATAAACAATCCAAACGATACAATTCCAATAATACTAAAACAATTCGCATAATTATCAGAATATAAATAAAATCTTGCCGAAAACCACGACCAAGAAAAACCAACTCAAAATCCAAAATCAGAATAACTGTAAAAGTAAAGATTGGGCAACATGTCCCAACTTAGAGTACTAAAACCGAGATCCTGCACTAGATCTGAAAAAGAGAAACGTCTAAACAATCCCTGCAACATCCACACGTGCTGCAGCTCCCAAATCCCTGGAATGAAATCATGCTGGGTGTCCCTGTGGATGGGCACCTAAAAGGTTTTTGAAATTTTTTACATAGCAAGAGTTAGTACTCAAAAACAATTAAAAATATTTTGCAACAAGTTATCATAATTGAGTTATTGATTACACATATTCAGATTTCGCACACTCCCTTGAGCTTCCTCAACTCTCTTCTATAGTGAATGTCTAACGAGGGTACTTAGTTCACCTAGTTATACTACCCCAGTTAACTAGATCAGAATACTCCACTACATGTACCCCCTCGCTAAGTCCCCATAACATACTCGCAGTATTTTAATAATCCATATTTCATATGCTATAAACGTAGATAACTTACTTACTTCTCGTTATCCTTATCTTATAATAATTACATCACGCTACTTAATTATCACTAAGATATTTTCAATCCATCTCATTATCTACTATCCTAAATCAGTAGGTTATACATATGGAATACATTTTATCAAGCAACATGTATTAAATATTAGTTATCACTAGCATATCCTTTTGACACACATAAAGGACTCTTGGTTCGGCATGATTCGTCGACCCCAAGTGAGAGTTGGTTCGGAATGATCCATCGACCCCAACCATTTATATATATATATATATATATATATATATATATATATATATATATACACACACATATATTCTGGTTCAGGACTCTTTCATCGCGACACCAGTTTTAAGGTTTGGTTCGGCATTTTACATCGACCCCAAACATATAGTGACTTTATGTTAGTTCGAAATATCTCATCGACCCTAACATAATTAATTTAGGTATAATTCTCTTAACCCAAAAATTCATCTAATTTAGTAGGTACACACCCGACCTATCAAATCATGCCCGTACGTAATATATTTTACTTATATTCACCGTACTCATTAATTTACGATTTATTTCACTATCGCATTTATTCGAGTATTCACGCAACTCTAAGGGTCCTAGTTACCCCTCCCTTAATTCAGTAGTTAAGCTATCTCTAACCTATTGGTATTTTTTCAGAATTGACTCTCACTCTTTTCGTAACTAAATTCTCACATTCCCGACACACGACTTAATCGGTTACCTCCCCGTTGGTCCATTTCTCCAAATTTCACGCTCAATCATTTATGAAGAAATCTCACGGTACACCTACTGGTATCTATTAAGTCCCTTCATAGGTAAAATGTCATCACTAAGGTTCCCATTAAGTGACGGTAATGGAAAATAAATTGATCCATAAAATTCTCAAAAGTACAGCCAGGGTCGATCGATCGATGGGATGAGGTCGATCAATCGACTGCTCAATCGATCGACATTCAAGGGTCGGTCGATCGATCGAGCAGTGACAGACCCAGATCGTCTTCTTCATGCGGTTTACACCATTTTTTTTATCCATCTCCCATGATAATTCACCATACTTGCAGCTAACAATTTCTAATCATTCCTACATATTCTGGGATGATTACTAACGATCTAAAACAACAAAATCATTACAAATTTCGTCCAGATTAACTAAAAATCTTCTTATTATTCAAGAACCCTAAAAATACAATCCTTCCATCTTTTCATCATAAGTCTTCGATTTAATCATCAAGTCTTCTATGATATCAAATTATTTGGAGATAAAAAACATTATACATGAAATCCCTATCAATCATGGATCATATTCAAGTGTTTGCTCCCAAAATTATCATAAAAATCACTTTCTTCCTAAAACTTATATATGGGTATTATAACTCAATTTATTTGCAAATAATCACTTGCCTTATGTTTTGTAGGGTATGATTTCGTGGTTGTTGTTGATGATTGATGATTCTTATCCTTCAATCCTTCTTCCCAACAAGTTGGTAGTGAAATCTCCTTCGAATTCTCCCTACTTCCTTCTTTTGCCTTAGGAATTTGTTTATCTCTTCTCTCTAATGGCTATGGTGTGTTTCCCTCCTCTCTAACCCTAGCCTCCAACTCTTATAATCTGACTTAGGGTTCCAAAATTCGTAGGTCTCCTCACCCTTAAATGTAAAGAGACCAAAATGCCCTCGTATGGTCTCGGTTTAGCCCAAAAATGACCCGACACTCAACTAGTACCCCTGGGTACACTATTTTGACTAATTCGACCCTTTCGAAATCATCTGTGGACTCTAAATTATCTTTTGAGTCTCTTAAAATATGTTTCTCATCTCACCTTCAATTTTGTCTATGCGCGACACTCGATCGAGATAAACTCAGGTACGTCCATATAAATCGCTAGGCCGTACATATCAACTTTCAATATTTACTATTCACATTTAGTAAATTTTTAATCGTCATATTAATCAGTGCCTAACTTTCAATTTTTGTCCAATAGCCATAATGATTAATTAATTACTTAATAATCATTATTATTATTACATCACATTAAATTACTCTACTCACGTAATTTAATTTAAAACGTAACACTTTAAATTACTCTACTCATAAACGTATCACATTAAATTACTCTACTCACGTAATTTAAATAAAACGTATTTTCACATTAAATTACTCTACTCACGTAATTTAAATAAAACGTATTTTCCTTATTAACTATGCAGAAATACGGGGTATTACATACTTCCCCCCTTACAAATAAATTTTGTCCTCGAAATTTAGAAAATACCTGCGGTGAATAATTCTGGATACTGTTCTCGCATATCCTCCTCTCGCTCCCAAGTAGACTCATCCATATTGTGTTGTCCCCACTGTACTCGCACTAAGGGTACCACCTTGGATCGTAGTTTGCGCTCACTATAATCCAGAATAGCCGCGGGTCTTTCCTCATACGAGACTTCTGGCTGCAAGTCGATCTCCTCCAGTGGAATGTTCCAGAAGGCTCTCTCACTCCTCTTGTATTTCTTCAGCGACGCCACTTGGAATACATCGTGTATTCACTGAAGATGCTCGGGGAGTCCCAATTTGTAAGCTACCGGTCTCACCCTCTCAATGATAGGAAACGGTCCCATATATCTCGGTGCGAACTTACCCTTCTTGCCGAACCTCATAATCCCCCTCATAGGAAATACCCGAATTAACACCTGGTCGCCCACATCTAGTTCCACGTGTCTCCTACCGGCGTCAGCATAACTCTTCTGCCTATCCTGAGCTATTAGAATATGTCCTCGAATCAACTCTATTTTGGAATAAGTCTCCTGTATCATCTCTGGTCCCAATAGCTTGTTATTCCCCACCTCTAACCAACAAGCAGGCGAACGACAAGGCCTCCCATAAAGTGCCTCGAATGGGGCCATACCGATAGTGAATTGGTAAGAGTTGTTATATGCCAATTTTACCAAAGGAAGGTATTGCTCCCATCCTCCCCCAAAATCTAGGACACACATCCTTAACATATCCTCTAACATCTGGTTTACCCTTTCAGTCTGATCGTCTGTCTGCGGGTGATACGCCGTACTCAACCGTAAGTCGGTGCCCATGGCCTCCTGAAAACTTTGCCAGAAATGTGACACAAATATTTTGTCTCTGTCAGACACAATATTAATAGGAACTCCGTGCAGCTTAACAATCTCTGAAATGAATAGCTGCACATACCGCATCGTATCATAGTCCGTACGAACCGACAAGAAATGAGCTACCTTAGTCAGCCGATCCACTATCACCCATATGGAATCGTGACCCTTCTGCGACATTGGTAACCCAGTAATAAAATCCATCGATATACTCTCCCACTTCCACACGGGAATCTTCATTGGTTGTAGCATCCCCGAAGGTCTCTGATGGTCAACTTTTACAAGCTGACATGTAACACACCTTGAGACAAACTCTGAAATGTCTCGTTTCATACCTTACCACCAATATATTCATCGCATGTCCTGGTACATTTTGTCCCCACCTAGATGTACCAAAAAATTTGACCCGTGCGACTCCGTCATGACTCAAATCATCCTCCTCGGATACTATCAGTCTGCCATTAAATCGTAGTCCGCCCTTTGAGCTGATAGAGTAGGACTCCGCCCCTTAGGCCAGTAGCTGTCGTACTTTATCCTGACAAAATGGGTCCTCGACCTGTGCCCTCACTACCCGCATAACACTCTCAGGAGTGATAGCTAAAACTGCCATGTATGCTCTAGCTATCTCATCCTCGTGTCAAAGTTCACTCCACTTCGCCTTCCAGATTTCTCCTAGTTCTCCGGTAGGCCTTCTGCTTAACGCATCCGCCACCATGTTAGCCTTACTAGGGTGATATTATATATCAAATTGGTAGTCCTTTACGAATTCAAGCCACCTCCTTTGCCTCATGTTTAGATCCTTCTGTGTGAAAAGATACTAAAGTGACTTATGATCCGTGAATAGAGTGAACTGCTCACCCAGAAGATAGTGTCTCCATATCCTCAATGAAAAAATGACCGCTGCTAACTCGAGGTCATGGGTGGGGTAATTCTTCTCATGTGGCTTAAGCTTTCAGGACGCATAAGCTATATCTTTCTCTTCCTGCTGTAACACCCCCCAAGCCCCTGTAAGGTTGCGTCAGTATAGACTCGGTACTCCACTCTGCTCCTAGGCAAGTCAAGAACGGGTGCTGATGTCAACTTGTCCTTTAGCTCATCAAATTCTAACTGACAACAGTCACTCCATACAAAGGGCACTCCTTTCCGAGTCAGATTCGTCAAAGGACCGATAATTTTTGAAAACCTCTTGATAAAGCGACGATAATAACTGACCAATCCTAAAAAGCTGTGAATTTCGGTCGGTGTCGTGGGCTGTCCCCACTCCCTCACTGCCGATACCTTACTAGGGTCAACAACAATGCCTCTGTCGGATACAACATGGCCTAGTAACTGAACCTCCCGAAGCTAAAATCCACACTTCTCAAATTTAGCGTACAACTGATGGTCCCGTAATGTCTGTAGAACCATTCATAGATGTTCAGTGTGTTCCTCCTTCGTGCGAGAGTAGATTAGAATGTCGTCTATGAATACAATCACAAACCAGTCCAAAAATTCCCTGAATACCCTGTTCATGAGATCCATGAATACTGCAGGCGCATTAGTGAGCCCAAACGGCATTACCTTGAACTCGTATGACCCGTACCGCGATAGGAAAGCGGTCTTAGGTACATCCTCTTCACGAATGCGCAATTGGTGGTAACCCGACCTCAAATCGATCTTTGAGAAGTACGTAGCCCCTCTCAATTGATCAAACAAGTCGTCAATCCTCGGTAATGGATAGTTATTGCGTATCGTCACTTTGTTCAGCTCCCTATAATCTACACACAGATGAAGTGAACCGTCCATTTTGTTTACAAATAACACAGGCGCACCCCACGTCGATGTACTTCGTCGAATGAAACCCTGTCCTAAGAGCTGCTGAATCTGTTCTCTCAGCTCTTGCATTTTCGAAGGAGTCATGCGATACGGTGCTCTGGAAATTGGTCTCGTCCCCGGCGCTAGGTCAATATCGAACTCTATCTCCCTGCTGGGTGGTAACCCTGGTATCTCCTGAAAGACATCCTCGAAATCCCTCATAACTGGGATTGAGTCCAGAGAAACGACAACCCCATGTAAGGTCTCCTCCTCAATATAATATAAATGAGTGCGCGATCCTCCCTTGGGGAGAGGCATTGCCACAAGGAACATCTCCTATCTCGGGATGTTAAACACGATAGTTCTCTTTAGCAATATACCATTGCCCTATAACGCGCCAACCAATCCATGCCTAGGATGACGTCATAACCCTCCATATCCAGCACTAGGAGGTCCGCTGCTAGACTCAATCTCCCGACCATAATGTCCACACCCTTACAAATCGAATGTATAAGGGACCCGCTACCCATCGATGACTCCATGCACATATGATGAGTGTCAGCTATCGCTATGAGGCTGGCTGCCCGTGCAAACCTAGTGGCAATAAACGAATGCGTCGCCCCCGTATCAAACAGAATACTACCCTCAAGTCCATGAATAGGAAACATACCCGCGACTGCCGGAGGTGCTGGCTGAAATGGAATGTCACGGACGTTGAACACACGCCCGTAGTGAATCTGGTCTGGCTGCGGGGCCTGTGCTGCTGCTGGGGCTAACGGAGCCTACTGCCCCTGTTGGGAACCCTATTGTTGTGCCCTGTCTTGCTGTGGATAATTCCTACTCTTGTGACCTTGCTGGCCACAAGTGAAACACTGACCCTAAAACTGCCTCTGACCTTGGCCCTGTCGACCTTGGCCTTGCTATCCTCCACCTTGGTTCCCTTGGCCCTGTCGTCCTTGAGGAACTGGATGCTGGGGACCCTACTGGCCCTATCTGTCAAAGCGATGCCTCCCATGATTAAAATTCTTGGCAAAGTTCCCCTGTCGGGAATCCTGCCCTAGCGGGCCCACTGTTTGCTGCTGTGGTGTGCTGTTGCCACTACTTCCATCCACTTTTCTCGGTTGGCTAGGCTCACCTCTCTTTTTTCCTTTCGCATGAAAGCGGTGATCCTGACAGTGTAGTAGAGCGGCATTGACGACATCTGTGTAAGTTACCAACGCCGGATTGCTGATCAAATGCTGTCTGATTCTCTAGGTCAAGCCATTCATAAATTTTGACTTCTTTCGCTCCTTATCGCTCACCTCATTTGGCACAAAGTTAGCCAAGCGGGTAAAATCCTCCTCATAATTAGCAACTGAGCAATCACCTTGAACCACCTCGCAGAATTTCTTTCTCATCTCTGTCTATACTGCTGGAGGAAAATACTTGCGGTCAAACCGCACCTAAAACTCAGAAATTGCCATTGTGTCCCTTTCCTCAGTGGTGGTAACTGACTCCCACCACTGTAAGGCCGCTCCCGATAGATGTAAAGTGTCTAGCATTTGTTTCTGTACCTCAGTGCACTGTAGCATGCGCAAGTGGCGCTGGATATTTTTCTTCCAGTTGCACGCCTCCACTACATCAGTATTACCCTGGAACTCGGGTGGATGCCCTTTCTGAAATGTCTCTCTGACTCGCTGCCAAGTAAATGGCCCTGCTGGGGCCTGAACTACCGGTGCCACGGGAGGTGGTACTTGGGGCTGAGGAAAATGGGATGCCATGGCCCTCATCGCTGTCTCGACTGCCTGAGCCACTATCACTACAACCTGAGTAGTGGAAATTAACTCGGGTGGGGGTGGTGGAAGCGGCACCTGTGGCTCCTGATGAGCCTCCCTCACCTCATCTCTGGCTTCAGCCCTCTCTGCTCGCTGCCTCCTCAGTGGCATCTGAAATAAGATCAAATTGTATAAGTACACAGTTTATTCAAAAATTTAAGAGCAGAAGTACGATAACCCAAAAGCGGATAGTGAATCATCAGTCCTAATAGTAGGGCTCTAATACAACCAAACGTTACGCTGAAACACAGTAAGCCGTACAGATCCTATGGATACTAGAACCTGATGCTCCGATACCATCCGTGACACCCCGCCTAATTAAACTTGGGTCATCAAGCCTTAATTTAATTTAAACAGGTTTCTTAAATGGTTCATTCTTAGCATCACTGTCGAAAACTTTTTAAATTACTAACCACCTAAGTGAAATTAAGCTAGTGCCAAATTTTATCTTCCTTAAACAGAATAAGCAACCCAAAGGAAACGATACAATTCCAGCAATGCTAAAACAATTCGCATATTTAACTGAATACAAATAAAATCTTGCCGAAAACCACGGCCAAGAAAAACCAACTCGAAATCCAAAATCAAAATAACTGTAAAAGTAAAGATTGGAAAACATGTCCCAACTGAGAGTACTGAAACTGAGATCCTGTACTAGATCTGAAAAAGAGAAACGTCTAAACAATCCCTGCAACATCCACACGTGCTGTAGCTCCCAAATCCCTGGAATGAAATCATGCTGGGTGTCCCTGTGGCTGGGCACCTAAAAGGTTTTTAAAAATTTTTACATAGCAAGAGTTAGTACTCAAAAACATTTAAAAATATTTTGCAAGCAGTTATCACAATTCAGTTGTTGATTACACATATTAAGATTTCGCACACTCCCTTGAGCTTCCTCAACTCTCTTTTATAGTGCATGTCTAACGAGGGTACTTAGTTCACCTAGTTATACTACCCCAGTTAACTAGATCAGAATACCCCACTACATGTACCCCCTCGCTAAGTCCCCATAACATACTCGCAGTATTTTAATAATCCATATTTCATATGCTATAAACGTAGATAACTTACTTACTTCTCGTTATCCTTATCTTATAATAATTACATCACGCTACTTAATTATCACTAATATATTTTCAATCCATATCATTATCTACTATCCTAAATCAGTAGGTTATCCATATGGAATACATTTTATCATGCAACATGTATTAAATATTAGTTATCACTAACATATCCTTTTGACACGTATAAAGGACTCTTGGTTCGGAATGATTCATCCACCCCAAGTGAGAGTTGGTTCAGAATGATTCATCGACCCCACATATTCTGGTTCGGGACTCTTTCATCGCGATACCAGTTTTAAGGTTTGGTTCGGCATTTTACATCGACCCCAAACATATAGTGACTTTATGTTAGTTCGGAATATCTCATCGACCCTAACTTAATTAATTTAGGTATAATTCTCTTAACCCAAAAATTCATATAATTTAGTAGGTACACACCCGACCTATCAAATCATGCCCGTACGTAATATATTTTACTTATATTCACCGTACTCATTAATTTACGATTTATTTCACTATCGCATTTATTCGAGTATTCACGCAACTCTAAGGGTCCTAGTTACCCCTCCCTTGATTCAGTAGTTAAGCTATCTCTAACCTACTGGTATTTTTCTGGAATTGACTCTCACTCTTTCCGTAACTAAATTCTCACATTCCCGACACTCTACTTAATCGATTACCTTCCCGTTGGTCCATTTCTCCAAATTTCACACTCAATCATTTATGAAGAAATATCACGGTACACCTACTGGTATCTATTAAGTCCCTTCATAGGTAAAATGTCATCACTAAGGTTCCCATTAAGTGACGGTAATGGAAAAGAAATTTATCCACAAAATTCTCTAAAGCACAGCCAGGGTCGATCGATCGATGGGATGAGGTCGATCGATCGACTGCTCAATCGATCGACATTCAAGGGTCGATCGATCGATCGAGAAGTGACAGACCCAGATCGTCTTCTTCATGCGGGTTACACCTTTTTTTTATCCATCTCCCATGATAATTCACCGTACTTGCAACTAACAATTTCTAATCATTCCTACATATTCTGGGATGATCACTAACGATCTAAAACAACAAAATCATTACAAATTTTGTCCAGATTAACTAAAAATCTTCTTATTATTCAAGAACCCTAAAAATACAATCCTTCCATCTTTTCATCATAAGTCCAGATTTTTAGTTCGATTTAATCATCAAGTCTTCTATGATATTAGATTATTTGGAGATAAAAATCGTTCTACATGAAATCCCTATCAATCATGGATCATATTCAGGTGTTTGCTCCTAAAAATATCATAAAAATCATGTTCTTCCTAAAACTTATATATGGGTATTATAACTCAATTTATTTTGCAAATAACCACTTGCCTTATTATTTGTAGGGTCTGATTTCATGGTTGTTGTTGATGATTGATGATTCTTATCCTTCAATCCTTCTTCGCAATATGTTGGTAGTGAAATCTCCTTTGAATTCTACTTTGAATTCTCCCTACTTCCTTCTTTTGCCTTAGGAATTTATTTCTCTATTCTCTCTAATGGCTATGGTGTGTTTCCCTTCTCTCTAACCCTAGCCTCCAACTCTTATAATCTGACTTAGGGTTCCAAAATTCGTAGGTCTCCTCACCCTTAAATGTAAAGAGACCAAAATTTCCTCGTATGGTCTCGGTTTAGTCCAAAAATGACCCGATACTCAACTAGTACCCCCGGGTACACTATTTTGACTAATTCGACCCTTTCGGAATCATTTGTGGACTCTAAATTATCTTTTGAGTCTCTTAAAATATATTTCTCATCTCACCTTCAATTTTGTCTACGCGTGACACTCGATCGAGATAAACTCAGGTACGTCCATATAAATCGGTAGGCCGTACATATCAACTTTCAATATTTACTATTCACATCTAGTAAATTTTTAATCGTCATATTAATCAGTGCCTAACTTTCAATTTATGTCCAATAGCCATAATGATTAATTAATTACTTAATAATCATTATTATTATTACATCACATTAAATTACTCTACTCACGTAATTTAATTTAAAACGTAACACATTAAATTACTCTACTCATAAACGTATCACATTAAATTACTATACTCACGTAATTTAAATAAAACGTATTTTCACATTAAATTACTCTACTCACGTAATTTAAATAAAACGTATTTTCCTTCTTAACTATGCAGAAATACGGGGTATTACATTTATCAATAAACATAAAAGCAGGATATGAGATGTATAATCAATCAAACAAGTAAAATAAGATGGATACAAGATGAATATTACTATATAAGCACAAGAAACATGAATACTAAATGAGGATAGAAATATGGACAAAAGCAAATAACCCATAAAATAATGCACGAATATTCATAAAACCACCAAAATATCCAAAATAACTGCTAAAGAGTATGAAAGTACCAACATAAGGTACAAATATCCATATAAAAACCAAAAGTATCTAAGTACCAAAGATGGTACTATCTGTAGGGGTGTCCCCACCAAAGGATGGTTAACTTAGTCAAGAAGATTGATTGATTCATGAAGAAAGAGAAGGAAAACTGCCCTACGGGCCCACCTCGAAGGTCCTTCACAGAAGTGGCTCGAAAGACCCCCTCGAAGATCCTTCACTGAAGTGGCTTGAAAGACCTACCTCGAAGATTGTCCAACGGACCTGGTTCGAAGGATCCGATTCATAGATCAAAGTCACCTGGATGATAATAATTTGTAATAAGAAATAGAATACTATGTCATTTACTTTATCTTATAAATGTATGTTTGAGTAAGGTTGTTTGATACCCACGAGGGACCATGTCTGGCAAGGCATGGGGGAGATAACATGCTCTATCGAGCAACCTCCTCTTGGGAATCTCGTAGGGACATAGTTTGGAGGATTGAGAACAAGGCAACGTTCGGAATACAGTTATTTACCTTCATTGAGAAATGATTACTCGAGCCACAACAACCGAGCCACCTTAAGTCTTACCTGTTCGAAGGAACCTCCTCGAGGTTACTATGTCTTGCACCTTGGTCCCAAAATAACTCTTAACAAATAGATGCTAGGACACTCGATCCACCTATCGACCGAGCAACCTAGTAACTGGTACCAACCCACCTGAATGATGTGACCGGATACTTGGCAGAGTCACTATTTAAACACTTTTTGACGTCATAATGTTTGGCATTTAGGGACTCGAAAGACGTAGCACTTAAGTGGGTTTATCCTTAGTCTGGCAGGCCTAGTTCACCAAACCTGACCATTTATCGATCCTCAAGTAAGCATCAAGCTGACATGTCATGTCCCTCATTAATTCCCACAATACTTCTAGCCAATAGAATGGCTTCCCGCTAAAAGTATGAGATCCCATGCATTTAATGCATGATCTTGTGCATTTAATGCACCAAATCAGATCGATCGTAGGCAAGTTCACTCGAGCAGCCTTGCCCCCCATATATATACACCAGATGAACAAATTAGGGAGAGGGCATTCTGAGCCTAGAATTGCTCCACAATCGAGAACCACCGTGAGAATATTAACTCCCCACACCCATTTAATACACTCATCATTGAGAATTAACTGAGTTTAAAGTTACTACCTTGCCTTTATTGTGCCTAGAGTGCTTGTTCTTTCTCCCTTCGACCACGCTACCTGTTGGTCTCATCTATTTATTGTGCTTGTCATGCATCTCTTGTGCCAATATGGCATTTAGTATAAGTCTGAATATTGAGTTCTCTTGTCTCTGATTAACTTGTGGCTAATATTTAATACTTAACGGTGTTAATACCGATCTTGATAAGGGGTTACGCCTCACTTAATACTAAATATATCCGAAGAACCCACATCTTACATTTGGATACAAGAAGAATACTACCATATAAGCACAAGAAAGATGAATACCAAATGAGGATAAAAATATGGACAAAAGCAAATAACCCATAAACCAATGCACGAATGTTCATAAAACCACCAAAATATCCAAAATAACTGCCAAAGAGTATGAAAGTACCAACATAAAGTACAAATATCCATATAAAAACCAAAAGTATCTAAGTACCAAAGATGGTACTACAAAATGGGGTAACATGAAAATAGAGACAAAAATAAATTCTATAATAATCGGACATCTCATCATACTTGCATCTCCATCATCATCAGTCTCCTTCTCATCATCATCTTCCTCCTCCTCACTATCATCATAAAAAATATCCACTAGTGGATCTGGAACATGTGGAGGTGGAGGAGTAGCAACAGGTGGTCGAATAGCCGTAGTAAAATTTGGTACAAGTTGGGATCGCGTTAAGTACTCTGTAATAAATGCAACATCAGTATGCAAGCTGACATGCTCTCTATCAATGGTCTCAAAATGATGTCCAAAGCATTCCATCTCGTCTATCGTCTCTCAAAATTGTCCGTGCAAGTAAGCAAACTGAGCAAAAATAAAATCTCATTGACACTAACGTCCATAAGGCTGGAGAATTGTCTAAGGTATAGGGGAAGGATCCGGTCTCGGTGCATCCGGGTCAATATGTTGTCGAGCTAGATGACGAGAAGTCTGAATTACTAAGAAAGATGAGCTAACACTAGAAATAGCTCCAATAATGGGAGCAACCTCATTAGTAAGTAATTTAAGGACGCCCAATGAGTACAAATAACCAGTAATCAATATCCCATATGACAACGCCTCACCTCCTGTATCAGTGCACACTCTCCTCATCACCTTCCAAATGAGGTCAGGATAATCTATAACTTTTTTATACGTAATAGCATATATCATACTGCCAACTGATAAGGGAAAGTCCTCGGTGCAACGATGAAGTATGAGGTTGTAAACAACCAAGAATCATAGTAAGGAATATCTCATATCTATATCAGCCTATCAAAAAAGAGATCGAACCCAATGAGTCCTATACCCTGCTAGAAAAGTAGAAATATTATCTTGATCACCCTAACTAAAGGCATTAAAATGAGGGTCAAGAATGCGAGTCTCAAGACCTAAGTAGGTAGTAAGAACATCGTAGGTAATTACTACCTCAATCCTTATTCAAAAGTAGTCAATGTAAATAGGGAAATATATGTCACCATCATGTTCTCAAAGAACTCATGAATAGTGGTAGCATTACTCGACTGATATGGTCTAATCAACTGAGAGTCACGAATAATATCAATCAATGAGAGCAAGTACTGACCCTCCTCATAACTATTTAATCGCTCCAAGTCTAAGTCTCTCTCGATAATGAAGACTTGAATCATAAAAGAATCATGGAGAGCTAAACCATCTCTAGTAAACTAAATACTAGAGGCATTAACTTGAGTGGCTAGAATGGGTATTGAGGCACTCAAGCCTGTCATTGTCGCCTAGAAGGATGAGGAGTCAATGGAGACTCACACGCTCTAATAGTCTTACCAGAACCACCAAGAATCCTAACCTTCTTCCTTGTTTGCATTTTCCCTCTCACCATAATGTAGGAATGTGGAAAAGAATAAGAGATAACCCCAAAACCATGGAAAACTAGGACTGCAATCGCAAAGAGCATAAAATCCCAAAATGTGCTACCCTAAAACTTCAAATAATCCACCAAAATAACAAATCAAGAACCGAATGCAAAGTATAGGACTCAGAGCTACTGTTCATAACCTATAAGGTCCTACAGAGCTTTTACGTAGTGTACCTGTGATGGTGAATTGATACAAGTATAACTATTTGTGACTTATGAGGTCATACATATATTAGCCGACCATATTATGTTTTAACCTATGAGGGAACACATCAGATGTAGCCAACTACCTCGTTAGTGACCTGTGAAGTCATACAAGGGTTTGGTCAAACTAGAGGAGTTAAGTTATTTAACTATTCGTAACTCGTGAGGTTGTACAACTTTTCTAGCCGACCATATTGTTCGTGACTTGTGAGGTCGTATATGTAGCCGACCACCTCATTCGTGACATGTGGGGTCATACAATGGTTTGGTAGACTTGTGGAAACAAGTTTGTTCCAGTTCGACTGCTTGCAGCCTATGAGGTCATATAATCGACCAAACATCTTTATTTTAACACTGTTAGTTTTGGCATTGCCACTTTTATATGCTTATCATATGCACAGAAAAATCAATGAAACAAGAGAATAAACGTCGTTTTGTTAATTAAAATGGTGCTTTCTACATAAATATAATAACTAATAGGCTACTAATAATACTTACTAAGGTGCTTCGAATTCTTGGGGTATTTGAACTTCTTACCCTCCAAAGTCTCAATTCGGTAAGTCCCCGACCCGACGACATTGGTTACTCTGTATGGTCCGTCATACTTCAGTTCTATCTTATTGTCCTTTATATCACTTTCTTGAGAACGTAGTCCCCATATTTCAAGACACTCGTCTTCATCCGACGATTCTAATAGCATGCCACTCTTTGCTAATAGGTAGCCACGCGTAACACCGCATTCTCTCTAACTTCCTTTATCAGTTAGAGGTTTAGCCTTCTTGCTAAATCACTTATTGGGTAATAAAAATTTAGGACTCTGTGACTAGGGAGCCCTATCTCAGTGGGGGCGACTACTTTTGTGCAAAAGGCGAGCATGTACGGTGTTTCTCTGGTGTCTGTTTGTTGGGTGGTTCGGTATGCCCAGAGCACATTATGGAGCTCGTTGATCTAGTTCCCATTTATATTATCGAGTCTCTTTTTCATTCCATTTAAGATGGTCCTATTGGTGACCTCGGTTTGGTCTTTGTACCATGGGTACCCAGGTATAGAGTGTAGCTTTCAAATCTTGGACCTGCTGCAGTAGTCTTAAAAGTCTTGGTTGTCAAACTGCTTGTCGTGATCAGCGATTAATGTAACGTGCATGCCATAGCGGCATATTTTCCATATAAACTGAAATACCCTTTCATAACGCATTTCTACTAAGGGATCGACTTCTACCCACTTAGTAAAGTAGTCTACTGCCACCATGAGGTACTTGTATCGTCCTTTTATTCTTGGCAACTGTTCGACCATGTCTATACCCCATATGTCAAATGACCAGGGTGATACAATCGGAGTTAATGGAGCCCTTAGGGAATGATGGATCTTTGTAAATTGTTGACACTTATCAAATTTTCTCGCGTAATCTGTGCAATCGCCTTCATGATCGGCTAGTACCCTTGGGTTACTATTCTCTTAACCAATAATCTTTCGGCCGAATGTGCTCCACATCATCCTTGTGTACCTCCTTAATGAGCTTTTTGACTTCTTGTGGGTGAACACATTTCAGAAGTGAGACGGTGTATCCTCTTTTGTACAATATTCCTGCTTTCAAGACATACTGGTATGCCTTATAGCGTAAATTTTTGGCTTCGTTTGAGTCTTATGGAGGATTTTCTTCTTTAATGTATGCTTGTATGGGGTCCATCCAGGTTGGTCCCAAGTTTATCTCCGCTACTTGATGTGGTGCTGCCTCAATGATCCTCTGCGCAAGCACTATAATTGGTATGGTTCTTCTCAATGATGTTTTGGTCACTGAAGTTAGCCTGGCTAGGGCATCCGCTCACACATTTTCCAATATGAGGATTCTCAATACTTTGAATTCCATGAATCCGCCTAACATCTGATGAACTATGGCTAGGTACCTTGCCATGGCTTCCTCCCTAGCTTTGTAAACTCCCCATATCTGGTTAATGACTAGTTAGGAGTTGCTGTGTGCTGCGATATGATTGACGCCCATGGATGCGACTAAGCTGAGCCCAACGATAAGGGCCTTATAATTTGCCTCATTATTGGATGCTTTGAATTATAAACGTAGGGCCTATTCCACATCTATATCATCTGGTGTGGTGAGTATGATGCCAACGCCACTTCTTACCGAATAGGATGATACGCCGACGTATAGCTTCCAGACTAAGCAATCTCGGGTGAAGTCACCTTCTTCTATTTTTCTAAACTTAAAGAGTCGGTGGGATTCATCATGTTATTACTTATCTCCTTTGGGGAAGCTCTCTCCTTGAGGAGTTTGCTTTGTGTTTCCTGGGCTCGTGGCCTCTTCCGGGCCACTGAGGAGTTTGCTATTGTGATGGTTTGCTATTGGGTATAGAGTCTCACTGAGGAGTCTGATCGGGGTTTTTTCATCGTAGGTGAATTATGTAATGAAGTCTGCCAATACCTACCCTTTTATTGCGGTCCTCATTTTGTACCGAATATTGTACGTGCCCAGTTCCACTACTTACGCTATGAGCCGACCAGATTTTTAGGTTAGTGCAGGATTTGCAGTAGCGGTAAGTCAGTGTAGATCACTATGATATGATCTTGGAAATATGGTTTCATCCTTCGCGAGGCTTCCTTCAGTGCCGGCGCTAGGTTTTCCATTTGCGAATACCGAACCTCACCCCCTGGTAGGCTTTGTTGATATAATTAACTGGTTTCTGAACCCCTTCTTCTTGCCTCACTAGTGCCGAGATGACGATTGATTCAGATACGATGAGATACAAGTAAAGTGTTTCTTTTATAACTGGTCGTGATAAGAGCGGCGGGGAGCCCATATAGTGCTTTAGCTATATGAACGCATTTTTGCATTCCTCAATCCATTCAAATGACTTTCGCAACACGTGAAGAAAGGCAAGAACTTGTTAGTGGCTCTAGAAACGAACCTGTTTAGTGCCGCCATACGCTCGACTAGTCTTTGTACTTCCTTCTTCATCATTGGAGACTTCATGTTAAGAAGTGCCTAGATCTTATCAGGATTGGCTTTGATTCCTCTTTGGTTTATAATAAAAACCCAATAATATACCTTCCTTAACTTTGAAGACACACTTGGTGGGATTTAGCTTCATCTGATACTTTTCTAATTTATCAAAGATTTGTCCGAGGTCCTTAATGTGGTCGGCAACCACCTTGCTCTTAGTGAGCACGTCGTCCACGTAAACTTCCATGTTAAACCCTATCTAGTCTTTAAACACTTTGTTTACCAACCTCTGGTAGGTGGTGCCTGCATTTTTAAGGCCAAACAACATGACATTATAACATTAGGTACCTCGGTGGGTTATAAAGGAAGTTTTTTCTCTGTCCGAGGGCTTCATTCTGATCTGGTTATAACTGAAATTCGCGTCCATAAAATTATGGCGTTGACAAGCTGATCAATCCTCGATAGTGGGAAATAGTCTTTCGGGCAAGCTTTGTTCAGGTAGGTGAAATCAACGCACATCCTTCACTTGTCATTTTTCTTTTTACCATAACCACGTTAGCCAACCATTCCGAGTACATAACTTCGTCAATGAAGTTAGTTTTCTGTAATTTGAGGACTTTTCATAAATAGAAAGATTCTTATCGGTGTCAAAAACCCTTTATTTTTGCTTGACTGGTCTTGCACCCTGCATCATATTTAATTCGTGGAACATGAAGTCGGGATATATCCTCAGCATATCCTTTTGGCTCCAACTAAACACTATTTTACGCTGTCATCGGAATTGATAATCGCTTTCCTCAAAAGAGGATCTAATGACGAACCGGTCTATATTATCCTTTCTGGGTGGCTATCATCAAGTGGTACTATCTCGATCTCTTCGGCAGATTGACCCTTGACTAGTTTTGCCTCATCTCGAGGATCAATGGTCTCGATATGGTAGGTGGTCGTCATCTTCTTCTGTTTTTCCTGATATGTCTAAATTAAATAGCATTTACGTGCCACCTTTTGATCCCCCTTGAGGACGCTTATTCCAAAGTGAGTTGGAAACTTCAAACATTGGTGCACAGTGGATGGGATAACTTCGAATTTCTTCAGGCCGATCCTTCCAAAGATAACGTTGTAGGCTGAGAGCACGTTCTTATTAATGATAAAGAATAGTATTTTATCTATTCGACTGATCGACCAGGTGCCGACCATAATTTCCAGTTCTACTGTTACTAAGGGGTGTACTATTTTTCCTTAAAATCCGATCAGAGGGTGATAATAGGGTGTGAGCTCCACGTCCTTCAGTTTCAACTTCTTGTAACAATTGTAAAACATTACGTCTATAGAGCTTCCATTATCCACCAGGATCCTTGCTACTCGTCCTTCCGTGATAGCTATAGTGTCGACCTGAGGGTCTTTGTGGGGATATAACACCCCCGACAAGTCGTCCTTTGAGAAACTGATGATTAACTTATCTTTATTCACCTTTCGTGGACTATTCCCTGAGCTTGATGTTAGGTTGACCTGTGCTTGTTCACAAGATTGGGCCTCATTGAGACATGTCTTCCTTTTTACGGGGTCTTCTCCATCGCTGGCTCCACCTTGAGCGATGAAGTGACAATCGAAAGCTATCATGCCGACATCGCGTGTGGGTTCTTTGGGCTTTTTAAGAAGATTTGGATTGTCATTCGAGTCATCGTGCTTCAGTCTTTTCTTATCAGTCGCCCTCTGAAAGGGCGACTCTGACCGTGTACTGCCTTTGTCTTATTATGGGTTTGATCGGACACCATTGTCAACATACTTGGACAACGTGCCCCTTCTTATCAAACCTTCAATCTCTTTCTTTAGAGATATACACTGGTTTGTACTATGGTCATGATCCTTATAAAATTCACAATACTTACTTCTGTCTCTCTTATTTACCGAAAACTTCAGCTTTCCTGGCCATCTGAGATCTTTTCTTTCCCATATTTCCTCCAGGATGTGGGGGACTCCAGTCGTGAGGGTCGTGTACTCATTATAATTTCTCGATAGTCACCCTTTTTGTCCTTTTGCTCATATTTCCCGTTATTCTTACCGACCAAGGGCTTCGAGATGTCGGACTCTTTTACCACCATTGCCTCTTCGGCCTTCATGATTTTTCCCGTTTTATCTAGTAGTTCAGTCATGGTCTTGGGTGGCTCATTGGATAATGCCCAGAATAGCTTGCCTGCCCATAACCCACTGATCAAGGCTGTAATGGCAGTCGACTCATTGTAATCTACTACCTTCAATTTTTTAGTGTTAAACTATGTGATGTAATCACGAGTGCTTTCATCTGCCCTTTGGCGGACGCCGAGCAGGTGGGCCACTTACTTTCCTGGCTTAGCGCCAAAGTAGAAATTATTGACAAACAGGCCGGCCAGTTGCTAAAAATTCTTTATCCGTCCCTTAGGTTGACCGCTGAAACATATTTGGGTCGAGTTGGTTATTGTGCTAGAGAATGCCCGACACCTCATTTCGTCGGATATGGAGTAGATGTCTGTAGAAACTTGGTATTATTCGATATGTAGGATAGGATATGTCTTCCCCTCATATTTTGGACTAATAATCGGTGGCTTGAACTTCTCCGGAGTGGGGTATGCTATGATAGAGGGCACAAAGGGCGATCCTTTTGTGAAACCATCTTGGAGGGGGTTCCTTGATTTGGCCATTTCACCTAGGTGGTCTTCTAAGCGCTAAATGGAGCCTTTTCATAACTAGTTATCGCCTTCAACTGGTTTTTTTGCTCGTCCTCAACTTTTGACCGAACTTTCTTCTTGAGAAGTCTGCTCAGCTTTAGTTACGCTCGAGCTGAGCGATGGGAAATCCTGGGAGTGGACCTACCTGATACGCTTATTTGGGAATGATCGCGCGATGCCGCTTTTACTTACTAGCGGTTACAATGCGGTCCCAATCGGTCGAACATTGATCCTTTGCTTAATCTCTCAAATTCACTGAGGTGTTCCTCTAAATATGACTGATCATCAAAGTGGCAGGGCGACGAGTGTTAGAGCATGATCCCAAGTTCAATCCCCTTGTATTATCCATTGCTCTTCTACGATATTTGTACCACCTCTCCTTGTAAGGCACTGGAGGAAGTCGCCTGTCGCCCCTCCTAAATGCCTCGGGTACGGGTGTCACGTTATCTGGGCTGAGCGACACTGGCCTAGGCTGAAGGGTATGTATCAATTGCCTGACACTCCCCTTCATCGCCCATTGCCCCTTAGCGAGGCTCACTAGTATGCTGTGTAAGTCGCCTGCCCCAGTGGGGGTAGGTGGTGTCTAAACTTCTGTCATGCCACTGCTTTCGGGGATCTCCGCTATTCAAACTATCTCCGTTAAAAATCTGAATGTAAGGTTTTAGATAGGAACCGCAATGGCTTATTACAACATTCCTATAGACGACGCCAATTTGTTGAGATTCAAAAATGGAGACAACAAATAATAAAATAGATAATTTATGAGAAATAAGAACAATGAAGAATGGGGATTAGAGAAAGTGAGAACACAATGATTTTTACGTGGATCAGCCCTTGGAGAGGAAACCTACATCCACGGTGGTACTGCTTTGGTATTGCACTTATTAACGCGGTTACAAGGCTTAAGAAGGTATAAAAAAAGTTCCATTTATTTCATACATTTTTATCCTATTTATATGTGGATTCTAGATATTTACAAAGAGACGGAGTGCTCTTATAAGTCAGGCAATTACATCTTGATACATGTTTAACATAATATATTTGCATGCCTTGAGGTGCGGAATAACTTTGATGATGAGCGTACGGATAATACTGTGGTAACATGCTTGGCGGTTGTAATCCCTCGTGGTTAATAAGATATATCTCGTGTGTAAATGCTCACAGGAATACATGCATATCCAATCTTATAATAAATAGGTAGGTCGAGCAGTCTAACACTGAGTCGACCTCCTTAGATGATGAGGCCGGACATTTCTATTAATCCCCTTGGATTATTTAGAATTTATTCTATGATGAGACTATATACGTATAACAAAGTAAATCAACAAGAATCAACAATATCTTATGACTTGTCAAAGTAAAATCAAGCAAAAGTATACAAATTGGAAAACTACGACTTAGTGTAAATTGCCGCTGAAAGATATCTCAAAAACCACTCAAATGGACATGCAAGAGTAAAAAAATATCTATTGATGATTTTTGCTAGCCTTTATGGTCTGGAAATGATTTGGGAATTAAATTACCAAATGAAACACAAAAAGTATAAGTGGTGTTGACGGCCATGCGGGAAAGACAACATATCCATGCGCACGGTGTCCGTGCGAATGGATGCAAAATCCATTCGTGTGAACAAAACTTGGGAATTTAAATATAAACCTAATAAATCCAGAAAACCCTAAAGTAGACACCTGAATACCAAAAATCTTATCTCCGGTAGCATGAATGAATGCAAATGCACGACAAATCATTTATTTTGACTTGAATAACAAAAAATTGAAATAAAATGCAAAAATAGCATAAAATCAATGACCCCCCCACACACATATACAAATGAAAATACAAAGAATTTAAACTATGGGTATAGATTGGGCATACGACAATTTGATTTGACACAAATATTACATTTTAATGTTGATTAAAACATGATTTAGGAACACATATGATTCAAATCTGAATCAATTTAAATACAAGGCTCAAAATTCTTATCAAACTAATATTGGTAACTTTGTAATATCAATCAAGGTATGATTCATGTGACAAAACATGGGTACAAAATCAATATGAATCCATATAATCATCTCATACAATCATTACAAATGATGCTTAAAAGATAATCATTCCATGTATATCCTTTGATCTAAAAAATGATAGTTTCTAACCATTTATTCTCTCTAGAATATGTTGTTCAATTATTTTTAATGCCAACTAGATAGCAATTTTTATTTTTAATAAGTTATGCCTTGTTTTGATTTTTATGTAGGTTCAATCTCTTGGCTTATGACTTTTTTCAACCTATTTGGCTTTTACGTTGATTAGCTTTTTATACACCTGTCCAAAAACATTTGAATTTCCAAATTGGGTGTAATCACTCTAATGGTATCCCTTATCAACACTTTTAAAGATAGTCCTTTTCAACTCATTCGTAGTATGAAACACTCAAAAGCCTCACCTGTGGACTATAGAAACACCAACAATATCGCGAGATTTGATCATGGTCAAATTAAACACTAAAAGAAATAACTGCATAATTGTCATCATGTGCAACAAGTGATATGCATGTGCTCAAGTAGTGTGAATTCAATACCATTGATTTAAAAAAATTTGGCAATCATGATATATCAAATGGATTTTAACCTATTAATTAAATCAATTAATATTTTCAATAAAATGTTTTAAAATTCACATTTCATCATCATTCAAGTTCAATCAATCATCAAATCAATAAGAGCCAAAGAATAAACACAAAATCTTTCCGGGATTTCTGAATAATAATGATTCATGTATTTACAAAAATAATGTTTAGTAAATAAACATAGCATAAAAAACAAATGCATGAAAAAATGCACACATGCGTGCAATCCTCACCAAACCATGAAAACTAATACCAATTTGAAATTCTTTCACCCATAATGGCTTGTTTTCCCCATAAATTAATAATGAATAAGGAATGGAAAACAACAAGAATCTAGTCATTATAGTAAACTATTTATCAAGATAGTGATGGGTGTTTCATCCCATGGGTCAATGGGACGAACAAAGACAACATCTTTTATCTCTACTTTCTTTTGAGAGGCATCAATCTCAACCTTCTTTATAGGTACATCTCTTGGCAAACCACTGCGTACCCTTAATATCCATCTCTCATACCTACTAGGATTCTTATGCGTTGTCCTTGGAACTTGAGTACAATTTCTAGGTCTACGTCTAAGAATATTACATTTAACGTCACCCTATTTTGCAATAAAATATAATCATTCTCATCAAATTTCCAACTTTCCCTCTTTGTTCATCAAAACGATCTCTTTGGTATATGTTTCTCCTATTTCCAACGAACGTTTTATTTCTCTTCTTTAAGCACCAACAAGATTGATTTCAAGTGACCATGTACTTGATAAAAACTACAAAATGTCACATTCCCTCTCACAACCTTCCTTTCACTCCTTCTCACATCTTTCTTATCATATTGTGCTTTTTGACCAACTCTCTTATGCCTTTTTCTTTTTTAAAAATAAACAGTGCACAACATGATTCATCTTACCGTAAAATAACCAATTCCATTTTTAACAAATTTAGATTTAGGCTTAAATTCTTTCTTTTTCACTATGGGAATTTTTTCCTAATCCTTCTTTTGAGAATTTTAATCTTCAACATTTAACATTATTTTTTGAACTTTTTTCTTAACTTTTGAATCATCGAAACCAATTCCATGTTTCTTAGGTTACAACTGAGCATTGATTAATAAAATTATATTAAGAACCCTTGTTCTATCGTGTATTTGAATTTTCAAATCCTTAACAGGCTCAAGTTTAAGCTTCAATTTTCTAAAATCCATTTTCAAAATGGAATTCTCAAGACTGATTTCTTCTTTTTCTTCAAAATGATTGCATTTTGTGATTCCAAAGACTCACATTCTAAAACTCCTATAGGTTTATATATGGAAAAGGTTCAAAATAAGGAAGCCACTATTTTTATTTTTATTTTTAAATTAAATTCAATTAAAAAAGTTACCAAAATTAAACCTACCACTGATAAAATGAATTTGTGTTAAGTATATTAACCAATTTTATCTTAACCTAACATATGCATCTAGGTGATAGAAAGATAAAATAAAATGATTCACATAACATGTCAATGTATGAGGAAAACCCAAAGCCGGGAAAACCTCAGACGACCCACCCACACAAATTCACTATGATAAGAAATTACAAAACTCGCCAGATGACTTACACAATGACTCGATGCCCTTACAAGCCTTAACACGTCTTCGATATTAAACCTCTCATCCATAATGAAATATTGGAGTCCACCTATGCACTACCATAACGTGTGAGTCCACACATGCCTAGGTATCCACTAAGCAGGTTGAACAATTGTCTACCGATTGGAATACGGAATTCGCCTTTTTTTCACTGTAACACCACACCACGAAGTCCACCATGTGTGAATAGCGAATTGTGTACGGAGTCCTCCGCCCAAAATGATTCTCAACTATATGAAGAAAATAAACCTTGGTGCCCACAAACTAGATATCAAAACATATAATAGATGAAAATTGGATTTTTAAACGACTGGGTATAAACTGGGGTTTGGATTTGAAAAACTTGATCATAAATGATCACGTAAATACAAAGAGCTTTTTGGAAGAGTTTGGGACTAAAAAAGCCTGAAAAAGTCTCTAATCAGCAACCCTATTTATTCTAGGTTTTCCAAAAATGCAATAAGGATGAAAAAGTGAAATAAAAGATAATTTTAAAAAATGCGCCATCTCGTTCAAATAAAGTTAAAAGGCTCATTCTAACAAAGTGCTTATTCTCGATCAAACCAACATCTAACAATAACTAGTGTAGGCTGAAAAGTGGTTCATCTGAAGTTCGTTAGATCTAGGTTCTAACGAGATGCCTTAGCTTGTTCGAATGGTAATACTAATGTTATTAGAATGACAATTAGTTTTTTTCTAAAATCATTTTAAAAATATTTAAAAAACAACGACATCTAAAACTAAATTATCTAAGGATAAAAATATATGCATTCATACCTGAGAGATTCTCGAAAGTTGAAGCCGAAAGGTGGCATAAAACATGACACGATGAATGTAGAACTTCTAACTTAGCCGTTACGTCTTCAAGAAAACACGTCACAAGATTGAAAGGAAAACACACTAAAGTCCTAACTATGACTCAAAAGTTTTGTCCAAATATGAAATAAGACCAAAAATATAAATTAAATCGATTAAAAAATTTATCCTTACAAATCTCGCACTTTGGCTATTCTAGAACAAAATAAAAAACAAAGACCTATGGGCCATTAAGCTTTCTAAAAGACTCAATCCGCAACCCTAAAAGGAAAAAGTAAAGACACTTAATAGACTCACGTTGAGTAACTTTGCTCTGGTGTAAATTTCGTCGCAGTGTTGCAAACCTGCACACTTAAACACACCTTCAAATGCAAAGAGAATATATAGCAATATAAATTCGAATTCGAATAAACCCTGAGCCTTTGTTTAATAGTATCTACCTAAGTTAGGACATCCCCCCTAAGGCAAAAATCTCCCCCGGACAATAAATATTGATACACTATTTTCTTCCTTTTTTATTCAGGAATAGATAAAGTGAAAGACATATAATTATATCCACCACCCAATATAAACGAATCTCCCCTAAATGAAACATGGGTATTCATAAAGGAAAAACAAGTATATCATGCATTGGTGTAATGTGCAACAACCAACGACAAACATAACACAATAACAGAAGCTCGAATAATCCAAATTATAAACAAAATATGCTAATTTGATTCATAAATAAGATATCAATGATAACAAGCAACAAACGATACCAATATTATCATATAACATACCAATTTAAAACCACTTCAAACTAATATAGAACATGTGGCATATATGGATTAAATGCAAACGCAAAGACTCGGAACAAAACGATACCATATATATATATATATATATATATATATATATATATATATATATATAAACACCATAAACAAGGCATAAAACACATAAGTTTTCCACACTAGGATAGATACTAGGTGTCTAAACAACGTGGTATATAGTGAAGGGGTGTGAACTAGTAACAAGAAAAATATGACCCACTCGCTCAAAATATTTCTAAGGAGTTTTACTTAATTGCATTAACTTTATCAAACAAAGATTTATCCTCATAGTGACAAATAAAGTGAACTTATGATGGACAAATAAGCACAATGTACACTCGTCTAGAAAATATTGATGATTCTCAAATCAATAGCGTCAAACATGAATTAACTAGGACTCATTGTGAAAATCCATTGATATTCAACTTATAACTCCCTCATAATTAAAGATATTTAATATTTTCTCTTTTTTTCTCTCATTTTCTTTTGAAGATATTAATTTTGAAGAAACAATGCATAACTATCGCCCTTGGCAATTTAATCTTTTATTTTAACTCTTAATTTTTTAGGCTTTGCCAATGGTGGCCTTTCACGCAAGGAAGATTTCTCCCTTCATAGCCTTTTTTCCCGTGCACACTCGTATTTTTAGTAAAGCAACAAACTCACAACAATGGTCTTATGTGCACAAATCTAATATAGTTAAAAAATATATGTATAATGACAAGATTGATGGGAGAACACCTCACTTATCTCATGTAATAGATTGAGTTAAAATTCAAAAGATCTCGTGCATGTGTGTGTATAGGCATATGCAAAGTGAATCCATTAAGAAAATCAAAGTCGAACTACCCCATGCAAGCATGATTAAGAACAACCTAAGTATTGAAAATCATAATCAAATATCCTAGCCACATGGATACATGGAATGGAGTGGATTTAAACACACCGATATGCCACGCAAAATGTGTAAAATTATATTACACATAAACAAAAATCTTTTTGAGTTTTTAAACATTTTTCTAAAGACACCGCATGCAAACAAAACTGAAAAGACAAACAAATATCTTTTTTATTTTTATTTTTGAATAAGACCCAATAAATGAAAAATCAAAATACAAAAGGCTCAGATGTTATACAATTAGTAGACATATATAACATGAAGTACAAAATCTAGTGGATGAAAACATGCAAACAAAATCAACCATTGGAGTTAGCATGAGATGTATCATGTGTAAGCATTATAGAATCAACAAGTATAATATTTAAAGCGTCCAAATTAAATTCTCTAACCACATAGGTGAATCGTAACGCTTTCGAGTTTTGAGAACTTTGGTGACTCTAGTCTTAGACTTACTTGGACATTTTCTAAGATCAAAGTAAAAACGCCTAAGGTGACCTTTCCTACCGCAATGTGCCCATATGAAGACACGACGAGGATTGTTACCTAAGAGTTGACATCATTTAACATCCCTAGCAACGGTTGACTCTCTTAAAAGCATGGTCTTGGCTTTACTAACAGAAGCATTTGGATCATCGAAGCCAATCCCATAATTATCATCTTGGATTCGAACAATGCCTAACATCTTATCCAAGTTTTTTGACCTAGACTCCAAATTAAATTTGTCATTATTCGAGTATCTCAATATCTCTTATAACTCCACAATCATAGACTCGAGCAAACGATGAGACCCATCAAAATAAAAGGAGTCTTTCCAAAATATCCATCAAACTACAAAGGTTATCTCGTTCCCCCTCAACAAATGCGAGCTTATCCCTAATAGTCTTCTCACGTGCCCTAAAATCCCCAAGAAATATAATTTCATAATTACCTATGGAATATTATTTCAACCTAACTTCTTGTAATACCCCGTAATTTTATTGATATTATTTCAAGAGTTTAATTAAATTAAAAGGGATAATTAATTAGAAATTAATACGGCTTTAAATGCTAGCGAGACGTGAGTTGGTATTTGATTATGATAATAATGTTGAATATTACTGGGTGAATATGGTAATATATGATTATTGAATTTATTATAAATTATCGCGAGTCATAAATATGATAATTCGGGAAATTAAGTTAGGACGCGCGTGTCAGTCGCATCAGGAATCGTTTTAATTGAATTTAAAAGTAAATTATAATTCTATCATCCGTATGGTCATTTTTAGTGCGCCAGCGTGTCCGGAAGGGTCAAAATAGTCAGAAAACACTAGCCGGGGGTTTAATTTGGGTCCCGGGGCATTTTTAGGCCAAACCGGCAACCCGGGAGGGTATTTTAGTCATTTTATTTTTTAGGGAATATTGACCCACGAAATTTAGGCTTTATTTACCAGACAATATTAGGGCCATTATCTGTCAAAATGAAAGGAGTGGGCAACGTGACAAAGAGGAGAAGTTACAAGATGGTTGCAAGGCCATAACCACCAAACACCACCACTATTCGCCGTAATTGTGACCGGAGAGAGGAAGAGAACCAACCCTTAATGTCATCAACGGATCAGAACATCAAATTCCTAGGCAAGTGATTTGATTCATAAAGTTTCAGCGAATAATTTATCCATAATAGTGTAGGATTTGATGATATCTATGAACAATGATTAAAACTCACGAAATTTGGAGATGGAACCTTAATTTTGGATAAGATTTGCATGTAGTTGGATTCTGGAAGTATTCACTTAACAAAATTATAACCCTTGATTAATTACAAACGGATTTAGGAAGATAAGTATGATGATTCTTGAAGAAAATAGAAAAATAGGTTATTTCATGAAAATATGATGATTTGATCTAAGAAAAGTCTAATTGATGATGATTTAAGAGTTATGGAACGTTAAAAATCATGTAATTAGGTTGTATAATGACCCAATATGTTTACTTTAGGATTTAACATCTTGTAATGAAGATTTGGGACAAAAATGGGACTGAAAACGAAGGAAACTCGTAGCCTGCACCTACTTGATTGATCGATCGACATTCATAGGTCGATCAATCGACACCCATAGGTCGACGATCAATCTCTCCAAAAACTGTGACCTTTTCCCCCTTTTGAATTTAAGTGTTGTTGACCATCGAACGTTGTAGTTGGGGATTATGTGAATACATTAGGACTTGAGGAAGACCAGTAGGGATATTTTTGAAGGCCGGAACATATTAGAATTTGGTTGGAATGTAGTGTTGAATTTACGAGGGTCCGACAAGTAATTTCCTATTTTATGATGCGAGAACATGATTTAAATTCTTTGGAGTGATAAGTTAGGATTTGGGACAGAAATAAGGACCTCAGAGTACTGAATTGATACGTGGGATACTTAGGAGACTTAGTAACCTCTTCGGATAGGTTTTAAGTACTCGAAACTATACGACGTGAGACTTATCGACAATATATATTATGTATAATCTGGAATAATAATAGTGTACGAAATAGACTAACGGTATAGGGCTGGGAATATACCTTTAATAATATAACAAGTTATCTAAGTTGTGCGAATGCTTAGTATATGGATTTTTTTATGTGTATGGCATACCCACCATACTTGCTATCACGGGAGATCGACTTTCGGAATAGGACCATCTAATCTTTGTGTGGCTACGGGGAGATTTAGATTGGTACCTTAAGGACATAGGGCTGTGAATGGCTTATTTTTGAGTTGATAGGTCAACTGACCATGGGAGCATATGTATGTGCGTGACCCATGGGTATGTGAACTATGCCCACCTCCAGTATGTGTGATGTACCGGGATTTGATAGCAGAGTATGTGTACACCGCAGTTTAGCTTAGGGGTGCCCTATTTGTATATTTATACTGAGAATAATATACTTGTGATTATAACGGACTCTTTGCTATAGTGTGAATATGAATAATTGATACATTTTGAATGGGATTAAAAATGAGATTTTCCTATTGTAATTATTATGAATTTATCTGATCAATGATAAGGTGAGTTACACGTAGGATATTTTAGAATGATATGAATAGACCTCTATATTATATTGTGAAGACATAAAATGGTACAGACTAGTTAGTTAACGACATAACTAGGACCGATTAAGGATATACGTTAGGCGTGCACATTAGTTTATGGGTGTGGAACTTATGTGAGAGCTCGCGACTAACATGTATTTAATATTAACTGTTTAATGCAATTAAACACTTGCTATATTTTTTAACTATTTTCACCTCGGGCTCTGAGCCGTTTGCTTTCAAATTTATTTTTTTTGTAAAACTTTTTAGGTGTCCAGCCACAGGGACGCCAAGCATAGGAGTTACATTACATTGACGTGTTGTAGCTGTTGTGAAAGTTACATGATCACGGTATTAGACGCCTCCACATTCTGCATTTGATTTTATTCAAGGTCATTCATCAGTTAGGGCATGTCGCCCATTTCCATTTAGAGATAGCATTCTCAGACTTTTAGTTTCATTCCAGTGTTGTATTTATTTATTTATTTATTTATTCAGACTTTGTATTAGGATTTATTCAGTATTTGGATTATTCAGGGGAGTGTTACTCCAGACTCATTTTATTTATTCCATTAATTTTCTATTGTGATTGTGATGTGGATGTGGTATATTTAGCTTATAATTTAATTGGTTGCATGTTAATTTAATTTAATAAAATTTGGCAACTCACTTTTTAAATATTAGGTGGCTAGTAATTGTTTAAAATGCTTTCGACAATGATGCTATGAACTGAACCAACTTGACATTTTGTATTAATTTGAATAAAGGAGTAGTTACCCGGTATTTAATTAGTCGGGGTGTCACAGGTGGTATCAAATCATCAGGTTCTAGAGTCCTTATGATCTGTACAACTTGTTATGTTTTCGCGTAGTGTCCTTGATATAGAGCCCTATATTTTAGGTTTGTTGTACTCTTTTGTGTATCTTACGTTCTTCAGCTATTTTGAGATAATAACTGTGTACTTATAAAACTTCTCTCTCACTTCAGACTCCTCCTCGACGTGCACAACGAGTTCCCAGGGGTGCCCAGCCCGAGCCTCAGCCTTCACCTGTTCAAGGTTATATGAACACTACGGAGGTTGCCACTATTGTAGCCCAGGAGATAAATTCCGCGTTAGTAGTTGTGCAACAGGCACCGGTGGTAGCCCCAGTCTAGCCTCATGCATTCCTGTATGCTTGGGAACATATCCGTGATGCCTTTCAGAAGGCGCACCCTCTGGAGTTTGCAGGGATCTCTGACGTTCTTGTGTCGAGCCAGTGGAAGAAGGACATCCAAAGACACTTGAGGATGTACGAGTGTACATATGTGCAGAGGCAGATACTGGCTACTTTTAAGCTGGTAGGAGCAGCGTTGTAGTGGTGGGAGTATATTACCACAACAGAGGAGAGAAATTTTCTTTCTATACAGGAGTTCTGGGTGCGGTTCGACCGCAAATATTTTCCCTCAGCAGTTCACAGCGAGATGAGGCAAAAATTGATGAACCCTAAGCACAAAGGGAGGACAGTGACAGAGTATGAGTCCGAATTCACTAACCTTATAAACATCGCTCCCGATGAGATTCCTACTGAAGAGAAGAAAATCTAGAAGTTCATGGATGGGTTTACGTGGAGGATTCGTAAGCACTTGCTGGGTAACCTCTAGTTGTCCAACTATTCTTAGGGGTGACAATTTTAGACATGTCACGACAACACGTCACGACACGAAATTGACCCGAAATTGAAATGACTTGTCGTGTTCGTGTTGTGTTCGTGTTTTTTGACACGAAGTCGTGTCATGTCGTGTCCATAAATTTGACACGAAATTAACACGAAATTGACTCGAAAACACAACCCAATTGACATGACAACACGACCCAAATAAACAAAATTAAAGCCACGAATGCCACGATAGCAACACGATTTATACACGCTTATAGAGTGTACCCACCCACTTGCACTTTAATACCCTTGATTTATGCCATTTGTCATCATCTGAAATCATCACACTTTTAACAAATTAGACCTAAATGGTTGAGGTCTTTCATTTTCAGCTGCAACCACAAATGAAGACATCCCTTTCTCTATATCTCCATTCATCTTCCATCCCTCCCTTTTGATTTTCACCTCCATTTTTCATCTTCCATCTCCATTTTCCACCTCCATCCATCTTCCATCTCCATTTTCCGTCAAAGAAGAACAAAAGGGTCCGATCACTTTAACAGCAAAAACAAAAGGGTTCGCTCACTCTACAAGGCTATGAACACCATGAATGCGAAGAAGAAAACTAAAGTCAGCTTTGACACAACAAATCTTGTTGAGATTGAACCAGATCTAGATGAAAATGACGAGGTAAAACCTAAAACTATTATATATTTTTACTCTCCTATTTTTTACACTCTCCTATTTTTTTATACTCCTATTTTTTGACACAATAAATCTGAATTTTTTTTACCCGATCTAAATTTATTTAGAGTGTATATCTTTTTTTACCTGAACAATCTAAAATTTTTACCCACTTAGAATTTTTTTTTACAAATATGATTTTTTTACCCGATCTAAATTTTTTTTTAACTGAACGATCTAAACTTTTTTTAGAGTGTATATTTTTTTTACCTGAATTTTTGACCCGAACGGCCTGAATTTTTTACCTAAAACTGTTATATATTTTTTTTACCCAATCTGAATTTTTTACCCACTCATATTATCATGTATTTACACCCAATCTGATTTTTTTTAATTATGTAGAATTTTTTAACTATGTAGAATTTTTTTTAACGTTTTAACTATGTAGAATTTTTTTTAACGTTTTAACTATGTAGAATTTTTTTAGAATGTTGGTGTTTTGAACATTGAGATGGTATATTTTTTTAACTGTATGCCTATATATTGGTGTTTTTTTAAGTGTATGTGTATATGTGATATGCAGAATTTTTTTAAAGTGTATGTTTTGAACACTGATATGCATAATTTTTTTTAGAGTGTATATTTTTTTGACACTCATATTTTTAATCTTTTAACACTTAAATATTGGTGTTTTAAATATGTAGAATTTTTTTTAGAATGTTGGTAT
Source organism: Sambucus nigra (assembly GCA_949130495.1). NCBI lineage: Eukaryota > Viridiplantae > Streptophyta > Magnoliopsida > Dipsacales > Adoxaceae > Sambucus > Sambucus nigra. The sequence continues at coordinate 459,264,392 of OX422217.1, forward strand.
TTCGAACATTGAGATGCTATATTTTTTTTAGAATGTTGGTGTATATGTGATATGAAGAATTTGCAGAATTTTTTTTAAGTGTGTTTTCAACACTGATATGAAGATTTTTTTTAAGTGTGTGTGTATATGTGAGAAGCTGTATTTTTTTTAACTCTCATTATTTTTATTATTGGAGTTTTAGATGGAGGAGAGCGAAGAGAACAGCTCGTGCGAAGATGACAATGAAAATGTAGTTGAGGTTGAGGTGAAAATTGAAGGACAAGAAGAGCATGGAGTCAAACGTCAAAGAGAGCGTTGGTCTGAGGTATGGCAGTTTTATGATTTGCTTCCAATTGGGGATGATGGGAGGGAAAAGGGCTAAGTGTAAAAAGTGTGAAAAACGTTATATATGTGGAACTAAGACCGGAACTAAAAGTTTAAAAAAACATTTAAGTAGGTGTCCTAGAAGGGATAGGACTGATATTGGTCAATTAGTTATGAATCCCAAGAAAGGGTCTTTGACAGTGCGCTCCACTAAATTTAATGCTGAAAGATTTCGTGAATTAATTAGCGAGGCCATCATTCGGCATGACCTACCTTTTCAATTTGTTGAGTATGATGGTATTAGAGAAATTTTTCAATATTTGTATGAAGATGTAGTTACCATCTCTCGAAATACGGCAAAAGCCGATGTGCTAAAAATGCATAAGAAAGAGAAGATAAAACTTAAAAAAATGCTTGAGATTGCTCCCGGTAGAGTTTCTTTGACATCTGATTTATGGTCATCCATAAACACTAATGGATTTGTGTGCGTCACTTCGCATTTCATTGATAAAGAGTGGAAATTACAAAAAAGGATTCTCAATTTTCAATTTATGCCACCGCCACATAATGGTATATGCTTGACTGGAAAATATCATCATTGTTATCTGAATGGGGGATTGAGAAAAAAACTATTCACAATTACATTGGATAACGCGTCTAGTAATGATACTTTTGTGGAGTTGTTAAAGAGTCAGCTAAACAATGAAAATTCACTTTTGAGTAATGGTGATTATTTTCATGTTCGTTGTTTTGCTCATGTTTTGAATTTGGTTGTGCAAGATGGGTTGAAATCAATTGATGAGGGGGTGGGAAAAGTTCATGAATGTGTGAAGTACATTAAAGGTTCACAAGTATGGAAATAAAAGTTTATGGAGTGTGTCAAATTTGTTCATTTAAGTCCCAAGAAAGGCTTGCGACAAGATGTTCCAACTAGGTGGAATGCAACCTTTCTTATTATTGAGAGTGCTATCTTCTATCGCTGTGCGTTTATTCGTTTAGCGCTAAGTGATTCAAATTTCATACATTGTCTTAGTGAAGATGAGTGGAGTAAAATTGAGAAAATATTTAAGTTTTTGGAAGTTTTTTATGAAGTTACTCGTATTTTCTCGGGAAACAAATACCCCACTGCAAACTTGTATTTTCCTTCGGTTTCTATGGTTGAGTTAACTCTGAAACAAGAAATGAAGAGCACGGATGGATTCATGAGGGAGATGGCTTGTAATATGTATGCAAAATTTTTAAAATACTGGTCTGATTACAGTCTAATTTTAGCCATAGCAGCTGTGTTAGACCCTCGTTACAAGCTACAATATGTTGAATTTGCATATAAAAAACTTTATGGCAACGATTCATACCAAAGTGTTATTGTTCGGGAGAAAATAATTGCTCTTTTCGATGAGTACATGAGTAACTCCTCCACTACTCCAAGCCCATCTAACTCTCTAAGGAGTGATAGTCCTAAGCTTGTTTTGAAGAATAAGAATGAGACTGTTCTTAGTAGGAGCACACAAAACATGTTTAAGGTAAATTTGAATTTAAATTGAGTTTAATTTATTTTTACTTATCAAATCTATAACTTAATGTCATTTATAATACAGGAATTTAATGCTTATGAGAGCTTAGAATTTTCTTGTATGCAAAATTCCCAACTTCAAATGTATTTGGATGAGCCAAGGAGTGATTTAGAAGAAAATTTAGATGTGGTTAGTTTTTGGAGAGCACATCAATACCGTTATCCAAACCTTGCTTGTATGGCACGTGACATTTTGAGCATTCCGATTTCTACCGTAGCGTCGGAGTCAGCGTTTAGTAATGGAGGTCGTGTACTTGACCAATACCAGAGTGCATTAAAAGATGATACCGTGGAGGCGTTGATTTGCACTCGTGACTGGTTGTTTGGAGTGAAAGGTATATAATTTGAGTTGTAACTTTATGAAATTTAATAATTGCAAGTTGTTCTTTTTTTTATTCTCTTTTTTACCTTGTAGGTGATGAGGATCTAAGTTTACATGAGCTAACTGAGGATATCATTCAAGTTGACGAAAAGAGTGATAAAAATCCGTCCGAAAATTAAGCCCAGATAGATATCATTATTTTTAATAGTTTGGCCACTCTATTTTTGACATAATAATAAGTGTGATGTATATTAACTTTCTGTATGTTTTCTGATTTTGCAAGGCTGATGAGGGATAGGGGAGATGTTATTTTGGACTGTCACTTTTTTAGAATTGCATATTTGTTGTTTGTTTTGGACTATAATATGCAGAATTCTATTTTTGTCTATCATGTCATTCTTATGGGAGAATGGACTTTTTTTTGTACTTTTTTGTACTTATTTGGACTGGATAGTTAATGCCAAATTGTATGTTTAATGGATTTGAACATACAATTCTCCCACAAGAATGTTGTTGGTTTTGAACTGTATGGATTTTATTTGGACATTGTGCAAATGATACAAGACTTATTTGGAATTGCAAGTATAACTGTTAATGTAGATTTTTACTAAATGCAGAATTGTTAATGCATAACTGTTAATGTATGTTTAATGCAGATTTACTAAATGTATGGTTGATGCAAATTTTTTAATGCATATTTTCAAAGCATAAATGTTAATGCAAAATTTAAAATGCTCTAGAATCTAACGCAGAAAACAAAAGTTGCTTTAGAAATTATAATTCGTGTTTCTCGTAGCAAACATGTTTTTCGTGTTAAATGGGATGGAAAATTATAATTCGTGTTAAATGTTTCGTGTCGTGTTTTTGATGGGTCGTGTTCGTGGCATCCTAAAACACACGAAGTCGTGTCTTGTCGTGTTAGGCCTAAACACGACCCAAATACACGAATTGCCACCCCTAACTATTCTGATGTGTTAACGCAACATTACTTCAATGCCAGGACCACCACTTCCATTTCTTAGAGGGTAAGCGAGCAGCTAGCAGGGCAGGATAGGGGGTAATGGTGCCAGCGGGGCACAATCAGCTCTGGATCAGCATAGACAGGGTGATCAGAGTTCCCAGCAAGGGGATTTTAAGAGATTTAGATCAGGAGGTTTCAGGCATGGCCAGGGAGGTTTTCGGCATGGCCAGCAGGGTCAACACGACCATCAGGGCCAGCATGGCCAGGGTTGGGGGGTAACAACCATCAGGGCTGTGGGAAATAGAGTCAGAAAGGGGGAAACTTCGCAGGGAAATATTTCATATGTGGCAAAATTGGCCTTAAATGCCAGGAGTGTCCTGAAAGGGGCAGGGCTCCGCAACAGCAGTAACAGGGTGCTCGACATGAGCACCAGAGACCGATGTTTCCTGCCGCCCTCCTAGCGCCACTACAGATGCCAACATTACCGCCTATCCCAGCAGTCCCAGTTCAGCAGGAACAACTTCACTACGGTCGAGTTTACCAGCTTCAACAGGCCGCAATCCCACAGGATCCACCCGCAGTTGATGGTATGTTTTCTATTCAGAGGATCGTGGGGCGTATTTTATTTAACAATGGAGCCACACACTGTTTTATTACCATGAGATTTGCAAGAGCTATGGGGTTATTAGATACTGCGGAGAGCACTGTTACTTATGTAGATTCACCGTTGAGTAGGGGTTCTATGATTTCTCTTATATGTAAAGGTGTGGGTGTAAAGATTGGGTGGTTTACTTTACCTGCCGATATATTAGTACTAGATATGTCTGAGTACGATGCGATTGTTGGTATGGATTTGCTGGTTGCGTATCGAGCCATGATTGATTGTTTCAGTAGGAGTATTATTTTTTCCATACCCGGACAAGAGATATTCCTAGTGGCGATGCCTCGTCTTGAGCAAGGATCGTCCACTCACTTGTACTATATAGAGGAGGATACCTCTAGGGAGGTGGTGATACTACTTGATTCGATTCCAGTTATTAGGGAGTTCGTTGACGTATTCCAGGATTACCTCCTAGTAGAGAGATAGACTTCATTATAGATTTGATGCCGAACACTCGGCCGATAGCTCGCGCACCTTACCGTATGGCACCAGTAGAGATGAGGGAGCTACGAGATCAGATAGAGTAGCTGTTGGGTCAGGGATTTATCCCTAGGATTACTTCGTCGTGGGGTGATCGTGTGCTATTTGTTAAGAAGAGGGATGGATCTTTAAGGTTGTGTGTAGATTATCGGGAGTTGAATAAAGTCACGATACGGAATAATTATTCGTTGCCCCAAATCGATGACTTATTCGACCAGTTGAGAGGAGCTTCCTTCTTCTCAAAGATTGACTTGAGATCGGGATACCATTAGTTATGTATCAGGGAGTATGATGTCTCGAAGACTGCCTTCTTGATGAGATATGTTCCTACGAGTTCAGGGTTATACCTTTTGGCCTAACCAACACCCCAGTCGTGTTTATGTACTTGATGAATAGGGTGTTCAGAGAGTTCCTAGACCAGTTCGTTATTGTCTTCATTGATGATATTGTGGTTTACTCCCAGACAGAGGAGGAGCATGCCGAGCACTTGAGATGGGTTTTACAGACGCTGCGTCAGAACGAGTTGTATGTAAAATATGAGAAGTATGGGTTTTGGCTGAAGGAGGTTTAGTTTTTGGGGCATATCATTTCAGACAGGGGGATATCTGTTGATCTGGGAAAGGTATCAGCGGTGAGGGAGTGGGGACATCCCACGACACTGACAGAGATACGTAGTTTCTTGGGCTTAGCTAAAGATACTACATGAGGTTTATTCGGGGGTTCTCGAAGATAGAGGGACCTTTGACACATCTGACTCGCAAGGGTGTGACATTTATCTGGAGCGATGCCTGCCAGTTGGCTTTCGACAAGTTGACCTCAGCACTAGTGTAAGCATTGCCCAGGTCGGGAGTGGAGTATCTATTCTATACTAATGCGTCTTTATTAGGACTTGGGGGTGTACTGCTGTAATACCCCACATTTTTTATTGAATTATAATTGAACTAAAAAAAATTATGCCAATATATATATTCAAAATGTTTGGAAATAAAACTATGCCAGTATATATTCGAAATGTTCAGAAATGAAAAGTTAAAATGAATTCATTGTGATAAGAATGTGCGACTTAAATCTTAGAAGAGAATTAGCACGTAAAAGGATCGAGAGGGTTAAATTTGGGGCAATGACATTTTTGTAAATAAACTAATCCTATGTATACATAGAAAAGAAGAGAATAAGTCTTCATTTTCTGATTTCACAAAAGGGGGCTAGGGTTTGGTAGAGACAGAGATAGAGAGAGAGAGAGTAAGAAGAGAAGAGAGCTAAGAGGATTTCAAGAGGATTCAACTTCTCCATACAATCCATGGTAAGTTAATGACCTATCTGTGTATAATATGTATCTATAATTAAATTTCACATGAACATGTATTTAGATCCCTAAATTAATATGAAATTGATGTTAAAAATGATATGCAATGTACTAGGACCACCCTCCATTTAGATTCAATGCAATAACATCATTATAGGGATTAAATTGTTGAAGAACCTCTTGAATTTGATAAATCTATGAAATTGAGTAAATCGTCATATTAAAAAACTATTTTGAGCCGTTTTGGTTCCGAAAATGGATGTTTCATTCGCGTGGACCTGTAGAAAATCATATTATGAACAACTTTGTAGTTTTAAGTTTTTAAAAAACGGATCGAAAGATCCTAAAATATGCATTTTACAGTTCTATGCAGAAAGTTGTCGAAAACAGGGGTGAATATTATAAGTTGATTTTGGGTCTGTTTTAAGCCGTAAATGGAAGTGTGCTTGTGAGTTCCTGTAAAAAATCATATTCTGAACAACTTTATAGTTTTAAGTTTCTTTAAAAACGGATCGAAAAAGCCTCAAATCGACGTTTTACAATTCTGGGCAGAAAGTTGTTGAAATAAGAGTGCTAATGTTTTTCATGTTGTTAGTAAGATAATTGTGGTGTTGTGCCTAATATCCTAACTTGATCACATATGGTTATTAGGGATATATAACCTTTAAATGATTTGATGTTGAATTAGTAAATAAATGTTGTAAATTATGTTATATTGTAAATAATGACTATTGTATAACTCGAGCAAGAGACTTGACATGATTGTATATATACATAAGAGTGAAATTATTTGACATGTATATTGTCGAGTATACACAGTCTAGTCCTCCGGTCGACATAAGCACATGTTGAATGCGATTTTTTATGATCGATCCGGTTAGGTTCCGCTCGAGTGCCGTGTCGGAGATAAACCACCGGAACTGGACACATGGTTGTAATGCGGGTCAAATAGAAAGACCTTGGAACACCATGTGATTTAGAATTTAGTATGATTTCTCTTGCCACGTAATATTGAGGAATATTTGTGTGTAGGCCTAGTGTTACGACTTGTTCCCTTGGGTAACGATAGTGACCCGATATGACTTGTTGTGTGAGATATTATGTTTGTGTCTTAAAGTAATATCCCGAATCGATGCATTTGATATTATACTTGAAGAAAATATTTTGATACGTTAAATACTGAAATGAGATTAATAATGATTAACCATGGTACGATATGAGGCTACACGTTACTCGAGTTTAGGTTGGGTAGTCACGACTTAGGAGCATTGGTTGGGTAATTAAACAACTTAATTACTGGAGACGAGTAATGACTAGTGTGCTTTCATTATAAGTACATCTTATAATCTTATAGCTTGTTTTCTTGCTTTGACGTTCGTCTATCTTGCTTCTTGCTCCTCTCTTATATATATATAATATGACAGGTCCTTGTCTCGATGGACAATAAACTATGGATCTTGATGAGATCATATCAATCTTAGGATTCCTGTAGCCGTGGAGTTATTCTATTTTAATTTATGTCATTTGTTTCCCTTTTCTTGAGGGTGGTATCAGAGATTAACATCACTTTGTTTATACTTGGTATTTGAGAGAATTATTGTATTACTCTTTCCCGTTTTGTGTTGGGCCGCATGTATTGGCATGTTATATTTTTAATTTGAGATTACTGATAAATTATTGCAGTTAATAGTTATGAGTTGGTTTCACTTGTTATAGTTGTTATTATATGATTTGGTTACACGTATGAGAGTGTACATGTTTACTTTACTGCATTTATTTAAATTCTATTTCTAATGCGAACATATTGACGCTCCGCTTTAATTTAATTGGCCGTAGCTAACCAAATTAGATATAAAAAGTAGGGTTGTCACAACTGTAGTAGGAGAGTCAGGATAGCTTATGCTTCCCATAAGCTTAAACCTCATGAGAATAATTACCCCACTTACGACTTGGAGTTAGCGACAGTCGTATTTGGTCTTCGGATTTGGAGACATTATCTCCTGAGGGAGAAATTCCGTTTATTCACAGACTACAAGTCCCTACAATACCTCTTCATGCAGAAGGAGCTGAATATGCGTCAACGTCGGTGGCTTGAGTTTGTGAAGGATTATTAGTTCGATATTCAACACCACCCAGGAAAGGCTAATATGGTAGCAGACGTGTTGAGTTGCAGGCTAGTAGGTGAGGTGGCCGAGGTGTGGAAAGCAAAGTGGAAGGAGTTGAGACACCAGGACACAGTGTCCCGATCATTCATGTCTGTGATGATAGTTACGCCCCAGATTGTTATGAAGGTGATACATGCCTAGGTAGTCGACCCGTTCTGTTAAGAGCAAATAGTACAATTATTAGCAGATGGGGCCAAGTCTTATACAGTTAGTTCAGACCGGCTCTTACGCTTCAATGGAAGGTTAGTTGTTACTGAGGTGGAGGACTTGCGGCACGAGGTAATGACAGAGTCGCACAGTTCACGATTCGCGATACATCCTGGTGGAGATAAAATGTACCAGGATCTGAGGCGACAGTACTGGTGGAGTGGGATGAAGAGAGACATTGCCGAGTTCATTTCGAAATGTGCTAGTTGTCAGCTAGTAAAGGTGGGCTATCAGAGGCCAACAAGACTTTTACAACTATTAAATATTCCTATGTGGAAATGGGAGAGAATTTCCATGGACTTCATCACGGGGTTACCTACATCGCCAAGAGGTCACGACTCCATATGGGTTATCGTGGATCGATTGACAAAGGTTTTTCACTTTCTGCCAGCCCGGACAGACTACACTACGGGACAATATGCCCAGATCTTCATAGCTGAGATAATGAGACTCCATGGGGTTCCTCTCAATATTGTATCTGATCGAGATACGATATTTGTATCACGATTTTGGGAGAGTTTTTAAGAATACATGGGTACGGAGTTACAGTTGAGTACAACATATCACTTGCAGACAGATGGGAAGACCGAGGGGACGAATTAGATGTTGGAAGACATGTTGCGTATGTGCATCCTAGACTTTGGAGGTGGTTGGGATCAGTATCTTCCACTGGCGGAGTTTGCCTATAATAACTCCTACCAGTTCACTATTGATATGGCTCCATTCGAGGCGTTGTATGGTAGACCTTGTCGTTCCCCAGCATGTCGGCTAGAGGTGGGGGATAACAAACTCCTTGGGACGGATGTGATTCAGGATACTTCGATGAGGATAGAAATGATACGGAGTCGTATTCGGATAGCTCAGGACCGACATAAGAGTTATGCCGATGCCAAGAGGTCCTTTCGAGAGTTCAATGTGGGGGACCAGGTGCTGCTCAGAGTATCTCCTATGAAGGAGATTATGCATTTCGGGAAGAAGGTGAAGCTAGCGCCAAGATATGTGGGACCATTCCCTATAATCGAGCGAATTGGTCCAGTTGCGTATAGACTTGTGTTACCGAAATACTTGCATAGGGTCCATGACGTGTTCCATATTTCCTCACCGAGGAGTTATCTTCGGGATGATCTGGCCCATACTCACATTGCTTTAGAGTCTATCGATATACAGCCTGCTAGTTTCTATGAGGAGGGGATGGTTGCTATTCTATACCATAGCAAGAGAAAATTGAGATCGAAGATAGTATCGTTAGTACGTGTTCAGTGGCGGCATCATAATGCCGAGGAGTCTACCTAGGAGTGCGAGGATGAGATGCACGAGCATTATTCAGAGTTATTTTTGCCAGGTATATTTTATTTCTGAATTTTGGGACAAAATTCAGTTATTAGGGGGGAAGTATGTAATACCCCATAATTTTATTGATATTTTAAAGGGATTAATTAAATTAAATGGGATAATTAATTGAAAATTAATCCGAATTTAAATGCTAGCGAGACGTGAGTTGGTATTTTATTATGATAATAATGTTGAATATTACTGGGTGAATATGGTATTATATGATTATTGAATTTATTAAAAATTATCGCGAGTCATAAATATGATAATTCAGGAAATTAAGTTAGGACGCGCATGTCAGTCGCGTCAGGAATCGTTTTAAATGAATTTAAAAGTAAATTATAATTCTATCATCCGTATGGTCATTTTGAGTGTGCTAGCGTGTTCGGAAGGGCCGAAATAGTCAGAAAACACTAGCCGAGGGTATAGTTTGGGTCCCGAGGCATTTTTAGGCCAAACTGGCAACCCGGGAGGGTATTTTAGTCATTTTAATTTTTAAGGAATATTGACCCACGAAATTTAGGCTTTATTTATCAGCCAATAATAGGGCTATTAGGGCCATTATTTGTCAAAAAGCAAGGAGTGGGCAACGTGAGAAAGATGAGAAGTTACAAGAAGGTTGAAAGGCCATAACCACCACACACTGCCACTATTTGCCGGAATTGTGACCGGAGAGAGGAAGAGAACCAACCCTTAACGTCATCAATGGATCAGAACATCAAATTCCCAGGCAAGTGATTTGATTCATTAAGTTTCAGCTAATAATTTATCCATAATAGTGTAGGATTTGATGATAGCCATGAATAATGATTAAAACTCACGAAATTTGGAGATGGAACCTTAATTTTGGATAGGATTTGCAAGTAGTTGGATTCTGGAAGTATTCCCTTAACAAAATTATAACCCTTGATTAATTACAAACGGATTTAGGAAGAGATGTATGATGATTCTTGAAGAAAATAGAAAAATAGGGTTTTTCATGAAAATAGGATGATTTGATCCAAGAAAAGTCTAATTGATGATGATTTAAGAGTTATGGAACGTTAAAAATCATGTAATTAGGTTGTATAATGACCCAATATGTTTACTTTAGGATTTGACATCTTGTAATGAAGATTTGGGAGAAAAATGGGACTGAAAATGAAGGAAACCCGTAGCCTGCACCTGCTTGATCGATCGATCGACATTCATAGGTCGATCGATCGATTGGGATCAATCGATCGACACCCATAGGTCGATTGATCGATCTCCCCAGAAACTGTGACCTTTTCCCCTTTTTGAATTTAAGTGTTGTTGACCATTGAACGTTGTAGTTGGGGATTATGTGAATACATTAGGACTTGAGGAAGACCAGTAGGGATATTTTTGAACCCCGAAACATATTAGAATTTGGTTGGAATGTAGTGTTGAATTTATGAGTGTTCGACGAGTAATTTCCTATTTTATGATGCGAGAACATGATTTAAATTCTTAGGAGTGATAAGTTAGGATTTGGGATAAAAATAAGGACCTTAGAGTACTGAATTGATATGTGGGATATGTAGGAGACTTAGTAATCTCTTTGGATAGCTTTTAAGTACTCGAAACTATACGATGTGAGGCTCATCGACAATATATATTATGTATAATCTGGAATAATAATAGTGTACGAATTAGACTAATGGTATAGGGATGAGAATATGCCTTTAATAATATAACAAGTTATCTAAGCTGTGTGAATGCTTAGTATATGAATGTTTTATGTGTATGACATACCTATGTTACTTGCTATCACGGGAGTTCGGCTTTCGAAATAGGACCATCTAATCTTTGTGTGCCTACAGGGGGATTTAGATTGGTACCTTAAGGACATAGGGTTGTGAATGGCTTATTTGTGAGTTGATAAGTCAGCTGACCATGAGAGCGTAGGTACGTGAATGACCCATGGGTATGTGAACTATGTTTGCCTCCAATATGTGTGATCTTGTTTATTACAACGGTTCCTGAGAGATTCGAAACTCGTAGTCCTTATGTACGTGATGTATCGGAATTTGATAGCAGAGTATGAGTGCACCGCAGCTTAGCCTAAGGGTGCCCTATTTGTATATTTATGTTGAGAATAATATACTTATGATTATAACGTACTGTGAATATGAATAATTGAGACATTTTGAATGGGATTAAAAATGAGAATTTCCTATCGTAATTATTATGAATTAATCTGATCAATGATAAGGTGCGTCACACGAAGGATATTTTAGAATGATATGAATAGACCCCTTATTATATTGTGAAGACAAGAAGTGGTACAGACTAGTTAGTTAACGTCATAACTTGTACGGGTTAAGGATATACGTTAGGCGTGCACATTAGTTGAGAGGTGAGGAACTTATTTGAGAGCACGTGACTAACATGTATTTAATATTCAATGTTTAATGAAATTAAACACTTGCTATATTTTTAAACTATTTTCACCTCGGGCTCTGAGCCATTTGCTTTCAAATATATTTTTCTTATAAACCTTTTAGGTGTCCAGACAGAGGGACGCCAAGCATAGGAGTTCCATTACATTGACATGCTGTAGCTCATGTGAAAGTTACAGGATCTCGGTCTTAGACGCCTCCACATTCTGCATTTGATTCTATTCAGGGTCATTCATCAGTTAGGGCATGTCGCCCATTTCCATTTAGAGATAACATTCTCAGACTTTCAGTTTTATTTCCGTGTTGGATTTATTTATTTATTCAGACTTTGTATTGAGATTTATTCAGTATTTGGATTATTCAAGGGAGTGTTACCCCAGACTCATTTTATTTATTCCATTATTGTTCTATTATGATTGTGATGTGGATGTGGTATATTTAACTTATAATTTAATTGGTTGCATGTTATTTTAATTTAATAAAATTTGGCAACTCACTTTTTAAATATTCGGTGGCTAGTAATTGTTTAAAATGCTTTCCGCAGTGATGATATGAACTGAACCAACTTGACATTTTGTATTAATTTGAATAAATGAGTAGCTACCCGGTATTTAATTAGTCGGGGTGTCACACTTCTAACTCCAAGTTAGCATTTTTTCAATTTCATTATCTCTTTATATAACTAGTGGAAGGCAACTTGAAGTTCACTCTCCTCTTCCTTTTCTTCTTCTTCTTCTTCTTCTTCTTCTTCTTCTTCTTCTTCTTCTTCTTCTTCTTCTTCTTCTTCTTCTTCTTCTTCTTCTCTACCATCACTTATTTGGGAATCATAAATAATGACCTCGGAATTTTCATGCTCATAATCATCATCACTGAAAGATTTTTAATCAAGGCTTACATAATCAGACATGAACGTGATGTATTTGCACTTAATGGGGGAATTGGGTTCCTCTTCCAGTTCACTATCACTATGGTTTGCATTGCACGCCTTCGATTTCTTACCTTCCTTCCTTAGTTTAGTGGGACACTCATCTGCCCTATGGCCATAACCATAACACCTGAAGTATTTATCTAAATCATCCATCCTAAAATTATTATTACCATATTTAGGTAATTTTACAGTATTATTAAACTTGCTCTTGCCAAACTTCTTTTCAACTTTCTATTATTTTTCAAACTTTTCAATTTTTTTAAACTTCTTCACAAACATGGCCATATCATCATAATCGATGTCGAACTCATCATTCAAAATAAGTAATTCCTCCTTTTAGGATTTCAAAGAAATGCCCTTATCTTTCTTCATCTTTTTAGAGGAAAACATGTCGAATTCTTAGGTTTGAAGATCACCCACAAGCCCTTTGAGTTTCACAGAATCTAAAGACCCAAGGAATTCAAAACGACCACTTTAAAATTAAATCTTTCAGGAAAGGACCTTAAGATTTTATTAACTACTCGGGTTTTATGTATTCTCTTTCCTAAGTTAAAAGGCGAGTCTACAATATCAAACAGTCTAACGTATAATTCATCGAAGGATTCACTCTCCTCCATCCTAATGGTTTCAAATTAAATGGCGAGATTTTAGAGTTTGGAAGCATTGACGGTACTAGTTCCCTTATGGGATAGTTGGAGTATATCCCAATATTCTTTAGATGTCTCACACGTCTGTATACGGCAAAACTCCTCCGACGTGACTGCATAAAACAACACATTTAGACTACGTATATTATAATTAGACAATTTGGGCTCATCCTCCCTCCAACTTTCTACAGGTTTAGAGACCTGAAGTTCACCTACTAAAGTCATGGGTGGGGTCCACTCCTTAATAATAGTTAACCAAATCATTTCATCGATGTCCTTAGGTGTTGACTTCATACGTGCTTTCTATTACTTGTAATACGACCCATCAAACATCGGTGGACTAAAAAGAAACTGACCCTCTATATAAAAACCACTCGAATTCATGCCTAAACACCAATCTATCAAAATAACTTAGTGCTCTCACTTTAATTGAAAGTCCTAACGGGTTATATATGGAAAAGATTCAAAACATGCAAACCATTATTTTTAAATTTTTTGCAAATTGAAGTTCAATTAAACAAGTTACCTAAATTAAACTTTGCACCAATTAAACAAAGTTGTGTTAAGAAGATTAATCAATTTTATATTAACCTAAAACATGCATCTAGGTGATAGAAAGATAAAATAAAAGTAATCACACAACACGCTAATGTACGAGGAAAACCCACAACGGGAAAAATCTCGGACGACCCAGCCACACAAATTCACTATGATAAGGAATTACAAAAGTTGACAGATAATTTACACAAGGACTCGACGCCTTCACAATACATTACACGTCTTTGATCTGTAACCTCTTATAATGACATGCAGGAGTCCACTTATACACTGCCACAATGTGTGAGTCCACACATGCCTCAGTATCCACCAGATATTCTCAACAACCATATACAGATTGGAACACATAATCCAATGCTTCTTCACTACAATACCACATCACAGAGTCCAACGTGTGCAAACATCAAACTGTGTATGGATTCCACCGTACAAAATTATTCTCATTTGGATTAAGAGAATAAACCTTGGTGTCCACAAACTAGATGTCAAAGCATATATAAATGAAACTTGGATATCTAAATGATTGGGTGTAAATTAGGGTTTGGGTTTGAAAAACTTTATCATAATTAAACATATACACATATAGAGATCTTTGGAAGAGTTTGGGAACTCAAAAAGAATGAAAATGTATCTAATAAAACTACTGCTCCGTAACCCTATTTATACTAGGTTTTCCAAAAATGAGATAAGTATGAAAAAGCTGAAGAAAACCTAAATTTTGAATAACGTGACACCTCGTTTGAACTAAGTCCCATTCAAATGAAGTGGTTGTTGTCGTTCGAACCAATATCTAAGGACATATCCAACGAAAAACCATTTTAGGTTAAAAAATTATTTGTTTGAAGTTTGTTGGAGCTAGGTTCTAGAGAGATGCCTTAGCTCATTCGAACGACTTTGCTAATGCCGTTAGAATGACCTAAAATTTTTTCCTAAAATCATTTTAAAAAAATTATACCCCAAACTAAATTATCCAAGGATAAAAAATATACGCATTATACCTGAGAGATCGTTAGAAAATAAGACGAAATGTGGCATGAAGCACGACACGATGAATGTAGAACTTCTAACTTGACCACTATGTCTTAAAGGAAACACGTTGTATGCTTGAAAGGAAAACACAATCAAGTTATAACATACGACTCAATTTTTTTTAGTATGGAATAAGCCAGAGCATACAAATAAGCTCTATTAAAAAAATTGCCCTTACACTTTCCATAGTCAAAGCATCAACCACTTTTTCAAGTTCAAAACACTTCAATTGAACATTTTAAAAAGTTTCTTCTTTCTCATCATGTTCATTTAAAAAAAAATCATTTTTGTCGAAAGTTTGATGTTATACTTTTTGAGTTTTGAGACTCTTGATAGAGTTTGCTAAAATTCTCTTGAATGTCATCAACTTCTTCATCACTTCCATCTTGTTAATTTTGGATTGAAGTGTGTGAATTCTTGATACTAACTAAAGATGAGTCACTCAAAGACCTATCAGTCGAAGCTTTAACTATATTCTTTCTCACCACAATATCTAATGAAATTTGATCTTCACTCACTCATTCACTTTCACCTAGCCTAACTATAAAGGCTATTTCACTTTCACACTCACCGCCATAGGAACTCTCATCACTCTCAGTTTTTGAGTTACTCAAACTTGCTTTATACATCTTCTTCTTTTTCTCATCACCTTATTTATTTTACTTAAGTTTTTTCAAATATGTAGTGCACACATTGATACGATGACTAACTCCACCACAACCAAACCATTGGTCTTCATCCTTATACATGTTCTTCTTATAATCACATTTCTCAACAAAAGAGTTATGTTTAATACGCTTGTATGGATTTTGTTCAAAATTCCTTCCATTTTTTGGTAATTTTTATAAAATTTGCTGAATAATTTAATAAAAAGTGACATATCTACTTCAACATTCTCTTTGGGTTTCTCAACACTCTTCGTAGATGTGTTCTCACTTGTCTCAACAACAAACGCCAAGTATTTCTTTGGTTTAGGAACAACCACACTTTCTTCGTGACAATAAATTTATAAACATCCTACCAACTCCTTAAGGCTGCTCGTATCAGTATCGTTCACTTAGTTAAAAATTGCAACCTTAGTGACTCACAACTTTGGTCTCTAGGGGATCTTCTAACTAAGATTTAAAGAAGTTATAACAACTTCTGTCAACCTAGTGTAGTAGTCGTTAAAGGAATCATTCTCCTTCATTTTCATCATTTCAAATTTAGTCACAATATGTTGCAACTTTGCACGTTTCACACTTGATGTACCTTCATAAGTTACTGTAAGGATATCACATGCCTCTTTAGCTTTATCGCAATTTGAGAATGCAATTATACTATTGTGTTTTCATGGAAACAAACAAGGCGTTCAATGCAATCGAGTTGCATTGCATCCGTCGAAAGCATTCTCGATTTATTCACCCTAACTCCATCTTCTTTAATAGTTGGGCAAATCCATCATTCCTCAATACTCACCCACACACGCTCATGTTTTGACTGTAAATGTGTTCTCATTTTAACTTTCCAATGCCCAAAGTTTGAGCCATGAAAGTACGGTGGACAATTAGAGGAACTTAAATTGCAGTATTGATCCATCTAATAAAAGCAATCACAAATCTCAAACAAGAAATATGAGGGCAAAAACACAATTAACACACAAACAACACATAACCAACTCAAGCACGTTAATGCACAAATAAGAACACCTTGTTTTGGTACCAATTGACAATGTGCGTAATAAATGCAAGTGTTTAACCTACAACAAACCTAAAGGGCTGCGGGGGACTAGGTTTGATCGCATCTCATTGTCAATTTTTTGAATTCGATGATATTACTTGCAAATTCAAATCACTTGACACATATTTTAACAAAATGATTGAATTATGTCTTGATGAACTCACACAATAAGTTAATTAGGTAAATCTAGATGAGAAAACTAGATATAGTATACCTAATACAATTTTAAGCCTATTCACTAGATTCAAGTGTGATTTAAGTGATGCATGTGATCAAATACGTGCAATTGAATAGAAAAAAATCACAATTATCGATGAGACAAAGTTAATGAGGACCCCCCAAGGGGTAAAGAACCTCGACGCACTCAAATTTTTATTTCTCCTTGAAAAGATGTTTTACACAAGGCAAGAAGATATCTCTCACACAAGCTCTCTCGTGTAATTACCCATGGACACTTTCCCCCATAGATGATGAAAATCTACATAGAGCTCCATGGTGCAAATGTGGAACTCCAATCTTCTCCTTACAATCAACGACACACTTCAACTCCTCTAATTAATCAAAATCCCCCTCTTTTAAATCAAGGATAGTGAGTTCATGTCAATGCAAAAATAGTTTCAGGACTTCTAGTAGGCTAGTGATGATCCGATAAAAAACACTTTAAATTCCCTTATAAAATACTAAGATCAAGCCATGGATCCAATTTGAAATAGCTTATGAGGAATAAGTGAAATTTGAATAAGAGAGTAGAAAAAAAAGCTCTCAACTTTAAAAATACGCTTCGAGAGGTTTTTCAATTGTGCAAAATTCATATCATAACAATTGGGAGGGAAAATTATCTATTTATTGGAAATTTTCAAATTCTGGCTCTGTCGTGTACGCGATTGACCTTTTTCCTTGTGCACAATTTCTAACAGTAAGGAACTATGGCCAAGGCCGTGTGCGCGAGCACAAAATGATGTCGTGCGGACACATTTTGTGCACACGGACATAAAAAATTATTGTGCGAATGGTTAAGGCTGTAAAACTTTAAAAAACCTTAACTTTGCACGGAACCAAAGACCAACTCTCAAAAGTCATTTTCTCAAACTTTTGAGATAATTTTAACACTTGTTCGATCAATATTTTAAACATCCTCACACATTTAAAAAAAAATGATGTGCAAGTGTGTGTGTTTAGCTTTTGGAAATTCATAATTACTACAAAAAGGATGTCACCTTCAATCCAATTGAACATATAGCAATGAAGGTCTTCAATAAGCTGCTTGCAAGATCTTTGATCTTCAAAGGTCCATCTAATAAAAATGACCAAGATCACTCAATCATATTAAGTCTATGTGACTTGAATGACTCCACGACTCAAACATTTTGTTAGGGTATATCACCAACTAAAATTAATTATAAAATCACATATTCACTTTTTCCTTTATTTTTAATCCTCATCTTTTAAAAATATCTAAAAAAACATGCAACTATAATATTAATATTCCATATATTCCATAATACTCTGAAGGAATTCGTGATCTAATCAAGTTAATATCATAAAACATAGAGAAAGTGTAAGGAAATTGGGAATTATTTGTTTCATGTAGCCTCATACTCCACCTTTGATTTGATAATAATTCTTACGTAGGATTATTTCTATATAAAGTGATTGGATCCTTTATCATGGTAACTTATTACGAATTTTCTTATTTTTGTGGTTAAGCACTGTAGCAAGTGGATTTTTTTCATATAGGTAATATTTATATGTTTATGTTGTAAATATATTAAACAATATATTTATTTTGTATCTTTCAATTGGGAATTACTCTGGTTTTGTTATTTTTATTGTATATAAATTTTCATTCATAAAACTATCCATATTATCAGATATTTCATTTTTGAAATGTGTTGGAATGCTATATTGCAAGATTTAAAAGCCGCATGCGCATCGCGCAAGTTTCTAGATAATAATAGAATATTGTTACAATATAAGAGTCCTAACCAAATGTGGACATTCATATTAAATAGATATGATCAAAATACTCCCCACTCAATGTACACCATTTACACCACTAAATGATTGTTTCCCCATTAAAACTTTACTAAGGTAACTTCAGTGGGAAAAAATAAAATGAAGGAAAAAGAGTATAATTTTTGTGACCATAGAATCGATGTTGAACGTGCTTAATGTTGCCTACTTAAAATTATTACTGAGAAAACCTAGTTAAAGGAAAAATAGTATGGTGCACATATGCCCCCCCCCCCCCCCCCAACAAAAAAATGTCCTTGTATTCCTCCTTTGATAAGGTGCCCCCTGATCGGTATGTTCAATTTGTCTGTTGGTGGAGTCGACGCATTCCAATTTCGTACACAAGTTTCAGGAATGTTGCCTTTGGTAGTGACTTGATGAAAAGATCAACTAGTTTATTTTTTAAACCACCTTGCCTGACTTCAATCTAAATTTTCTTCTACAACTCGTGAGTAAAGAAAAACTTTATTGAAAAGTGCTTGATTATGTCTCCTTTGACGAATCTTTCTCTAATTTGTGTTATCCATGTTGCATCGTTTTCATAGAAACTTGGAACATATGTAATGGAAGGTGCTTGACAAGAATTACAAATAGTATTAATTAAATATCTCAGTCATACACATTTACGACTCGTATCTTGAAAGCTAAAATTCTAGAGTGGTTAGAAGAAGTAGTTGCTAAAATATGTTTAATATAACTCCAAGAAATAGCAGTATTACCAGTAAGAAATACATAATTTGTCTGTGATCGACTCTTATGAGGATTGAATAGGTATCCAAAATTTGCATAACCTATTAACTTATAACCATTAGAATTATAAGTGTAAACGAGTAGTTTGTTTTGGGAACTCAATGAATAAGTATTAGGCTTAACCCAATCTGAATGATGTGGATTAAATGTAGTTATAATCTTCAAATGAGTGTCTCGTTACAGCCTATAATAATTTGCAAGGGAGATAAATGTAATAATAGCACAAAGTAATGAAAAAAGGTTTTTAATAGATTTGATTCTAAGGGAGAAAGCAAACACTCTTAAGCTTATTAAGTAGGCAGAGGTTTCCAAGCACCAATCTGTCATTGGTGAAAATGATGCGAGAAAGGATTAAATACCTAATGATTTTCATTCAATGAAATTTTCCAAAAACTATTTTATGGGAGTAAAATCCTAGTCTTTGACGCTTATTGAATGTTCTTTTTTATAAAGTTTTTGGAGAAGGAGTAATCTGCAAGACACATTTAATCTTCAGCCACCCTAACCATACCTCACATCAAGTCTATTAAATGTGATGCAAATGTCGATGGAGCTACCATGGTGCCCCCTGACACCAGCATGTTAAGCGGCGTGACAAATCTACCAACCATCAATGCAAGGTATGTAACTAATATGACGTGCAGGGTTTAGTTAAATCTCTAATTGGACGTTGATCCAAAATATTCATTATTTTTTCGGAAATAAGTGTATTCTATTGAGTATACCTAAAAAAAATATCTCATTGACCTTTATCATGGAGTCGTCCACAATACCCTAGAGATGTGTACTTTCATTCCTTTAATGGTTAAGTCTATTACTTAATATTGCATTGATCCCTATCGTCCAATCGAGTTCCCTCGCAAGAACACAATGTCAAGCTCATTCAACGAAGACCATCAAATAGGTTACCCAAATTCTATCAAACTTGGTTTATCAGTGATATCGAAGGACCTTTTACAACTATCAATCACTTATAATCTAAAGGTGTTGTTGATCAATATATATTCTTCTCTCTTGCATAATCACTATTTTATCTTCTAATCATCATCATTTTTTTGGAATTTCATCGTTAGACCCCTCATACATTTTCCCCATGTACAAAAAGTTATTGTGTCAATGATTTTTATTATAAAACATCTGCTTTCGAAAGATCTTGGGTCAAAGCAAATCTTTTGATCTCATCATCCCATTACCATATGTATTTGGGGATATTAATTTGCATATAATGCTAACCATCACTTCAATCGTCGTTTCCCTTTTTTGCCTCATTTAATTGCCACTTATGGCAATAAAAAGACACTCTGCTTAAAGTTTCATCGACGACATCATTGTGACATTTCCCAAGGTATAGGTTAGCGTGTTGCTCTAGTGGTCGCTTATGGTGAACATAAGAAATGCTTGGTGAAGAAGCATATTGGGCCATCGTTTGGTCCTTCTAGTCTTACCGTGAGTGAATAACATTAAGAGGATGCTATTTTCATGACCAAGCTACTACTTATCCACCTATATCCTCTCTTCCTTATCAAATGATTATATACTTATCCTCTTTTCCTTTAATCTTATTTTTTAACAATTGTCAAGTAGATTCTGATTGTATATTTCTCTGTTTAATAAGGGTGCCCCAGTGTTTCCTCTAGACCAACTTTTCCACCTAGTCACTCTGTGGTATTATATCCTGGTGAGTATTGACTAGTTTGCATCATTAATTTTCCTGATGAAGTTTTAATACAAAAACCTATAATACTTCCTTCATATTCTTCACAAGCATTGGTTATAAGGCCCATATTTCAAGATGAATTCATGGAAACTCAAGCCAATGGTGGTTCAATTTTTCCTCGAATTTCCACCGAGGTATGTCCAAGTGAATCACTGTTACCCTTGACAATAGCAGTGGTAATATCATCACTACCAATAAAATACCATCGAATGGTTTTATAGTACTTACAATAATTCCCTTTTCTCTTTATTTGGTAGGTTTGTGATCAAATATGTAAGTGGAGTTGATCACTCCTATTTCTACTGGGAAAGAACTACATCTTCCCATGAGTTTCTTTGATTTTAATTCCTCATCTCCATATCAATATCTTTGATTCACGCTAACACATTAATTATTTTGAGTGTATTCGTAAGGGGTAATTCTAGATAAAGAAATTTATTTGTATTCATTGTAAATAATTGTTTATCAACATATTACTCTTTTATTTTCTCCAACGTGTCAGCATTTCGTCATTAAAGGTCCTTTGGATGCGGCTTATTCGCCTATAGCCACAATGAAAACCAATGAGGAAGCTTATAGGGAAAGTGATCCCGCCCCGTTTCTTCTGAATCTGTCATCGGTGCCCTTCTACATGTATGCCTTTTCTTAATTAGTGGAAAATTTATTTTAATGATTCACTTGTCTGATAGGTGTAACAAAATTCATGAGCTGTTTTGTTAATTAATATGAGAAAACATTAAGACGTGCTTCATCAATCAGTATGATTAAAAATTATCCATATGTTTCACTTATTTGTTATGTGTAACGAAATCCATGCACCATGCTTGTGATTGATCGATTGAGGAGCGTTGTTATCATTGATTTTATCTTAGGTACATTAGTTACTAATTTCATCAAGAGCATTGTGAACTAACATCTACGTTGCCTTACTTACTTAGCTAAAGATGATTTTAACTTTTCGTGGTTGGTGGATCGTCAAAAGTAGTTGAAGGATCCCTCCATATTATTTTTTCGTAAGAAATATTTGTATAATGTTGAGGGTGTTAAAGCTATTGAACATAATTAACTTTTTGACCCCTGAGTTGGGTCGGACCACTAAGCCCTAGAAGCTGTTGAGGAAGCTATAGTTAAAGCTATGGAATGTCATGAAGCCAACCTCAAAAAGCAAGTCGATCTAGCTTCCCAGCTGGTTTCTAGTAATGAGTTCCAATAAGGTGTTTCTACTAATCTTTCTATCGTTTTGGGGGAAATAATTTTTAATATAATAGATTCTTGTTTTTTTGTAGGCTAGGTATTTCGAATATGTAATTTGGGTTAGATCCCCCCTTTACTGTAATATTTGAATATTAATGCAAGATGTTTATTCTCTATCTCTTCTTTTGTTTCAAATCAATATACATGAACAAGTTCTTCCAAATTGTATCTTTATATATGAAACATCATCGCATGTTACAACAACTTACTTTATGGGATACATAGAGAAATCAATAAACATAATAACTGCAAAAAAATTCATTCAACGTTGTCTTTCTAACTTAAATAATCAATAATTTTAATTAAACATGATTGTGTTTAATACATTTGTTATTGACCTTGAAAGGTCTATCTTCATCAATCTTTGTAATCAAGCAATATCATGATTCGTGTGCTTCCGTGGCTACAAATAATCCCTCCTAATTTGCAGCAACTTTGGTAAAGGTAGGCTTATGATGTGGTTGATGGCGACTTTAAGCACCAAATCACCTTCCACGAAATGTTTAGGTTTAATGAAATTTTCACATGAGTATATTTGAAAGTGCTGATATGATCTATCGAGATGTTAATCCAAGTCTTCAAGATGTACATGTCTATTTTCTGGGAGCATGTTGTTTCATAAGGCATATCATGATGATGGCACTTAGAGATCCACCGATAATGCTACTTATGCTCCATACATCAAGAAGAATGGCGTATAATCAGTTGGTTTGCGTTTCATCGTTTGGTAAGCCCATAATACTATTAGAAATTTTCCATCCCACACTCTAAGAAAGTCTTCCATCATTTTGCTTGACCGTTTCCTTTGGGATATGCCACCTTTGATGTTTGGTGGATGATAGAGTACTTACATGTCAACATCGATAGTCTTTATGGGTGAAATAATATGAAAGAATGACTCTTGGAATGCCAAATCTACAAATGATTTACTCCTTTTATAAGCCGAGCAACTACTTTAATGATTGCCTTCTTCAATGGTCTAACCTCAACCCACATGGTGAAACACTACATTCAACTAGGGTCTAAATATTTTATCATAAAAAATATTGATCTTTCCTACCAGATCAAACGCCCAAGTGTAAACAGAGTAAGGTGTTGATAGCGAATGGAGATCTACCACGGGAGTATGCATATGGTTTTCATATAGGTGGAAGGTTTTGCATTTTTGTATAAACCCAACTGATTTTTTTTCCATGGTTGACCGATAACAACCCAAGGTAATTATTGTTTATATAATAGTGCCCATTTAATGTGCACCGAGTTGTGATGTTATTTCAAAACCTCCTTCGTTTCATCTTTAAGATGCATCACAACGGTGCATCAACTTTTACACTAGGCACAACTTCATCATTAATGAAATCTATACATTGTTGCCTCCAGTTTATTTGTGCTTCAATGAAATTGATATCATCGAGTTGGATAAAATCTTAATGTGGGAGAATTATCCGACCATATAGAAACAACTCACACGTGTCTGACATGCTTGATAAATGATTACAACTATGAGATAATGACATAGAGAGTCCAATTAGAAAAAATCTTGGACTTGGATTCACATCAAATTGTAACAACAATCCAAGGTCATAGAGTCCCACACGACTCAGTCTCTTTCCGTTATCTATAAATGTAACCCAATCACTTGGAAGGAGGGTCATGTAATCTTTATTATCAATAATCATTCAATAAAGAGAAATTACAACACACCGTGGATGTAGGTACGTTACCGAACCATGTATATACTTTGTCATTATTGGGTTGATCTTTATTGTCAACTTGGATTAATTGTGTTGAATTCGTAATAGTAGGATTTTACTACTTATAATTGGCGTCGCATGTGGTAAATGACTTCCTTGTCATCCAATAATAGCCAACGAGCAGTTACGTTTGATTCACATAACCCACGCCTACTATATAACGACATCCACTGTAATGATCCAAATGGGCTTCTAGTGCCTATAGTCATATGTGAGGTTCGCACTAAAAGGATTCATAACACTCCTAACTCACGCTATCATTCCCAAGAGGAACATACTATGGAAACCAATGAACAACCGAGATCTAATTGAATCTCACGCCTTGTGAAAGACTATTAATGACAACTTTGCTAACATGAGGATGCCACACGTCTCTAATGGGAAGAGAATGCTCATTTTCAGTGTTTTGTGCAAACAATAGAGCTAGAGCTCAATGGTAACAAGCACAAAGGTCATGCACGAACACCAAACCCTCAGGCGAGCAAAACTCGCAATGAAGGAAGGAGTTTGTGACGCAATTATGAGCACTTTAGAAATAGGAACGACGAGATATGGGCGAGCACCCAGCTCGTTAGGAAGCTATATTTACTAAAGAGTTGTCCATAAGGGCCCTTATCACTTTGATAAAGTCTCCTTTATCGAAATGAATAGAGGAACCATAGGCTCTTAATAAGTTTGCCACCCCTACATTCAAAATCTATGATAGGAAGAATGACCTATCAATTATGTTCACCAGTACATGCAAGGCATAACCCTTTATCTAAGAGAAAAATTTATAATTGCTTGTTATTTATTTTTTATTAGGCTTATCCCATTATACCCAATTACACCTTCATAAACGTTCTCAAATCTTCAAGTGAAGAGGAGCTAGTGACCATATGTAAGAATCGAACATCGAGCGCCACTACTTTAGTCGAGAAGGTTTATGAGGTGGTTTTAGGAATCTTACTTTTTTCAGGAGTCTTTTCAAAGAGTTTGAATTTATAAATATTTTTAAAAGTTTTTAAAAAATTTTCATGTTTGTTAGAATGACCATAGATGTCATTCGTACGAGTTTACACGGCTTATTAGAACACTTTGTAGTTTCGTTCGAATGAGTTCTTAAGTCACATCTTTAGGCAGGCCTTAGAATGTCGTTCGATCATTCGTTAAAAGTGCGTTCAAATGAGATGGGGTGATTCATTCGAACGAGTATGCGAGATTTTGTTTTTCAGCCGATTTCAAATTCAATCTTTCATGTTTATCCTTAGGTGATCTCTTTCCCTATAAATAGAGATGCGGGGAAGCATTTGTTTTCAAGCCTTTTGAGAGTTATTTTTGTGATCAAACTCTTCAAAATTCTCATCCAGGCCCCTCGAATCATTTAGGAGTAATTTACCAAACCGAGAAGAACGTATTTTGAGTTCTAAACCCGGTGGAGACCATTTTTCTATTACTGATTTATAGAGTCGCGACTCTATTTCTAAGAGCAAAGTAATTGAGATTCCTGAGGCCGATCGGTAGATACCGAGACAAGAGCTGCTTGATGTGTGCGATGTTGGACTATACCATTTTCTGTTAAATATTTGAAGAAACTATTGCACTAAAATTAGTGGAGCTCAAAGTTGTTTATAAATTTGTATTGGTCTGTCGTGTCTAAAAAAGTACTGAATATATGTTTATCCAAAAAGAATTTTTCCTCTGTCTTCTTCCCATTCTATTTTGGTTTGGATTTTTTGTTTGTGATTTGGCTTCATATTATCTTGCACGTTCACGTAAGTTTAATCACGACAGAATCTGGCTAAAATGAATTTTATGTGTGTGTGACCTACTATATGTAATTTCCATATAACCCGCATTCTCAAATTGATATCAGAGCAGATTACACTAATTTATTGTGTGATGTCTATTTTGGGACCATATGGATAACATGTATAATAGGGTACCTATTTTGTATGGATCAAATTATGCATATTGGAAAGATCTAATGAGGTCGATTTTGAAATCGATTGACAAGAGATTTTGACTTATTTGTGAAAGAGGGTGGACACGACCCACCGTGACTAATGACGATGTCATAAGTCTTAAACTTGTCACTGCCTGGACTGTTGACAATTTTAGATGGATCAATTTTAAATCCTGAGGCATAAGTGCTATTTCTAGTGTAGACACTCCCGACGAGTTTCGTCATGTTATGACGTGTACCATGTCTAAAAAAGCATGGGATATCCTCCAACTCATTCACGAGGGTACCAACATTATGACAGCTTCTAAGCTTCAAGATCTCACCACATAATTAGAAACTATTAACATGCTAGAGAGTAAAACATGTGATAAATTCTATGCACGATTATCTAATATCATTAACTCTAGTTTTAATTTGGGTGTGAGAATTCCTGAGACGAGGGTAGTTGAAAAGATTTTGAGATCTCTCCCATCCTGATTTATTGCTAAGGTTACTTTCCTTAATTCTTTGGGAATCTTAGATACTTTTAGGTTAGAATAACTCATAGTATACCTTCAAACCTACGAGCTAGATATGTTCCCTGAAGCTAAAAGGAAAAAGGAAGGATTAGCCTTAAAAGTTAAAAAAAAAAGAACGGGAAAAAGGTTTTTGACTCCAATTCCGAGTTTGATTTTGAGCTTGATGATCTAGCATTTTTTGTGAAAAATTTCAAAAAATTTCTTAAATTTAACAAAGAAAATTATTCCAAAGAAAATAAGACTTTTGAGATAAATAAAAATTACAGTGAGTGCAATAATCTTTGCGGGAATGATCAACATAGAGTGAGAGGAGATCAACTTAGGAAAATTGAGTCGAAGAGATGTTATGAATGTGAGGGAAAAGGAAACAAAGCCCATGAGTGTCCCACTAGGCTGAAGAGACAGGGCAAAGTAAAATTGCATATAATGCCGCTCTTAGCGATTGTGATGTCGAGTCGACAGATTCCAGGGATGAATCACCGCATGGATGTAACTTCACTATGTTCATGCCTAGTCATGTTAGCACATCAAGTACTTATCATACCGATGAGGGTGTTTCTAAACATGATGACCTCGATAGTGAGTCAAACTATATCGAAGATAGTGGGGAGATGATGTTTTGAGTGATGAATAATGTGGCCTCCAACATGTCTACGTCGAACTTTACACTGAGTCATTTAAAATAAAAAATCAAAATAAGAATTTAGCGCTTAGGGTGTTTGTAATACCCCGTAATTTTAATGACTTTTAAAATGGGTTATATTTTAAATTAATGGATTAATTGGATCTTATTATAAATTAATTCATTTGGGTTTTATCCGAATTGTGGATATTAAAATGGATGATTCTGAATATTACTTAAACATATTTAGGTAATATATGAATATGATGTCATTATTATGACAGTGTGATATAATTTCGGTAATTTGGATTTTTTAGTCAGACGCGGTATGGGACGTGTCGGGACTAATTTATTAAATTAAAAAGGAAATTTATTTTCTATCGACCTTATAGTCATTTCGACTGCGCCGTTGCGTCCGGAAGGGTTGAAATAGTCAGAAAAGTCTATTTGGATGTTAATTTTGAGTCTCGGGTCATTTGGAAATGAAAAGACAACCCAAAAAGGCATTTTGGTTATTTTTACAAGGGGGATGAATAGTGATTTCGGGTTTTGTCTTATTATAAGTATTTGGAGATTAGTGTATGTAGGTTCATTTCATCTCTTCTACACAAAATTGAAAAGTCATCTTCTTAGAGAGAGTGGAAGGTTGCTTGGAAAGAAAAAGAAGTTTGCTTGGGAAGGAGGAGAACCAAAGGTCAAAGGTCACCACCACCATCACCACCTGTGTTATTCAACTCCAAAGGATCAGATCTTCATTAGAGGCAAGTGTTTGATATTTGCAATTTAAGTTCGTATATTGTCCATGTTAGGATAGTTATAAAAAGAGATGATTTTCATGCTTGGAAGATGAAAGGATATAGTTGTTAATGGATTTTTGGAATCTAAAAATATATAGGAATTAAACTCATGTTGTAGGTAGTTAGTAATCCAATAAATATTCATCAATCTGTGGAAGAAATTCTGAAAATAATTTAGTGTTCTTGAAGATAATTTGTTGATAATTTTCTAGAAAAAGAGGCAAAAACGAGTGGAATGAGAAGAGCCAATTTGGAATGTTTAGATCTTCTTTTTGAGTGCATTTGGATGAGATTTAAGAAAAACTCAAAACATATACCCGACTCAATTTTTCGTGTAGAATCCAAATCTGAAATCGGATTGATGATTTGAATAATTTTTGGATCTGATTTTTCTGAGTATTTAAAATATGAGAATTCATGATGTTGTTTCTTTTTAATGTTGGTTCTTATCCCAAAACTTTTGTAGATCTTCGGTGATTATTAATTGGATATTATGCGACTTAGAGAAGATCAGTAAGCCCTATTTAAGATTTGAATTAATTTGATTGGGATTTAATTGATTAGAATTATGATAATTAAAGTTAAAGAGATTTCGGTTGCTATATTCATGTGTTGGATTCTAATCTGTTTGTATGAGGATTAAGGATAGTTCAAGTAGGGGAGATTTAATATAACACCTGGGTAGCCTTAGGGTTACAATTTAAACATCAAGGACTGAGTTTAAGCTCATTATTAATTTCGCAAGGGCTGAGTGTAGTACAAGAGCGTAGTGGTATGGCTCCTGGATAGAGATGGGAGTTTAGAACACATTTGGTTGAAAGAGGGGATGAGGTTATTCCGATCGCATATTTGAAGTTGACGAACCTCCTCGAGCGACAAAGTTAAGAAGTAGTGTATCGGGGTGATTCCTTGTTTGGATTTCGCTTGCGAGACACCCCACGCATGAAACTAATAACCGTTGGGAGTCGAAATAAGTTAGGTCCTTAGTATATGAGTTTGTAACCTTTGCGACAAATATTATAATGAAAGTGGTACGATAGGGTGTATGGGCGCCCTGGATGGTTGAATGGTAGTAGTTTTCATAATTGTGAAAGAGTGAGTAGTTGTGACTTCAGGATTTATTTGTGTAATAAGTGAGGATCATTTTTCCCAAACTTTGTCTGGAGGACGGTATAGGGAAGATTGGGTATAACCTAAATTTGATTCAGTTGGAACTATATGGTGAGACTTAGTTTAACATCGATGGGGATTTTTGTTAATGTACTGTATGGGCGGTACTACTTAGATTTCTTATGATGAGAGATTTATACTCGGAGTTGACCTTACCGGTATGACTTATATTCCTGAATTTCGGGACGAAATTCTGTTATAAAGGGGGAAGTATGTAATACCCCGTAATTTTAATGACTTTTAAAATGGGTTATATTTTAAATTAATGGATTAATTGGATCTTATTATAAATTAATTCATTTGGGTTTTATCCGAATTGTGGATATTAAAATGGATGATTCTGAATATTACTTAAAGATATTTAGGTAATATATGAATATGATGTCATTATTATGACGGTGTGATATAATTTCGGTAATTTGGATTTTTTAGTCAGACGCGATATGGGACGTGTTGGGACTAATTTATTAAATTAAAAAGGAAATTTATTTTCTATCGACCTTATAGTCATTTCGACTGCGTCGTTGCGTCCAAAAGGGTTGAAATAGTCAGAAAAGTCTATTTGGATGTTAATTTTGAGTCTCGGGTCATTTGGAGATGAAAAGACAACCCAAAAGGGCATTTTGGTTATTTTTACAAGGGGGATGAATAGTGATTTCGGGTTTTGTCTTATTATAAGTATTTGGAGATTAGTGTATGTAGGTTCATTTCATCTCTTCTACACAAAATTGAAAAGTCATCTTCTTAGAGAGAGTGGAAGGTTGCTTGGAAAGAAAAAGAAGTTTGCTTGGGAAGGAGGAGAACCAAAGGTCAAAGGTCACCACCACCATCACCACCTGTGTTATTCAACTCCAAAGGATCAGATCTTCATTAGAGGCAAGTGTTTGATATTTGCAATTTAAGTTCGTATATTGTCCATGTTAGGATAGTTATAAAAAGAGATGATGTTCATGCTTGGAAGATGAAAGGATATAGTTGTTAATGGATTTTTGGAATCTAAAAATATATAGGAATTAAACTCATGTTGTAGGTAGTTAGTAATCCAATAAATATTCATCAATCTGTGGAAGAAATTTTGAAAATAATTTAGTGTTCTTGAAGATAATTTGTTGATAATTTTCTGGAAAAAGAGGCAAAAACGAGTGGAATGAGAAGAGCCAATTTGGAATGTTTAGATCTTCTTTTTGAGTGCATTTGGATGAGATTTAAGAAAAACTCAAAACATATACCCGACTCAATTTTTCGTGTAGAATCCAAATCTGAAATCGGATTGATGATTTGAATAATTTTTGGATCTGATTTTTCTGAGTATTTAAAATATGAGAATTCATGATGTTGTTTCTTTTTAATGTTGGTTCTTATCCCAAAACTTTTGTAGATCTTCGGTGATTATTAATTGGATATTATGAGACTTAGAGAAGATCAGTAAGCCCTATTTAAGATTTGAATTAATTTGATTGGGATTTAATTAATTAGAATTATGATAATTAAAGTTAAAGAGATTTCGGTTGCTAGATTCATGTGTTGGATTCTAATCTGTTTGTATGAGGATTAAGGATAGTTCAAGTAGGGGAGATTTAATATAACACCTGGGTAGCCTTAGGGTTACAATTTAAACATCAAGGACTGAGTTTAAGCTCATTATTAATTTCGCAAGGGCTGAGTGTAGTACAAGAGCGTAGTGGTATGGCTCCTGGATAGAGATGGGAGTTTAGAACACATTTGGTTGAAAGAGGGGATGAGGTTATTCCGATCGCATATTTGAAGTTGACGAACCTCCTCGATCGACAAAGTTAGGAAGTAGTCACTTCTACCAGTGCATGTACACAGGATTTTCTTGTTTGGTTCCTTGTTTGGATTTCGCTTGCGAGACACCCCACGCATGAAACTAATAACCGTTGGGAGTGGAGAGATGTTATAGGATGCGAGGATAATTAAATTATGAAGTAAATATATGATATTTTAATACGTGGAATTTAAAGAGATATAATGCTACGTATAATCTAAGGTTAATGTGAGTACCTTGTTGTTAGTATACTATATGTATGATAATACCTATTTGATTGATTAATGATTATGTGTATGTCATACCTAGATTACTTGCTATCGGTGGGAGGTTTGCGCTTGAGGGCAGTCATATCCTGATGAATCCATGGGATCTTTGATTTGTCGCTCGAGAACATAGGTCTATGAAAGACTTATCGGGGAGTTGATAAGTCCGCTGACTATGGGTACGTAGGTATGTGCGTGACCCATGGGTATGAGAACTATGTTCGCCTCCAATGATTGTGTTGTTGTTAATGGTTCGAGGTATCCTTACCGAACCTTTTGTCTCTTATTCGGCGACCAACGATATTGGGACATGATAGCAGAGTAATGCATTGCACCGCAGCTGTGACTCGGGGTGCCGTATTATATATATATATATATATATATATATATATATATATATATATATATATATATATATATATATATATATATATATATATATATATATATATATATATATAATGGATTAAATGAATGAATGGATATTTATTATGGTTAAATCTATCTACAATGATAATTGTAGATAACGGTGAATAGAGAAAGATAATTGAATTAAGTTAATGAATGTTTATTGAAAAACTTAATTCATATTAATGAGAAATGATTCATGTTAATGAGAAACGATGAGAAATGTAAATGAATAATAATGTGACGTATGGTATGGGACATATGGGGATTATGATATTGGGATGGAATTATAATATGGAGACTAGAAAAGATGAACCATTAACTAGGAGGTTAATAGGAAACGTTAGTGTGCACTCTAGTTGAGAGGTGAGAATGGCAAGTGAGAGTTGGGTCTAACATGTACATAATAAAAGATTTATTGCACTTGTTAAATACTTGCTATTTTAAAAATCATTTACACAATCGGGCTCTGACCCGTTTCCTTGCATATTTTCTTTTCTATTGTATCTTCTATATCAGGTGTCCAGCAACAGGGACGCCAACCTTAGCGGATTATGACAGGCTATGGATTTATGGAGTTTTGCTTAGACGCCTATCATCATTTGATTCACAGTATTCTCTTAGTAGGGCATGTCGCCCAAAGGATTCAGTTATCTTCTTCTATCGGGGTCAAATACTATGGTATTCGTGTCATTTTAATACATTTGATATTGTTGGGATTACTGTAATGGATTAATATTATTTAGGAATGTTTATTCCAATTGCATTCAAATTATTTTGTGTTATCTAATTGGTTATCAGTGTTGTAGAATAAAATGTGTTGTGTTATTCTTAAACTAGAAATGGATTTTGTTAAATTAAAATTTGAAAAGTTTTTAACACCAGCTTAATTGAGTATTTGGTGAGTTGTAAATGTTTTCGACAGTGATGCTAAGAATGAGCCAACTGTATATTCTGTTATAATTTGGTATGGGACTGGCCACCCGGTATTTAATTAGGCGGGGTGTTACAGTGTTATCACTATAGAATGAGTTGAAAGAGTACAGAGAGAGAAATACCTCAATGAGGATTTATTTATGTGAGCAAATTATTGTGGTTGGTGGGGAGATTTGACCAATATAGTGGCTAGTCTTACGAGAGATCTTCAAGCTTCATTGGAGACTCATGAGAAGCTTGAAGCCCACATTTCCTAACTCGAGAAAGATATCAAACGTGACTGGGTGGTCAAGGTCACTTTAGAGGACTCATATACAAAGGTTGGGAATATGTTTCTCGGTGCCGCATTAGGCTTTAAGGAGAGGCAAGGAATATGTTACGATGGTGCACCCACTTCCAATGCTTCACCCGAATCGGTTCTCAAGTTTGTTATGGATCCTTATGGGCCTCAACCTAAACCACCAAGGAGAGATCGTTCGAAGCGTTTTAATCAAGGTAGACCCAAGTCTGTCTATATTTTTTCCCATTGCAAATAAATAGGTCACCATAGGAAGTTTTGTTTTAAGCTAGGGAGAGTTTTCACACACATGCTCCCACACCCGCTCCCACACGAGTTCACACACGTGTTCCCATACATGCTCCCACACGAGTTCACATACGGTGTTCCCATACATTCTCCCACATATAACCATTGAAATTTTGATAGTCTTCTAGAGCAATTGGAGTTTTT
Source organism: Sambucus nigra (assembly GCA_949130495.1). NCBI lineage: Eukaryota > Viridiplantae > Streptophyta > Magnoliopsida > Dipsacales > Adoxaceae > Sambucus > Sambucus nigra. The sequence continues at coordinate 459,297,651 of OX422217.1, forward strand.
AGTCAAGACTTCTCAATATTTGACGGGGTAATTTCAAAGGATATCTACTCCTTTTGAGACCACCTCCTGGACTAATGATTGAGGTTATGAATTTTATCTAGTACATGGTATTTATCATATTGGTATCTTTTGTCCCTATTACTAGATTGAATTTTTATGTTTATATTATTTGAAAATTCTAAAAAGATTTTCTTTTCTTTTAGAAAAAAATTAAAAATTTTCAAAAAGATTTTATCTTTGATAAAAAAATTTAAATAGATTTTTTTATTTTATTTTTCGCTATATATGGATGTGCATTTAAGATGTTCGATATTCCATCCATTCATGTGACTTTTCATGGTATTTTGATACATGGATTCATTTATTTAGTGTGCGTAATAATGTGCCTAGCATTTCATTGTTCATTGATGATCACTCTTTTTATGCTAGACTCTTTATCTCCTTTTTTGCACATGTGCATGAACTTTTTGAACATTATATTTACTTATCACATGACGAATACGGTGTTCTCATATCAATAGTGTTTAATAATGAACCATATTTATAGAGATAAGTTGTGCTTGTTGTAGACACCACATTCTAGGCCCCCTAAGTCTCTCCTTAGGTCCGTAGCACCTCCCCATTTCACTACAAACCCTAGGTCATACTTCGAGTACTGACCTAGAGGCCATCAGGCTCTCTCTGGCCCCGTTTAACGCCGATTAATGTTATCGTCAGAGCAAAATCTACATAAATCTTTGAAGGGATTCGAATCCCCTTTCCCATGGTCCACCCCTTGCGCGAATCAGCATAACGGTTAGAACGAACGAATTATTTTACTATTGAAAATCTATCTGGAGGCCACCGAACGCTTTCGGGATCCGATTTGACCCCAATCAACTTCATCGCCAGAGCAAAATCTCAATGAATCCTTGAAGGGCACTGAAACCCTTTCCAATGGTCTACTCCTTGCACGAAACAACGTAACCGTTCTAACGAAAGATCAATTTTCTCCTAAAAACTTATTCAAAGGCCACCGCTCCCGAGCTCCATTTGGTCAAATTCAACTCTTCAGCTCGAACGAGAATGAATGAATCTTCAAAAGTAACTGAATACTCTTTCCAACGGTCCAGTCCATGTGTGGATCAGCCTTATGGTACGGACGAACGACCCATTTTACTCCGTGTGTGAATCAACCTCTGAACTATTGGTTTCGTAAGCATCAGTTTGTCTTTGATGCCGCTCTCTCGAGGCTGCGACATCATCTTTTGCCGGTTTTGTGCAGAATAGGATGGCGACTTAATCTCTTTACATTACCCCACATTGACAATGACGAAAGTGCTCCTAGGAAGAGGGCACGAGACCTTCACTTCCTCCCCCCGAGCGTGCATGATCATCAGGAACCCCTTGAGATGGGAGGAGAGAGCCCGAAAGGAAAGGGATGTCCACAGTGGCGACTCCGCTGGGGACATTTTTTATCACTAGAGGGTTAGACTCTATTTGCATGGGTGTTGTCATTTTCTGCTTGTGTTCATATGCACCTACCTGTATGTTCCCTTTTATTTCCTCTATTATTTTTTGCATATATTTACCTCATGCTTATATCACTCCTCACTCACACACTTGTAGATAATCTCCATGTACAATTCACACTACTTACATGTAGGATCACTTATATCCACATGTTTCACACACCGCTTAAAATATCCATGCTTATGTATCACTAACACACAACTCTACTTACCACACATGTATATATCCATGCTCACTCACACTTGTCACATACCACTTGTAGTTGATCCACGAATAGGTTTCCTACCACACACTCACTCTTAGATAGTCAAACATCACTCACTCTCACATATCCATGCATAGTGTAATCTCCATATTAGATTTACTATTCATGATAATTGCTCATTCTTCCTTATTAGTATAATGCTCATCATGCCAAATAAAGTACTCTCTCCATAATATACTAATCAATAATCATCTATTTTTTCACACTACATTACCAAAGAGCATGGATATTTACCAAATTTTGTCCTGTAACTGGAGGTCACGTTGTGATGGGCACTGGTCTGGCAGGTCGCAGTTAGCCTATACAATATGACTCTCACCTTCCACTGGCCAAGTACCTTCGACGTATATCGAACGACCCCCCCGCATCGTACCGCTTGATCGAAGTCATAATGGGAGGTGTATAATAGGGAGCTCGTTCACGTACGTTGAGTATATCGAATTCTCTATCACACGTACTATCCCCACGAGGTATATAGTGAGACAATTCAAGTACACTCAGGTATATCAAATGACTTGTTCACACGTACCGATTTCCCTCAAAAGTAAGACATATATCGTGGAAGTTATGCCAAAGGGAGGAACCTTTCCATTAGCCCAAAACCTCGTACCTCATATAAGCATTAAACCTAGGGAACTCACGTTTAATTTACCGGCTATAACCCAAAACTCTGCTGAAATGATAGGTCGGCATGCCGCCCAAATTTTCACATAATTTTTCCTTTTTTCAAAACAGTTTCATGTCCATAATCCTAACAACAAGTCCAACCGTGTTTTGTATATTTTTCAAACCCAATTTTCCTAGGCTCGGGTCCCGTCCGACATTTCTTTTACATTTGGGTATGTATAATACACATAAAAATATAATAATACTAATGATGATCATGCTGAGACCCTTTTCTCACTTCTCCTCCTTCCTTACCAAAAGTGTCAAAAACATTTTTCCTCCTCTTTTATCAAAATACCAAAAAAAATTCTTCTCCTCTTTTATCAAAATACCAAAAATATTTTGTTCTTCCCTTTCCAAAAATTTGTCAAAAACATTTTCCTCCCTTTTCAATAATAAAAGTTCTTCCCTCATCTCTTTCAAAAATATATTTGAATCATTTTTCTTCTCAGGTTGATCACGTACCCAACCCTTGGCCTGACTCCCTATTGGCTTCAGTCTTCCATCAAACTGCCCCGAAGCTCTCTCAGTTCTCTAATTGTTTCCTCTAAGTTCTAAATCCACTTTCACCCGCTTTCCATGGAGAACGCAGACCAAGTACCGAATGTGGGACCTGATTTGATGACTGTCCTAGCCCAAGTTACCGTCAAGATTAATAACCTTCAAACCGAGGTTCATGAGATGCAGCAAAATTGGGTCCCTATTCTCAAAGAGCCCGAGGTCCTCTTCCCTCTCACTATGGATCTACCTGCACTAGAGACTATTTGGGTCCCGAAAGATAATCAACATGCTCCACGTGCTCCTCCTTCCAATATGCCACCCAACTAATGTCTAACCTACTATTGATTATCGATCCGAAGGAAAAAGAGTTGAACAAGGTTAAGGAGCACCTGAAGCTATTGAAAAAGAAGTTTGACCAAGTCTGAATTTTTGAGAACTACATGGATTACATCCACATGTCTCCCTACCCTACAACAGGGATGCTAAAAAAATTAAGATGCCCAATATTGAGAAGTTTGGGGGTAGCGGGCCCCCAATTGTTCATCTCTAAAGCTACCACCAAGCCATGACTCACATAGGCGCCTTTGAGGAAATAATGGCCTAGATATTCCAACAAACTTTGAAGGACAACACTCTTCCTAGGTTCTTATCTCTCGAGGAATCCATAATTCACAACTGGGAGGTGGTTTCCAGTGAATTCTTATCGTAATACAAGTACAACGAGGAGTTGGAGGTTTCCCATCGTGATTTAGAGCTTCTCAAACAGAATCACGGGAAAACTATCAATAATTTCATAGCAAGGTGGAGAGAGAAAGCAGCCACCATGACCAACCGACCTTTCAAAGAGGAACAAGTCAGTACTGTGAAGAAGAACTTATTTCCCCATGTTCGAGCGACTACGGGAGGACAATATTAACCCTATTTTTAAGCCCTCTGGGAACCAGTAGTGGAGATCGAAGAAAGTCTTGTTAAGACGGAAGCTGATCCACAGAAAGTATCCGGACAGTTCACTGTTAAAAAGTATGAGAAGCCTGCCAATACCTTTGTTTCATCCATCAATACTATCTCTCAGCCTGCCACTTCATGGACACCAGAAAGTTACCCTAACCCAATCAGAAAATAATACAGCGAGCTTCATGCTCCCCTATCCAAAGTCTACCAAGACCTTTTAAGCGGAAATCTTATCAAGCCATTGGACCCTTTTCCATTATCAAACCAACTTCCTAAAAATTTCAAACCAGATGCCCATTGTGATTTCCATCAAAATGATGGCTATACCACTAATCAGTGTTTCCATCTCTGCCAAGACGAAAGTCGAGCAAAAGAAAGTATCCGGACACTTCACTCCCAGAAAGTAAGAGAAGCTTGCCAATACCACAGTTTCAACCATCAATACTATCTCTTAGCCTTCCACTTCACGGACTCCAAAAAATTTGCCCGAACCCAATCAGAAAAGAATACACCGAACTTCGTGCTCCCCTCTCCAAAGTCTACCAAGCCCTTTTGAGCCAAAATTTTATCAAGCCATTGGACCCTCGTCCATTATAAAACCCATTTCCTAAAAATTTCAAATTAGATGGCCATTGTGATTTCCATTAAAATGCCAACCATACCACTAATCAATGTTTCCATCTCCAAAATGTAATCCAAGGTCTGATTAATCGGGGTATCATCACCCCACCAGCTAATCTTAAACCAAACACTACCCACAATCCACTTTCAAATAACTAGATCTAGGAGGAATTACCAGGTATTGAATCCTCAAATAACAACGAAAGATGAGGGAAAAGGTGTTGAGAAGCTCCCCATATCGAAAATGACCCTCGAGGAGAGCAAGATCCTCGATCAATTGAAGAAAACTCAAGCTAACATCACTCTATAAGGACTCTTTATTTCTTCCCAACTGCACCGAAATGCATTGATTAAAATTCTTATCGGTCCCATAGTCCATCCTTCCACCAAGCCAGAGGAACAGTGAATCTGTTCAGATCTCTAACCTCTACTAGAATGCTCTCCTTCTCTAAGAAAGAAATCCCTAATTTTGGTCTAAATCACAACATGCTCTTAATATCTCGGTCGAGGTCATGGGAAAAATTATCATGCTTTCGCTTGCCGATAATGGATCAACACTTAATGTTTGCCCATTAAGAACCCTCAACTGCTTGGGACTGAAAGTAATTAACCTTAATTGAACTTCCGTCATGGTGCATGATTATGATAATGTTCATCGGGAAATGATGGGATCCATAAAGCTTACAATAGGGTCTGGCCTTATAAATCCTATTATGAAATTCCAAGTCATCGATATATCAGCTTGTTGTAACCTGTTGCTCCGACGGCCATGGCTCCACAGTATCAAAGGGGTGTCTTCCTCCCTCTTTCAGAAACTGAAGTTCATCACCAAAGGGTAGGTCATCACCATCTCGGGTTACGATGATAACACTAAGAATGCAAGCATCAATAACCTAGTACCAGAACTACATCATGGGGCAAATGATATGATTCTATCAGGCTTTCGAGTCTAACTACTTCCACTCCCAGCAAGGGATGATTTCAAAGACAGAGTTTGCCCAGAACACAGCCCTCACGGTAATGTTAATGTGATACATAAGTTCAAGAGTATACACTTTATGCCCAGACTCGGACTGGGATGCCGATAACAGGGAGTACTAGAACCCATAATATTGAAGAAGGACTTTCTTGCATGTGGCTTAAGTTATCAACCATCACTAGAGGAACTTCGAATGCTTCGCCAACCTCTATTAAAGATAAGGTTAAAAAGTGCCAAGATTATCTCAGGGGATTCCTTGAATGGGATATTCTTTAAAGAGGGCGAAGGTTTTTCCTTTTGTGACTTTCCTGAATCGTGGTATGTCATGTGGACAAAAAGATGAAGCCAGGGATAAAGATCTTCTTCGACAACTACTCGTGGGGAAAAAGTTCCCAACATCATATGGAATCGCTTGTTGAGAAAACTACAGCTGTTATCGAGGATTTCAAGGGAAATGACTCTGAGGATTCATTCAACTTGCAAACACTAGGGATTACTCTAGATGATCCACACAAGCACCTAAGAATGAAATAAACGAAGGTTTTGAGTATCTTACTGTACCTTGCATTAATTGTCTTGATCTTAATCAAAGTCTTTATGATGATGATTTTGCAAATTAATAATTCTTAACTGATCTTGATAAGGTTAATGACATACAACATAATTGCGTTCAAATTAATGAAGATAAAACTGTTGTTATTAATCTCGATTCTAGTAGCCAACTACGCGAGATTAGGATAGGGTCCACCCTTGACGAGCCTGAGCACGCGTAATTCGAAGAATTATTGAAGGAATTTATGGTTGTCTTCTCATGGTCCTATGATGACATGCTCGACGATGATCCCGAGATAGCACAACACGAGATTCCAACACTTTCAAAATGTAAACTGATCAAAAAGAAACTACGAAAGATCCACACCGAATGGTTGCTCAAGGTTAAAGGAAGAGGTGATCAAACTGTTAAACGTGGGATTCATTCATGTGATCGAATATTCCACATGGCTAGATAACATCGTACCTGTGCCGAATCAGGAGGAAAGGTTCACATGTGCGTTGACTACAGAGAATTGAACAAGGACTCTTCAAAGGATGATTATCCACCACCCAATATCGACACGATTGTGGACAATGCACTCATTCACGCTCTCAAGTCATTTGTTAATTGGTTTGCCGGATACAATCAGATCAAGATGCACCCTATTATCAAGAAAAAATGCATTCATCACTCCTTAGGGAACCTTTTATTACATCGTTATATCGTTTGGTCTAAAAAAATGTAGGGGCTACCTACCAAAGGGCCGCCACAACCATCTTAGATGATCTGATACACAAAAAAGTTGATGTCTACATAGATGATATGATTATCAACTCTAAGACCCGGGAAAGTCAAATTCCTGCTCTCTGAAAGTTCTTCGAATGGCTATGGAGATACTAAATGCGACTTAACCCACATAAATATGTCTTTGGCATTACCAAAGGGAAGCTTTTGGGATTTATGGTTAGCGAGAAGGGTATTGTAGCAAATCTTGCCAAGCTAAAAGCCATATTTGAGATGCCACCACCCCGAACGAAGAAGGAAGTTTGGGGATTCTTGGGAAAATTATAGTATATTAGATGATTCATCATAAAGTTGACTTTTATCTGTTACCCATCTTCAAACTCCTCTGAAAGTATTTCACCAAAGTCTGGAATAAAACTTTTCAGGATGCCTTTAACCGAATAGAGCAATATCAAACCCGACCTTATACTCATGCCACCGCAACCTGGTCTACCTCTATTCCCATCCTTAACCATAACAGATACTGCAGTTGGGGCTCTGCTATCCCAATACATTAAAGAATCTCGTAAAAAGAGGGCCATCTACTATGCCAGTCAAAAATTGGCCGGATACGAAGTCAACTAAAATGCCTTGGAGAAATCTTTTGTCGCCCTAATCTGGGTTACTATAAATCACGGCACTCTATGCTTGATTTTCCCATCAGACTTGCATCCTGAATGGATCCTATCAAATACTTGCTCGAGAAACCTGCCTTATCTAGCCTAATGACCCGATGCTTAATGCTGCTAGCTGAATTTGATATTGTGTATATCACGCAGAAAGACATGAAAGAAAGATCTATCTCTGACTACCCTATGGAAGAAATCGATGTTTGGATCTTCGAATTCCCGAATGAAGATATCCTTTGTATCTCCTAAGAAGACCTTCAGTGGCGAACATTCTTTGACGCCGTCGCCAATAAGAAAGGATATGGAATTGGATACACCTAATCGCCCCTGATGACTTTCATACTCCCATTGCCATCACGCTAGATTTTCCCTGTACTAACAACATGACCGAATACGAAGCGTGCACATTAGGCCTAAAAGTTGCTCTAAAAAAAGGAATCAAATGCTTAGATGTTTATGGGGATTCATCACTCATCATCGGTCAGGTCCTTAGAAGATGGAAAATCAAGGACGAGAAACTCTTACCCTTTCACGCCTACTTAGAAGAGTTGGCCTCCTAATTTTAAGATATCACCTTCCCCCGAGCAAGGAATAACTTAGCCGTTACCCTTGATACCTTGGCCTCTATGGTTAACATGCCTGAAGGAATAACGATGACCCCGTTCTTATTCTAAAAGTAAGTTAGACCGACCCACTGTTACTGCATTAAACTCATAACAGAAAAAGATCATGATATGGCTGAATGCTGGTACTACGACATTTGGCGACTCCTCAACCACGGTAGATATCCCCAAGATTCTAATAATAAAGACCCAACAACTCTCTAAAAACTGGTTGCCCAGTATATTGTCTACAATATAGAATTGTTTAAGAGAAACTTTGATGGAACCCACTTACACTGCAACTCATGGGCTCATATTAAAGAGATGATGCAAAAAATCCACAGTAGGGAATGCGGACCCCACATAAATGGCCATATGCTCGCCAAGAAAATTATCCGATAAGGTTACTATTGGACTACCATGGTTCAGGATTGCACCGCTTATGTTTGGAGATGCCTTAAATGCCAAGACTTTTTCAATCTCTAGCAGTTGCCTCCTCAAGAATTGTATAACATGACCTCTCCTTGACAGTTTTTCCACATGAGGCATTGATATCATCGAGAAAGTTAAACCAAAGCCTTCAATGGGAATGAATTCATCTTGGTTGCCATTGATTACTTCACCAAATAGGTTGAAGTCGAGTCATACGAAGTGATGAATGCCAGGAAGATGTCCAAGTTCATTCGAAAAAACATCATCTGTCGATATGGGGTCCTTCATGAGCTAGTGTCAGACAACGGGTTACATTTAGAGGCGAAAGTGAGGAATTGGTCGATAAGTATGGGATCCAGAGACATAAATCTTCTCCCTACCTCCTCAAACCAATGGTGCAATTGAAGTCGCCAATAAGAACCTTAAAACAATCAACGACAACATGATCGAGAGTTATCGAGATTAGGCCGATCGGATCCCTTATGTCCTTTGAGGCTACCGCACTTCTGTTTGAGCATCTACTGGGGCTACCCTTACTCTCTGGTATACGACATGGAAGCAGTCCTATTCGTTAAGCTAGAAATGCCTTCACTATGCGTCATGCTTGCGAGAAATGTCAGTGAAGAAGACTGGCATCAGAGCCATATTGACGAGTTGTCACTCTTAGACAAAAGGAGGCTAAAGGCTCTATATCATATGCAGAGGTACCATCGATGGATAATACAATCATTCAATAAAAGAGTTAAGGACAGTGGTGTCCGAGAAGGGGATTTAGCTCTTAAAAAATCGTAGAACCTGTTTGGGACCCCAGAGGGAAATTCAAGCCAAACTGGATGCCCCCTACATCATGAAGAAGATCCTGTACGGTGGTGCCTCTATGCTCACTGACCTTGATGGAGAAAATATGGTCCATCCAGTAAACCTGGACCATCTCAATAAATTTTATCCCTAGTCTAAAATCTCGACGTTCTACGACTCCTCTCACCTCCCTTCTATTCTAAAAAAAATTCTTCATTTCCCTTTACTCCGAACTATGTGTGACTTGATCCTTTAAAAACATTTTACTTTCAAAAATGAAACTCGAAAATTTTTAAACCCCCAGAGGTATGTAGACTTCTCATATGCTTGACATGAGCACGACCCCCTTCTTTTTCATAAAATACTATTCTTTTCTTATCCCTAAGAACAACAATTCATTTTATCATTTACATGAACAAAAGGATTATGTATGCCTTAGCGATTGATATAGATAAATCAAATGCAAAACTCATTAAGAGGCATAGCAATATAATTAAATTCCTTTTTATTCCGTTTTGGGAAAAGTTGGTACGATTACACTAAATATCAGCGTAGGGAGTCAAACAACTTCCCCAACCAACCTTATTATTTTGAAAACAAAAACAAACCAAGCTACTCTTAAAAAACCTTTCCAAATTTATTCCCACCTATTACCAAACACAAAAAAGCTTAAAAAATAATCACTAGCTTCACAAAAGGCCCTACCCACAGCTGCTAGAAGATCCAACCCATCATCATCTATATCTTGAGGCCCTTAAAATTTTCTGACCTGGATAGTGTGCTGAGGGAGGTCCATGGAACGGGAAGCCCGAACCTGATTGGGGAAAACCCTTATGCCTCTCTCCATGGTTTCAAACATGGTAAACCATTTTTTCCTCGTCTCCTAGGCTAATGTCTTAGCCACTACCCTCCTCCACAACCATTTCATGTAATCCGCACAAACGTGCCAAACTCTAGTAACAAATTATGAAGGATGGGTCGACGATCGATGATTCTCCCACAAAGAGACTATCAAATCCTCCATGAGGAAGAAGTACAGAATACGAGAAGGCACAATTTGTTCCCATCCAACTTGACGAAAGAGATGCTAGGGAAAGTAGAAAGAGGTACGACGGAGGCTAACCAACCAGTTTACCCAATTCTCAATGTCTGCATATCACCCCATCAGGGTACTGACCAGCGCAGACATCGAGCCCCGCGCTCCACAAACCAGTTTACCCAATTCTCAATGTCCAGATCAAAGTTAATGAAATAGCGAGTTAAGAAGTTCGACACATCTGCCAAGGGATATTTAGGGGGAACGCCAAGTGGAATCTCTTAGACAACCACTTGAACAACATAACAAGGCCACCTCTCAGAAAATTAACGGCTTTTTCTCCATGCATCTAGACTGTTTAAGGTCTCTGCCAGTATCACTGTTATAGGATTGAGACGATATAACATCCATGCAGTAATGGAAGTAATTTGAGGGTCCACCAGTGGGTCCTCGATCACCAATAGTAACGCTGAAGTTAAACCAAGGGAAACGACTCCGGTATAGCCCACATCATTGACATCCCACTGACGCAAGAATACAACACAGTTGGGAGGGAGATCATTCCTCTAGTAACCAATGACCGAGCCACTAAGGGTGAAATATGGAGAAAATTGGCCAACAGTGCTCGAGGAGACTGAGAGAATTCACTAATGGCCGCCACCCCACTGGGATTTACCCCAGCATAGAAGAAAACTACTCGTAAGTTGGGCAGACTGTGTCCAAGCCAAAATGAAAAACATGATCCTCGAGGTACCATTATTGTACTGCCACCATCAGTGCGTTCCAGTCAATGGGATGATTAGGCTATAAAGAAACCTGATGCAAGTTGAAGGCTTCGTAGTCTACATTGTACGAGCACGTAGCCTCTAATCTTGAGGTAGGAGGCAAATTCAACGCTTATAAGAAGATCCATTTTGGATGAAACAAAACACAAGTAAGAAATAAACAAGAGAAGGAAAATATGGATGGGTGAAGAAAATCCCTCCACCTTACCCCCTTTTATACATGAAAAACGTAGTTACAGATAAAGGTCCTGCAAAATTCGGATGAAACTCTAGCCCATCAAGTACAAAGTAGTTGAAGAAATTTTAATCAAGCCTTGGGGTGATTGGACTGGACTGATCTGCTGACAGGAAGGACAGGGGATATACCAATCGATATCCCCCTATTTTTAGAAAATTATCTTTTTCCTTATTTGTCAAAATAAAAAAAATCGATTTTTATCCCAAAAGAATTCAGAATTTTACTTTCCTCCTGTTTTTTAAACTTATCATGTCTTAATAAGATTCTCTTTTAAGTAATTTTAATCTTTTTACAGTCTCAATAAACAAAGTAAGAAAATGCAAGATAAATAAATAAAACCCCGTTCATTTCATATATATATTCTATCATTACATCATCTTTTGTTGGAAAAAAAATAAGAAAAATAATGAGACTCATCCCGATCCCCCATACTTTATCTCACTCACCTTTCTTTTGTATCTTTCACTCTCTCTCTATGATCCCTCATCTCAGCGACGCGTGCACTCCCCCCGACGATGAGCTGAGGAGCCTCCGCTGCTCGATTCAGATCCCTCGTCAGACGAAGAAGATAGCACCAAATAGGAAAGAACCGGGATTAAATCCCGAATATGAGCCATATCGGAAGCTACCCAATCCTGGATGTCCCTCAGCCAGGTAGTCGACACCCAGACGTGTTGCATGAAAAATAAGATTAGTGCAAATCAGTCAGTCCGAGGCAAAGAAGAAATTATAAAAGAAAAAAGACAAAGGACAAAGATATACCTTTGGCTAAAGGACGTCCTCCATCAACCCCAATGCCTCTGGGTCCATCTCATTTGGGTGATGTAGCATACGCACCGCTCCAACATCAGACAGTCTGATGTTGTAGGAAGAAGGAGTAAGTCAGAGAAACGAAACCTTTGATGTCAACGCCGTTAGCGATGTCGACGCACCTCTCGCACAATGGGCAGACTACACCGGACAATTCGTACCCCTGCCTGAAGATGTAGGAGGCAGATGCATATTCACCATGTCGTAGATGCATGACGACATCAGCTAGCTCGTCATAAAATCGAGATAGTTGTACGTCGCCACTGTATCAATATAGGATGAGTAAGGCCGCCAATCATTACTACCGCTCGTGCATCATCCTCCTGCACTTGCCTTATATATCTCGGGGTCATCACTAGTGGGAACACCACCTAGTCCTCCATGATTTGTCGTACTACTCTCCCCCTAAGATAGAAAGTAGACAAACTCATACGCCAACAGTCGGCACATCTGTGCATTCCATCCGGTCACCGCCGTATGCTGGATGGCCATCCCTCAGGGGTAAAAGGTCACCTACATTTTACCAATATAAAGTCAATACCCGCGCAAGGGAAATGCCAAAAAACTCAAAATAGAAAATAAGAGATAACCCGATCGCTCGTGAGGTCATCAAAGACCTGACGCACCGTCGTTAAGGAAAAAGACCGCTTCGACTGTCGGTTGGACTTCCGCCACCAGTAAATCCGACAAACCCCTCGACTCATCCTGTAAATCAATAAAATGGGAATTGAGCCCAATAACCTCTGAGAACCACATCTGCAAATGGACAAGGATTATCAATCAGAAGAAAGCATTCAGGAATTAAAGGGAAAATAAATGGAAAATGCATAAAGGAAAGATGCAAAAAGGAAAAATACCTTCAAAAGATACGTGGCTCTAGTAAAAGTCTGCCAGTAGCACCGACTGAAAGCATCTAGAGATGAATAAAGGGTCTCCAAAGTCAGGCTCCCTTAGTCAAAGAGAGGGATATTCGAAAATACCCTCAAATATGGTAAAAATCACAAGTGGACGATGTCGCCGCCACAAAAAATCCTCCCAACAGCAAAATAATGAATAAACGAGCCATCTAAAGAACCTACAACCCATTGGTTTATTCAATCTGTCGGCTCCACAAAACCTCTCGAAGATGAGATGTATGGATTGATGTAAGGACATAATTTTATAAATGTCCGGGGTAGAATCTAGAAATTTTCTGTTTTCCCTATATCACAGTTTGTATATCTGATACCGCTACATTCGGCACGTCAACACGATCATCCATGACGACCTTTATCCGAATCCATGCATCCATCATCTTCACACGTACATCATGCTACATTCGACGTGCTGCTCATCCGTTTCCCACTACTCCACGACGCATTATTGGTAAAATGATTTAATGGAGTTGTTTATATTTGCATAAATATTTGGGAAATTTTTCAGAAAATATTTTTTCGAAGTCTGATTTATTTTTATCAAAAGCATAAATTTTTCTAAGTGTAGAAGCGGAGTGCCTCAGTCGACAAGCTCATTCAAACAAGTTAGCACTGTCGTTCGAGCGAGATAAGCATCTTGCACAATGTCGTTCGAACGACACGTGTCCTTCGTTCGAGCGAGATGCCTATGTCGTTCGAGCGCTGCCGCCGCCTCGATTTTTGTATAAATACCTGTGTGCATTCTACACTTTTTTCAAGTCTTTTCAAAACACAATTTTTGCAAAAAACTGCCCAGAAAACAGACTTCACCTTTTAAGGTTTTATGCCTTATTTATTCACATAAACACTCCCATCTATGTATGTGAATCATTAAACCTTCATGGGGATCATTTTTACTCATTTGGAGTAATTTGTGGAGAAGCCGTTCTCTTCTTCATTGCTTCTTACCTGGAGTTCTTGAGGGAGATTCCAGCCGAGACATCGAAACCGACGCCTGAGGGTATTTTGCATGTTGCTCTTATTTTCATTGTAATCCGTGTAACCGTTTTTACAAATTATAGTGAAAATAGAAAGGTTTTGCCCCTTTGGGGGATTTTTCCTCATTTATGTGTTTTGTGTGTGATTGAATATTCTTGCATGATGATATTATTTCCAATCACACCTAGATGCATGTTTTAGGATTTAATTGAAAAACTGAGATTTAATTAAATAATTTCTTAATTTGAACGCACGTGCACTCTTTAAAGGTATCAGAGCCAATTACACAATTATACTGTGTAATTTTTCGTAAAAGTTTTCTAAGATATCAATTTTCTGGAAAATTGATTTTTGAAAAAAGGGCGTGTTCATAATGGAGAAATTATATAATAAAATACTAGTTTTTGACAAGACTAATTATGCTTACTAGAAAGCCCGCATGAAATTTGCTTTAAAGGCCATTGATGAAAGAGTTTGGATTTTGGTTGAAAGAGGGTGGACACCTCCCTCCGTCACTGTTGATAATGTGACTAATTTAAAATTTGCCACTGCATGGACTAAAGAAGAATTTAAATGGTCATCTTTTAATTGAAAGGGTTTAAGTGCTATTTTCGGATCCGTCACACCTGACGAGTTTCGACACGTAATGACGTGCACCACGTCAAAAGAGGCATGGGATATTTTATAACTTACCCATGAAGGAACTAATGCTGTGAAAGAATCTAAACTACAAAATTTAACAACTCAATTTGGAACAATCACCATGCTTGAGACTAAATGTTTTGATGAATTTTATGCTAGGTTATCTGATATTGTAAACACTAGCTTTAATCTTGGTGAACACATTCCTAATGCTAGATTTGTTAAAAAGATTCTAAGATCACTGCCCGTTTTATCCCTAAAGTCACTGTGCTAAATTCTATGGGTAATTCAAACACGCTTAAATTGGAGGAACCTATAGGAGACTTACAAATGTATGAAATTGATACGTTTCCTAAATCTGTCAAGCCTAAATATAAGGGAATTGAACTTAATGCCTAGGATAGAAAGAGTGAGGGATCGGCAAGAAAGAGAGTTGAGTCATCTAGAAAAACGGAGATAGAAACGTCAGATTTTGAGTGTGACTTTGATTTAGATGATTTGGCACTGTTTGCTAAAAATTTCAAGAAAATTCTCAAATTCAAGAAAAATGGAAATTTCAAAGATAAAAAGAATTTTGAGAAAAATGAAAAAGATTTTAAAGAATCTCCTAAGAAAGACAGTGAGAGATGCTATGAGTGCGACGGTAAGGGTCATAGACCTTTCGAGTGTGCTACCAGGCTAAACAGACTTGCCAAAGAAAAAGGCAAAGCTGTCCTTAATGCTACCCTTAGTGACGATAGTGAGGTCGAGTCGGTGGACTCTGGAGACGAGTCACCATATGAATGAAACTTCACCACATTCATGGCTAGTAATGTGAGTACTTCTAGTGCTCCTCACGATGATGAGGATGCTGCTTCACAGGGACACCTCGATAGTGAGAACGATGTGAGTGAGGGGGAGGATGATGCAAGTGAGAGCGAGAGTAACCTTCAATGCTCCTACGCTGAGTTATATAATGAGTATTTTAAAACCAAAAAGCGTAACAAAGTGTTAGTTCTTAGGATCACCGCTTTAGAGGAAGATTTAGAAGAAGCGAGAGAGAGAGGGTCCTCCACCTGCACTACCTTGAGATAGAGAGAGTCTGCCTGTGTTGAGAAAGAGAGTGGTTTGGAGAAAGAGAAAGGGGACTTGACTAAACAAGTGTTTAGTCTTACGAGTGAGCTCCATTCCTACCTAGATACTCAGAAGAAACTTGAAGCCCTTGTTTCCCATCTTACTCATGATGTTGAGAGAGCACGGGAAGTCAATGTTCAAATCGAGGACATATTTAGAAAGATGGGAAAGATGCTCCTCGGCCCCGCTTTAGGTTTTGGTGATAGGCAGGGAATAGGTTATATGATGGTGCATCCACGTCCCAAATTTCACCTGGACCAGTTCCTGAGTTTACTCCGCCTAAGACTGTGTTCTTTTGTACGTACTGAAAAAGAAAATGCCACCTCAGGGAGTTTTGCTATAGTTTGGGTTGGACACGACATACTACAGCTCCACCACATCATACTGATGATTTTGCCAGTCTGAGAGAGTGTGTTGAGTTTTTAGCTGCCACATCACAGAGTTTGATAGAGGAATTTCGACGAATGTCTTTACCATCAGTGAATGCTTCCTGCATCCCGACTAAAACCAACAACAACAAGGGTAAACAAAAGGTTACTACTTCTTGGGTACCTAAGAAAGATGAAAAATCCCTTGTTATTCATGTCGCTCTCAAAGAACATAATACCTCATAGTGGTATTTTGGTAGTGGGTGCTCTAGACATATGACAGGTGATGTCTCATTTTTTACCTTCCTAGAGGAGTATAAGGAAGATAGAGTCACCTTTGGAGACGGGAACAATTCTAGCATCATAGGACGAGGTACAGTAGAGTTACCAAGATTTCCTAAGCTAGAGAATGTTTTGTACGTCAAAGGTTTGAAAGCAAACCTTCTCAGCATTAGGCAGCTTTGGGACGCTGACTTTGCCGTAAAATTTAACCGCGACATGTGTAATGTCTATAATCAAGCCGGTAAACTTTTAGTGCAAGGGGTGAGGACAGAGGATAATTGCTATAGGACTGTGCTCACATCCTCACTTGTCTGCAACAACACCACGATCACTCCTATGGATATGTGGCACCAACAAGAGCATGTGAACGTTAGAGATTTGACACGCTTAGCTAAAAAGGACCTAGTACATGACTTACCATCACTTGGAAAGCCAACTTCCACGGTTTGTGGACCCTGTCAGTTGGGAAAGCAAATTCGTAGGCCCCATAGGAAGTTGCATTCCATTACCACCTCCCGTGTACTCGAGTTGATTCACATAGATCTTATGGTTCCTACTCGTACTGAGAGTCTGGGTGGTAAGAGGTATATCCTCGTGATGGCAGATGATTTCTCCAAATATTTGATTGTAGGTTTTCTGAGAGATAAATCCGATGCTGTAGAGTTTTTGATGACCAAGTGCCGTGTCCTGCAAAATCAACACGGAGTCACTATTAACAGGATACGTAGTGACAATGACACAAAATTTAAGGAAGCAAAGGTAGATCTTTACTGTGACAGCCTAGAAATCAAATATGAGTTTTCTACTGTGAAGACTCCTCAATAAAATGGGATTATTAAGAGAAAGAATAGGACGATTCAAGAAATGGCTAGATCTATGCTTCTAAGTTGTAAGGTTGCTAGGAGATTTTGGGCAGAGGTAGTGTCTACTGCATGCCACATGGTGAATATGGTTTACCTGTGTCCACACACACTTAAGACGCCTTATGAATTATGGACTGGCAAGAAACCCAACCTTGCATATTTTCGTGTCTTTGGGAGTAAATGCTACATCCTACGAGATAGAGAGTAGTTAGGAAAGTTTAACTCCCGAAGTGATGAGGAAATATTGCTAGGATATTCATCAAATAGTAGAGCGTATCGGGTTTTTAACCTGAAGATATCTAAAGTTATGGAGTCAATAAACATTACCGTGAAAGATGACGAACCTTCGACATTTGTTGATCCTAGCCTTCAGTGTGCGGATGACAAATTTTTTGGCAGCGATTTACTTGTCCCTCACCCACACCCTGTGGACCCTAATCATGTGTTAGGGTACACACCTGCTTGGGTTCGCAAGAGTCATGATCCCTCTGACATTATTGGCGATCCCACTTTAGGGGTCAAGACTCGTGCTCAGTTAGAGAACGTTGTTAGTCATTTTTGCTACACGTCCATAATCGAGCCCAAGAATCATAAAGAAGCACTCAAGGATGAACACTGGATATCTTCCATGCAGGATGGGTTGCTTCAGTTTAAAAAGAATAATGTCTGGGAACCTGTCCCCCGACCTAGTGAGACTAATGTGATAGGTACCAGGTGTATTTTCAAGAATAAAATGGATAAAAATGGTACCATAATCAGAAATAAGGCTAGGTTAGTCGCTTAAGGCTACACACAGATAGAGGGTGTAGACTTTGGGGAGACATTTTCTCCTGTTGCAAGGCTTGATTCCGTCCGCTTACTACTCACCATCACATGTCATCTGCGCTTTAAGTTATATCAGATGGATGTCAAGAGTGCCTTTCTAAATGGAATTATACAGGAGGAGGTTTACGTGTAACAACAAAAAGGGTTTGAAGACCCTAAGCACCCAGAGCACTTCTACTATCTAAGGAAAGCCTTGTATGGTTTGAAGCAAGAACCCCGTGCTTGGTACGAGAGGCTTACTTCCTATCTCTTAGCCTATGGATTTAAGAGAGGGGGAGTTGATATGACGTTGTTCGTCAGGAGAGATGACGGTGCTATTTTGGTTGCCCAGGTCTATGTGGATGACATAGTCTTTAGATCCACATGCTCCCAGCATGCTCACCATTTTGAAGAGGACATAAAAAGTGAGTTTGAGATGAGCATGGTAGGCGAGCTTACTTTCTTCCTTGGTCTCCAGGCTCGTCATCTAGAGGACGTGATGTTCATCACCCAATCCAAGTATGCTAGAGACCTAGTGAAGAAATTTGGTTTAGACTCCGCTAAGCATGCACGTACATCTATGAGTACTCTTATCAATCTTAGTAAGGACACTTCAGGCAAGGACGTAGAGCAAACCTTATATCGGAGTATGATAGGTAGTCTTCTCTACTTGACTGCCAGTCGTCCTGACACAGCCTTAAGTGTTGGAGTCTGTGCGCGATATCAGGCATCCTCAAAAGAGTCACCCTTACTAGCTCTAAAACGTATTATCAAATACGTGAGTGGGACTCTCTCATACGGTATTTGGTATTCCTTTGATACCGATGATCGTCTGTCCGCCTATTCGGATGTCGATTGGGCTGGGGATGTAGATGGTTATAGGAGCACTTCTGGTGGGTGTTTCTATTTTGGTTCTCCTCTTGTCTCATAGTTGGGGAAGAAGCAAAACTTCATCTCTTTGTCCACTGCGGAGGCTGAGTACATCGCCTCCGGGAGTCGTTGCAAGAAACTCTTGTGGATGAAGCAAATGTTGGAGGATTATGGGATTTCACACGACACTATGACTATCTCTTTTGATAACACGAGTGCGATACATATATCTCTCAATCTTGTCCAATATTTTTGCACAAAGCACATCAGGATACGTGAGCACTTTATATGACAGTTAGTTGCGGATAAAGTTGTATCCCTGAGTTTTGTACCCACCGACCGTCAGTTGGCCAATATTTTCACGAACCCTTTAGATGCCATTAGATTTGAGAGTCTTAAAAAGTCTTTGGGGATTTGCACAGTTGACTGAGGGGTTGGTTCATGTCTAGGATAGGATGCATTGTCATGTTCATATCATATGATTCCTATTACTAGGTTGTATCATTTGTATTATTATTATTTTTACTTTTTCTATTTTTTTGAAAAATCCAAAAAGATTTTCTTTTTCTAAAATTTTTAGAAAAGCACAAAAAGATTTTTGTATTTTATTTGCACTTTTTATGGATGAGCATTTAAGATAGCCGAGTTACAAATTTCATTCCATTTATCCATGTGACAGTTTGATAGTGATTTGAGACGCTACATCATTGCATCCATGTGCTTTACATTATTTGGAGTCTTTGAGATGTGATTATTGATATCTTTCTACGTGTTTGGATCCTTATCTCCTTTATTCCACACACGCGCGGTTTTATTTGATTATTGTACTTGTCTATACATAGGGGTGTGCACGGGTCGGTTCGGTTCGGTTTTGGACCGCAATTCAGACCGAACCGATCGGTTCGGTTTTGGAAAAAATCAGACCGAAACCGAACCGACGATGAAAAAAACCGCCGGTTTCGGTTCAAATCGGTTTCGGTTCGGTTCGGTTTCGGTTCGGTTTTAACCGATTTTCAGTTTTGGTCGGTTTTTTGTAGGTCGGTTTTCGGTTTTGGAGGTTGGTTAATGGTGTTTGGATATAAAAATAAAAGATATTTAAGGGTTTTTTAATATATAATATTGATGTCGGTTCGGTTCGGTTCGAATCGGTTTTTTCTTTGTCTAAACCGACAACCGAACCGATATTGTCGGTTTTTTAAATCCTTAAACCGCAAACCGAACCGGGCTAAAAAAAACCGCCGGTTTCGGTTCGGTTTGGGCCGGTTCGGTTCGGTTTTCGGTTCGGGCGGTTTTTTTGCACACCCCTATCTATACATATTGTCTTGAGTGTTTCCATCTCAATTCTGTCTATACAACGAACCATATGCGATAAAACTTGACAATATTGGAATGCATGTAAAAAAACCGTTTGGTGAGATTGTATTTTTTTACAACAGTGAAGGGCTAAGAAAGGTTCTTATCTAGCCTTTGCGATTAAGCCACCGTTAAATTGGACCTAAAAAATTGAGGAATTTTATTATCCCGGGTCCAAAAAGGTTAAAAGAGCCTAAAAAACTTTAAAGGCAATAAAAAGCCATACATCCCAAATATGGTCCATTAGATTTCACCATCAATTCTCCAAAGTTTGAGAATTTAGATCACCTCTATTCAAAATATAAATCTGAGGGAGTTTGGTTGGAGAATTTAAATGGGTTTGCACTTCCTTGAAAGTCCTGAAAAAGCATTAAATCGTTTTGGACGTTATTGGTGTTGAAATCATTTTGAGCTTTGATTTTTTGATTTGATTGAGTCAATGTATCATATTTTCATCTTTTTACACCTAAGGAAGATATTAAGTTCATTCGTTAGATGTATCTGATATTCATCGTGCACATATGTCATGTTTGTATGCATTGATTTTCCTATCGAATTTGATCACACCCCTACATTTACGCTATCATCTACTTGGTTGTTTTTGTGTTTGTTCATGGTGTGATTCTTTGTTGTATATTTTGTATGAAAAATTTTGAAAAATTCAAAAATAGATTTTTTTACCTTGTGACATTTTCCATATTTATCCTTCTTATATCTGTCTATTTGGGGACATCATAAAAAGGGGGAGAATGAATTATGGGGGAGTTTTGTTTGGTTGATTTATCAATGATTTTCTTAAGCTTAATTGATCTTTGATTTTTTCATATCATTATATTTCAAACTGTTACGTGTCACGGGTATCTGCTTTATCTCATATGTGTAGGTACAAAATTGATATCTATTGGATTGCACACCCTGATGAGAAAAGCTTTGGGATTTTTTGAAAAGCTGAAAATTTGAAGATGTTGAAGCTTGATTGAAGACATGTCATTTAGTATTCTCAGTTTGAGGGTTTAATGGGAATATTATATGTATGTCATTTATTTTATAGAGATTGCATAATTCGTATTTTTTATGTATGTACTGGCATAGACATATGGGGAGATTTGTAAGGACATAATTTTATAAATGTCCGGGGTAGAATCTAGGAATTTTCTGTTTTCCCTAGATCACAGTTTATATGTCTGATACCGCTACATTCGGCACGTCAACACGATCATCCACGACGGCCTTTATCCAAATCCATGCATCCATCATCTTTACACGTGCATCATGCATCATGCTACATGCGACGTGCTGCTCATTCGTTTCCCACTACTCCACGACGCATTATTGGTAAAATGATTTAATGAAGTTGTTTATATTTGCATAAATATTTGGGAAATTTTTCAGAAAATGTTTTTTCGAAGTTTGATTTATTTTTATCAAAAGCAGAAATTTTTCTAAGTGTAGAAGCCGAGTTCCTCGGTCGACGAGCTCGTTCAAATGAATTAGCACTGTCGTTCAAGTGAGATAAGCATCTCGCGCGATGTAATTCGAATGACACGTATCCTTCGTTCGAGTGAGATGCCCATCTCGTTCGAGCGCCGCCGCCGTCTCGATTTTCGTATAAATACCAGTGTGAATTCTACACGTTTTTTTAAGTCTTTTCAAAACACGATTTCTGCAAAAAACTACCCATAAAATAGACTTCACCTTTTAAGGTTTTATTCCTTGTTTATTCACATAAACACTCCCATCTATGTATGTGAATCATTAGACCTTCATGAGGATCGTTTTTACTCATCTGGAGTAATTTATGGAGAAGCTGTTCTCTTCTTCATTGTTGCCCACCCGGAGTTCTTGCGGGAGATTCCAGTCGAGATATCAAAATCGACGCCTGAGGGTATTTCGTATGTCGCTCTTATTTTCATTGTAATTCGTGTAACCGTTTTTACAAATTATAGTGAAAATAAAAAGTTTTTCCCCTTTTGGGGATTTTTCCTCATTTGTGTGTGATTAAATATTCTTGCATGATGATATTATTTCCAATCACACCTATATGCATGTTTTAGGATTTAATTGAAAAGCTGAGATTTAATTAAATAATTTCTTAATTTGAACGCACGTGCACTCTTCAATTGAGTACCCCGAGATTATCCGTCCAACATCACCCATCGCCGCCGGCGTCACCCTCAGTGTGCGATCCACCTCTATCTGGGTCCCCTCAGAGTCAATCCCCAACAACTTTTTTACATAAATGGGAGTCACTGCCATCTCCCTAAAACCCAAATGAATGGTGTGGGTGGTATCCCACCACCTTTCCACCAGAGCACAAAGAACGACCGTCGAGCGGGGTATCTCATCCAATGTAGACGCCAGATGACCAAAAACTATTGAAGAAACCACCCACACCACCACCAGAGGAAGGTTACCCCACATGTCTCTAATCCCCATCGTCCCCCGGTAGAGAAGACGTATCATAGTAATATCATTTTGTCAAAACAAAAAATAAAAACATTTTGTCAAAATTCAAAAGAAACGAAGAAAATATGAAAAAGAAATATGAAAAGAATACCAAGAGTCATGAGATCTTACATAACCATAAGGGTTCATCACCCTAGATGATAAATGGTGCGCAAGCTCACGCAGAAGATTCCTCTCATTAATAACAGGCTCAAACAGATCAAAGGCATTCTCATTGCCCAATGATAAGGGAACCTTGGCCCTCCACTCTAAGTGCGCCCAATCATCAACACCTAGCCACACCATGTGGATCTTAATGCTAGAAAAATCCTTCATTTCTAAAACTCAAAAGAGGAATAGATGAAGGAATGAATCACAGAAAAAAGAAGCAGAAGATAAGAAAGTTGAAAGATGTGAAAAATGAAGAGAACTAACCCCTTTTTATACAAGGCTAAGGGGTATGTCGATCGGCAGTCCCCTGACACCGGTCGATCGGCACTATCCCTTCCCCCTCCTTAGGTAGTCCAAAAGATTGTGTCACTGCCGTTTAGCAAACTTTACAATCTTTCGGTTGGCACCCCCTGAAATTTTGTACAAAAATTCCCCCAAAAGCTAGAAATTCCAAAAATTTCCTAGGAAATTCCTAAACTTACCCAATAAATATTGAAAATTTTCTTCACCAAGAAAATATTTTTTCAAATCTGCGAGCTCCCAACCGAATTAATACCACATTTTATCCCCAGATTAAAACCCTAGAAATTAGCGTGCATGCAAATCCCACTACCATTCCCCAACAGAATCTCGAAAAACTTCATCTTCAGTAGAAATCAAGTGCCTCCTCAGCAGAGCTACCCATTTTTCTAGCAAGAATCCCCGTATTAAACTTCTCCCTAGAAAAAATTCTAAATTTCCCCAAGTAGAGTTAGAGACCTTAACCGGGAATCTCTCCCCAGTAACACATTCCCTAACGATCTCCCAAAACCTCAAGTTATCAACTGGACTAAGATTTTCAGCTCTTTTTAAAAAGACATAATCCCCAAAAAATTCCCCTGGAGAATTATCCCCTACTTTAGGCCCTCAGAATTGACCTTGATCCAACCTCGATCCTAAGAATTGGTTGCTCCCATCTTAAGGTCCTTAGAATTGACCTCGACCCTCAGAATTGGTCATTCTCCACTTAAGGTCCTCAGAATTGACCTCGACCCTCAGAATTGGTTGCTCTACACTTTTGGTTCTCAAAATTGACCTCAACCCTTAGAATCGGTCGCTCCAACTTAAGGTCTTTAGAATTGGCTCGACCCTCATAATTGGTCCATCCCACTTAAGGTCCTCAGAATTAACCTCGACCCTCAGAATTGGTCACTCCCATTTAAGATCCTTAGAATTGACCTCGACCCTCAAAATTGGTCGTTCCTACTTAAGGTCCTCAGAATTGACCCCGACCCTCAAAATTAGTTTGGCTCGACCCTCATAATTGGTCCATCCCACTTAAGGTCCTCAGAATTAACCTCGACCCTCAGAATTGGTCACTCCCATTTAAGATCCTTAGAATTGACCTCGACCCTCAAAATTGGTCGTTCCTACTTAAGGTCCTCAGAATTGACCCCGACCCTCAAAATTAGTTGCTACTATCTTAAGGTCCTCAGAATTGACCTCGACCCTCAAAATTGGTTTCTTCCCATCTTAGGTCCTCAGAATTGACCTCGACCCATATAATTGGTCGCTCCCATTTAAGGTCCTCAGAATTGACCTCGATCTCAAAATTGGTCACACTCCACTTAAAGTCCTCAGAATTAACCTCGACCCTCAGAATTGGTCGCTTCCCATCTTCTAAATTGATCTCGACCCTTAGAATCGATCGCTCCCATCTTAGGTCCTCAGAATTGACCTGGACTCTCAGAATTGGTCGCTCCTACTTATGGTCCTCAAAATTGACCTTGACCCACATAATCGATCATCCCCAGCATTACCTTAGGTCCTCATAATCGACCTCGACCCACTGAATCGGTCATCCTTGTCCCTTTTAGGTTCGCAGAATCGACCTCTTTCTTAAACATCATTGTAACACCCCGCCCGCCCGAGGAGAGCGAATGGAGCGCTAATGCGATAAAATAAATCCAAATCCACAAGTGACAAGGTATAGAGCATCTAAATAAACCCATAATAATATAAATCCACTAATCTCAATCTCTTCAATTACAACAAGTCTCTCGAATTAAAATTACAACAACTAACTCGAAAATAAAATACAAATATCCAAAGCTCTATACATCAAAATAATACAAATCTTTCCCAAATAATCCTCGCTAAAATCAATATCCATAGCGCCCCAAAATCCGCGCTAACCCGCCACTAAAAGAAAATATGGGGAAGTACACAATACGACAAGAAAGATGCTCAACAAATATATGTTAGCGATGAATAAAACGTAACAACACGAGTACGAATATTCAAATCAAAATGCAAATCTCAAAGCATTTATCAATGCAATTTCTCAACAACACATCAATGGGTAACCAGGCCTCACCCCATTCGCATATGCTTTATCAAGCCATAGCCGGGAATAGGTATATTGGCGGGTTCACGACATCCGTGCCATATTAAAATCTCATGACAACATGCTCAATAACAATATAATGATACCACATGAATCAAAATAATTTCAACAATTATTTTCCAGATTTCAATGAATATAACAATTCAAATATGAGTTCAATTAATAAGAAATCAAAGAGTATGACACTCGCGAGATTTAAGGAGCATATTGTGTAAAACTCCATACCTCAAACCATGATGAGAAACTAATGATCACATCCTCAAGATCAACTCAAAAGATCTACAAAAGCTACTACAAGAACCTCCAACGAAATAGCCCTAAGAACACCTCTAATCTAAGGTTGGAACTCACAAATCTCAAGGGCCAATGTGTATATAAAAAGAAGAGGAATATAAAATATATTTGCTGCCAAAATTTGTGCCAAAAGTATGTTAAAAGGGTTGTCCACGATTTCCTTTTATAATGCAAAGAAATGAAGAGTTGGAATCCAAAATACTCCTTTAAATAAGGTAAATAAATGAAGAGTTGGAAGTCAAAACAGCTCCAAGAGTTAAAAACATTTAAAAATCATTTTAAAATCCGTTTTAACTCCGTTTTTGAAACCGTTTGAAATTCTTGCCTTAAAAAAATAATAACCAACATATTTGAGCAATAAAAATAATTTTATCAAAAACTTTATTTTTCCTCTTTATTTTGAAAATACCCCAAAAATTACGCGGGTTATTACAATCATGTGGTGTCTATTCGATGGATTTCACTTGTTTTAAGCTCACCCATAGAGGGACTCTATTGAAACCACATTATAGACCCACCTAAGTCTCTCCTTAGGTCCCTAGCAACTCCCGAGTTCACTACAAACCATGGGTCATACTTCGAGTACCGACCTAAAGGCCATTGGGTGCTCTCGGCCCCGTTTAACTTCGATTAACCTTATCGTCAGAGTGAAAGCTCAATGAATATTTGAAGGGATCAAAATTCCTTTACAATAGTCCACATCGTGCATGATTCGACATACCATTTCAAACGAACGGACCATTTTACTACCAAATATCGATTTAGAGGCCACCGGACGATCCCGGACCCTGATTTGACCCGAATTAACCTTATTATCAGAGCAAAAATATCAATGAATCCTCTGAAACCCATTTTTAACGGTCCACCGCGTGTGAAAAATGGCATAATCATTCAAACGAATGATCTGTTTTTCTTTGAAAATTGATTCGAAGGCCATCGGGTGCTCCAGGCCTCCGTTTCACCAAAGTCAACTCTTCAGCTAGAATGATACTTAATGAATAAATGGTCTGCCTCATGTGTGACACAACCTAATGGTATGGATGAATGACCCATTTTATTCTGAAACGTCATTGACCGCTTTCGAGCCCCATTTGACCAATGTCAACTCTTAGAACCAAACGAATCTCTTTGTAACGTCGAAATTCCTCGCATAACCTTTCCAAAGGTCCTCCCCGTGTGCAATTTTAACTTATGGTTTCGACAAATGATCCCTTATCGTTCGAAGATCTTTTGTTCGATGGACCGACTGGTGCTTTCGAGCCCTTTTTAACTCAAAGTTAACTCCTAAACCCGGGAGAGGCCCAAGGACTCTTAAAGGTATCTGAATTACCTTTTTAATGGTATGGCCTGTGAATAATTTGGATTTACGAATTACGTTCTATGACTTTTTTTGGAAAAATCTGTATGAACTGTCGATTGGCAGGTCCATTTCCCTGCCAATCGTTAGTGTGTTTAGGGTCATCTGTCGATTGGCAGGGATAGGGGTATGTCGATTGGCAGCCCCCCTACCTTATAAAAGGAGGGCATGAGCTCAAACTCAAGGCACACCTCAGATCCATCAATGTTAGTGATCACAGCAACATTCCCTTGCAATCAACGAAGTTTCCTTATGTAAAATTCCTTTCCATCTTTCATTCTCATAATTTTTATACCTAATTTATCAAAATATCCTTCTCTCTCATCCAACATTGATCTCAGCATTCAAGGAATCTCATCAAGGATCAAGATCAAGCCTCAATTCTCCAAACAAGGTCCAAAACTCCTTCTCTCTTTTTGAATTATTTATTTTGATATTAGTTACACAAATTCTTAATCTAGTTTTTACTTTAGTTCATACGCATTAACATCTTATCCTTTACTAGTTATATTGCACATACTTTATTTTCTATAAAAAAACAAATAAAAAGAGGGTTACACCTATAAATTTCAACGGGATTATTCACCACAATTTCTCAAAATTAATAATACCTTTTATACACACACACATATAATAAACTCCCGTTAAAATATATGGGATAAACCCCACCCTTATGCCGTATGCAAACTACGTGGACTTTGATGCCTTTATGGGCTACGTATGCATTTCGAGTTAAAACCCAAGACTCGAGTCCAATTTTCTAAATTTTTAATTTTCCCATTTTCCCATTTTCATATTTTCATCTTTTCCCTATATATTACTCATATGTATCGTACTTGAGATTTATATTTTCATTTTATTTAACAAATATTATCGTTTCATCATAACGATCAATATCTTGATAAACGCATACATCATACTTTCTAATTATTATTTTGGGGACATTCCTTTGGATGAACTCACTCTATTTTTTCCATGATACAAGTCGAGCGATTCCAATCTCCACTTATATACACACACACACACACACACACACACACACACACACATTTCATGGATAAATTGAGGAAAATAGTAACATAAGTCCATGAGAGACCGAAAAGGCGGGATGGGTGCCTAACACCTTACCATTCTGTAACTTAGTCCCCAAACCTCTGAAATATTGGTTTCGTAAGCATCAATTTGTCTTTGATGTCAGTCTCTCGAGGCAGCAACATGTTCTTTTGCCTGTTTTGTGCAAAATAGGCTGGCGACTCCATATCTTTACATCACCCCACATCTACGATGGATGAAGAAATCCTAGGAAAATGGCGTGAGACCTTGACTCGCCCCTGTGCCAGGAACCCCCCGAGACAAGAGGAGAGAACCCAAAAAGGAAGGGATGGCCACACTTGTAAGAACCATTATTCGGATTTCTTTTCCCGAAAAATTTATTTTATCTTAAGTAATCAAAAGGGGCTACTAAAGATGAAATTCTCTTTGCATTAAAACCCACTATTGGCAAGAGCCTAAAAGAAAATTTCTTCACACAAAAACAGGAATGACAAGGCCAATTTTTATTTCATTGATGCTTACTTACATGAGAATTATGACATCTTCAAAATTTTGGGGAGTGTATACTTAAAAATGCGAGATTTAGAGGTTATTATAAGTAGAAGATCAATGGGTTTTCACAATGGACTTTCTTGAAAAACATTAAATAGTTTGGCATTATTGATTTGAGAATCATTAAAATTCATGGCATTTTACATAAGTCGAGTTAATTTCATTTTATTTGACATTCTTACACCTAAGATTCAAATTGTGTTCTTTTTTTGAAAGTATCTCTTTGACTTGATGCGCCTTTGTTTCGTATGCCTATGTTTGATTTTTCCATTGTTTAAGTTCACACAATTTCATTCCTTTTTCAAGATTAAGATATTTTAATGTCATTCCATGGTGTGATATATTTGTACCTATATGTATTTTTTTAATACACAAAT
The DNA here is from genome assembly GCA_949130495.1 of Sambucus nigra. Taxonomy (NCBI): domain Eukaryota; kingdom Viridiplantae; phylum Streptophyta; class Magnoliopsida; order Dipsacales; family Adoxaceae; genus Sambucus; species Sambucus nigra. The sequence goes on from OX422217.1 coordinate 459,326,616, forward strand.
ACTTTTATGCTTAATGTTTATGTTTATGATGATATTTCATATTTCGATTCATGTGATGCTAACATTTTCGGATTAGTTTTGATCCCTTTGTTTATTAAGGACACAAACAGGGAGAAGAAATTGAGCGGGAGTTTATGCTTTTTGTAAACTCGTATGCATCATGGTATTTCTTTTGCTTCATGTATGTAGGTCTTTCCGCCTTGATGATTTCATGGACTGCATGTGAAGATTTTCAGTTAAACACAAAGTCACTTATACTTTTTCATTTTTGAGTTTGGAAGGGCATTAGTTGTATTTGTCATAGAGGTTAATTTGGTTTCAGTTTGTTTTTTATACCGAAAAGCCAAAGGGAGAGATTTGTATGAGCAAAATTTATAATTTCTCGTTATATATTTTTTATTTGGCTTATCCCGTTACACCCCATTTCACCTTAGTGAACGTTATCAAGTCTTTAAATAAAGAAGAACTAATAACCGTATACAAGCATTGAAGCTCGGACATTGCTACTTTACCCAAAAAGGTTTATGAGATATTTTAGTGATATTACTTTGTTCAGTGGTCTTTTCAAAGAGTTTGAATTACAAATATTTTTCAAAATTTTTTAAAATTTTTTAAAAAAGTTTTTGGAAAAATTGCATGTTCATTAGAATGACCTTAAATTTCATCCGAATGAGTTTCTACTGCTCATTAGAACTCTTCATAGTTTCGTTTGAATGAGTTCTTAAGTCGCGTCTTTTGGCAGGCTCTAGAATGTCATTCGATCATTCGTTAAAAATGCGTTCGAACGAGATTGGGTACTTCATTCACACGAGAAGTGACTTCATTCGAACTAGTATGCGAGATTTTATTTTTTAACTGATTTCAAATGAAATCTTTCATGTTTATCCTTAGGTGATCTCTTTCCTTAAAAATAGATATGTGGGGATGCATTTGTTTTCAAGTCTTTGAATAGATCTTTTTGTGATCAAACTCTTCAAAATTTTCATCTAAACCCCTTGTAGAATTTAGGATAACTTTACCAAACCAAGAAGAATATATTATGAGTTCTGAACCCTGTGGAGATCATTTGTCTATTATTGATTTGTCGAGTGTAGGATCTACTGCTGAAGAAGAAAGGAATTTCGATTCCTGAGGCTGATTAGTGGATATAGAGGCAAGAGCTGCTTATTATGGGTAGTGTTAGACTGCACCATTTTTTCTTGAAGATTTGAAGACACTATTGCATTAAACTTAGTGGAGATTTAAATTATTTGTAACTCTGTATGGGTTTGTTGTGTCTAAAATGGATTTGAGTATAGGTTTTGTTCGAATGGGTTTTTTCCTCTATCTTCTTCTTATTCCGTTTTGGTTTGGATATTTGGTTTGTGTTTTGGCTTCACATTATCTTTCATGTTCACGTAAGATTAATCTAGATAAAATTTGTCTAAAAGGACTTTTGTGTGTGTATGAACTACTTCACGGACTATCCATATAGCCCATGTTCTCACTTTGGAGTAATAATAGAGCCCTAATGTGTCACATATTCCCTTCTAGTCTGGGGGATATCACACAAAAGTATTTGAAAAGTTACCACACAAAACTATTACCATCTTTAAGCAGCTCGCAGAGGCTTTTACCATGATATTTATTACCCATAGTTCCCACCCAAAGAAAATGGACTCCCTCCTCACCATGAGGAAAAACATCGAGGAAACCTTGCGGGAATATACCTGGAGGTACTAGGCAACCTACAACAAAGTGGAGGATTGCTCCGAATACATACTAATTTCTTTATTTAAGATCGACCTACCAAGAAACTCTATGTTCCTTCAGGCTCTCACAAAGAAAATGGCTAAAATCATCGATGAGATCATGTCAAGGATTGAGAAGTATGTGAAACTAGATGGTGTGGTGGCTAGCACCCAGTATGACAATGGTTAACCTAAGGCGACCAAAAGTGGAGACAAAGATAACGCCTCCAATAAAAGGAAAGACACATAATGGAGGATCTAAAAGAAATAATAACACAGACCCCACCAAGGCCCACCAGGTGATCAATACAATTTTTAAGGAATCGATTTATAAAATCTTGAATAATTTTAAAGATCGACAGTACTTCAAGTGGTTGAGGAAGATGAAAATAGATCCGTCAAAGAGAGACACTACGCTGAAGTGTTCCTACCATAAGGAGTATGGGAAGAAACATAAAATTATAAGGTGATCAAATCATAACTGAAAGGGTTAGTCTAGGATGGCCACCTAGACGACTATATAGAAAAGATGGCCACAAATAGTGACGTAAAACACGACTATAAACCAAACAATGTCTTAGATAATGATAATATGGGCTATGAGTTTGCAGTCATCTATGATGCCTCAAGACCAAATCACATTTAAGGTAATATTATTTAGATATAGTTGAATAAGGTCTCTGTCACCATGGAAGCTTTCTATATTGATCCTGCTAAAACATTAATGGGCAAGTGTCATTGACCTAACAAGAAAATAGTATTAATTGAAAAAGACCTGGTCGGAGTCAAAACTCTATATCATGATAAACTAATAATCACTCTCAGGATTACTAACTAGGATGTGGATAAGTTACAGGTCGATCGGGGAAGCTCCTCAGAGGGCATGTACCTAAACTATTCAACAAGATCAACCTCAATATGGAAGATCTGAAGGAAGCGATAATCCCTTTGGTCGGTTTCGCTAAAAAGAGGACTATGTCTCTGAGGAAGGTGGTACTTTCGATATGAACTAGAAATATCTCGAAACTGATCAAGTTCCTAATTATGGACATTGAGTCCCCTTATAACGCAATCCTAGGATAGGATAACTTCATGCCATTAAGGTTATGCCCTATACTTATCACCAAAAGCTCAAATGAATCACCAATCAGGGGATAATGGAGATAAGGGGGAATCGGGTCATTGATCGGTAATGCTTTATCACTACCATCAGGCTAAGGCATGAGAAGAAAAAAGAAAAATTGGTCGATATTGAAGCGATAAAAGATGGGATTACTCCCATCAAGTAGCAGCTAAAGTTTAGGAGATTGGGGGTGAAAGAACGAAGGGTGTCCCCTGTAGACAGAGTCATGGAACCACTGCAGGAAGCCATGTTCAATAACTCACACCCGAAAAAGAAATTTTTGATCAGTAATTCGCTTACCAATTATGAAAAGAAATAATTGATCTTTCTTCTCAAAGATAATAAATATTTATTTACTTGGCAACCATATGATATGCTTGGGGCTAATCTCGGAATCATATACAATCGACTTCATGTGGATCCGATGATCCCGTCGATCATGTAAAAGGCACACCAAATAGCCCAAAATATTACAAAATTTGTGGAAGAAGAAGTGGTAAAAATTTTAAAGGCAAGGTTCATTAAAGAAGTTCAATTACCCAAGAGTCTCTCTAACTTAGTCATCATTAGGAAAGTAATGGGAATTGTAAATTCTATATAAACTCCACTCACCTAAATAAAGAATGTCCCAAAGATAATTTTCCTTTTGCCAAAGATTAACTAGTTAGTCAAGGCAACAACCAGTAATTAATGAATTAGCTTATTGGATTCTTACTCAGGGTATCATCAGATCCCAATGTTTGTACCCGACCAGGAGAAAACTTCTTCATCACCATTTTTAACTTTTACTATTACACAATTATGCCATTTCAGCTCAAGAACGCAGGAGAAATCTACCAATGGTTGGTCACTAAAATGTTCAAACATCAACCGGGTGACATCATGGAAGTCTATATTAATAATATGCTCATAAAAAGCAAGCACAAAGGTGATCATCTACAATACCTAATAAAGAAATTTGAGGTTATTAGATATTATATGAAAAAACTCAACTCAACCAAATACTTTTTGGGAGTACAAACCGGGAAGTTCCAAGGATACCTAGTCAAACAAAAGGGGATCAAAACAATTCAGACCAGATTGAGGTGATCAATAATGTTCAGCCACCTAAAATAATTCAGGACGTTCAAATGTTAACTAGAGTGTTAGAAACGCTTAACCTATTAGTCTCCATGTCCTCTGAGAAGTGTCAACAATTCTTTCAACTTTTGAAGAAAGATAAGGTCCAATCCTAAAATAAAGAATTCTCAAAGGCACTTAAAGAAATCAAGCTTTATTTAAGTCGACCGCCTATACTTATGTTACCAAATTTGAAGGATCCAATTTACATATATCACGTGACCACGTAATTAACTCAGCCTTAATGTGTGAGAAAAAGGGGCATCAAGCCCTAATCTACTATGTTAGCAAGATGTTACTAGACACAGAGAAACGCTACCTCTCATGGAAATTGAAATGCTATTTTGAAGCCCATTTAGTCATAGTTATAACTTCATATCCACTCAAGGAAATACTCATAAATTCTGACCTCTCTATACATATGTCCAAGTGGTCAGTGGAACTGACGAGGTTTGATATCCATTATTAATCAAAAACTGCGATCAAAAGATAGGTTTGAGTTGATTTATTTACTGAGTTTACCGGAGGGCAAGAGCTTGATAAAAAGGAATGCACTGACCTGATCAACACCAAAGAGGTTGACCAACTCAATAAGTTGACACTATATGTTGATGGGTCTTTCAACTCAAAAGGTCCAGGAGTAGGAATTATCCTTATAACTCCATATCAGACCATGCTTGAGAAAGGAATTGGGCTTAGCTTTGAGGCATCCAACAACGAGCCGAATATGAAGCCCTCATCACCGGTTTGAATAAGGCCATGTCCCTAGGCGCAAGTCACCTTGAAGTCTTATGCGATTAAAGGCTAGTATCTAATCAAATATCAGGATACTATAACACTGGGGATGATGTATGTCATCATACTTATAGGTCACCCAGGGCCTAATTGCCAAGTTTAAGAAAGTTCAAGTCCCACACTTACCTTGAGGAAATAATAGCCATGCAGATGCCTAGGTTACTTTAGCTTCATCCATTGAATCCGACCTCAAAAGAACAAATTAATTAGAGTATTTAACCTAACCAATCATCATAAACCATACCATTATTAAACAAGTAATCAATATCCAAAAATCTCCCAGTTGGATAGACTTGATCATGATATATATACAAGAAGATACTATACCTATCGATAAGAAACAAGCCTAATAGATCAAGGTGAAAGATGCTTTGTTTTACTTATCACCCGAGGGGAAGCTCCACAAGCGGTCTTTCATTGGTCCATGCCTAAGGTTTATGCACGCCGCGACGTTGGCCAAGTCATATACGAGTTGTACAAAGGAATATGTGGGAGTCTCACCGAGGGAAAATTTTGGCATGCAAGTTTATAAAAGGGGATTGATGGTTTCCTTACATGAAAAAGGATACAGTCTGTAACACCTCGTGTTTTTATTTATTATTTTAATTAATTAATTGGAATATTCGAGAAAAATAAATTTTTGTATTTAATAATTTTTATTGGTTATGATTTTAGAAGAATAAAACTTCAAGCGGAATTGAAATCGGATTTAAAATGAAGTTATTATAATAGTTTTAAGTTTAGAAAAAAAAGGGAAAAATATATGTCATGGATTTAGTCCGTGACTAATAAAAAATTTGATTTTTAGTTAAATGGTATTAAACGAAGAAGAATGGCGGTGGCCGAATACTTGTTCGATCGATTGATCGACGTGCCAGATTTGAGGTTTTTCGGTGATTTCATTTGTAGTGTTATAGTGGGATTAGGATTCCTAATCACTATATAACCTTAATAATCCGTAGGGGGACTTCTCATAATCACTTTTTCTCAAGTTCTTCACCAGAGAACACTTTCAAATATTTTTCCTCTCAACCATAATCATCAACCTCCAACATAATCAAGTTTTTGTCAAAAGTTTTAGGAGGCTTAATTGGGGCTTAATCAAGATTGATTCAAGAACACTTCTTTACTAATTTTTCGAGAGGAATCCAGATTTCTAATCAGATTTTCAACACGATCTTCACATGCATGAATGCTCTATTCTTTTCCTTTAGTGTTATGCGTTTTAAGTGTCGCTTAAACACTTAATTACATGTTTTCTTAAAAATAATTAGTAACTTGATTAGAAAAAATGGACACTAACTATGGGGATGTTTTTATAAAATCTTTTAATCTGAATAATTTTCATAACCCATTGGGTACGCAGGATTCATGAGTGATTTTGGGTTTTATTGGTGTAGGTTGCATATAGAAAAACCCTAGTTTTAAAATAAATGGATTTGGAGGCGTATAACTCATGTAATTTGTGTTGAAACAATGAAATTAGAATTTTGATGTTTTAAATGATTAAATAGCGGTATATTTAATTTAAATAATTAAATGAGATTAATTGGATGTTTTTTTTGACGAGTTGATAATTAAAATTAAGATTTAATTGAATTGGACTATCATGCGTAGTTTTATACGTTGATTAATTATGCTTGTTCGTGTGACTTTTTGGTATTATTATATTTCCTTGTGACGACGGGTTATTGGGTAATTTTTCTCTCCCTATACTTTAGTATGCCTTCTAGGTATGGGACTAATGAGTAGGCCTTTTAATGATTTACGCCTTCTAGGTATGGGACTAGTGAGGGTAGATTATCCCGTTTTTATCATCTTGGGGGTGGGCTGATTTTTGGTACTTTTTCATCGTTAGTCTAGCCTAGGCATGAGACTAGGTCGAAGTTTAGGATAGAAATACTTCCTATATATAGGGTAGGACGTAACAATAACTTGGGGACCCTTAGTTATGGGACTAAGGAGTATTTTGAGGATCTCACATCGATTAAAAGGGTGGGGTGATTATAAATTGAGAAATTGAGAATTAATGCCTAAGATAAAAGCGGGTATTAAAATTTGTGGCGACATAATGTGTTGGGGCTGACAGTTTAAATGGGTCAGAGCACGATTTATGTCGTGTCGTGTGTGGAACTTTGTCATGTTTCGGGACCGACAGTTTAAACGGGCCAGAGGACGATTGACAAGGGGAAGCATGACACTTTAATAAAAAAAAGTGAGAACAATAAAGTTGGTTAATTTAATTAAATTAACATCGTGGTACTTGGAAATTTAAAATCATATTAGTGTGCCTTTATAAATGGGGATTTCTGCGGGTAGTTAGTGATTTATATTTATCGCGTTTAATTTAAAATATTCCATTGTGATATTTATTGCGTATAATGCTACTGTCTGGATTCAAGGATCCTATTTAAGGGGAGTAGTTTGTATTCTTGCTTGGGGATTTGGCTCTGACCCATGCATTGTCTAACATTTTTCAAGATAAGATTTGGAGAAGCTGCATAGGATTATCGAAGTTATCATTTGGAGGTGCAACTAGAGTTATTTATTTTTATGGTATAGTTTAGTTAGACTTTCCTTTCCAGTCGTATTTAATTATGAGACTTCATTGGAGTTTTATTGGACCACTCGGTTCCAAAGTTGTTTAGAGGATTTCAGTTGGATTATTCAGATCTTTATTATTCAGATTTTATTTAATCATTATTGGAAATTGGATTTATTTGGAGTTCTAGCATGTGATGGATCTTTTATTGCTTAGTTGTTTATGATCATTTGAAATTGATTCAATTGTTTATCTTATGGACTAATTTATTTATGTCTCATATCTGTCTCATGCAAAGAATGGTATTTATTTAGTTCACGCCCGACATAGTCATCGGCGGTGGCTGGCCACCCCGTCTGTCGGATTTTGCGGGGTGTGACACAGTCTCATACATCGGGAAGTGCAATAAATGTTAAGTGTTCTCGCCTATGCTTCATCAATCGGTAAGCAACCTCAAGTCTTTGACCAGTCCATGGACTTTTTCATAATGGGGGGGGGGGGGGGTGGACATTGTGGGCCCCCTACCTACAACATCGAGAAATCAAAAGTATCTCCTCATCAGCACATACTAGTTCACCAAATAGATAAAGGCTAAACCTTTGGCATATATAAGGGACATCGATATGATCAGATATATTTTGAGGAATATTGTGACCCATTTTGGCTGCCATGGATGATCATTACTGACAATGGAACGTAATTCGAAAAAAGGCCATTTTAAGACTTCCACAATAATCACAACATCAAGAACTATAACAACTCGATGGCCCATCCTCAAAACAATGGACATGCCGGCACTTACAACACGACAATGATCGACAAAATGAAGAAAAGGTTGGAAAAGGAAAATTTTCTTGAGTGGACGAGATTTACCAAGCCCTCTAAGCATACTGAACAACTCATAGGATGTAGAATAATAAACTCCCTTCGCATTGTCTTATGTAATGAAAGCCATAATTCCATTAGAAGTCGACTTACCAGCCACGAGGATGATCGTTGTCGATCAATCCATGAATAAAGATATCATAAGGACTGAGTTTGACCTGATCGAAGAAAGAAGAGAACATGCCTTGATCAAACTGGCTTCTTACCAAGAGTGGTTGGCCCCAAAGTAAAACAAAGGCATCAATTCGAAGAAGTTCCAGGTCAGACATTATGTGCTGATAAAGGTTATTAGTAATGTGAGGAAGCCATCAAATTGAAAATTGGGTCCTAACTGGGAATGTCCATTCAAAGTCATTAGGGACAACCTCCAAGGATCCTACCATCTGGAAACAATAGGGGCGGGGACATACCTAGGTTCTGGAATGCATCCAACCTCTGGAGATTTTATTTCTAATTTTTTTAACTTTATTCAAGTTTTAAGTTTTTGGATTCCAAGTTCTTGGATTATATAAAGTTCAATCAATGCAACTAGCGTTCTTATTGTTACAAATGGAAGGCTAGCATTGTTAATTACAAAATTTCATTATGATATGGACATCATCATTGCAAATTTGTTTAAATTGGTCTGATCAAGTTCTGATTACCCAATTAGACGCCTTAGTAATATTACACTTAATAATATTCTAAGGTTACGTGTTTGCATCACTAATGGACATGAAAAGATCAAGAATTCCCATGAAAGAAAAAGACCTATAAGGGATCCTAAGGCATTAATTGTCCCGCTTTGGTTGGATAAAATCCTGAATGAGTAAATGGCCCTCTGACCAGGTTCATTTTCATCATAGTTTGTCCTAGGCCTAAGGTCGTATGACGACACGATCCTAACAGGTAAGGCCAACAATAAAAATATTCTTAACATATAAAATGGGAAAATGAAACACATAGAATTGACTATATAATTTCATTCACATTCACTTAGTTACAAGTGGCCAAATCGATAAATTGTAAAAAAAGAAAAATAGAAAGTGATCACTACTGTTTCACCCTCAACGGTTGGGCTCGCTGGTTATCGCAACACGATGACCATCATTTTGATTGGGATGAAATTATTCATTACTATCATACTAAATAAGATAGTCCCTTATTAGCTGAATGGGAATGGCGTATGCGAGAATCCATGATTCCACACTCCTAAGAGAGGGAGCCAAATAAAGGGGAAGTGGACCCCATATGAGTGCCATTCTCGAGAGTCTCTAGGAAATTTCATAACTACCAAAGCATATAATTACCCATATTTGTAAGTTACTTATTTGGCTTCATCTAAATGTAATAAAATATCCATCCAACCCTTATCATAACACTCCGACCAGAATTATCTAGGCTCACGATGAAACTTATATCTCAATCTCATCACCTTTTGATGAAGACTCCTCTTGGTCACCTGGGAATTTCTAAAAGTCTGTCCGGCCTTATCGAGATGCTCCTTAGAGAGTTATTCTCGTTCTCTAGTAAGGTTACCCAAGTCTTAATTGCATCTCTAAGTGATGCAATCATTTTGGCCTACTCTCTGTAAGAACTTATCATCTTCTGTAGTGCTTGTCAAACATATAAAAATGTTCCTCTAGATCGTCTAGAAGCATCCAGACCAAAAAAGAAGTCCAGGTCTTAATCCTTTCGAGGTTTTGGCACTATATCCAAGTTTTTATCATGCTACATAGATAAAAAAGAAAAGTCACTCAGTAAGTTAGAGACATATCAAGCATACACACATAAGTAATAATCGAACCAGACCTAATAAAGTCAAAACAGTGAATCTTTTCATTAAAATGTAGAAAATGGGCAAGCCTTACAAAACAAATAATAAAAAGACAGTAAAAACAAATGAAAACTTCTTTTCCTATTATCACTTAATCTTGTTCGATAATAACTTTGTTTGATTACGTGGCATCCTTTGCTTATTCAAAACCCCTATTATCTTGGATGGCACTAGCATCTTCACCTTCTTCTTTATCAAAGTTTGAAGGAGAACCTAGATTGTTCTCATCGAAGAGCTCAGATTCAGAGGGGATTCTTGCCTTAACCAAGGCTTTGTCCCAACCTTTCTTGAAGAAGGACTTATGAATGTAGTCCAACTATTTCTTAGCCTAGATGAGTGCATCATTCCACCCCTAGTCGTAGGCCTTATTTTTATTCCCTAAGGCCTCAGATAAGGTTCGTGTAGACTCTTAACTAACCTTTTCCACCTTCTCGATCTTTGACCTTTACTTAGTGAGCTTCAAGTTATTTCAATATTGTGTGCCTTTATTATACCATATACCGAAGATGGTCACGAACCTAGGCTGTGACTAGGGCCACAGGTCACAGACCAAGGTCGTGGCCATTTTAGTCGTGACAAAAAATAGTGATCACAGACCTCATAGGGTCAAAGTCTCTCTCCTGGGATAATATTGGCTTGATGGTCACGGATATGATTTGTGACCCCATGGTCACGGACCTGGTCATGGTTTAGGATCATGACTAGGGTGATGACATGTAAAAATATAAATGGTCACGTCCTGGGTTCATGATCGCTCCCATGATAATTTCAAAATGGTCACGGCCCTTGACCATGACCCATCTCAACTGAAATCCTAACAAAACTATCAGGCCCATGGTCATGGTCTAAGGTCGTGACCCATTTTGGATGGATTTTTAGTGTCCATTTGTTCATGGGTATGGTCATGGACCAAGGCTGTGACCCTCGTGGTCACAACCTTTGTCATGTGTTTTTGGCTCTTATCAAGGTCCAGGGTCGTGACCACTTGGTCACAGTTTTGGGTCATAACCCACTTTTCGTGACCATTCTCAGTTTGTGGTGTAGTGCTTATTAAGAGCCTTCAAGTATTTTGAAGACTCATCTAGAGCATGACCTAAGTAAGAATTGGCCTTGTCTTGTTGGCCTTTATGTCCAAAAGATTGACAAAGTGCACCGGGAATGGTAAGGGAAAAAACGATCAAAGAAAGTTAGTATAACGCAAATTTTGGAAAAGTATAAATTCGAATAAAGTGTAAGAACTTACCAAAGAAAGTGTTTGAGTAGCATGGGACACCAGCTGATCGGTTGAAAGTATATCGTCCATTTCCTAGTCAGCCTTTAAGTAGTTCCCTCCCAATAATGTGGGTGCTAAATCAATATTTTTAACCACTGACATATTGTTAGGGCTCTTCCCCTTATTAGGTAAATCCACCTTCTTGGTGGGAAAATTACTACAAGCATTGTTCCACTCTTTCTTTACTTTGTATGCTGAGATTGAAATTTGTCGAGGGAATCCCCCAAGTTTATAGGGTCAAATGAACCCGCGACCTCCTTCCTTTTAGAAGGTTGGGCTTCTGGTGAACTTTGGGAATTGTATTCCTCCAGTAAGTTGGTAATCCTTTTCTTTGATGGCATCTTTTATTTAGAAGTAGAAGGAATTCTGATGGGAATTGACCTAACATCTACAAACTCAAACGAGTTTGAATTGCTCGCGCTTGAGGACTCATCCCCAGACATAATGAGAATTTTTAGTTCCTTGTCAACTGATCGGGAAATGAAAAAAGTGGCGTTGCAGATTTATTACACCAACAATGAAGCCGATCTTGGGTGTTCGATATCAACAGACAAAGGTCTCTTAAGTTTGTTGACCTTTCTCGATTCGTCAAAATTGACGTGAACTTGGTTGATCTTTTTTTCTTGGATTTCTCTGCATAAAACAAGAAAACATCATTAAGAAACATACAAGGCCTAACCAACCAAAATAAAGAATAGTGAAAATTAGCAGTTAATCTACTTCATATCCCCTATGGGGACACTTGTAGCCCTTATAGGGTTCAACACTCTTATGAATAGGTAGCTGTTCCAACTGTTTCATAATAAAACCATGAGACTAATAATCTTTACTGGAATCATACAAATTTAACTCTAGCACCCTCTATGCTTTCCTCGCCTTTAAATAGAAAGTGTTGTTGTTCGTCTTCACCCACATATAATAATATCAGATCTCTAGGATCCCTAACTAAGTTTCATACAAATTATTTATCCTATTTACTCGATTAACTATTCTCTAGGTATTTGGGATGCATTGGGCAGGGAACACACATACATATCCATAAAAAATCAAAGAAAAGTTGGTTCGAAGAAAAGGTTATGCTGACTTCAACAATGAATTATGAGAACATCCGGTGTCATCCCTCAATTTTATAATAGTCTTTGGGGTTTTTCCCAAACTCTATAACTAACCAATCAAGGATGGAGAAATTTTTCCTAAATTCATATATCAAACCCACATTTACTCGATAAATCATTTTCGAAAGTCAGACAGAAGAATGACAAGGAAAATTAAGGCGGTCTCTTGAAAAAATACTGAGAAATAAATAGGGGATGAGATAAGAATCTATAATGATAAGTGAAGTCAAACAAGCTCTAAGTTTTTCTAAAAGATTGAATAAGAAAATGAGCTCCATATGACGATACATAAATGATTAAACTGCCTTTGTTCAACCTACAAGACAAAAGGCCATCATTAGCCAACACATTTCCAACCGAAGACAGATATGCCACCGCCATTTGGCCAAAAGGCACAGGTTTACCAATGTACCCTTGAAACATCGGGGGAAACTAAAAGCATTACCTTTGATCCCAACGGTTAAAATAAAGTCAGTTTTATCTAACAAAAATAAGGGTTGACATCTTCTGACCACAATGCCAATGGGTGATCGGATTTCAGGCGAGCAAACTTCAACACCTCGATTAAACTGCAAAGATCTAAGGGGTAATTGTGAGGGGGTTATCCGACCAGGAAAAGATGACACCTATTTGGCAGGCTTGATAAACGATCACAACTCGAAGATAATGATAGAGAGAGGTTGATCAATGGAAATTTTAGTATTGGATTCGCCCGATCAAATCGTAGTAGCAATCGAAGGTCAGGGAGTCCCATACGAGTTAGTTTATTTCCATTATCTATAAATGTAACCCATACCCTTGGGAAAAGGGGCATGTAATCTTTATTATCAAGAGTCAATCAATAAATAGAAATACCAACACCTCGTGGACGTAGGCATGTTGCCAAACCAATTATATATTATTTCATCGTTTGATTTATCTTTATTTTCTACTCGATTAAATTGTGTTGAATTTGTAATAGTAGGATTTCACTACGTACACTTAATATTATATGCACTACCTCTATTCAACTGTTGCGCCTTGCCATATCGTAGGCTAATAATACCCTTATCGTTAGATACCTATACATAGAGGAATGTTTATTATTTTATAATGCTCTATATATGTTTTCTTCGATTTCTTTTGTGCTTATTCTACCCCCACATACCTAGAGAGAATGCCCCCATAATTCTCGTAGTATAAAAAAATGTGCTAAATTTGTAAGCTAGATCATTCCTTCTCTAGTTCCAGGCTGCTTCTGAATGACAATACTCTAGTTTGTTGGATCTTCATTTAGGAACAAATTTAATATTAATAAGGGGGAGGTTCATCGATGGATCACCGATGTTTGAGAGTTTTTATCCATGGTCAAGTGTTGTCTAATTGTTATATATGCATTCATGTGCTTATTCATCATTCCATGGTGCCTCTCCACCCTAACAACAAACACTTAGTCTAGCAGCCTCTGTATGTTGGTTCTATATGGTGCTAATGATAGGTGTTTCAAACCTTATTCTCCGTTTACTTGCTTCACCGTCAAGATGGAATCTCCCTTAATAAAAAGTGAGCATAAGCCCCTTTTTAAGGTTTCCAACAAGCCTAAGATCAATGCTTCATATTTTGCCTCATTATTGGAGCAAGGAAAATCCAACTCTAATGATAGAGATAATTATTCTATCATCTAGAGAGGATATACCCTACACCACCTTTTACTTTAGCCGATGAACCATCAAACTCAATACACCACTCCTCTAAGACTACTTCACATATGTTTGTTTATAAATCATCGCCCTAAAGAGTTTCATATGGTGGTTCGAAGTCTAGAGATGGAAAGTTTTATAAAAGATATGCATAAGTTTGGCTCTCGATAACTCATGGGACCACACACTTTATGTTATATTTAAAAAGTACGATGAACTAAATTGTTGTTTTCCCATATAATATTATTCTAATCATGAGGTACTTGGTAGGATCACATTTCGTGACAATATGAATTCTAAAGGCAAACATGTAATGTTTTAAATTTTGGTACATAAACACTAATGCTAAACAGTGCCTTTTAACACCTCAATATTATGACTTAGCACCATGCACGATTCTGGTCATATTGCATATTGTACTTTCTTGCCATGCTATCTATTTTGGCAACAATAAACTAATAATTAGTAGAGTAGAAGTGAGATAGAGAGACAACGATATACCAGCTACTTGTAGGATCATTGTCTAAAGAGAAGTCGGTAATTGTTTTAACCTGTCAAAAGCCTATTGGTGGATACCTTCCCACTCATAGGTTGTGGTCTTTTGTAATAACTTCATTATTGGATGTGTGACTTCTAACAAAGGTAGGAAAAAACTCCTCAGGCAAGTAATTCGTCCAAAGAAATCTCTTTGATTGCCTCTGATTGGCTAGAAATGGCTTATATAGTATTTTCTTTTATTTTTCTCAATCCATCTAGACTCCCTACAGATTGACCACAAAATAATTTCCCACCAGTGACCTCGAAGGAAGACTTCAAATAATTCAACATGATTTTATCCTTCCTACAATGTTTAAATACCCTTCACATGTTCGTTTTATAATAATCTTCCTTTTTTTGATTCCACACCAGATCATCTCCATAAAATTTCAATATGTCATAGAACAAATCATGAAAAAAGCTATCATTATTCGCTAATACATTGCACCTGCGTTCATGAGCCCAAACAACATGACTGCATAATGGAAATCTCTTAACAATGTTAGAAACGTTATCTTCTCGACGTTAGTTGTGTTCATTTTAACCTTATTGTCACCCACGTAGCCATCGATGAAGCTATACATTTCATAGCCAGCCGTTATGTGACACCCCATATATTTTAATACTCACATTGGTAAAGTCGAACCTTTAAATTATATAGGTTGTTAAAATAATTAAATACCATTCTCAACTCGCAGGGAATACATGAAATATGTGACAATTATAAGAATGCGATATGAAAGTCCTTAAATATGAAAATTATAATAATGTGTCAAAACCATAAGATAGAGATCAATAACTAAACACCAACTCCCAAATACATGCCCAATATTGAGTCCCAAAATAACACATGCTAAGTACCGTTATCCAATATACATACTAACTGAAAGTTGATGAAAAACAACTCTTTTGCCTGAAAAGTAAATGATAGTCTTATAAGGTAATGCACCCACATAAATCCTGAGATTATTACCCACATAAATCCCCAAATTAAGTTGATTGGAACTGGAATAGATGATGTGTGCCATCTGGAGAGAGGAACTTTAAATGGGAGGGCCAACTTTAATACCTAGAAGTCACCATGAATAAAGATGGTTCTGAACCCTAGAAAATCGCTAAGCTACGCAACTCAAATTAGATGTAAATATAAATGCTAAATTAAGAGTTTATGTAATAGATAACGATAGCCCAATGTATATAAAAATACTTCACACTGCACTTAAGTATATCAGTAATTTCATCAATTATTTATCCTCTTAATTAATTATAACATAACCAACATGCACCCCTTCTCCCCGACCATCATAAGGAACATGCATTATGCTTGTGCAAAACCATCACATAACTGTAGCCACCTACTTCATAGCACTAGAGAGAATGTAGTCGCCCTATTACGCAGTGCCGAATTTCCTCCACATCACACGAAACTCAATATTAGGTTGCACTCTTAAAATATGCAAATTATAATAGTGTTCCTTCTTGTCACTCACCCTAAAATCCACACTCTTTAATTTATTAATTAATAACATTAAAAGTTTTACACGTAACTCATCACTCATCTTTATGTCAATATTACCATATTATCTCACCCCTCAGATCATTTTATCAGATTAGTCAATAAATCGTTAATCCATTACACTAAGGATCCAAGGGGTCAAACATCTAACATCTAACAAATAATAGATAGACCATTAAACTAAAGAGGTATATTACTTAAGGGTTATAAATTCACCACTCCTACTCATCTCTAAACTCTATGCATGAGACGTCTCATAAAAATAAAATTTAAACAAGGAACCCCGATAAACTTTTGTTTAGATAAGGTAGTCATCAGGAAAATTAATTAGTTAGCTTTATTATGAATAATTAAATTAAGAGTGTAAGTGTTTTATATTCAACCTACATAATCAACCATAATATGTTTGACCTAAACCAAAACGACCATAAACCTAACAATCTAACACAAGCTTAACCAGAACTCCTTCTAAATCATTTACTTCATTGTAGGTGCCCTTTTTATGTGTTCTTTAGGTGAAAACAATTTTTCAAAAACTTTTTCCAAATATAATATGCACCAATTTTGTGAATCAATTTTACTTAACCCAATTTTATCTTGTTAATCCTAAACATGCATCCAGTGTGATTAAGCAAGCAAAATAAATCAAGTCCACAAAACAGACAACGTCGATGGACGAGGAAACCACATAGGGAAAAACAACCTCAGACAACCTAAGCCAGACAATCACTATAATACAGTTTTACAAAGTACAGACACTAGACTTACTCAATGACTCGATACCCCACAAGTCTTGACACTCTTTTATGTTTCAACCGATCCTCCACAATGCAACGCATGAGTCCACTTACGCCAGGTCCACAAAACACGAGTCCACGTATGTCTCGATATCCACCAAACAACTTTGGCAACCGTGTACGATTCAGAACACGGAGTCCACCACTTCTTCACCGCAAACTTGACAAAACAATATTGTTCAATAGAGATGAACAAACTTCAGATGATGCTAAACACAAGATCTCTTCTGCATATGTGTATAAAATATCGGATCTTGAAACACAAAGGATGTTTTTAACTTTAGAAACCTTTGTAAACAAATCTAGAAAAATGTAAAGATTTTGTTATGTAATTTTGTTTATGCACGCCACGAAATTCTGAGCAAAAACTGCCTTAAATAAAAAACCTTACGTATGTGCGTGGTTAGAATGATATCACTATGTTGTTAGAAGGAACCTGCGAATCTCGTTTGAACAAGATAAGCATGTCATTATAACGACCTGTCGATGTCATTTCAAAGATAGTCAATGTCATTTGATCTTCCAAAACACAAGGGAAGGACCCATACGACTCTAAAATGTATTTATCTCAGAATAAACGAAGTTAAAATATTTTTCAATCATTTTTGAATTAAATAATATCCTTAAAATATTTTTCGAGTCCCATAAACATTATGTATTCATACTAGAGAGATTCTCGAAATGGAATATGATCTGAAGACGTGAAAAGTGCACCAATAAACACAATATGATCTATCTTTGAAGCTTGGCCGCTACGTCTTCAAAACAACGTCATAGACTATGTGGGAATCGGGAAAAGATAAAATCTATCTATGACTCAAATTGGTTTTTGTCCGGAATAATGCCAATATATACAAATAGACAATATTTGGAAATTTGACCTTACAAATCTCCCCCTTTGCATATTCCATTACAAAACCAAAAAAGTGAAATGCTTAAGCATGGCCATCAAGCCATATGACCTAAATCCCATCCCATAAAACCCAAAAAGAAAATACAGGACACGTTCTAGTAAACAAATGTCAGACCGACAATATGAACTTTCTCCTGTGATGTAATCGCAAAATCTCTAATCTTTGAATAATCACTACACACATGAAACAAACAAATACCATGTTAAGTATGGAGGTACAAACAATATAAAACCATGTTATATCAATTTGTAAAACAAACCAATGATTAAACATGTGAGCAAAACATATGATACCAATTTGTATACACATTTTAAATATAGCTCAAATCAATGATATCAATATGTAAACAGTACAATCAAAACATGAACTCCCCTTACATCACACATGATCTCTCCCCCTTTTTGTTTCGAATAGATAACCAGAGAAAAACATAAACAAATAGCATCGTATCTAACATGAGAATAATTATATAAAGCATATCTAGATGAACTAACTAATACTAATCAGAAGATATCAAATCGTAGCAAGAAAACAGTTATAAATATGAATCATCAATAACAGGAATAATGTGACTAAATAAATCAAGGCAGTATAAAAATCAATCATGAATAATCAATACCGACTGCATGTAAATTGTCCAAAATAACCCAGATGTACCAAAATAGTGTAATATCAGCATATATACAAAGCAGGTACAAAAATAGAATGAAGGCTCAAAATTTTAACAGAGGTCATTCAAACAGTAATGTCATGTCATTTGAACGACATTGGCATCTCGTTAGAACTAGTTAAGAACGACCTAAAATAGTGTGACATCGCGCGAAGCATATAAGAAATGACCTATCTCACGACCTATCTAACGACTATACCTGACACATTTAATACCTCATTACTAGGTTTTTTTATCCACTCTTCGAACGACATGGATATGTTGTTTTAACGACATCCGAAAGTCATTTGAACGACTTCAAAATCTTCATATTCCAGTTCTAAAAATGTGCAGGATTTGTCCAGTGAATTTTTTCTCAAAACAGCATCTGGAAATACAAAATCGTAGCAAAACAGACTCAAAACAATAAATAAAAGATGTATGAGTTTCATGCTAACATAGTATCCATGTGCTCAAACATGAATACGGAATGAATGGGCGTGAACAACAATAAATTAATCACAACTTAAACACATCAAAACGATCAAGAAGCTCCAATTGACAGCTAAATTTCATCAAACTAAGTTTTATCCATATGTGACAATAAATATATTGAGCTAAATGAACTAAACAAACATCATGCACACAAATTTAGAATTTGATGATTCAACAAACAGTAGCGTCATGACACGAGTTTTCAACATTAAGATTCGTGGTGCAAACCCATTGATATTTCCATCCAAACTCCATCATATATTCATCTTTCTTTTCTTTTGAATGAATAAATAAAACTAAACCAATTGGCCCTTTTTGGCATAATTATTCCTTTTATTGCCTTAATTTTGTCTTAGGCTCTTTTAAACGGTGGATTTCACGACGAGATTATTATTCTCTCGCATCCCTTTCCCATGAACACTCATCATTTTTCAATATAAGCAATATATATATCCTCACGGCAACGGTTCTTTCATGCACACCTCATCCCAAATCTAATTACGCATAGATGACAAAATTGAGAGGGGAACGTCTCACCAGACTCAAATATGCATTAGAAGTCAAACATTAATAAAACCTCATGAATAATTAGGCATAATTATACGATTTCATACTTAGAGTTTCATCAATCAAGTATTTAATATCAAGGGTACTAGTCATGGACCTAAAGGTACAACTCTACCTACCATGTATTTTTTAATTCCTGATTACACTTTAACTTTATCTCAACTTCTCAATATTCATTCCGACTATCATAAATTCAAGAACAAATTTAAAACTCTACTAGGTAAATTTCAATATAAAACATGTGAAGTAATCACTTTACCTAATTTGGTTCATATATTAGGAAGTCTCAAATTCCCAAGGCTTTCTGTTTCAGTCCTGAAATTAAGTTTATATGAAATTTATCATAAATATGTTCAAAAAGGGACGAGTAGAAAGAAACTTACCTCAAAAGATGAACCAAAACTTGGCTTGAGTTGAATGGAAGAGTTCTTGAAAAGTTAGCATTAAATCCACTTGAAAACCCCCTTAAAAACTTCTCGATGAACTTAGTTGAAATCTTTACTTGAATTATTTCATTATTCTTGAGATATTCCTTTAACTCCTTGTTTAAAAGCTTTAGAAATCTCATTGGTTTATTTTGTGGTAATAAGTTTGTTTGAGAGAGATTTACATTGTTATAAGGTTTCTTAGTGAAGGAGGTAACTTAAAATGAGGGGAAAACATAAAACGAGGCTTAAAAATATAAATAGGCTATTAAAATAACCCACAAATCTGTGATCCCTGTGACCAGGCCATAACCCAGATGTAATTCGAGCAATGACACAGTCATGGTTCTATCATCTGTGGTCACATCTCAAAATGTAGCAGATGAGGTCTTTGGGCGTGGCCCAATTTTCTTTTGGCGGCTGAAACCCTAGATACTCAAATATTTGAAAACTTTACTTGTTCCTCAAGAAAGATATAAGTAACCAAATTCCCCTAAGCCTTTCTAAAAATTACCTAAGAGTCTCAAACCATTTATAGTTTCTCACAATTACCAAATTGACTCCAGACTTTAATAAAATATATCTTTGGCCCAAAACTCTTTCTCAATTGAACTCTAAAATTCCAAATTACTTCAATTTAACTTTAAAACCTCATAAATGTAAATTATTTTAAATTCTCAATTTCAACCATATAATTAGTTTGAGTTGCTAATTAATTAATTGTAAAGACATTGTCCGTCACAATTTAGTATGTCGTATACCGCTACAAGTCGTCAAATGATTGAGAAGATTACATCTACACAAGACGAATCTGAATTTCAAGAAGACTTCAACACTCAAGCCTAACAAGGATGAATTTTGTAAAATATGCTTACGTTTCATTTACATTTTACATTAAAAGTGTGGGGATATTTTTATAAAAGTTAAAGTGGTTTTTGAAATTTTCATAAATGGTTTTTATTTTTTAAAAACATTTTATCATAAAAGTTTTGGATAAATATTTTCTGATTCCGTAAACAATTTTAGTTTTTGAGGTTTCCAAGATATTTAAAAAACTAAAGTTTCTTTTGGATAAGTGATTGTCGTTCAAACGACGTCACATCATGTTCAAATGAGATGAAGTATCGCTGGAACGACGTCGTCCCTCGTTCGAACGACAGTGGTTTATGCTGACACATCACCGCCTTAAATTTTATTATATATAGGGTGTCAGACTACTGATTTTTGTGTGGAGAAAAATAGGTTTTCACAAAATACGCTTTTTTACTATTCTCCAACCATTTGAGGGTTCATAACTTTTGTCTTACAATTCACAATCCCAATTGCTTTTGCGTGAGTTGTTTTGTGGAACCCAAAACATAGTTTGCTATTGTTCATACTTTTTGGGGAGATATCTACAATCGAGGCCTGCATGCTATTGTGGAGTGAGTCTTGATGGAGTTTTATGACTGCATGTCATTAGGGAGTGTTGTGGTGTTCCTGGGTTGAAGACTGGACTGCAGTTCATGAAGGTTCGCTGAGTGTGGACTTATTGCTGCGACATCGACCGACGCCTGCGGGTATTCAAGTGTCAAACTGTATTTCATTGTAACCGTGTAAGTTGCTATTTATAATTATATTGAAATAAAAAGGTTTTGCCTTGATGGGATTTTTCCTGAACTTTGTGTCGCATACTTTATTTATGATGGTTTGACCCTGCACACACGTTGCTATTTGAGTTTAAGGGCAGATTTGATTTGATTCATAAATTGACGTTAATTAAATAAGTTTGTGATTGGAATTTGCGCATCTATTTAAATTGGTATCGCACATAAGGTTTCTCAAATTAGTATAAGAACAGGTTACGCCAATTTATTGCGAATTCCTATTTTTTGCAAAAAATTATGTGATATTGATTTTTTGAAAAATCTGATTTTTGAAAGTTTGTCACAATGTTTCCAAACGAAAACTTATATAGTCGGTTGCCAATGTTTGACGGGTCTAATTATGCTTACTAGAAAGCCCGAATGAAATCCCATCCAAAAGCAATAGATGAAAGGGTTTGGTTAATTTGTGAAAGAGGCTGAATTCCTCCCACTGTCACCGCAAATAATGTCACGAATTTAAAATCTATGTCAGAATCGACTAAGGATGAGTTTAGGTGGAGCACTTATAATTCACGAGGGCTTAGTGCAATTTTTGAACACGTCAACCTTGACGAGTTTCGATGTATTATGACGTGCATCATGTCTAAAGAAGCGTGGGATATTTTGCAACTCACCCATGAAGGCACTAACATGATCAAAGAGTCTAAAATTCAAAATTTGGCCACTCAATTTGAAACCATCACCATGATAGAGACTGAGTGTTTTGACGACTTTTATGCACGTTTGTTCGACATTGTCAACTAGTTTAATCTTGGTGATCCTATACCTAATGCACGATGGTTAAAAGGATTTTAAGACCGCTGCCTAAACGTCTTATCCCTAAAGTGACTGTTGTGAATACCTTAAAAAATTTGAATCGTTTTAAATTAGAAGAGTTGGTAGGAGACCTACAGACGTACGAAATTGACATGTTTCCCGACATTATCAAACCTAAGGATAAAGGGATAGCGCTTAAAGCCCAATTTAAGAAAAAGAAAGTGATTTTTTGTGAGTCCAATTCTGAGGACGAGTCTGAGTTTGACATGGACCTGCTTGCAAAGAATTTTAAAAAAATTCTCTAGTTTTCGAAACAAAATTCTTCCAATAAAAAATTTTCGGAGAAAAACAAAAGGAGAGACAAGGCCAAAGGAAGTGGTGAGAAAGAGAAAGAGGTTGAAGAAAAGTATGAAAATTTAAAATGTTTTGAGTGTGAGGGGAGAGGGCACAAGTCATTCAAGTGTCCCACTAAACTTAGGAGAGAGGGCAAGAAAGCTGCTATGCCATCCACCCTGAGTGATAGTGAGGAAGATGTGAATGATTCCGAGGATGAGTCTTCACAAGTAAAGTGTATTGAATTTTTAGCAAGTCACAAGAGCACACCCACTTTGTCCCACGACGATGAGGACACTCGTGCACGTGATACCCCCGAGGAGGTTTTGAGTGTTTCTAGCGAGTTTGAGAGCGAGTGCGCTAGTGATGATGAAAGTGAGCTCAGTATTGCATTTCAAGAGTTGTACGCCGAGACCTTTAATAATAAAAAATTAAATAACGAGTTGGGTCTCAAGTTGAAAGATTTGGAGAGAGAGATTGAGTGTTTGAAGGAGTTTGAGGCAAAAGCAAGTCAACTCGAGAAAGTGAAGGTTTCTTTGAATGAGAAGTTGATTGCAAAAGAGTGAGCTTATAGCCAGCGTGTCACAATTAGAGACAAATCTTAAGCACGCCCTGGAGGCTAAAGTCACTTTGGAGAATGCATCTAAGAATGTGGGAAAGATGGTTCTCAATCCTGTTTTAGGGAGTGGTGAAAGTTAAGGAATAATTCATGACGGTGCGTCTACTTTTTTGTTGCACCCGAGTTGGTTCCTACTTTAGAGTTAAATTCATATGACTCTCGACCTGACCCACCTAGGCATCTCGTACCTATTAGGAGAGTACGTAGGAGATATTTTGAGAGAGGTGTACCTAGGCCGGTCTATGCTTGCTCCCATTGTAAAAAGAGAGGACACCTTAGGGAGTTTTGCTTTAAGTTGGGTTATATGTCACGCATTACTCCTACACATGTTTTTACACATGCACCCACCCATGATACTTTGCTTGCACATAACGATAGAGATTTTGCACATATTCGAGAGCAAGTAAAGTTTTTGGTCAAGACTTCTCATGATTTGATGGAGTTGTTTCAAAAGATGTCACCGTTTTTGAAAAACTTCACCGCACCTGCCGGTTGGGGTTTAGACATGTTTACTAGCATAGGTTGATTTGCATGATGCTATCTTATGCCCATGATAGAGTAACGTTTTGGTATATGTCGTTGTTGAAAGCCCTCTAGTCAAAAATCTCAATTACCTACAAAAATATATAACAAAACTAACGAATAGCGGTAAGTGAGGTATCAATCCAAATAAAAGGAGTGAAACGAAAGGAAAACTAATGTAACTCATTTTTATTTAATTTATTTTTGGACTTTTTTGCTTTTTCTAATTTTTTTAAAGCTTTTTCAAATATTAAAACAAGTTTTGAGATGAGGTGAAATAAGACTAAAATAAATCAATGATGTAAATAACTAACTAAAAAGTAAGTGAAGTTACTAAGTAAATCTAACTAAATAAAAATATAAAATATGAGATGGGTGAGGAAATAAAAGTGAGGAATAAAAAGGGATAGGATGACACTATATATTCTAGTTTATTAAAATTAATTAATTCATTAAATTAATTATCCCAAGTTAGTATCAAAATCACAAATCAACTCTCGTTGTAAATGTAATTTTGACAATAACATTTTAGAAAATTAAATTTAACACTCCTATAACTCTTGAAATGTAGAGCCAATCTAACAAATCACCCGCTAGGATCGATCGATTAAACTAGTTTAAATCATAAAAGTAAGGCTAGAGTTGAAATTAAAGGAATAATACCACAGTTGAGAAACCCCTATCTCTAGTTCGAATCTAAAATTAGTATTATAACAAGAATTTCAATTTTCTCTCGAAAATCATTTACCTTCTCTCGAGGCGTAAATTAAAATGTAAGAGTGTAAAGTTAATTATCAAAGAGAATTTTAATGTAAATAAACTAATTAAAATGGATTAACATCAAATAATGGGATCATCCCACCCCTTGAAAGGGGATTTATCCTAACATGATATTAAACATGATGAACAAATAATCAAAGGCAGATATAATAAAAGAGTAGAGAAAAAGAACAAATCTTCAACAAGTCTCCTTGAAATTGGCAATTTGAACTCTATCTTCTTCAATACAAATCAAATCACTCACAATTAAATCTCACCAATTCTCTAAAAAAAAATATAAATAAAACTATTTACAAATATTTCTCCCTAATTCATTTTCTACTCTAAACTATTTCTCTTCTTCTCTAAGTCTCTCTAGATTATCCCCAAATGAGCTTTTGGGTCTTCATTTATCACTACACCAAAAACAGGAATCTGGCACGGTTTAAAACTGTGCCAGATCAAATCTGGCACGGTTTTGAACTGTGCTAGAATCAGGTGTTCCAAAATGGGATTTTTTTCTGGCACGGCTCAAAAGTGTGCCAGATTCATCCAAACAGGAACACTTCTGGCACACTTTTAAACCGTGCCAGAATTTGATATTTCTGGCACACTTTTGGCACAGTTTTTAACTATGCCAGATTCATCCAAACAGGAACACAGAGCACACTTTTAAACCGTGCCAGAATTTGATATTAATGGCACACTTTTGGCACAGTTTTTAACTGTGCCAGATTCATCCAAACAGGAACACTTCTGGCACACTTTTAAACCATGCCAAAATTTGTTATTTTTGGCACAGTTTTTAACTGTGCCAGATTCAGCACAGTTTAAAAAAATTTGACACAGTTCAAAACTGTGCCAAAATATGATACACTTTTGCCACGGTTTGGAACTGTGCCAATTTTTTTTTTAATAAAAAAAAAATTATTTGAAAGCACAAAATTCAAAAATTAATAATATTGCGCGTTATTAATAAACTAATGTACATACAAACTTCAAAAATATTACAAGTCTTTCACAGCTCACAGGTCCCAAAAAAATTGGGCAGAGTTTCCTCTATTTTCTGGACATTCCAAAACCTGTTAATACAAAACCTGCCTAACATAAAGCCCGCACGACCACAAAATATAATAATTAACTTACAAAAGCCCTCATGGCCATAAAAGTCAATAATAAAACAATAAAAGACCGTACGGTCATGACACACAAAAATGGAGTCATTAATAAACCCCTTGTTGTAAACCATTGAGTTCTTTGTGTGTTCCACGTGAATAAAAGTCAACGATAAACTGTTATCCTGCAAAAAAAATAGAATACAAAAAAATTATGATATCAGTAACCCAATAATTTACAAAAAAAAAAAATACTCAAAAACAAAAAATTACATATATGAGTGGAAATTATCGTCATACTTACAAACCGGGAGATCCGGGACTACACGGTCAGTTTTTACAAGTTACATTGGTCCCGTTTGAGGTGTTCGTGCCTCCTACGGAGTCGTTTGGGAGCCGGTTTGGGTTTTCACCCTTTAACGACATGTTTTTAACTCTAAGTGTGATTTTTGCAAATTATCGTCACACTCTCAAACCAGGAGACCCGGGACTACGCGGTCAGTTCCTACAAGTTACATTGGTCCCGTGCGAGGTGTTCGAGCCTCCTAAGGGGTCGTTTGGGGGCCGGTTTGGGTTTTCACCCTTTAACGGCATGTTTTTAAGTTTAAGTGTGATTTTTGCAAATTATCTTCATACTTACGAACCGGGAGATCCGGGACTACACGGTCAGTTCTTACAAGTTACATTGGTCCCGTGCGAGGTGTTCGTGCCTCCTACGGGGTCGTTTGGAGGCCGGTTTGGGTTGTCACCCTTTAACGGCATGTTTTTAACTAAGTGTGATTTTGGCAAATTATCGTCATACTCTCAAACCAGGAGACCCGGGACTACGCGGTCAGTTCCTACAAGTTACATGTTTCCCGTGCGAGGTGTTCGTGCCTCCTACGGGGTCGTTTGGGTTTTCACCCTTTAATGACATGTTTTTAACTCTAAGTTTGATTTTTGCAAATTATCGTCATACTCTCAAATCGGGAGAGCCGGGATTACGCGGTCAGTTCCTACAAGTTACATTGGTCCCGTGCGAGGTGTTCGAGCCTCCTACGGGGTCTTTTGGGGGCCGATTTGGGTTTTCACATTTTGAACACCTTCTCAAGCGATAAGTGACACTATCTGCTCAACTTATACACTTGTTAACTTTCTTGGAGCCATAACATCCTCTATTTTACCATTAAATGTTTGCTTTGATGTGTCAAACCTGTAAGGATGGTCTTTAGGAAGGAACATACGAGATCGTTGGTAACAACATTTCGTTGACTTAGAAAGATATTGAGAAGGTGTATTTGTAGAACAAACAGGACACCCATTGTAACCTTGAGTTGAACAACCTGATAACATCCCATAAGCTGGAAAATCATGTATACCCCACATCAACATGGCTTTTAACTGAAATTTCTCATTTTTGTATGCATCCCAAGCCTCAACTCCAGACCATAAGATATTTAACTCATCAACCAACGGTTGGAGGAAGACATCAATATTACTTGATGGTGACTTTGGTCCGGGAATCAATACAGACAACATTGAAAACTCACTTTTCATACACATTGATGGAGGAGGATTGAGAGGTTGAATTATCACTGGCCAACAACTATACTTACGACCAAACATGTTATTCGGTCTGAAACCATTAGTTTCTATTGCAAGTCGAATATTCCGCGGATCTTTTGCAAAATCTCTCCACAAAATGTTTGAATTTACCCATTCTGCTGAATCTCGGGGATGACGCAAGAATTCCATACAAGAGCTTGCACGAGCGTGTCAAGTCATTTTCTCTGCTATCCATTTTATGGTATACAACCGTTTTAGCCTAGGGATTAGAGGGAAATGTCGCATTACCTTCTTAGGAACCCTAGAGTACCTTTTTTTTCCATTAGTATTCTGAATTTCTACACCGTCCTCGTCTAGACAAGTAAACTTTTATCGTAAAGAACCACATTTTATACATCTAGTAGATTTTTCATGCTCTTTCCAAAAGAGCATACAGTTGTTAATGCATACGTCATACTTAACATAATCCATACCGAGATCTCTAACGGTGTTTTTCATTTCTGTATAACTA
Source organism: Sambucus nigra (assembly GCA_949130495.1). Taxonomy (NCBI): domain Eukaryota; kingdom Viridiplantae; phylum Streptophyta; class Magnoliopsida; order Dipsacales; family Adoxaceae; genus Sambucus; species Sambucus nigra. Next base: position 459,354,399 of record OX422217.1, read on the forward strand.
GTTGTCAGGTTGTTCTGTTCAGGAAGTAGTTCATTTAACAATCTAAGAATTCCACCTGTAGCACCATCCGATAAATTGAATTGTGTTTCCAAATCATTCAACTTTATAAGAGCATACATTGTGGTATGACGCGAAGAACCGGTAGCTGGGTGCAATGGCTCCTGTGCGAGTTGATGTAAACGATCATACTTATTGCCTTTGTATTTATGTGTGTACGAATCATTGGGAACCTCAGAAGTTGCGGGGGATTCATCACTGCCTACACAATTAGGTTCACTAGGTTCCGCTTCACCCATAAACATCTCACAAGCATCATTCACAAGATCATTCAAAATTGGAATATTATGCACATCAGCGTGTTTTATCGGTGTCACAGATTGCGGTAGTGGTTGGACTTGATCAACAACTAATGTCTCACTATGAAAATGCCATAAGGTATAGTTCATGTCCATACCATATGTCATTAAATGAACGAATATGTCATCTATAACAACATGTCCTTTCCCATTTCGACAACGTCTACAGGGACATGTATGCTTAGCATTCGAACTATTACTACGCACATAATGTAGAAACTGTAACACCCCATCTCTATATGTATCGGTCTCGATATTTTTCTCATTTATCCACTCTTTGTTGATTCCCGACGACATCCTGATAAGTTTAAAGAACACACATTATACTATAAATGCTTACTGTAAATATATTGAAGTTTATTCAAGTGTAAATATGTATATATTTGAGCTCCTATATTTCCTCCATCTCCACTACAGGGTAAGGGTCCTATCCCATTCGAAAATGCATATTTTGTATTGGTCATAATGTCTCATGCCATGTCCTAATCTAGAAAATTTCGCCAGCATCTCCCTACAGTTCTTCAAGTACACAACTTAAATTGGGAGTGTTCATGTGTTACTTAAGTTTTTCAACCAAGAAAACACAAAACACTACATCAATCTAGTATGCACCCAAAGAACATAAAGAGATGCCACCGAATTTTTCAAAATAGGACATGCATAATCATTATGTGCAATACAAACTTTTGCATTTCCAAACTGTCCAAAAATGGGACAATTCAAGAGTTCTCACCACAATCATAGTGAGACCTCTTGAACGGGTCTAAGGTTTTTCTACATGTGTAACATCATTATTGAATGTTTAGTATTAATGTCTACTTTTTCTTAAATTTTCAACACATAATCTCATTTATCCATTTAATTAGTGGGGTGTCTACTTTTCAATTTTTTATTTTTACATTATTATTGAATATTTAGCACTTAAATTTTCTTAAAACTCCGTAACATGTACAAATCAGATCAAATATGTATTTTAATTAAAGGGGTAAGAATATAAAAACCCATGATTCATTAAAAAAAACAATAAATATTTAAATATGTATATATAAACCCCTAAAAAGCAAATAAGAATCAAATCAGTCATATCATAAACTCTAGGATCAAATCTTAAACCTAACTTAGGTTAAAAAAAATACAATGCTTTAAACAATTACCTGATTGGGATGAGTGCGGTGAGAGAACAAGGGATATAATGGTTTGCGACCTAGAATTCCGACCAGCAGTAGCAGCTAGAGATTCTGACCTAGAGATTCTGACTAGCAGCAGCTGACCGCGAAGAGAGAGAGAGAACGAGAGAAGAGGTGAGAGAGAGATACCGAGCGAAAAGGCGAGAGAGAGAGATCGAGCGTGGCGGGAACCCGTGAGCAGGAATAAGAGAAAGAGAGGAGTGTAATGTTTTTTTTTGGGTATTATATATTTTAGTAAGTGTACTCATTTTTGGCACACTTTAAAACAGTTCCAAATTTTGGCACTGTTTTAAAGTGTGCCAAATTTCTATTAAACCGTGCCAAAATCTGGCATAGTTTTAAACTGTGCCAAATTTTTAATATCAGGGTGTGCCAAAATGCTATTTTTGGTGTAGTGTATAGCGTGACACATGGAGCTAGGGGCATAAATGGAAGGACGAAGGTGTGCATGGAAAGAATGAGGTAAGGGGATATGATTTGTTTAAGGGTAGTTTGGGTATTGGGTTAAGAGTAGTTAGTTGGGGGTAAAATGGGAATTGGGTTAAAAGAGTTTTAAACACATGTGGGGTTTTAAGTTGGGTTATTGACTTTTGGTTTATGAATGGGACATTGGCAGGTGAGAAATTGATTTTGGACAAGGGGTTAAAATGGGTCAAATTGGAAATGGGTTTAAGGGTAGTGGGTATGGCATGGAGGTTTGGGTCATAGGGGTCTTTGGATGGCAGTGGGTTTGTGAACTCGAAGAATGGATCGACAGGTTTGGGACTCGTCGATGCCGGGGAGAAGTAAGGTTGTTGGTGGTTGGGTTAAGGGTTGTGGATATGGGGTGATGTGGGTTATTATGTGTGTTAATTTGTGTATAGGTGAATGGGTCGACAACTGGGTTTCACAGTTTAGAACATAGCAGGCCGGGGTAGGTCCGGAGTTTCCAGATCACGAGTTTCGGGTTGTCTCATGGGTATAAGGGTTGGCAGTTTTGGCATCGATCGAGATGGTTTTTTTTTCCGACGATGGGGCTGCCGGAGTTTTAGTTTGGGTTCCCGGGGTTTGATTCCGAGTAGGGGTGGTCGGGTTGGGTTGCGAGTTATGGTTTTCTGGAGGTTGGAGGTGGTTTGGTTGTTGGTGCCATGGTGGGAGGTCAATCTTCGATAATGAAGTTTTGAGAATGTGGGTTATGGTGGGGAAGGAGGTGAACAGTAGTAAAGGGGTTGATTGGGTGCGTGAAGGTGTATTGTTTGAGTGTAGGTGAGTTATGTGTGTGTTTAATTTGTGACCTTAATAACTATCTAACTAAAAATAATAAAACTACAAATTTAAATCCTAATAAAATAAAAAATAAAAACCTAATAAAATTAAAACTAAATTCCTAACAATAAACTAATAAAAGTAGAAAAAATAAATTCCTAAAACTTATCCTAATAAAATAAAAACTAAAAATCAAAATAAACAACACTAAAAAAAATACAATGAACTCCTAAAAATCCTAAAAGTATAAATTCTAAAAATAAATAAAATCTATTAAATTCCTAAAAATAAATACTACAAATCAAATAAAAATAAAACCTAAAGTCCTAAAAATATAAAATCAAGCAAAACTAAAAATAAAGACTACAATAAAAATAAAAAATAAAAAGAAATAGAAAATAAATGCTAGAAAATTCTAAATAAATATAAAATAAAATGACACAAAATAAAAATCTGAAAAAATACAAACTAAACACACATGGGCTCAGGTGAGGATTTAGGCTCGGTTTAGGCTCAGGTAAGGTAGGGATTGGGGAATTAGCTCCATTTGAACTGCAAATTTCCTCGAAATATAACTTTTGACACCGCAACTGCAATCAAGCCTGCATATTAAACAATTACGTGCATAAGACCCATTTTATTGAGAATTAGCAACTAAAATACGTCTATTCGGGGTATAAAATGTACACTTTTGGGTGCTTATCACACCACCCCCAAACATAACATTTCTAGTCCTCGAGCAAAATATATAGAGAAAGAGAAATATAAGTAATCAAAAGTGTACCACTTTCGTGGGCACTTGCGATTGCACTTAGCATGTGCAACAAGCCTTTAAGCCTATAGGTTGCCCTAAAGGACGAGTTGTGTCTCGTGAGGGTTTGCATAGAATATACCCACATAATTCTTTATTTACAACGACAGTCTATCTCTTATTAGATGTAGAATAATCGCACAATTCACCATGAGAAAAATATTATGAGAAATACAAGCTAGAAGTGCATAAAAAGTTTAGTTATTTGAATACTCAAGGCACATCCTTCATAGAACTCAATGTGTGTAGTGTGAATCAGTCAAAACGGGTTGAGTTTCACAAGAGTAATTCCTAGATTACCTTTTCGGAATCAATGCTTCAATATCAAAATCTCACGGGTATATCTCTTTCAAACGAACTCACGACATTTGGGTTAGTGTATCACTCTTGTGTGTGAGGAGGTGAGTAAATGTAAGCAAGGACAAACGTCTCACACACATATAAGAAAGAACAAACATTAGAAAGAAAAATGATCTCATGAAAGAATGTTAATCATTATAGTGAGAACGTCAAGTTATTCCCCACGTTGACTCTCATTTTCCCGAATACCTAGGGGAGAATATGGATGATTAGGTGAGGGGGAAATGAAATGAGATGGATGATGTATGTACACTACACCAAAAACATGAATCTGGCAGGTTTAAAACTGTGCCAGATCAAATCTGGCACGATTTTGAACTGTGCCAGAATCAGGTGTTCCAAAATGGCAGTTTTTTCTGGCACGACTCAAAAGTGTGTCAGCTTTGACCAAACAGTAACACTTCTGGCACACTTTTAAACCGTGCCAGAATTTGATATTTCTAGCACACTTTTGGCATAGTTTTGAGATGTGCCAGATTGAGCACATTTTCATAAACTTTTGGCACAGTTCAAAACCGTGCCAAAATTTGATACACTTTTGGCACGGTTTTAAACTGTGCCAAATTTTTGGATAAAAGAAAAAAAATTATTTGAAAACCAAAAAATTCACAAATTGCAAATCTCGAAAGTTATTGATAAACTAATGTGCATTCAAACTTCAAAATATTACAAATAATAATAGTTCACCGACCAAAAAAATTTGGCAGAGTTTCCTCTATTTTTTGGTCATTCGAAAACCTGTTAATATAATACCTGCATAATGTAATGCCCGCACAGCCATAGAAGCTAACAATAAAACTACAAAAGTCCACACCGACATAACACAAAAAAATAAAATCCTGAATATTAATGACATTAAGTAAATAATCCTCTTATTGTAGACCATTGACTTCATGTGTTCCACATGGATAAAAGCTAATGGCGAAATGTTATCCTCCAAAAAAATAAGATACAAAAGGAGATGAAGTCAGTAACCAAGTAATTTAAAAAAAATCTTATTCAAGCTGAAAATTTGCATATACGAATTAAAATTATTATTGTATTCACAAATCGATATTGTTGTGACTACGTGGTTAGCTCCTATGAGTTACATTAGTCCCACGCGAGGTGTTAGTGCTTCTTAGTAGGCCGTTTAGGGACTAATTTAAGTTTTTACCCTCAAACGACATGTTTTAAAACCTAATCTAGATATTTTCAAATTATCATCATATTCTCAAATCGAGAGACACATTACTACACGATCAGTTCCTACAAGTTACAATGGTCCCATGCAAGGTGTTCGTGCCTCTTATGGGGCCATTTGGGAGCTGGTTTGGATTTTTACCCTCAAACAACATGTTTTTAAGCCTAATCTAGATATATTCATATTATCGTAATATTCACAAACCGGGAGAACCGTGACTACGCGCTCAGTTCCTATAAGTTACATTAGTCCCGTGAGAGGTGTTCGTCCCTCTTACGGTGACCTTTGGGGATTGGTTTAGGTTTTCACCCTTTAACGATGTTTTTTAAGCCAAATCGAGATATTTTCATAATATCGTCATATTCTCAAATCGGGAGACCCGTGACTATGCGGTCAGTTCCAACAAGTTACATTGGTCCCGTGCGAGGTGTCCGTACCTCTTACGGGGACGTTTGGTGGCTAGTTTAGGTTTTCACCCTTTAAATGCTTATTTTTGTCTAAGTGTTGAGTTTTGCAAATTATCTTCATATTCTCACATTGGGAGTCCCATGACTACGCAGTCGGTTCCTTCAAGTTACAATGGTCCGGTGCAAGGTGTCCGTACCTCTTACGGGGATGTTTGGGGGATGGTTTAGGATTTCACCCTTTAATGGCTTATTTTTAAGTAAGTGTTGATTTTTGTAAATTATCATCATATTCTTAAATCGGGAGTCCCATGACTACGCGCTTAGTTCGTATAAGTTATATGGGTCCCATGCGAGGTGTCCGTGCCTCTTATGGTGACGTTTGGGGGATGGTTTAGGTTTCACCCTTTAACAGGTTATGTCTAAGCCTAATCCAGATATTTTAAAATTATCATCATATTCTCAAACCGTGAGACCCATGACTACGCGATCAGTTCCTACAAGTTAAATTGGTCATGTGCGAGGTGTTTGTGCCTCTTACGGGGACGTTTGGGGGCTGGTTTAGGTTTTCACCCTTTAACGGCTTATTTTTAAGCCTAATCTAGATATTTTTAAATTATCATCATATTCTCAAATCGAGAGAACCACGACTATGCGGTCAGTTCCTACAAGTTATATTGGTCCCGTGCGAGGTGGCCATATCTCTTACGGGAACGTTTGGGGGTTGGTTTAGGTTTTCACCCTTTAACAGCTTATTTTTAAGTCTAAGTGTTGATTTTTACAAATTATCATCATATTTTCAAATCGGGAGTCCCAAGACTATGCGATCAGTTCCAATAAGTTACATGGGTATCGTGCAAGGTGTTTGTGCCTCTTACGGTGACGTTTGGGGGTTGGTTTAGGTTTTCACCCCTAAACGGGTTATTTATAAGCCTAATCAAGATATTTTCAAATTATCATCATATTCTCAAAACGTAAGACCCGTGACTACGCGGTTAGTTCCTACAAGTTACATTGGTCCTGTGCGAGGTATTCGTGCCTCTTACGGGGATGTTTGGGGGCTGGTTTAGGTTTTCACCCTTTAACGACTTATCTTTAAGCCTAATCTAGTTATTTTCAAACTATCATCATATGCACAAACCGAGAGAACCGAGACTATGCGGTCAGTTCCTACAAGTTATATTAGTCCCATGCGAGGTGTTCACGCCTCTAACGGGGATGTTTGGGGGCTACTTTAGGTTTTCACCCTTTAACGGCTTGTTTTTAAGTCTAAGTGTTGATTTTTGCAAATTATCGTCACAATCTCAAACCCGGAGACCCGTGACTACCTGATCAATTACTAAATGTTACATTGGTCCCGCGCGAGGTGTTCGTGCCAGATAAAAATGCTTTTGGTATATTTTTGTCATTGTTGTACAAGCTCCTTCTAATCAAAATCCTTATGTACCTACAAATATAATAAACTCAAGTGTAGAGTGGTAAGTAAGGATGTCAATCCACTTTTTAGGGAGTAAGCTAGAGACAAATTCAATTGTAATTCACTTTTTATTTTCTTTTAGTGCTTTTTCACTTTTCTAATTTTTTTTAGCTTTTTGAATATTAAAACAATAGGGTGAGGTGAGGTCTAAACTAAACTAAAATAAATGTGATATGATAATAACTAACTAGAAATTTACTGAAATGAAAATTAAAGTTTAAACTAAAAATAAGAGATAAAGTGAGGTAAATAATTGTGAGAACAATCAAGGAGTGGGATTACACCACAAATTTTAGTTATTTTTATTAATTAATTTAATTATTTAAATTCTCCCAAATTAATATCAAAACTACAAATCAACTCTCGTTGCAAGTGTAATTTTAATAATAACATTTTAGAATATTAAGTTTAACACCTCACAACTCTAGAAAAATAAATCTACATTCATTTTAATTAATCACCCGCAAGGATCGATTAATTAAAATTTATGTCAATCTTAGAAATTAAATTTAGAGTTGAAATTAAAGTTATAATATCCCACTTAAGAAACCCCTATCTCTAGTTCGAATCTAAAATGGGTATTATAACTAGAATTTCGATTTTCTCTCAAAAATCATTTACCCTCCCTCGAGGCGTAAATTTAAGGGTGAGGGATCAAAATTAACATTCAAAGGGAAATTTCAAGTAATCAAACTAATTAAACTAAAATAATATCAAATAAGGGTTTCACCCCACCCCTTGAAAGGTGTTTTAGCCTAACATGGTATAAAATATGACAAATTAATAATTAAAGGCATATATAATACAATAGAAGGGTAAGAGGACAAATCTTCAAACAAGTCTCCTTGATTTGCAAAATTGGACGCTAATCCTCCATTGAAATTGAGCAACATACATTCAAAATGAGCTTCCACAATATTCAATTACATACAAACACTCATTTGAATCACTCAACAATTAATTTCTCACAAATATCTAAAAAAAATAAAGGAAAAAAATAAAACTATTTACAAAGGATAATTTTCTCTACAATTATCTCTCTAAAATTCCTATCTAAAAGCTATTTTTTCTATTTGATGATTAGTTCCTTTTTTAATCTAAACTGAAAATTACAGAAAAAATAAAAAGGATAGTGGATGAATTCATAATGGACAATTAAATAATAAAAGAGATTTGCTAAAAATGCAAATCCTAACATTATAAAATTGTACATTAGAACTCACCCAAAGAAATAAATTCTAGATCAATAATTTATATTGAGATAATTGCTAAAAATACAAAATCTCAACATAAAGTAATGGGTTAGAATTTACCTCCCATGAGGGATAAATTTCACTACATCAATCTATTTTTAATTAATTGCTAAAAATGCAATTATCCATAATAGAGGGGTGGGGTGAAATTTATCCTAGAGATAATTTTCACCACACACCTCTATATTGAGGTATTTGCTAAAAATGCAAATACTCAACATAGAGGGGTGGGGAGAATTTTATCACACCAAGCTTAAAACTAATTTTGAGATCCCTTAAAAATGGGTCTTCATCCTCTTTTAATAGTAGGTGCCATGGAGCTAAGGGTAATTGGGTAATTGGTATAAGTGTGCATGTGGTTTGGGTGTGTCATGTGAATGAGAATAAAAATCTGATATAGTGAGGGGTAATTTTGGGTATTGGGTAAAAGAGGTTGTTGGGTGTAAAATTGGGAAAAAGGGTTAAGTGGGTTCATTTAAAACATGTGGCATTTGGGGTTTTGTCTTTGATTTTGTTGGCTTTTGGGATTGGCTTTGTTTATGCAGGTGGTAAAATCGTGAGAAGAGGAAATGGGTGAAAAAATGAGAAATGGGTCTTTGGGTTTTGGTAAGAGGGAAATGGGTTGTGGGTATGGACATGGGAGGAAATGGGTCTTGCCTTGAAAGTGAGTATGGGTGTATGGTGTGCTAGAGGTGGCTCGGGATGGCAGGGACATAACTGGCCGGAAGGAGAGGGTCGGCGCCGGCGGATTCGGGGTAGGTCCGATCGACGCGGGGTTGTGGAGACGGCGGGTATAGGTTTGAGGTGGAGGGCTGGACATCGGATCGATTTGGGCAGATGTTCGGTGGGATTCCGGCGGCTGGGCAGGTTCGGTCGAAATGGTTTTTGGGCTAGCGCCGGTAGAGGGGATGCGGGTGTGATCGGCAGGGGCTGAATTGGATATGGGTGCGTGGAAAGGTGGGAGGTTTGGATTGTTGTGGGTTTTCCATGGCTTAATGGTGGGATGAGAGAGTAGGTGTGTTGTTGGGGAAGATGAGGGTGAGGGTGTTAGGGTGTGTGAGTGTGTATTGTGTATGCTGGGGATGAGGGTGTAGTATTAGTTTAGGGTGTATGATAAGTTTGTGAGTGATATTAGGATAAGGGGAGTTTATGTGGGTGTTTAAGTTGGACCCTAAAAATGACATTAATAAAATTAAATTAAAACTAATAAACTAAAATAAAAACCTAATAAAATCTAATTCTAAAATAAAATAAAGACTCAAATAAAATTAAAAAAATTAAAACTAAAAAAATAAAATCTAACTAAAAAAATAAAACAAACTAAAAAAAAATAAAAACATTAAAACTAAAAATAAAATCCTAAGCTATTAAAAACTAAAATAAAAGAAAAGAAATAAAAACATAAAATTCTAAATGAAAATTAAAGTCCTAAAAAAATATAAAATCTAATAAACTAAAAATAAGCTCCTAAAAACTAATCCTAATAAAACTAAAAATTAATAAAAATAAAAATGAAATAAAATTATACTAATAAAAATAAAATAGAAAAATAAACCTAGAAATATTAAATAAATCTAAAATAAATCCTAAAAATAAAAATAACTCAAACTAAAAATCTAAAAAATAATAAAATGACACAAATAAAACACACACAGGCTTGGGGTAATTTTGGGCTAGGTTTAGGCTCGGGTTAGGGCACGGGAGAGGGAATTAGCTCCATTCTAACTGCAATTGGCCTCTAAATGTAGCTTTTGATACCGCAATTGCAGTTAAGCCTGCATGACAAACATTTAAGCACATAAGACCCATATTGTCAAGAATTAGCAACTAAAATACATCTATTCGGGGTATAAATTGTACAGTTTTGGGTGCTTATTACACCACCCCAAACAGAGCGTTGCTAGTCCTCGAGCAATAAGATAGAGATAAAGAGAAAGATAAGTAACCAAAAGTGTACCACTTTCGCGGGCACTTGCGATTGCACTTAGCATGCGAAACAAGCCTTTAAACCTATAGGTTGCCCTATAGGACGAGTTGTGTCTCGTGAGGGTTTGTAGGGAATATACCCACAAAATTCTTTATTTGCAAAAATTTATTAAAAGGCAGTCAATCTCTTATTAGACATAGAATAATCGCACAATCCATCACATGAGAAAATGATTTCAGAAATACAAGCTAGAATGTGTAAAAAGTTTAGCTAAGTAACTATTCAAAGCACATCCTTCCTAGAACTCAACGTGTGTGTGTGTGAATCAGTCAAAACGGGTTGAATATCACAAGAGTAATTCCTCGATTGCCTTTGCGGAATCAACACTTCAACTTCAAATCTCACGGATATCTCTCTCTCAAACGAACTCTCGAGATTAGGGTAAGTGTATCGCTCTTGTGTGTGAGGAGGTGAGTAAATGTAAGTAAGTTCAAACGTCTCACACACGTATAAGAAAGAACGAACAATTAGAATGAAAATTGATCTCATGAAAGAATGCTAATCACTATAGTGAGAACGTCGAGTTATTCACCACGTCGACTTTCATTTGCTCGAACACCTAGGGGAATATATGGATGATATATGGGTGAGGGGAAAATGAAATGGGAAGGATGGTATAAGGTGTGGTATGATGGATATGGTATGTAGTATATAATGGTGATATAAATGATAAAGGATGGATATGATAGAAGAGTGTTTTATACTTTAGGCATAAATGTCTTTATTACAAAAGAACTACTAACTACAAACTCTCTTTCTTTTCTTTTCTCTTTTATTTTTTTTTCGAATTTTCTTTTCTTTTTCTCTCTTTTTTCTTCTATTTTTGCTATGTTTATGTTTCTCTCTTTTTTTCTTTTCTTTTTATTTTTCTCTCTCTTTTCAAACCAACACTGAAGACATTTAATATTTGGAATCAACACTCTTTTTCTCAAAAATGATGGATGATATATGAGTGGAATGATAAATGGATGGTGTGGGGAATGTATATGGATGGAAAAAATATGGAAAGATAATGGGTGAGTGAATGAAAATTTGATATGGAAAAGTGGTAAGTGTATGGATGAAAATTTAGTATTCGGGACAAATTTCAAGACACGTGTTTCTTACAACTCAAAAATGATGTCGTTCTCAGTGATCAAGCCAAATTTTTATGAAAGATAATGAGATCATACAACAATTAAAGTGCGGAACCAAAAGAAGTTGAATCAACTTGTGACTCGGAGATTGCGTAAAACACCCTGAAAGGGTGAAAGGCACAAATCTCACAAGCTAAAGTCTCTACTAGTGAACCTTAAGGTTCTCTTTATAATTTTAGTACTCCTCACTCTAAACCGTAGTGACATGATAAGTGCGCAAATTTTGTTGAGTCTAGGAATTCATAGTGAAAAATGCCTTGATATGTATTACATAAGCTATTTAGAAAAAATATTCTCTAGCTTGAATCCTAGACTTTTGAAAGATGGATGATTGAAAATTCACATCAATGAGCGAGATGAAAGAAACTGCACAAAATTTTAAAAATCAGGTTTAAAATTCAAAAAATTTCAAAAGAGGCACGATTTTGATAAAATTCCCTACCCCCAAACAAAAAGGAACATCGTCCTCGATGTTAAGTAAAATGATTTTTAAAATTGAGAGCATAGGGTAGGAAAGAGATTACCAGAATGAACCGCTATTGAAGTGGACAAGTATAGCCAAGATGAAACCTGAATAAGAAGTATACAACCCTCCAATTGAGAATCCAATTAATTTGAAAATAAATGAACACTCAATTAAATCTCAATCAATATTTAACCTCACAAATATCTAAAAAGGAATAAAACATCGAGTGTAGAGTAAAACAAAAAGAATTAAATCCCCGGCAACGACGCCATTTGATAGAAATGCTTTTGGTATATTTTTGTCGTTGTTGTACAAGCTCCTTCTAATCAAAATCCTTATGTACCTACAAATATAATAAACTAAAGTGTAGAGTGGTAAGTAAGGATGTCAATCCACTTTCTAGGGAGTAAGCTAGAGACAAATTCAATTGTAATTCACTTTTTATTTTCTTTTAGTGCTTTTTCACTTTTCTAATTTTTTTTAGCTTTTTGAATATTAAAACAATAGGGTGAGGTGAGGTCTAAACTAAACTAAAATAAATGTGATATGATAATAACTAACTAGAAATTTACTGAAATGAAAATTAAAGTTTAAACTAAAAATAAGAGATAAAGTGAGGTAAATAATTGTGAGAACAATCAAGGAGTGGGATTACACCACAAATTTTAGTTATTTTTATTAATTAATTTAATTATTTAAATTCTCCCAAATTAATATCAAAACTACAAATCAACTCTCGTTGCAAGTGTAATTTTAATAATAACATTTTAGAATATTAAGTTTAACACCTCACAACTCTAGAAAAATAAATCTACACTCCTTTTAATTAATCACCCGCAAGGATCGATTAATTAAAATTTATGTCAATCTTAGAAATTAAATTTAGAGTTGAAATTAAAGTTATAATATCCCACTTAAGAAACCCCTATCTCTAGTTCGAATCTAAAATGGGTATTATAACTAGAATTTCGATTTTCTCTCAAAAATCATTTACCCTCCCTCGAGGCGTAAATTTAAGGGTGAGGGATCAAAATTAACATTCAAAGGGAAATTTCAAGTAATCAAACTAATTAAACTAAAATAATATCAAATAAGGGTTTCACCCCACCCCTTGAAAGGTGTTTTAGCCTAACATGGTATAAAATATGACAAATTAATAATTAAAGGCATAAATAATACAATAGAAGGGTAAGAGGACAAATCTTCAAACAAGTCTCCTTGATTTGCAAAATTGGATTCTAATCCTCCATTGAAATTGAGCAACATCCATTCAAAATGAGCTTTCCACAATATTCAATTACATACAAACACTCATTTGAATCACTCAACAATTAATTTCTCACAAATATCTAAAAAAATAAAAGGAAAAAAATAAAACTATTTACAAAGGATAATTTTCTCTACAATTCTCTGTCTAAAATTCCTATCTAAAAGCTCTCTTTTCTATTTGATGATTAGTTCCTTTTTGAATCTAAACTAAAAATTACAAAAAAAATAAAAAGGATAGTGGATGAATTCATAATGGACAATTAAATAATAAAAGAGATTTGCTAAAAATGCAAATCCTAACATTATAAAATTGTATATTAGAACTCACCCAAAGAAATAAATTCTAGATCATTAATTTTTATTGAGATAATTGCTAAAAATACCAAATCTCAACATAAAGGAATGGGTTAGAATTTTCACTACATCAATCTATTTTTAATTAATTGCTAAAAATGCAATTATCCATAATAAAGGGGTGGGGTGATATTTATCCTAGAGATAATTTTCACCACACACCTCTATATTGAGGTATTTGCTAAAAATGCAAATACTCAAGAACGAGGGGTGGGGAGAATTTTATCACACCACTCTTAAAACTAATTTTGAGATCCCCTAAAAATGGGTCTTCATCCTCTTTTAATAGTAGGTGCCATGGAGCTAGGGATAATTGGGTAATTGGTATAAGTGTGCATGTGGTTTGGGTGTGTCATGTGAATGAGAATAAAAATCTGATATGGTGAGGGGTAATTTTGGGTATTGGGTAAAAGAGGTTGTTGGAGGTAAAATTGGGAAAAAGGGTTAAGTTGGTTCATTTAACACATGTGGCATTTGGGGTTTTGTCTTTGATTTTGTTGGCTTTTGGGATTGGCTTTGTTTATGCAGGTGGTAAAATCGGGAGAAGAGGAAATGGGTGAAAAAAATGAGAAATGGGTCTTTGGGTTTTGGTAAGAGGGAAATGGGTTGTGGGTATGGACATGGGAGGAAATGGGTCTTGCCTTGAAAGTGAGTATGGGTGTATAATGTGCTGGAGGTGGCTCGGGATGGCCGAGACATAACCGACCGGAAGGAGAGGGTCGGAGCCGGACGATTCGGGGTAGGTCCGATCGACGCGGGGTTGTGGAGCCGGCGGGTATAGGTTTGAGGTGGAGGGCTGGACATGGGATTCCGGCGGCTGGGCAGGTCCGGTCAGAATGGTTTCCGGGCTGGTGCGGACAGAGGGGATGCGGGTGAGATCGGCAGGGGCTGAATTGGATATGGGTGCGTGGAAAGGTCGGAGGTTTGGATTGTTGTGGGTTTTCCATGGCTTAATGGTGGGATGAGAGAGAGTAGGTGTGTTGTTGGGGAAGATGAGGGTGAGGGTGTTAGGGTGTGTGAGTGTGTATGGTGTATGCTGGGGATGAGGGTGTAGTATTAGTTTATGGTGTAGGATAAGTTTGTGAGTGATATTAGGATAATGGGAGTTTATGTGGGTGTTTAAGTTGGACCTTAAAAATGACATTAATAAAATTAAATTAAAACTAATAAACTAAAATAAAACCTAATAAAATCTAATTCTAAAATAAAATAAAGACTCAAATAAAATTAAAAAAATTAAAACTAAAAAAATAAAATCTAACTAAAAAAATAAAACAAACTAAAAAAAATAAAAATATTAAAACTAAGCTATTAAAAACTAAAATAAAAGAAAAGAAATAAAAACATAAAATTCTAAATGAAAATTAAAGTCCTAAAAAAATATAAAATGTAATAAATTAAAAATAAGCTCCTAAAAACTAATCCTAATAAAACTAAAAATTAATAAAAATAAAAATAAAATAAAATTATACTAATAAAAATAAAATAGAAAAATAAACCTAGAAAATATTAAATAAATATAAAATAAATCCTAAAAATAAAAATAACTCAAACTAAAAATCTAAAAAATAATAAAATGACACAAATAAAACACACACAGGCTTGGGGTAAGTTTGGGCTAGGTTTAGGCTCGGATTAGGGCACGGGATAGGGAATTAGCTCCATTCTAACAGCAATTGGCCTCTAAATGTAGCTTTTGATATCGCAACTACAGTTAAGCCTGCATGACAAACTTTTAAGCACACAAGACCCGTATTGCCGAGAATCATCAATTAAAATACATCTATTCGGGGTATAAATTATACAATTTTGGGTGCTTATTAGTGCCTCTTATAGGGACGTTTAAGGGATGGTTTAGGTTTTCACCCTTTAACAGCTTATTTTTAAGTCCAAGTGTTAATTTTTGCAAATTATCGTCATATTATCAACTCGGGAGTCCCGTGACTATTCGGTCAGCTCCTACAAGTTGCATTGGTCCCCTGAGAGGTGTTCGTGCCTCTCACGGGGCCGTTTGGGGGTTGGTTTAGGTTTTCACCCTTTAACGGCTTATTTTTAAGCCTAATATAGTTATTTTCAAATTATCGTCATATTCTCAAACCGACACGACCGAGACTACGCGATAAATTCCTACAAGTTATATTTGTCCCGTGCAAGGTGTTCGTGCCTGTTACGGGACCGTTTAGGGGCTAGTTTAGGTTTTCACCTTTTAACGGCTTGTTTTTAAGCCTAATCTAGATATTTTTAAATTATCGTCATATTCTCGAATCGAGAGAACCGTGACTACGCAATCAGTTCTTATATGTTACATTGGTCCCGTGCGAGGTGTCCGTACCTCTTACGGAGACGTTTGGGGGCTCGTTTAGGTTTTCTCCCTTTAACGACTTATTTTTAAGTCTAAGTGTTAATTTTTGCAAATTATCATCATATTCTCAAATCAGGATTCCCGTGACTATGCGGTCTGTTCCTACAAGTTACATGGGTCCCGTGCGAGGTGTTTGCGCCTCTTACAGTGACGTTTGGGGGCGAGTTTAGGTGTTCACCCTTTAACGGGTTATTTCTAAGCATAATCCAGATATTTTCAAATTATCCTCATATTTTCAAACCGTGAGACCCGTGAATACACGGTAAGTTCCTACAGGTTACATTGATCTCGTGCGAGGTGTCCGCTCCTCTCACGGGACGTTCGGGGGCTGGTTTAGGTTTTCACCCATTAAGGGCTTGTTTTTAAGTCTAAGTGTTGATTTTTTCAAATTATCATCACATTCTCAAACCGTGAGACCTGTGACTACGCGGTCAGTTCCTACAAGTTACATTGGTCCCGTGCGAGGTGTTCATGCCTCTTACAGGGGCATTTGGGGAATGGTTTAGGTTTTCATCCTTCAACGACTTGTTTTTAAGTCAAAATGTTGATTTTTGCAAATTATCATCAAATTATCAATTCGGGAGTCCCGTGACTACGCGATCAGTTCCTACAAGTAACATTGGTCCCGTGAGAGGTGTTTGTGTCTCTTACGGGGCCGTTTGGGGCTTGGTTTAGGATTCCCCCTTTAACGGCTTATTTTTAAGCCTAATATAGATGTTTTCAAATTATCATTATATTCTCAAATCGAGATAATCGAGACTATGCGATCAATTCTTATAAGTTACATTTGTCCCGTGCAAAGTGTTCGTGCCTATTACGGGGCCGTTTGGGGGATGGTTTAGGTTTTCACCCTTTAACGGCTCTTTTTTAAGCCTAATCTAGATATTCTCAAATTATCATCATATTCTCAAACAGAGAGTCCCGTGACTACGCGGTCAGTTCCTACAAGTTACATTGGTCCCGTGCGAGGTGTTTGTGCTTCTTGAGGGGACGTTTGGTAGCTGGTTTACGTTTTCACCCTTTAACGGCTTATTTTTAAGTCAAAGTGTTGATTTTTGAAAATTATCATCATATTCTCAAAACGGGAGACCCGTGGCTATGCGGTCAGTTCCTACAAGTTATATTGGTCCCGTACGAGGGGTTCGTGACTCTTACGGGACGTTTGGGGACTGGCTTAGGTTTTCACCCTTTAAACGCTTATTTTTATGCTTAATCTAGATAATTTCAAATTATCATTATATTCTCAAATCAGGAGACGCCTGACTACGCGGTCCGTTCCTACAAGTTACATTAGTCCTGTGCGAGGTGTTCGTGCCTCTTACAGGTACGTTTGGGAGATGGTTTACATTTTCACCCTTTAACGGTTTGTTTTTAAGTCCAAGGATTGATTTTTGCAAATTATCATCATTTTTTCAAATCGAGAGTCCCGTGACTAAGCGGTCAGTTCCTACAAGTTATATTGGTCCCGTGCGAGGTGTTTGTGCCTCTTAGGGGACGCTTGGTAGCTGGTTTAGGTTTTCACCCTTTAACGGCTTATTTTTAATTCTGAGTGTTGATTTTTGCTAATTATCTTCATATTCTAAAATCAAGAGTCCCATGACTACGCGCTCAATTCTTACAAGTTACATGGGTCCCATGCAAGGTGTTTGTGCCTCTTACGGTGATGTTTGGGGCCTGGTTTAGGTTTTCACCCTTTAACGGGTTATTTCTAAGCATAATCCATATTATTTCAAATTATCATCATATTCTCAAACCATGAGACCCGTGACTATGCGGTCAGTTCCTATAAGTTACATTGGTCCCATGCGAGGTGTTCGTACCCCTTACGGGGACGTTTGGGGCTGGTTTAGGTTTTCACCCTTTAACGGCTTATTTTTAAGCCTAATCTAGATATTTTTAAATTATCATCATATTTTTTAAGTGAGAGAACCGCGACTACGCGATCAGTTCCTACAAGTTACATTGATCACGTGCGAGGTGTTCTCGCCTCTCACAGGACGTTTGGGGGCTGGTTTAGGTTTTCACCCTTTAAGGGCTTGTTTTTAAGTCTAAGTGTTGATTTTTTCAAATTATCGTCACATTCCCAAATCGGGAGACCGTGACTACGCGGTCTGTTCCTACATGTTTCATTGGTTCTGTGCGAGGTGTTCGTGCCTCTTATCGGGACGTTTGGGGGATGGTTTAGGTTTTCACCCTTTAATGGGTTGTTTTTTAGTCGTGTTGATTTTTGCAAATTATCATCATATTCTCTAATCGGGAGTCCCATGACTGCGCGGTCAGTTCCTACTAGTTACATTGGTCCAGTGAGAGGTGTTCGTGTCTCTTACGGGGCCGTTTGGGGGTTGATTTAGGTTTTCACCCTTTAATGGCTTGTTTTTAATACTAATATAGATATTTTCAAATTATCATCATATTTTCAAACCGAGAGAACCGAGACTACGCGATCAATTCCTACAAGTTACATTTGTCCCGTGTTGGGTGTTCGTGCCGATTATGGGGCCGTTAGGGGGCTGGTTTAGGTTTTCACTCTTTAATGGCTTGTTTTTAAGCCTAATCTAGATATTTTCAAATTATCGTCATATTCTCAAATCGGGAGTCCCGTGACTACGCGGTCAGTTCCTATAAGTAACATTGGTCCCGTGCGAGGTGTTTGTGCCTCTTACGGGGACGTTCGGTAGCTGGTTTAGGTTTTCACCCTTTAACAGCTTATTTTTAAGTCAAAGTGTTGATTTTTGCAAATTATCGTCATATTCTCAAATTGAAAAACCCGTGACTACGCGGTCAGTTCCTACAAGTTACATTGGTCCCGTGCGAGGTGTCTGTGCCTCTTACGGAGCATTTGGGGGTTGGCTTAGGTTTTCACCCTTTAAAGGCTTGTTTTTAAGCTTAATCTAAATATTTTCAAATTATCATTATATTCTCAAATCGGGAGACCTGTGACTACACGGTCACTTCCTACATGTTACATTGGTCCCGTGCGAGGTGTTCGTGCCTCTTACAAGGATATTTGGGAGATGGTTTATGTTTTCAGCCTTTAACGGCTTGCTTTTAAGTCCAAGTGTTGATTTTTGCAAATTATCATCATATTCTCAAATCGGGAGTCCCGTGACTCAACAGTCAGTTCCTACAATTTATGTTGGTCCCGAGTGAGGTGTTTGTGCCTCTTACGGGGACGTTTGGTAGCTGGTTTAGGTTTTCACCCTTTAACGACTTATTTTTAAGTCCAAGTGTTGATTTTTTCAAATTATCGTCATATTCTCAAACCGGGAGTCCCGTGACTACGTGTTCATTTTTTATAAGTTATATAGGTCCCGTGTGAGTTGTTTGTGCCTCTTACGGTGACGTTTGGCAGCTGGTTTAGGTTTTCACCCTTTAACGGGTTATTTCTAAGCCTAATCCAGATATTTTCAAATTATCGTCATATTCTCTAACCGTGAGACCCGTGACTTCGCAGTCTGTTCCTACAAGTTACATTTGTCCCGTGCGAGGTGTTCTTGCCTCTTACGGGGAAGTTTACGAGCTAGTGTAGGTTTTCACCCTTTAACGACTTGTTTTTAAGCCTAATCTAAATATTTTTAAATTATCATCATATTCTCAAACAGAGAGAACCACGACTACGTGGTCTGTTCCTAAAAGTTACATTGGTCCCGTGAGAGGTGTCCGTACCTCTTACGGGGACGTTTGGGGGTTGGTTTAGGTTTTCACCCTTTAACGGCTTATTTTTAAGTCTAAGTGTTGATTTTTGCAAATTATCGTCATATTCTCAATCCGGGAGACCCTGACTACGCGGTCTATTCCTACATGTTACATTGGTTCTGTGCGAGGCGTTCAGGCCTCTTACCGGGACGTTTGGGGAATGGTTTAGGTTTTCATCACCCAATGACTTCTTTTTAAGTCTAAATGTTGATTTTTGCAAATTATCATCAAATTATCAATTCGGGAGTCCCGTGACTACGTGGTCAGTTCCTAAAAGTAACATTGGTCCCGTGAGAGGTGTTCGTGTCTCTTACGGGGCCATTTGGGGCTTGGTTTAGGTTTCCCCCCTTTAACGGCTTATTTTTAAGCCTAATATAGATATTTTCAAATTATCGTTATATTCTCAAATCGAGATAATCGAGACTATGCGATCAATTCTTACAAGTTACATTTGTCCCATGCAAAGTGTTCGTGCCTGTTACGGGGCCGTATGGGGGATGGTTTAGGTTTTCTCCCTTTAACGGCTCTTTTTTAAGCCTAATCTAGATATTCTCAAATTATCATCATATTCTCTAATCGGGAGTCCCGTGACTGCGCGGTCAGTTCCTACAAGTTACATTGGGCCCGTGCGAGGTGTTTGTGCCTCTTGAGGGGACGTTTGGTAGCTAGTTTAGGTTTTCACCCTTTAACGGTTTATTTTTATGTCAAAGTATTGATTTTTGTAAATTATCGTCATATTCTCAAACTGGGAGACCCGTGACTATGCAGTCAGTTCCTACAAGTTACATTAGTCCCGTGCGAGGGGTTTGTGCCTCTTACGGGACGTTTGGGGGCTGGCTTAGGTTTTCACCCTTTAATGGCTTGTTTTTTAGCCTAATATAGATATTTTCAAATTATCATCGTATTCTCAAACCGGGAGTCCCGTGACTACGCGATTAGTTCCTACAAGTTACATTGGTCCCGTGTGAGGTGTTTGTGCCTCTTACAGGGACATTCGGTAGCTGGTTTAGGTTTTCATCCTTTAACGGCTTATTTTTAAGTTCAAGTATTGATTTTTTCAAATTATCGTCATATTCTCAAACCAGGAGTCCCGTGACTACGCGTTCAGTTTCTACAAGTTACATGGGTCCTATGCGAGTTGTTTGTGCCTTTTACGGTGACGTTTGGCGGCTGGTTTAGGTTTTCACCCTTTAACGGGTTATTTCTAAGCTTAATCCAAATATTTTCAAATTAACGTCATATTCTCTAATCGTGAGACCCGTGACTTCGCGCTCTGTTCCTAAAAGTTACATTGGTTGCGTGTGAGGTGTTCTTGCCTCTTACGGGGGCGTTTGGGGGCTAGTGTAGGGTTTCACCCTTTAACGGCTTGTTCTTAAGCCTAATCTAAATATTTTCAAATTATCATCATATTCTCAAACCGAGAGAACCACAACTACGCGGTCAGTTCTTAAAAGTTACATTGGTCCCGTGAGAGGCGTTCGTACCTCTTATGGGGACGTTTGGGGGCTAGTTTAGGTTTTCACCCCTTAACGGCTTGTTTTTAAGTCTAAGTGTTGATTTTTGCAAATTATCGTCATATTCTCAAACCAAGAGACCCTTGACTACTCAGTTAGTTCCAACAAGTTACATTAGTCCCATGCGAGGTGTTCGTGCCTCTTACGCGGACGTTTTGAGGATGGTTTAGGTTTTCACCCTTTAACGGCTTGTTTTTAAGTCTAAGTGTTGATTTTTTCAAATTATCTTCATATTCTCAAATCGGGAGTCCCGTGACTACACTGTCAGTTCCTACAAGTTACATGGGTCCCGTTCGAGGTGTTATGCCTCTTACGGTGACGTTTGGGGGTTGGTTTAGGTTTTCACCCTTTAACGGGTTATTTTTAATCCTAATCCAGATATTTTCAAATTATCGTCATATTCTCAAACCGTGAGACCCGTGACTACGCAATCAGTTCCTACAAGCTACATTGGTCCCATGCCAGGTGTCCGTACCTCTCACAAGGATGTTTGGTAGCTGGTTTAGGTTTTCACCCTTTAACGGCTTGTTTTTAAGTCTAAGTGTTTGTTTTTTCAAATTATCGTCATATTCTCAGACCGGGAGTCCCGTGACTACGCGGTCAGTTCCTACAAGTTACAAGGGTCTGAAAAGTCCCGAAGGCCCTCAATTTTGAAAACAAAATTTCTTTTATACTTCAAAACGATAATAATTTCCTTTTTAGATGCGGAAGCGTGCGATGCTGGTTCAAATAAAATAAATTAACAAAATTTTAATTTCTTCTTCAAATTAAAATTTAAACCAAGTGAAATTAACTTAAGGACACACACAATTTAAATTTCACTTAAACCAATTTAATTAACCCAAGTCCTAAAATTTTCCTAAGTCATATTTCTCAATTTTAACAAATTAGGCCAAACCAATTTTATCAAATTAAATTAAATGACTTGAATTAAATTAACTAAACATTACCCAATATTTAATTAGGCACCGAATTACACATGTAGTGATTAAAACAAAATTTTATCTTGAATTACCTAAGCATGCGTTCTAAGTGAGTTTTCACAAGATAAAATAAATAATGAAACCACTACGCAGCGATGTAAGAGAAAAAACCCACAACGGGAGAAAACCTCGGACGACCCTAGCCTCAAAATCCACTAAGTACGAAATTTACAAATACAAGCAAGGTGACTTACAACACTCGACTCGATCCCTCTCAAGTCCCGAAGCATCTTCTTGTATCAACCTCTACCTAGCGAATAATCACGGAGCTCCACCACGATCTCGGAATCCACCTATCGGACCTTATATGGTCACCTCCAACCACACATGGTGCCTTTCACCACATGAGAATGCAGCACCAAAACAAACTTTTCTTTTTTATGGGATTTAGAAGCAAACCCAAACTTCTCTTCAAACGGATGTAGAGATAAACCGGTGCCAAAAACTCCAAGCAAAGTGTATATATATATATATATATATATATATATATATATATATATATATATATATATATATATGGAACTTGGATTAAACAACAATTGGGTGTAAACAAATGTTGAAAAGATTTTTCTTGAAGAATTAAACACTCAAAATCAATGAACTTTTTCCCTTTTAATTTCTCTCTCAAAACACTCCCTTAGAGGTTATAGGATGTGAAAAAGTTAAACCAAAAGGTTGGTTCCCTCTAAGTTCTATCAAAAGTTAGTGGGGTAAAGAAGTGGGAAACATGACAAAAACTACTTAAAACTTCCAAATACCTGTTCCCGCCAAATCTCGTTCGAACGAGATTTTCGTTCGAACGAAGTCTCGTTCGAATGAGGCTTCTAACGAAGTTCCAGTGTGAACTCGTTAGAAATATCATTGGAAATCTCATTCGAACCATCATTCTCATTCGAACGACATTCTCGTTTGAACGACACTTCGAACAAACTTCCAAAAAGTTTGAAAAATTCGATTTTTAGCCCAGAAACTTTATAAACTTGATTTTAAAGTTTTAATAAAATCTTTCTAAAGTTAAACAACAGTTTTAAATAAACGTACACCCAATATAAAATGTTCCAAGTTCCTATATATATATTCAAATGCATTCATACCTTAGGAGGAATGGAACCATGTTGATGACGTAGAAACGAGACACATTTAAACTCGGTCAATTTGATTATATACTCTTGGCCGCTACGTCTTCAACAAACATGCCATAGGCTTGAAGGATGATCAATTAACTTTATCCTATGACTCAAACATTTTTGTCCGGAATTGAGTCAAAACTGCAAAGGACTCAATTGGAAATTTGTGTCCTTACAAATCTCCCCCTTTGGCTATTCCAGGACAAAAACCAAAAAAAAATCCTAAAGGGCCGTCAACCTTTACTAGACTGATAAAAAGTCCCACCAAAAATAGAAATACAATGCTTGACTCAAACAACCCAAAGGATCACAATCTTTGCCGGTGAAAGTTGCCACTTATAATATAGTTCCTTCACACTTAAGCAAACACATTACACGCATAGGGAATATCAAAATATTTAATCCAATTAAAGTAAGTACTCCCCCTAAATTAATTCTCCCCTTTATCATCTGTGATCTACTTTAGAAGGTCACGACTTCCCCTAAGTTAAATCTCCCCCAAACTAAGATACAATTACAATAGGATTAGATACCATTTCTCCCCTTATCATTCTCCCCCTTTTTGTTCAGGAATAGACAAAGGCTAAAGAATTAAAAATTAACTTATCTCCCCAAATTTAAAGCATATTACCCTTAAACTAAACAAGGGATAAATAAAATGGGATAACAAGATAAATATTCAAATGCACATAAAGTGATGAGAACATTTAAGCACATGGGAAACAAAAGCATAACTAATCCAACAAATAATAATGGATACCAACTAAGATGCAAGAAACAGATACCAATATGATACATAAGTATTAAGCATGTGATATCAACAAAGAATGCAATAAGATGGATACCAATTATGAATTAAAGCAGATATGGACTAGAAAGCTATGACAACCCGCTCACCAAAATATGGGGTGGCCAACCCGATACTCCAATATAACAGGAATCATGGATGGAATCATTCTCAGCATCACAATAAAATAAAAAGTATACAGGATAACCACTCAATATTTCAGAAAAACGGGTTGCCAAAAAAATTTTAGTTTTAAAGTTAAGGAAAGAATTTAAACAACCCAATTTAAAAAGAAAGTGGAAACCCCGAAGATGTAATATTACATGCACATCAAATATACAATAAGGGACCGAATATGTTATTGGTCAACAGGCTCTTACGATAATATTAAACATGTTCAGTAAAGTACACGATACATCACATTAGACAATTACAAAAGCTGTGGCCTCACGCACGAGCAAAAGACCCGATCATAACTAGAGTACAAGAATGAAAGCGTCTATACCAAGTATCCCATAATATCCGCAAAGACATCGGAATAGGAAAATCAGAACGGGCGTCCTCGTGGCGGGGCACCTAAGCGGATGCAAAATGCATGCACAACAAGAAATATAAACTAGTTAGGGCCCGGTTTATATGATCACCATATGAATAAAGAGTATAACAGTTATGAACAGTAAATCATGACTAACAGGAATAAAAATCTACCTACACAATTTAATGCATAAGCTAAGACATTTTAAATAATCATAAATCTAATTTAGTTATGCAGGAAAAAGAATAATTTATATTAATTTAAAAGCCTTCATCATGAACACTAATCCATTTCATAGTTCCGTTCCTTATCAAGAAACATAATCATAATTTTAAGCTCTTTGTGGCTTTTATCTCAATCATATGCTCTTTATGGCATTCCATTCCTTATCAGGAATATCATCATTATCATATGCTATTTATGGAATTTATCATACATCAAGTCCCACTTGATTAAGAATTGTTATATTCATATACATATAACGATTCTAAGACCGCCCCTCCGAGTTTCCCCACTGGCCGCGCCCCTAAATGACTATCATCTTCCAGGACCTATCAAACAAGACAACCTGGGCACTAATAACACAAGACGTCGGGAAGCGTCCATATGCCTGCGGGAGAGTCATGATCACACCCAGAATCACCTCACCAGCACAGAAACATACAATAATCGCTCATATGGCCTAGGATTATATCCACCCTGCATTCATTAGCAAGGGGCCATCACCTCACGCGCGAACTTCCCTTATTATAGCATTTAGAGAGGTGTGTTTAAGTAAATTATCATTTACCATATCCATAATTAAGTAAATTATCATTTACCGTAATCGTTACCATTTCCATTTCATTTTCATTTACTCTTTTTCATATGTATGTTTCACTTTATCCAAAACTATAATCATTTACATTTTTTAAATAATTCACATTTTATCTGGAGCCATACGTAATTCATATCGTCATTACAACCTCAAAGAATAAGTGAACTCCCAATTTAATTCTCCCAACACCCTTTTGTGGTGTTATACTATTAACCATCAAGACTAACATAGCTCAATTGATCTTCTAAAGTCTCCCAAACATAACATTACAACTCCTAGTTTCATAATAATCAACTAGAAGAAAAGAATGCCCTAACATCAATTGGCATATCCCCGGAAAAGCCCCCACATAACGCATTTCTAATGTAGGGTAGTTAAAGAACTCATATAGGACTCTAGGACTCTAAGTTTACTTCATACAAGAAGGTTCCTAGGTCCCAAGCCTAAAGAAAAAGAATAAAAATTGAGTTAGAAAAACAACTCAAAAATAGCCTGATTCCGAATCGATTCGCACCAGGCAGCGAATCGATTCGGATGACAAAACCAACATTCTGCAATTGGCCGAATCGATTCGGTCCTAACCCAAATCGAATAGGGTTTTGCAGACCTGTAAGCTAACCCCTTAGCGAATCGATTCGCCCTAGGGCCGAATCGATTTGCCCCAGCGAATTTTGCCAAGAATGGGTTACGGGTTATAAACCCTACTTTTTCCCCAAAATCAATTTCTACTCTATTTTTACGTACATCCATCACCATTAATCTACCCCAAATCATTCTACATGATTATTAACTACTATAATCCACAATTTCATCAACATAAACCATGATTAGGGTTAAATCACCACAAAATCCACAAAATCCATATTTTTTCATTTGATCCCATTACACAACTATCAATACAATTTATGCATCTTAAATCATATATTAGCAAGTAGAAAACTTGCCTTAAGGTTGAAATCTCAGATTTCTTTGTGGTAGGAGCAATCCCAATCTTCAATCTCCAAATCTCTCTTCTTTCTCCTCTTTTCTCCTCAATTCTCTTCCTCTCTCTCTCTCTCTCAATGTTTAAGACATGTAATAGGGAAATTAGGGAATTTAGAAGACTAAAAATCGGGGCTTAACACAAGTCTCCAACTTAAAAATGCTAATGCTTCATAAAAATGACTCGTAACTACACATTTAAGTTAAAACCAGTCAAAAGTGCCCGGAACCTAAAAATACAATATGGCACTTATTTTGACTGTCTCGCACATTCCAGGACTAACTACACCCTCTAAACTGTCATCCGAAAATTTTATAAATTATTTCAAGTTCCGGTTTCATTTAAACAATAATGTAATTTAAAACACATGACACTATAAAACATGCAATATGATGATATTTACTTACACATACAGTAAATATGTAACGATCCAGTAAATATTAACTTTCAACTCATTCAATTAATATTTACTCCGATTCCCAACATTTTATATAATTACTTCATGAGGTGAATTAATATAAAATGAGTCTCATAAAAGCAAGGGTTGTTACAAAAGCAAGGCAAAGACTAAATAAAAATATCAAATATATGTATACATAAGATATACCTAATAGACGCAAGTACACATATATAGATATAGACACACAAATGACACAAAATAAGATAAGCTTTCCACACTCGTGAGGAAAAAATGTGTCATATGGAAACGGAAGTGTTGGGGTGTGAACTAGTAACAATTAAATTTAGACCCAATCACTTAAATCATGTTCACGGAGTTCTTAATTGATTGCAAACTTTATCACATTTGAATATAACCTCATGTGACAATATAGATTTAACTCGATGAACAAACATATACAATGCATACAAGCCTAGCATGTTGATGATTCTACAAACCAATAGAGTCATGACATTGAAAACGTAACTAGGATAAACGACATTATGCAAACCGTTGATATACCATCCAATCTCCCTCAATAAACATATATTATTTGAATGAATGTATCAAACAAACATAGGCCTTGGCAATTATTTTTCTTTTAATGCCATATTTTCTTTTAGGCCTTGGACCACGTATTTCTTTTAGGTACAAACAAACGGTGGCTTACTATTCGCAAAGGATAATAAATCCTTTCGGAGCCCTTTCCCCGTGCACATTTATATATATTATTTTTATTGTTTACACAAATATCACGTGCAACGGATTTTGACATGCACCAGTCCTCCTAGGTCACAAATATGTAGATGACAAGATTGGTAGGAGAACACCTCACAAAGCTCAAATATACCTATGAAGTTAAAATTTCAAAAGAGCTCGTGCATGTGTGAATTGAGGCATATATAAAAAAAAATAGAATCCATTTAAGCAACACAAAATTCAACTACTCCATGTAAGCATGGTAAATAACATAATAAGGATTGACAATCTAAACCAAAAGTTTTAGCCACATGGGAGCGTAAAAGATGGGATTCAAACACAAGTATATACCACATAAACTGTGTCAAACGAAAATACACACAAAAAAATCTTTTTGAGTTTTTGAAATTTTTAACCATATATATATATATATATATATATATATATATATATATATATATATATATATATATATATATATATACTCAAAAGACAAACAAAAATCATTTGAATTTTTCATTAAGCTTAACTTACCAAGAGATAAAAATCCAAATGATAAACAAAAATCTTTTTGTATTTTTCATTTAATGCATATAAAAGAAATATAATACAAAAGATAAACAAACATCATTATTCTAGCATGTGATTAAGCATGGAGCATAGACTAGAAAATCACTAAACAAGCATACATTTAGCATGAAAATATAGCATTAAGTACAAAAGCTAAAGTATGCAAACAAAACTAACACATTCAACCTTTAGATTTTGCAAGGGAGGAAGCATATGAAAGTAAATGAGAATCAAATACCCTATCTTGTAAATCTACCAAGTCGGATCTTCTAACCCAAACTAATGATGAGTGACTATCTCGGGGTGTGTGAATCTTGGCTACCTTGGTTTCCTTACATTGTGATTTTCTAGAAGATCTTTTAAAATCAAAACAATATTTCTTAAGATGACCTTTTCGACCACAATGTGCAAAAGAAAAAACATGTCGAAAATAGTTACCTAAGGAGTGATCTCTAAAGGCTTTCCTAGGCGATTCTCCTAAAAAGTTGGTTTTGGCTTTTTGATTTGATTCATTACAAGTATCGAAGCCTAAACCACAAGTGTCATTTTTAATTTGGACCGTTCCTAATATTTTATCTAATTTTTCGAACGACACTCCAAATCAAATTTGACATTACTAGAGTCTTTTAATTTATTTTCTAATTCTAAAATTTTAGACTCTAACAAAACATTTCTCTCTTCAAACTCGAGAAGCTCCTTTTTCAAGGATTCTATTAAACCTCTAAGGCTATGTCTCTCACCTTCTACATATTATAGCTTCTCACGAAGAGTCATCTCACGTGTTCTAAGGTCTTCTACCAACACAATATCATCAACGACCTTGACACGCTCTCTTAAACTTGCTTCTAACTTCAAATTAGGTCTTTTTAATTTAATAGATTCTTCATAAAGTTCTTGAAAATAATTTTGAAGTTCACTCACATCAACCTCTTCTTCATTTCCACTCTCTCTTTGTTCTTCACTCTCACTACCATAAAAAATAAGGGAATCATAAACTATGACCTTGGAAGTGTCATGTGTTAAAGTTTCATCAATCGACGAGTTCTCACTACACTCACATGACTAGCCATAAAAGCCACAAAGTTGGGCTTAGTGGGGGAATCGGGTCCTTCTTCCATATCACTATCACTAAGGGTTGCATTAAAAGAAATTGGTCACTTACCCTCTCTCCTTAGTTTAGTGGGCCACTCAAAAGCCATATGGCCATACCCTTCACAACCAAAACATTTTTCCGACTCGTCCCTATTTACATTTTCTTTAGAAGTTTTAGGGATTCTCTCGGCTTTGTCATGCTTAGAAGTTTCAAATTTCTTAAAGTCATTTTTAAATTTATCTCTGTTAATTTTAAGAAACTTTCGAAATTTCCTAGCAAACAAGGCCATATATTTCGAGTCACTATCACTCTCGCTCTCTACTACTTGTTTTTCCTCTTTTCGGACTTTTAAAGCAATGCCCTTTTCAATTTTCTTTTCGGTTTTAGAGGGAAACATGTTTAGTTCATAGGTTTATAAATCACCTACGAGTTATTCTAATTTCATAGAGGCTAAAGTTGGTAAAGAATTTAAAACGGTCATGTGGTGACAATTATTGTGCAACACAAATAAATAAGAAGAAAGCTTTCACCAAGTGAGAACAAGGAATATAAAATGACAATCACACAACAAAGGATGTACGTTGTTCAGCAAAGATGTGCTTACGTCCACGGTGGTGCAGTCGATATTATTTCTATATACTCCGGAGAGTAATTACAGAGAATACAACTTGTCCCTTTGCCCGGACCTAGGGTTTAATATATACATGTACATGTGGGTAAGTGGAGGTGATGGGTTCCTCCACGTTTTCCATCTCCCCTATAACTTTCCTTCATGGGGACGTGGAAGGAGACCGGATCAATATAAGAGAAGAGGGGCCTTGTCTTTGGGCTGCCAGGACTGGGCTACTCGTCCAGGCCTATAGTTCTAATTTTGGGTACCCACAATTGCCCCTAAATTTGTTGGGCCATGTTTATGGGCACAACAGATTTAAATGATTAGCCATAATGGCTATTTTGCGATTCCTCGAAAGCTGTGGAGTTGATTTTGGTGGCACCCGCTTCGCTTACTGTGCTCTATGATTAGAATTTGAAGGCTTGTTGGAATATCCACTTTTCTCCCGTCGCTTCAGTCTTTCCAGTATTCTTCTATCTTCTGAGAGCTCTAGCGCCTCGTACCTTCTTCTCTCAATTTCCATTCCCATTGTTTCTTAGTTGTCTGAGCTCGTGCTTCTTCATCACTTGAACCGATCTTCTATTTTTTTTCCTGTTCCCTTTCCTTGTACTTTCTCTTTAGTTTGTAGCTTTTCTTGGGTCTTCCAATGGCGAAGATTGGAAATAGGTCAATCTCTGAATTTGGGAAGTTTTACAACATCCCTGAGTTGGTAGATATTGAGTGTTGTGCCTCCCCTCCTAGGAATGTTAGGGATATAGATAATGCTTACTGGATCCATGTTCTGTTTCTTTCCCAAGGGGGACTCACTTTTCCTCCCAATGATTTATTCCTGCATTTGTTTTGCTATTTCAATATTGTTCCTGCACAATGCTCGCCCAATGTGTGGAAAATAGTAAATGGCGTCCATAGGATAAATCAATTGTATGGAACTAGGTTAGGGCTCGCCGAGGTCTGTTTCTGTTACTCCTTTTCTCGAACTAGTTCTGGTGTCCTTTACCTCAAAGCTAGGAGCCCTGACAGGGTATTGGTAGTAAATCTACCTGATTCCCATAAGGACTACTGGCAAGAAGGTTTCCTTATTAGAAATTGGCAGTTTTCTCCCTAATTTGAAGGGTCGAGGTCTGAGAGGTTCTCTGTTCCCTTCTATGGGGAGGAATACATAGGTAGACATTGTATTGTTATTTCGATTTTTGCTGATTTGTGACCTTTCTGACTCCTCTTTTGCTTCTTCTTCCACAGTGAGGTCAAAGAATTTGGAGCCTGCTCTTAGCAAGGTTCATATCTCGAAATTGGTCAAGGCTTGGAATATCAGGGAGCCTCTGGGTGACGGTGAGCATCCCAGGTCTGTTGCCTTTCTTCTAGAGTACAAGAACGTTGGCTCCAGCTTCATAGCAAGGCCTGTGGATAGTATACCAGAGTTTGACTCCTTCGAAGAGACTGTTGCAGAGCCTATCCAGTTAGACGAGGAGGAGAACAGCTCTGAAAGTGACTTTGCAGGAGCCATGAGTAATTTGGGTGGAGGGAGCTTTGATAGTAGCAGTTCCTCTGACCGTGAGGAGGTTTTTGAAGCTCGGAGATCGTCGAGTACTTCTAGCAGTTCAAGTGAAGAGATGGTTCCTCCGAGGAAGAAATTGATTAGAGATGATGATGATGAGGACCATGTGCTCCTTGCACAGAGGTTAAAGAAGGAAAAAGCTACTTCTGGGGCCGTGGCTACTAGTTCCCGGTCCTCTGCTCAGGAGCAAGAGAGGAGAAGGAATGAAGAGGAGCAGGTGAGAGAGGGAGAGAGAGAGAGAAAAAAGGAAGAGGAGCAGGTGAAGATGGAAGAGAAGAGGAGGGTGGAGGAGAGGAAGAAGAAGGAGAGTGAGAAGGAGGAGGAGAGAAGGAGGGAAGAAGCGAGGACGAAGGTCGGGCAGGCCTTAGTCCCGGTGTCCGCGCTGCCTGAGAGGGCTTCTGTGGTAATTTCTCCTCAGTTGGCCCCAGCTCTGCTCAAGAGAGCTGTTCTCCCGGCTGATCGCCAAAGGGCGGTAGGGTCAGAGCAGTTGGCCCTTCAGTCTAGTCAAAGGCTTGCTCTAGTAAGGTTTTTCCTTTTTCTCCTATGTTGTTTTGAATTCCCTCATTTTCCTCTTCTGATACCTTTTTTTTCTGCAGTTCGTTACTGACTTCGCCATGCTCTATCGTTCACGCCACGAGCTAGTGAAGAGAAACAGTGAGCTGGAGGAGGAAAATGCTGCCTTAAAGATGAAGGGTAAAGAGCTCGAGGCTAGCTTTAAAGTCATTGACGCTGCTCGGATTTCATCCGATCTGGCTCTTGCTACTTCCAACAAGGAAAAGGGCGCAACAGTCAAGGACTTGAAGGAGCTGCAGCAGGCCTATGACCTGGTTTGCTTGAGCAAGATAGCAGTTATTGAGGACAACAGGATGCTGTCTGTAGAGCTGAAGAAGAAAGCGTCTGAGGCTGTCACTGCCAAGGAGGACTCATACAATTCCAGTTGGGCTGCAGCATATGAGGATGCTGAATTTCAGATAGACTATATTAGTCGTTTGAACTTCAAGAAAGGCTGGAACAAGTCCCTTTTGGCTGCTGGCATTGACATCGATTCCCCCTTGTTTGATGAGCATGACCCAGGTCCGAAGCCAACCGTGGATGAAGTTCCTGCCCCAGCTGTTGAAGACACCGATCCTGTTCCTCAAGCGACCCATGCTGATGTTTCTCTGGTTGTGGGGACAGAGATTATCCCTGCTGAGGGCGATGCTCCTGCTGATGTTGACAAGGGGAAGGGACCATCGACCTCTGGGCCGCCTGAGGTTGTCAAGTAGTTATCGACTAGGATTGCTCTGTATTTTTGTTTTTTCCATTCTGTAAACTTTTCTTTTTTCAGTTCGATGTAACTTCAATCTTCATTAATGAAAAAGGCTTCATTTCTGCTTGTACTGATTTGTCCCTTTCTCTCCCTTTTCTTTCTCTTGCTTGTAGTTAGTTGATGTGGATGATTACATTCCTGCTACTTCCTAGTTGGGTAGGACCCTTGGTCCCAATGCGAGTCTCGAAGTTCGCCAGGAGCATGTAATTGACGTGAAACCTAGCATCATGAAATTCTTCAAGACATCGTATTGGAGTAAAATAAAGGATGATTTGATGAATCATAAGTATAATTTTCAGTTCTTTCGCATTTTCATCCTTTTCGTATTTTATAAGACAAACATTCTAATATAAGTTTTCTGACACTTCAACAGTCATAGCACAGTCTCGGTCTCATAATGAAGAGCTGAGAAACTTGAAAGATAAGATATCATCTAATGAAAAACTCAATGTCGCTCAGAATATAAGATTTCAGAATTTGCAGACATTGTTGGACCAAATGGGATACTTTCGAGAAGTTATGGCGTGAAGAGTTCATCGGGTGGCTATCAAAATACAAATGAAATCTCTTTAGTCTCAAATTCTCTTTAAATGTTGCAGTATTAAATAAAAAAAATGACCTGAAATAGCGGAAATAAGTAGCCCAACATAAAATGGCTTACTTCATGAGCTTATTTAGTTAAATTGGTGGAAGGGATTTGTTGGTGGTTTGGTTTTGGAATTTTTTGTTGCTGTTGAGTTTATTTTAAATGTTAAAACATGTTGGATTTAACGAATAAATAAATGAAACTATGTTAAAATTTTCTAAAACCAATAAACGTTCTAAATTGATTAAAAACATACCGTTAGAGGATAAATACCCAAAATAACCTCCAAACAACCCCAAAGAGGCACGAACACCTCGTATGGGATCAATGTAACACATATGAACTCACCGCCTAGTCACGGTTTATGTCGGCACTGATTATATCCAATGAAGGGTGCTTTGGGAAGAACTTTCTAATAGACACTAGTGTAAGAGGAATGAACACCACGCACGGGATCAATGTAACTTATAGGAACTGACCGTGTAGTCACGGGTTAACTAGTTTGAGAATATGACGATAATTTAAGAATATTCATATTATTCTTAAGAATATACCGTTTGAGGGTGAAAAACCAAACCAGCTTCCAAACGGCCCCGTACGAAGCATGAACACCTCGCACGGGACCAATGTAACTTGTAGGAACTGACCGCGTAGTCACGGGTGTCCCGGTTTGAAAATATGAGGACAATTTGAAAATATCAAGATTAGGCTAAAAAACAAGCCGTTAAAAGGTGAAAACCTAAACCAGCCCCGAAACGTCACCGTACGAGGCACGAAGACCTCACACGGGACCAATGTAACTTGTAGGAACTGACCGCGTAGTCACGGGACTCCCGATTTGAGAATATGATGATAATTTGCAAAAATCAAAGCTTAGACTTAAAAATAAGCCGTTAAAGGGTGAAAACCTAAACCATCCCCCAAACGGCCCCATAAGAGGCACGACCAACTCACACGGGACAAAATTAACTTGTAGGAACTGACCACGTAGTCACGGGTATCCTGTTTTAAGAATATGACAATAATTTGAAAATATCTATATTAGGCTTAAAAATAATCCGTTAAAGGGTGAAAACCTAAGCCAACCCCCAAACGTCACCGTAAGAGGCACGAACATCTCGCACGGGACCAATGTAACATGTAGGAACTGACCGCGTAGTCAGGGGTCTCCCGATCTGAGAATATAACGATAATTTGAAAATATCTAGATTAAGCTTAAAAATAAGCCGTTAAAGGGTGAAAACCTAAACCATCCCCCAAACGTCCATGTAAGAGGCACGAACACCTCGCATAGGACCAATGTAACTTTTAGGAATTCACCGCGTAGTCACGGGTCTCTCGATTTGAGAATATGATGATAATTTGTAAAAATAAACACTTAGACTTAAAAATAAGCCGTTAAAGGGTAAAAACCTAAACCAACCCCCAAACATCCCCGTAAGAGGCACGATAACCTCGCACGGGACCAATGTAACTTATAGGAACTAACTGTGTAGTCACGGGTCTCACGGTTTAAGAATATGACGATAATTTGAAAATATCTCGATTAGGCTTAGAAATAACCCGTTAAAGTGTGAAAACCTAAACCAACCCTCAAACATCACCGTAAGAGGCACAAACACCTCGAACGGGACCCTGTAAGGACACAAATTTCCAATTGAGTCCTTTATAGTTTTGGCTCAATTCTGAATAAAAATGTTTGAGTCATAAGATAGAGTTAATTGATCATCCTTCAAGCCTATGACGTGTTTGTTGAAGATGTAGAGGCCAAGAGTATATAGCTTTATCAAATTGACCGAGTATAAATGTGCCTCGTTTCTACGTCATCAACATGGTTCCATTGCTCCTAAGGTATGAATGCATTTGAATATATATATATATATATATATATATATATATATATATATATATATATATAGGAACTTGGAATATTTTATGTTGGGTGTACGTTTATTTAAAACTGTTGTTTAACTTCAGAAAGATTTTATTAAAACTTTAAAATCAAGTTTATAAAGTTTCTGGGCTAAAAATTGAATTTTTCAAATTTTCTGGAAGTTCGTTCGAAGTGTCGTTCGAACGAGAATGTCGTTCGAACAGCAATGTCGTTCGAATGAGTTTACCAACGAGTTCCCACTAAGGCCACTGGAATGTCGTTCGAAGTATCGTTCAAACGAGAATGATGGTTCGAACGAGATTTCTAACGAGTTCACATTGGAACTTCGTTAGAAGCTTCGTTCGAAAGACACTTCGTTCGAACAAAAATCTCGTTTAAACGAGATTTGGCGGGAACAGGTATTTGGTAGTTTTAAGTAGTTTTTATCATGTTTCCCACTTCTTTACCCCACTAACTTTTGACAGAACTTAATAGTGCGGGAACCAACCTTTTTGGTTTAACTTTTTCACATCTTACAACCTCTAAGGGAGTATTTTGAGAGAGAAATTAAAAGGGAAAAAGTTCATTGTTTTTGAGTGTTTAATTCTTCAAGAAAAATATTTTAAACACTTGTTTACACCCAATTGTTGTTTAATCCAAGTTCCATATATATATATATATATATATATATATATATATATATATATATATATATATATATATATATATATATATATATATACACTTTTCTTGGAGTGTTTGGCACCGGCTTATCTCTACATCCGTTTGAAGAGAAGTTTGGGTTTGCTTCTAAATCCCATAAAAAAGAAGAGCTTGTTTCGGTGCGGCATTCTCATATGGTGAAAGGCACGATGTGTGGTTGACGGTGACCATATAAAGTCAGATCGGTGGATTCCGAGACCGCGGTGGAGCTCCGTGGTTATTCGCTAGGCATATGTTGATACAAGAAGACGCTTCGGGGCTTGAGAGGGATCGAGTCGAGTGTTGTAAGTCATCTTGCTTGTATTTGTAAATTTCGTACTTAGTGGATTTGAGGCTAGGGTCGTCCGAGGTTTTTTCCCGTTGTGGGTTTTTCCTCGTACATCGCGGCGTAGTGGTTTAATTATTTATTTTATTTTGTGCAAACTCACTTAGAACGCATGCTTAGGTAATTCAAGATAAAATTTGGTTTTAATCACTACATGTGTAATTTGGTGCCTAATTAAATATTGGATAATGTTTAGTTAATTTAATTCAAGTCATTTACTTTAATTTGATAAAATTGGTTTGGCCTAATTTGTTAAAATTGAGAAATATGACTTAGGTAAATTTTCTAGGACTTGGGTTAATTAAACTGGTTTAAGTGAAATTTAAATTGTGTGTGTCCTTAAGTTAATTTCACTTAGTTTAA
Source organism: Sambucus nigra (assembly GCA_949130495.1). NCBI lineage: Eukaryota > Viridiplantae > Streptophyta > Magnoliopsida > Dipsacales > Adoxaceae > Sambucus > Sambucus nigra. The sequence continues at coordinate 459,390,838 of OX422217.1, forward strand.
ATTTTAATTTGAAGAAGAAATTAAAATTTTGTTAATTTGTTTTATTTGAACCATCATCGCATGCTTCCGCATCTAAAAAGGAAATTATTATCGTTTTGAAGTATAAAAGAAATTTTGTTTTCAACATTGGGGCCTTCGGGACTTTTCAAATTGGTATCAGAGCCAAAGTGATAAATTACTTCGTTAAGATCCTTTAAATTTTTTGGCTAAAATGGAATTTTCTTCATTTTCTAAATTTTCGATTTTCGATGGTTCTAATTATGCGTACTGGAAAGCACGTATGAAATCGTCACTTAAATCTATTGACGAGAGGGTTTGGTTATCTGTATTTAACGGGTGGTATCCACCAACTCATTTAGTAGATAATGAACGTGTTCCCAAACCGACCGATAGATGGAGTGAGAATGAGTTCAAACTTTCAAATTTTAATTCCCGAGGTTTAAATGCCTTGTTTAACGCTGTCACACCGGATGAATTCCGTCGCATTATGACATGTGAGACCGCTAAAGAAGTGTGGGATATTTTACAACTCACTCATGACGGTACAAGTGTCATAAAAGATTCGAAACTCCAAAACCTCACCACTCAATTTAAAGCCATCAAAATGAATGAAAAAGAAACTTTTGATGAATTTTATGCTAGACTTTCTGATATTGTTAATTCATCTTTTAACTTCGGAGAAAAAAATACCCGACAACCGAGTAGTAAAGAAAATTTTAAGGTCCTTACCCGATAGATTTATTCCAAAAGTGACCTGTGGGTACCCGAAATTAGAACTATAGGCCTGGACGAGTAGCCCAGTCCTGGCGGCCCAAAGACCAGGCCCCTCTTCTCTTATATTGATCCGGTCTCCCTCCACGTCCCCATGAAGGAAAGTTATAGGGGAGATGGAAAACGTGGAGGAACCCATCACCTCCACTTACCCACATGTACATGTATATATTAAACCCTAGGTCCGGGGCAAAGGGACAAGTTGTATTCTCTGTAATTACTCTCCGGAGTATATAGAAATAATATCGACTACACCACCGTGGACGTAGGCACATCTTTGCTGAACCACGTACATCCTTTGTTGTGTGATTGTCATTTTATATTCCTTGTTCTCACTTGGTGAAAGCTTTCTTCTTATTTATTTGTGTTGCACAATAATTGTCACCACAATTGGCGCCGTCTGTGGGAAATGTTCGTCTTTCCCTGAGAAGAGCCCACACCAAGAAAGGAGTTTAAGATGTCCGGTCACAGCAGTAATGCCCCTCAGACAGGAGATATTCAAGAGCCACCTGCTCCTCGCAGGATTAGGTTTGAAGTTCGACGCTCAGATCAGAGAGCTCGCCTGGAAAGTCCAGCCTCAGAAGAAAGTCAAGAATTTCAAATCCCTAGCCGAACTTTTACGGCCCGATTCATTATCAGTAGCTCCCATCCCAAAAGGATGGATGCTTTACTTAGAATGAAGAAAACGCCTCAAGAGACCCTCCGAGACTACGCGAAGAGGTACTGGGAGTTATTCAATGAGATTGAGGACTGCGCAGAGGAACTGGCAGTGGCCTCCTTCAATATTGGGCTCCCTAATTCTTCCCTCCTATACCAGTCCCTGACGAAGAAGGAAGCTGTGACTATTGACGACCTAATGGCTTGAATCGAGAAATACGCAAAGGTGGAAGATGTCACCCGCCCTAATACAGGAGAAAACGGTCGAGCTAAGCTCATTACCAAGGGAAGTGAGAAAACTGAGAACCAGAAGAAAGGAGGAAAGAACGGAGGCAAAAATGGCTCCAAGAATGGAGGAAACCATGAAGCGTCGAAAGTATTCCAGGCGGTCAACACCGTCTTCAAAGAACCAATTTACAAAATTCTCACGAAGATCAAAGATGAGCCATTCATCAAGTGGCCCAGGAAAATGGGGGGAGACCCCTCGAAGAGGAACAATGCGTTAAGATGCGCTTTTCACAAAGAGGGAGGACATAAGACCGAGCACTGCAAAGCTCTTAAGTCTCACCTCGAGGAGTTGGCCCAGTTCGGGCATTTGAACGACTTTGTAGAAAAGAGGGCAGAGAAAGTGGCTACCAACAGAGAGGCGAGACCCAAAAATGTGCTGGTGGATGATGCTGGACATGAGTTCGCAGTAATCCACGGAGTATCTGACGTCAAGCAGATACAAGGGAACTTAGCTCGAATGGAAATGAAAAAACTTACAGCGGTAATGCAGGATTTTCAAATCGATCCAGCAAAATCACAGTCAGGAAAGCATCGGCGAGCAGAGGACGTCATCTATAACAAGCATATTGTTTTCACGGATGAAGATTTGGTGGGAGTAAGGACCCCACATCATGATGACCTGGTCATTACACTCAGGATAGCCAACTTTGACATCAACAAGCTGCTCGTCGATCAAGGAAGTTCATTCGAAGTAATGTACCTCGACCTATTCAGGAAATTGAAGTTGAGCGTCGCCGACCTAAAGGAAGCTACTGTTCCTTTGGTTGGCTTCGCTGGAAAAATGACCATGCCCTTGGGCAAGATAGTGCTACCAGTTCGTGCTGGGAACGTCTCTAAGATGATTGAGTTTTTGGTAGTTGACATCGAATCACCGTATCAGTCCATCCTCGGCAGAGGATGGCTTCATGCGATGAAGGTGATCTCCTCGACCTACCATCAGAAGCTCAGTATGTAATCGAGCGAGGAGTAATGGAGATCCATGGTGACCAAGCGATGGCGAGGAAGTGCTTCATAGCAGCCATCCGACCAAAGCCAGAGAAGAAGGCCGGTCAACCCAGCGAGAAAGTTGAAGAAGGTGTGATACCTTCCAAGTAGAAATTAAAGTATGGAAGACCTAGAGTAGAGGAGACCAGTCTCCTCCCCTCTGAGCGTGTCGTTGAGGACCTGGTAGAAGTCATGGCTGAAGTTGGTGACAGTAACAGAGTCTTCTTGATTGGAGCATCTCTCATCGACCAAGAACATAAGGAGTTGATGACCTTGCTGAGACACAATGTAGATGTTTTCGTATGGGAACCATACGAGTTGCCTCGAATCGATCCTAGTATGGTCTGTCATCAACTGCACATCGACCCCACATTCAAGCCAATCACGCAGAAGGCACAGAGAATTGCACCCGAGAAGGCTAAAGCGGTCGAAAAGGAAGTCGAAAAACTGTTGGATGCAGGATCCACACGGGAAGTGAAATTCCCAAGTGGTTGTCCAACCCAGTAGTAGTTCCGAAGAATAATGGAAAGTGAAGAGTTTGCATCGAATTCACTGACCTCAACAAAGCATGCCCAAGGATAGTTTCCCCCTCCCAAAGATAGACCAACTAGTAGATGCCACTGCAGCTCACGAGCGAATGAGTTTCCTGGACGCATACTCAGGATATCATCAGATCCCCTTGTATGCCCCAGACCAAGACAAAACGGCGTTCATCACGACAGTTGGGTTATATTGCTAAAAGGTCATGCCATTTTGGGCTCAAGAATGCGGGGGCAACCTATCAGCGATTGGTCACTAAAATATTCAAGGATCAAATGGGAGACACAATGTAGGTCTACATCGATGACATGCTCGATAAGAGCAAGAAGAAGGAAAATCACCTCTCAGATCTGTCAAAGACCTTCGAAATCCTCAGGAAGTACCGAATGAAACTTAATGCGAGCAAATGTTCCTTCGGTGTCCAGTCAGGAAAATTTCTTGGGTACTTGGTCAGTAAGAGAGGCATAGAAGCTAATCCAGACCAGATCGATGCAATCAACAGGGTACAAGCCCCTCGAATAATTCGGGACGTGCAGAAGCTCACTGGAATGCTCGCCGCCTTAAATAGCTTCATCTCCAAATCCTCCGAGAAGTGCAAGCCTTTTTTCCAGCTTCTAAAGGGGATTAAACCGATAGAGTTGAGCCCAGACTGCTCGCGAGCTCTGGATGAGCTCAAGTACTACTTAAGCTCTCCACCGCTGCTTGTCGCACCACAATAAATGGATTCTTTGTACCTATACCTCTCGGTATCCAATCACACTGTCAGCTTTGCGTTAATATGCGAGGTTGCAGGAATCCAACACCCCGTTTACTACGCGAGCAATACCTTATTAGACGCCGAGCAAAAGTACCTGCTATTGGAGAAGCTCGCCTTTTCACTTGTAATAGCCTCGAGGAAGCTGAAGCATTATTTCGAAGCTCATACTATCATCGTCCTTACATCGCATCCCCTTAAGGCGGTCCTAAGGAAAGCGGACTTGTCGGGAAGACTGTCTAAGTGGTCAGTCGAGCTCGGTCGGTTTGACATCCAATTTCAACCAAGGACAGCTATCAAGGGTCAGATCCTTGCTGATTTCATAGCCGAATTCACGGGCGAAGAACTCTCCAACCAATATCAATCAACAAGGCCAGAGAAGAACCAAGCAACAGAGAGAACCTGGAGACTCTTCATTGATGGAGCCTCCAACTCAAAGGGGGCAGGGATAGGCATTGTCCTCATCACTCCAAAAAACACAATCCTCGAACAAGGAATCTGGCTTGGATTTGTAGCCTTCAAGAACGAAGCAGAGTATGAAGCCCTAATAACCGTTCTCCAAAAGGCACAAACTCTAGGAGCAAAACGTTTACAGGTGTTTGGCGACTCTCAACTAGTCTCCAATCAGATAAGTGGAGATTACAATGCAAAGGACGAAAGAATGGCAGCCTACCTCGCCTTAGTGAGAGAATTAATGTCAAGCTTTGAAGATATCAACATCCAGCAGTTTCCCAGGGGGCAAAACAGTCATGCTGATGCCTTAGCAGCCTTGAGTTCGGCAGTTGACTCTGACCTTAAGAGGGCCATCCCCATCGATTTCCTCATTTGTTCGAGTATTAACCACAACAATAAGTTACCAAACGTGGAACAAATACTCCAAGTGGGATCAGCCCCCAGCTGGATAGACCCCTTAAAGGACTATTTAAAGGATGGCACGCTCCCAGATGATAAGAAAACTGGCCACCAGATAAGAGTCAAAGCTGCTCGCTTTCACTTATCCACAGGAGGCGACTTGTATAAGAAATCCTTCCCTGGTGCCTACCTTAGATGCGTCCACCCAGGTGATATCGAGCAAGTGCTATGCGAGCTTCACGAAGGAATTTGTGGAAGTCATATCATAGGAAGGTCTCTAGCCTTTCGAGCAATGAAGGAAGGCTATTGGTGGCCATACATGCAAAAGGATTCCGCAGTATATGTCCGCAAATGCCTGAAATGCCAATTCCACTCTCCTATGGCCCACCAACCCACCAGCGACCTGAAGTCCCTATCCAGCCCATGGCCCTTTGCCCAATGGGGAATGGACATCGTGGGACCGCTGCCTACCGCCGTCGGTAATAGCAAATACCTGTTGGTTGCGACTGACTACTTCACCAAATGGATCGAGGCTGAATCCCTGGCAAACATTCGAGATGATGATATGATAAGGTTCATATAGAGAAATATAATCACTCGATTTGGAATCCCCAGAACCATCATCACCGATAATGGAACGCAGTTTGAAAGTGGCCCCTTTCAAAACTTCTGTAACGAATACGGGATCAGACACCACTTCAGCTCGGTGGCCTACCCTCAGAGCAATGGCCAAGATGAAGCTTCCAACAAAACTGTGATCGATGGATTAAAGAAGCGATTAGAGTGAGCCAAAGGTGCATGGGTAACAGAGCTACCCCATGTTCTATGGGCGTACCGAACCACTCCTCGGCGAGCAACAGGAGAAACCCCATTTTCGCTGATATATGGCATGGAAGCAGTCATCCCACTAGAAGAAAGTTTGCCAACAATGAGATCCAACCTTGTCGACCAAGGCTTGAATGATGAAACATTGCTCGCCGAACTCGACCTAGTCGACGAGCGTAGAGAGCTGTCCATGGTGAAGCTAGCGAACTATCAACAACATCTCGCGAAGCATTACAACAAAAGGGTTAGCCCGAGGACGTTCCAAGTTGGGGACTCTCAATGCATGAAAGAATAATACCATACTAGTTGATGATGTGGGTGAAACATGTCTAATATGCACAATGTCAAGAATATTATTGTGACACATAAATTGAAATCAAATTTAGTAATTGGGTTGGGTGGGGGATTTTTTTGTGGGTTGGTGGGGGGATGGAAAACATTACTAACGTTGCAATATAGACCTATGTAGATTTAGCATCATCTACTGGAAGACCCCCGAGCTTTGCCTTTTTATTGCAAAGGAAAATAATAATGTTTTACAAAACCAATGTAAAGGGTCATTTTTTTTTACCATAATATAAACTTACGGAAGACATTTGCAAGGTCATCGAGGGAGAATTCCATAGTAAACTATCCTTATATACGGGCCCCATTGACAGTGTAGGTATTGTTCATGTTTGGGAAAACAACCCCAATATTAGAAGCATTATTAAGCATGAGATCTGGGAGGCAAATCACAGCTCCATCACTTATTAGTTGTATGTCACGCCACAACACCAAATTTGGCAAACTGGTAGCTATTGCAAATGCAAAGGAATCAAGACCAGAATCAGGAAATATTCCTAAAAATAAACCACGTGCAATGACTAAAGGTGTTTTTCCTGGAAAATGAAACAAATAATGAGTTTTATGAAGTGGTAATAGATTGCAAAGCATATAGTCTGTTATCCAGTTTTTCAAAAGGGAATGAAAGAAGATGAATTTTTCATAAGAAAACTAGATGAGAATTAACCAAACCAAGATTAAACGGTACACATATAATTCTAAAAACCTCAACAACTCAAACCATCAGGTTGTAGTTCTCACTCAAGAAAATTAAAAATAATGGTGATGCTTGCCTAAAAGTGAAGATGATAATTGACTATATAACTTTGCGATTGTGGCCCGATAAATTTGAGCCCAGTTATAGATCCTTTATGCTCTTTTACGAATAAGAATTTTAGCATCTTCTTCTTATAAAGCTTACTCTAATTCATAAGAAAAACACATGTTTAGTGGTGGGTATATATTGTTTTTTAGTAATTATTACCATCAACTACATATATGGTAAGTATTAGAACCCTTTCTATTAGTGACCACTTACAATTATTTGGTATCGCTGATAAGTATATCCACCACAACACTCACACGAGGAACATAGCTTCAATAAAACCGAACTACTCATAATGACTAAAGAGTGTGTGTTAGCATAGGATACATAATTTTCATTATGGTCTCCCCAAGACCATTCTATCAGCTTTGTGCAAGGAAATTGGTAACCATGCCTTAAGAAAAGGATGGAAAAAAAGTCCAACCAGAGGGAAATATTTCTAGATTGTCAAGACCATAAATATGATGCTTAAACAGAACTCGCACAACCAACATAAATGGAAGAATAATGTAATCATCACAATCTATAGAGATATCAGAAAAATCAACTCCAGCAAATTAAACTTAATTCTGATAATACATTGAGGTAATTTAGCTATTAATCAAGAAAACATGATCAAGACACTAGTTTTAATGTCCATACATCATCGTCAGCTAAACCCAAATTGGGCACAAGTTGAAGCAAGAGTCTCACCACTTTGATAACATATTTTATAGAATAGCTACGGTAGAGGAATCTCGGACCCCAATAGCGGGTACTTCCACTGCGGTAGCGTGAAATTAGGTTGGATCTGTAGAAAAAATAAAAAATGCAGATTTTAAAGGTTTGCCAAACGGGAGCGACTTACCGTAGCAGAGAAGAGAGGTGGTCGAACGCTTGTCGGATGGAGCGGCTGGATGCCGCAGTAAGAGAGAGTGTGATATTGGATCCGGTAAGCGGGTGAGGGGAGGGAGAGAGACGAGGAGAAGGAGATTGAAAGATAAGAGAGGAAAGAGAAGAGGGAAAGTAAACATAATAATTTTTTTAGGGTCTTTTATATTTTAATCAAGTGTACTCAATTTTGGCACACTTTAAAACAGTGCCAAATTTTGCACTATTTTAAAGTGTGCCAGATTGTCATTAAACCGTGCCAGAATCTGGCACAATTTCAAACTGTGCCAGATTTTTAACATCAAGGTGTGCCAAATTGATGTTTTTTCTATAGTGGTAGGATAGAATGGTGATGTGAATGATGAGTGATGGGTGCGTGAGAAGAGTGTTCAATACATGAAGAACAAATGTCTTTATTTCAAAAAAACTAACTACAAACTTTCTTTTTCTTTGCTTTTCTCTCTTTTTTTTCGAATTTTCTTTACTTTTTTTTTTGTTTTCTATTTTTCTATTTTTTTCTTTTGTTTTTCTCTTTTTCTCTCTTTCTTTATACTCTCAATCACTGAAGACATTTTACATTTGGGAAAGCACTTTTTTTCTCAAAAAATGATGGATGATATATAAATGGAGTGGGGAATGTGTATGGATGGTGAGGGGAATAGATGGGAATATGGAAGAATATGGGAAGGTAATGGGTGAAGTGAATGGGTGAAAATCTAGTGATCGGGACAAACTTCAGACACACGTTTCTTACAACTCGAAAAATATGTCGTTCTCGATGATCAAGTCAAAATTTTATGAAAAATAATGAGACCATTCAACGAATTAAAGTGAGGACCCAAACGAAGTTGAATTTGAAAGGTGAAAGGCACAAATTCCACAAGCTAAAGTCTCTACTAGTGATCCTTAAGGTTCTCTTGGGAATTGTAATACTCTTCAACTCTAAACCGTAGTGACATGATAAGTGCGCAAATATTTTATTGAGTCTAAAAATTCATGGTGCAACATGCCTTCATACGTATTACATAAGTTATTTAGAAAAAGATAAATCCTCTAGCTTGGTTCCTAGACTTAAAAAGATGGATGATAGAAAATTCACATCAATGAGTAAGATGAAAAAAACTGCACGAAAATTTTAAAAATCATGTTTAATTTTTTTCTTTTTCAAAAGAGGTATGATTTTGATAAAATTCCCCACCCCTAAACAAAAAGGAATATCTTCCTCGATGTTAAGTAAAATTATTTTTAAAATTGAGAGCAAAAGGGAGGAAAAAGAATACCAGAATCAACCGCTAATGAAGTGGACAGATGAATGCAAAAAGAAACTTGAAGAAATGATAAGTAAAAAGGGAAAAAATGTGTACAAGTCTATAAACATGGTAAAGCATTGGGTGATGTGAAACACCACCCCCAAACAGGATGAGACTCACACAAGAACAACGGGCTGCCTCCCGATAACGCTAAGTTTAATGTCTTCGGCCAAACCGAAGGGATCTCACCCTAAGGATAAGAACTATGAAAGCGCGGGACGGCATAAGAATGGGTTATGAGAATCACCCCCAACAAGATTGAAGCGTCAGTTTTATTAGATAAATTGACAAAGGTGAGGGTGAAGAAACACCGATCACAACCTTATTTTTATTTGCTAGATTTTCTTTGTGGTTTTTGAATATTTTTGAAAAAAGAAAGCAAAATATTTTTGTGAAAAAAAATATGTTGAAAAAGAAAAATATTTTTGGATTTTTTTTTTAAAATTGCAAGAGAAAATGAAAATATTTTTGGAGTTTTAAGACTTTTTAAGAAAAAATGAAAAATAATTTTGGAGTTTTAGGGATTTTTTAAGAAAAGAAAAAAAATGAAAATTATTTTTGAATTGTGTTATTATTATTATTTTGGTTTTTTAAATGAGGAAAATAAAATATATTTGGATTTTTTGTTGAGAAAAAGAAAAAGAAAAAAATATTTTAGTTTCTTTAAGGAAAAATAAAGGAAGAAACTATTTTTGGATATTTTTTTATTTAGAAAATAAAATAAATAAAATATTTGTGGATTTTTTTTTAAGAAAAGAGCTGAAAAAATAGGTGGACTCTTTGAATTTGGACGAACTCACTAGAACCGACTACCAAAATATCGAATTTGACACACACAAGTCAAGGATAAATCCTAACTAGCACATAGCCAATTTTTATCTTCAAAATTTTGTGAAAGGTTAGTCTCACAGAAATTATCTTTGTGATCGCCTTTGCAAAAATGTTCTCCTGTTGGGCTACCTAGTTGAGATATTTTTAATTTAATGATGGCTAGGGTAGCACACAAATGGTAAGGGAGTGAGTCGGGTGATGAAATCTCTTCACGTGAATGATTGGGTGTAGGCCTTAGTAATTTAATTCATCACACCTTTCGAAAATAAATGCGAGAATAAAATCACACCAGAGCACGTAGTCACATACAAAAATTGATTTGCTGGAAGGAGAGGCGCGAGGGTGAAAGAGATGCCTCCCACGATTTTTACGCCGTGGGGTGCTGAAAAAATTTGAGTCGACCGGGGGAGATCACGCCTATCTCAGTCGACCCCGGGAGTCCTATCGACCCAAAGTAGAGAGACTTCTAAATCCTCGTCTTGGACGCCTTCTCTCTACCTTGTCCGGTTTCCCTATCACGCTTTTCTTCGCAATTAATTTTTACAAATTTAAATAAAAAATAAATGGTGTCTCTAAGCACCGCAATACCAGCCAAGAATAGAATAATCGTAATACAAGCCTTCTAAAAAATGAAAAATGGTTCGAAAATGAAAAATACAAATGAATCACAACATGGATCCTCTCAAGTGCTTCGAGCTCCAAAGAATGGAAACGGCGCCATTTGATAGAGTAAAAAAATTTCTTCTAATGTATTTTTTTCATTGTTGCAACTTTTTTTTCATCAAAATTTCCTTGAACCTACAAAAATATAATAAAACTAGTGTAGAGGGTAAGTAAGGGAGTATCAATCCAACTCTAAGGATGAAGCACAAACTATGAGAAGACAAAAGTGTAAATTCATTTGAATTTTATTATATTTTTCTATTTTTGCTTTTTCTATTTTTTATGGTTTTTTCAAGGGATTATTAATTAACTAACTATATACTAATTTTTAAGGTACTAACTAAGATGTAAAAGCTAATAAAAAAATGAGGTAAACAAAATTGTGCTAAAAAGTAAACTAACTAAATTGGACTCATGAGAGCTTCAAACTTCATCCCATGAATGGAAGATTAGCCCTCAATCATCATCCAAAAATAAAAGCAAAGAATTAAAAGCATGTGAGGATTAAATCAAGAGAAATTAAAGAGGAATAGATCAAACCCATTTGTACTTGAATTGGAGCAACTCTTCAATTATACATCAAAAATCTCTTAATCATAATCCCTCAGAAATGTATTTATTGAATCTAAAATAAAAACTACTAAATAATTTTTTTTTTAAAAAGATAATGGATGAATTCATAATAGACATTTAAATAATAAAAGAGATTTGCTAAAAATGCAAATCCTAACATTATAAAATTGTGCGTTAGAACTCACCCAAAGAAATAAATTCTAGATCATTACTTTATATTGAGATAATTGCTAAAAATGCAAAATCTCAACATACTGGAATGGATTAGAATTTACCTCCCATAAAGGATGAATTCAACTACGTCAATCTATTTTGAAATAATTGCTAAAAATGCAAAAATTCATTATAGAGGGGTGAGGTGAAATTCATCCTAGAGATAAATTTCACTACACACCTCTATATTGAGATATTTGCTAAAAATGCAAATACTCTATATAGAGGAGTGTAGAGAAATTTATCACACAAGAGTTTTAAAAACTAAATTTGAGATGAGGTGAAATAAGACTAAACTAAAATATGAGATGGGTGAGGAAATCTAACTAACTAAAAAGTAAGTAAAGTTACTAAGTAAATCTAACTAAATAAAAATCTAAACTATGAGATGGGTGAGGAAATAAAAGTTATGACTAACAAGGGATATGATGACACCATATATTCTAGTTAATTAAAATTAATTATCCCAAGTTAGTATCAAAATCACAAATCAACTCTCGTTGCAAATGTAATTTTGACAATAACATTTTAGAAAATTAAATTTAACACTCCTACAACTCTTGAAATGTAGATCCAAACATCATCTAACAAATCACCCGCTAGGATCGATCGATTAAACTAATTTAAATCATAAAAGTAAGCCTAGAGTTGAAATTAAAGGAATAATACCACACTTGAGAAATCCCTATCTCTAGTTCGAATATAAAATTGGTATTATAACTAGAGATCAAAGAGAATTTTAATGTAAATAAACTAATTAAAATGGATTAACATCAAATAATGGGATCATCCCACCCCTTGAAAAGGGATTTAGCCTAACATGATATTAAACCCGATGAATAAATTATCAAAGGCATATATAATAAAAGAGTAGAGAAAGATAACAAATCTTCAACAAGTCTCTGTGAAATTGACAATTTGAACTCTATCTTCTTCGATACAAATCAAATCACTCACAATTAAATCTCACAAATTCTCTAAAAAAATAAAAAATAAAACTATTTACAAATATTTCTACCTAATTTATTTTCTACTCTAAACTATCTCTCTTCTTCTCCAAGTCTCTCTAGATTATTCCCAAATGAGCTTTTGGATCTTCATTTACAGTGTGGCACATGGAGCTAGGGGCATAAATGAAAGGACAAAGGTGCATGGAAAGAATGAGGTGAGGGGATCTGAGTAGATTAAGGGTAATTTGGGTATTGGGTTAAGAATAGTTAGTTGGGGGTAAAATGGGAATTGGGTTAAAAGAGGTTTAAACACGTGTGGGGTTTTAAGTTGGGTTATTGACTTTTGGTTTATGAATGGGACATTGGCAGGTCAGAAATCGATTTTGGACAAGTTAGAATGGTATAAATTGGAAATGGGTTTAAGGGTAATGGGTATGGCATGGAGGTTTGGGTCATGGGGGTCTTCGGATGGCAGGGGGTTTGTGAACTCGGAGAATGGATCGACAGGTTTGGGACTCGCCGGCGCCAGGCCGGAATCATGTTGTTGGTTGTTGGGTTAGGGGTTGTGGATATGGGGTGATGTGGATTATTATGTGTGTGAATTTGTATATAGGTGAATGGGTCGACAACTAGGTTTTATCGTTTAGAACATAGCAGGACGGGGTAGGTCCGGAGTTTCTAGGTCACGGGTTTCAGGTTGTCTCATGGGTATAAGGGTTGGCGGTGATAGGGTTTTTTTTTCTCCGTTGACGCGGCTACCGGAGTTTTTGTTCGGGTGCTCGGGGGTTGATTCCGGGTAGGGGTGGTCGGGTTGGGTTGCGAGTTATGGTTTGCTGGAGGTTGGAGGTGATTTGGTTGTAGGTGTCATGGTAGGAAGTTAATATTTGGTAATGGAGTTTTGGTGAGACGTGAGAGAATATGGGTTATGGTGGGGAAGAAGGTGAATAGTAGTATTGTTTGAGTGTAGGTGAGTTATGTGTGTGTTTAATTTTTTACCCTAATAACTATCTAATTAAAAATAATAAAACTATAAATTTAAATCCTAATAAAAAAAAATTAAAACGTAATAAAATTAAAACTAAATTCATAACAAAAAACTATTAAAAGTAGAAAAACTAAGTTCCTAAAACTTATCCTGCTAAAATAAAAACTAAAAATTCAATTAAACAGCACTAAAAAAATACAATTAACTCCTAAAAATCCTAAAAGTATAAATTCTAAAAATAAATAAAATCTATTAAATTCCTAAAAATAAAAACTACAAATCAAATAAAAATAAAACGTAAAGTCCTAAAAATATAAAATCTAGCAAAACTAAAACTAAAGACTATAATAAAAATCAAGAATAAAAATAAATAGAAAATAAATTTTAGAAAATTCTAAATAAAACGACACAAAATAAAAATCTAGAAAAATCTAAAAAAAATACAAACTAAACACACACGGGCTCGGGTAAGGGTTCAAGCTCGGGTAAGGTAGGGTACTGGGGAATTAGCTTCATTTGAACTGTAAATTGCCTCAAAATATAACTTTTGACACCGCAACTGCAATCAAGCCTTCATATTAAACAATTACGCTCATAAGACCCATTTTGTCGAGAATTAGTAACTAAAATGCGTCTATTCGGAGTAAAAAATGTAATCTTTTGGGTGCTTATCACCTATTGCTAGGATGTACCATTTGTTTGATTCTTTGTTATCATTTTGTTTGCTTTTCTTATTTTTGTACTATTTTAGATCTGTTTGCTAATTTCAGGAACCGTTTTTACAAAATTTTCTCTTTGGACAAAACTGCATGACACTCTGAGTAATTTGGAAAAAATTTCTTTTCTCGTTTTAACGAGAACTCATCTCGTGAGAAGCCTTCTCGCGGGATCCTTTGTCGTTCAAACGACAAGGAGTCTCGTTCGAACGACCCCAGGAGATTTTCTATTTGCGGTACCTTGGTTTATTGTGATATATTATTAGGTACTGCTAGATTGTTTCTGAACAGTGTTCGAAAAATTCAAAAAGATTTTCTTTCTTATAAATTTTTTGAAAAATCCAAAAAGAGTTTTGTATTTTGTTTGCACCTTATGTGAATGCACTTAGTATGACAAAGTCACAACTTCATGCCATATCCATGTGACTATTTGATAGTGTTTTAAGACAATATATTGTGACATTCATGTGCTTTATAAAATTTGGAGTCTTTGAGATTATATAGTGTTGCTACCTACATGTTTGACTCTATTTGTCCTTTATTGCACACATGCACAGGTTTGTTTCACTTTTGTACTTATCTATCACATGTTGATTGAGTGTTTCCATCTCAATTTTGTCTATATAATGAACCAAATGCGATAAAACTTGAGAAAAAGTAGTGCATGTTATAAACCGTTTGTGAGTTTGTGTGATTTATTTTGAAAAACGAGGAAGGGCTACGAAAGGTACTCATTTATCCTTTGCGATTAAGATACTGTTTAAATGGACCTAAAAAAATGAGGAAATGAAAATTATCCAAGGTCTAATGAGGTTTAAAACATCCCCAAAAAATTGAAAGGCAATAAAAAGAAAATTATGCCAAAAATGGGCAATAGATTTTAGTTTCATTGCCTCATAAGAAAAATAAAAAGCATTATCTTTTAATGAGGGATTTTGGATGGAATTTTAAATGGTTTGCACCTCTTTGAAAGTCATGAAAAAACATTACATAGTTTTGGATGTTGTTGGTGTGGAAATCAATTATACTTTGATTTGTTGATATGATTAAGACGATGTCATCTAAATTCAACACCTAAGGACTAATTTGATGTTCATTTGTAGGAGTACACTTATGCATCGTGCACATATGATATGATTGAGTTGATTTTCCTCTCGAATTTGTTCACACCCATTCATTCCATTTCCTCGATTTGGTTATCTTAGTGTAAATTCATGGTGTGGTTTTTTTGTAACGTTTTTTTTGCATTTTTGTATGAAAAATCTGAAAAATAAAAAATAGTTTATTTGCCTTGGTTTACCATGACACCCCTATTTGTTTTATGTGATTTATTATGTCCTTGTCTATTTCAAACAAATAAAAATGGGGAGAACGGATTATGATTTTATGGGGAAGTTTATGTATGGGGGAGAATTGATTATGCTTTTATGTTTATGCTTTATATCATTTCAAACTCGATATGTCACGAGATTTTTGCTTTGTCTCATGTGTGTAGGTACAATTGAAGATTTTTGGATTGCACACCCTGATGAGAAAAGCTTGGAGTTTTGAAAAGTTGATTGTTGAAGCAAATTTTGAAAAGTTTGAAGACTCGACACTTTATCTTTCCACGTTTGAGTTTATGGGAAGGTAGATTTGTATAGGTCATTTGAGATTGATGATTCGGATATGTTTATTTTGTACCGGCATAGACATAGGGGGAGATTTGTAAGGACATTGTCCTTCACAATTTAGTATGTCGTATATCGCTACAAGTCGTCGAAGGATTGAGAAGATTACATCTACACAAGACGAATTCGAATTTCAAGAAGACTTCAACACTCAAGCTCAACAAGGATGAGTTTGGTAAAATATGTTTAAGTTTCATTTACATTTCACATTAAAAGTGTTAGGATATTTTTTATAAAATTTAATGTGGTTTTTGAAATTTTCATAAATGGTTTATATTTTTGAAAAACATTTTGTCATAAATGTTTTCGATAAATCTTTTCTGATTCCTTAAACATTTTTTGTTTTTGAGGTTTCCAATATATTTAAAAGACTAAAGTTTCTCTTAGAAAAGTGATTGTCATTCAAACGACGTCACATCTCGTTCAAACGAGATGGAGTATCGCTCGAACGACGGCGTTCTTCGTTCAAACGTTAGTGGTTTATGCTGACACATCACCGCTTTAAATTTTATTATATATAGGGTGTCAGACTATTGATTTTCGTGTGGAGAAAAACTGGTTTTCACTAAATACGTTTTTATACTATTCTCCAACCATTTGAGGGTTCATAACTATTGTTTTACAATTCAGAATACCAATTGCTTTTGTGTGAGTTGTTTTGTTGAACCCAAAACATAGTTTGCTATTGTTCATACTTTATGGGGAAATATCTACAACCGAGGGTTATGTGCTATTTTGGAGTGAGTCTCGACGGATTTTTATGACTGCTTGTCATTCAGGAGTGCTGCGGTGTTCCTGGGTTGAAGACTGGACTGCGGTTCATGTAGGTTCACTGAGTGTTGACTTATTGCTGACGACATCGACCGATGCCTGTGGGTATTCGAGTGTTAAACTGTATTTCATTGTAATCGTATAACTTACGATTTACAATTATAGTGAAATAAAAAGTTTTTGCCCTGAGGGGATTTTTCTTAAACTTTGTGTCGCATACTTTATTTATGATGGTTTGACCCTGGACGCAAATTGTTATTTGAGTTTAAGGGATGATTTGATTTGATTAATAAATTGACACTAATTAAATAAGTTTGTGATTGGAATTTTTTCATCTATTTAAATAGGTATCGCACATAAGGTTTCTCATTAGTTAAAATTATTCTCAATTAACTAAATACGAATCCTCTTAAAATAAGGGGTATTACACGATGAATCTATCAAATTAGCAATCGACAAAAGTGGGAATTCATCTCTAGGACATGCTCAATTGAAGTCATAAAAGTCTACACATATAATAATTTAATGCTTTTCTTTATTTTCCACAAGAATAATGCTTAATATCTAGCCAAAGGATTCACTGTGTCAAGAAATCCAAAAGGATGCAACAGAATACTTACACAATCGACTCGTGTCGTGTCTTCGTACCTTAGACCTTTTGCACAACACTGCGTAGGATTCCACCTACACACTGCCACAACGCATGAGTCCACACATGCCTCGATATCCACCGATTGAGGATCAACAAACTGTTATAAACATCGAGTCCACCGCATTTAAACCACATCAAACCAGGAGTGAATCGCAAACTCATCAATATGTTGATGAGTAGACAAAATTTTCTACGTTAAACGGAGATCTCAGTTGAGCATAGAAATATGAAATGTGGATCTCAAAGTGTTTGGGTGAAACTAGGGTTTGAAGGCTTTTGGATATGAGTAAGAAATAAATTTTCACCAAAATTCTCAAGTAAAATATTTCCCAGCATATGCTTATATATACCAAAAATAATTTCTGAGATGGCGGAAACTCGTTCGAACAAACATAGAAATTTTGTTTGAATGAAGTGAATAATCTCATTTAAACCAACAAAAACCTCGTTCGAACATATCTCGAAGAAGCTTCGAATGAGAATCCACTGAAAATAGAGATGACTTGTTTGAACTTCGTTTGAAGGTCATTTGAATGACATTTACTAACTCGTTCGAACGACTTTAAAATAAAATTTTATTTTATTTTATAATCCATTTTATGAAAATGGCCTAAAAAAGATTTAAAACGACACCCAACATAAAATCCAAAGATCAAAACAATATGCATAAATACCTTCTGAGATCCTTGAAAGTTGAAGATAAAAAGTTGCATGAAACACGCCACAATGTAGGCGATATAACTTGACTGCTATTGTCTTCAATAAAATACGACACATACTTAGAAGGATAAACCAACTCAAAACCTAACCTATGACTCAAACAATTTTGTTCAAATGAAATTAAGCCAATATATACAAACCTTAAGTAGAAAAACTTACGGGCCGTCAAGCTTATCTAAAGACTCAATCCCCGACGATAAAAGGAAAAAGTACTATAAGAGCGAGATTTATAATTGCCCATCATGTTTTTAAGTTCGGTACATTTAGTTACTCCTTTAATTTCTCAAGAGATTCAAGTGAAAAGTTACTGATCGGATGAAATAATTGAAGATCAAAGAGTTGAGATCATCGCTACAATCATCGAAGAAGATATTGTCACACCCCGCAAAATCCGACAGACGGGGTGGTCAACCACCGCCGCCGAACTATGCTGGCTGTGAACTAAATAAATATTATTCTTAGCATGAGATAGATATGAGACATAAATAAATCAATTCATCAGATAAATAATTGAATCAATCTCAAATGATCGTAACAAACTAAGCGATAAAAGATCCATCACATGCTAAAACTCTAATTAAATTAAATTTCCAATAATGGTCTCATAAAATCTGAACAACAACCGACTAAATAAATCAACTGAAATCCTCTAAACAACTTTGGAACCGAATGGCCCAATAAAACTCAAATGAGGTCTCATAATTAAATGCGACTGAAAAGAAAAGTCTAATTAAACAATACAATAAAATGAATAACTCCAACTGCTTCCAAATGGTAACTTCGTTAATCCTATGCAACTTCTCAAAAACTTAAACTGAAAAAGTTAGTCAATGCACGTGGTCAGAGCCTCGAGAATGAATAGAAAATACTCCACATAAATAGGATCCTTGAATCCAGATAGTAGCATTATACGCAATAAATATCACAATAAAAATATTTTAATTAAACGCGATAAATATAATCACTAACTACCCATAGAGATCCCCATTTAAAAAGGCATACCAATATGATTTTAAGTTCCCAAGTCCCACAATGCTAACCTTGTTTAATTAGCCCATTTTATTATTGTTCTCACTTCTTATTATGACGGTCCTTCCATCCCGGGTGGTAATTTCCACCAAAGTGTCACACTTCCCCTTGTCAATCGTCCTCTGACCCGTTTATGCAATCGGCCCCGACACATGATAAAGTTCCACACACAACAGGTCATAAATCGTCCTCTGATCCATTTAAACTGTCGGCCCTGACACATTATGTCGCCACAAATTTTAATACCCATTTTTTTTTTATATTAGGCATTAATCAAAATTTCTCAATTTATGAATTACCCCACCATTTTTATCGATGTGAGATCCTCAAAATACCCCTTAGTCCCATACCTAAGTGTCCCCAAGTTATTAATACATCCTACCCTATGTATAAGATGAATTTCTAACATAAATCTCAACCTAGTCTCATGCTTAGGCTATCGTAACGACGATAAAGTAACAAAAACAGCCCACCCCTGACATAATCAAGTCGTAATAATCTACCATCACTAGTCCCATACCTAGCAGGCATACTATAGGGAGATCAAAAATATCCAACAACCCGTCGTCATAATGATAATATAATAATACCAACAATTAACACAAACAAGCCTAATTAATCAACGTATAAAACTACGCATAATAGTCCAATTCAATTAAATCATAATTTCACCAAATTTGATCCCAATTAATTATTTTAATATCAACACTGAAATTTATTCATTAACACATCATATTACCAATTTCATTAGCTCAACAAAAATCTCATGAGTTATGCGCCCCAAATCCGTTTATTTCAAAACTAGGGTTTTTCTACATGCAACCTACACCAATAAAATCCAAAATCCACTCATCAATCCTACGTACCACCCAAGGGTTAGGAATATTAATGATATTGAAGGATTTTATGAAAACAGTCCCAAGTTTTATGTGTACACTTTCTCTAATTAGGTTGCTAATTGATTTTTCAGAAAACATTGAATTTATTTTTAGGCAACACTTAAAACGCATAATATTAAAGGAAAAGAATAGAGTATTCATGCCTGAAATTAGTTGGATGACAAATATGAATAGAAGGTTGAACTCCTCTCGAGAAAAAACCAATTGAGTCTTCTAAATTGTGAAAAGTAGGGGCTAGGGTTGAAGATGAGATAAATATGTTTTGGAAAAGCTTTCTGGAGAAAGTTTAAGAGAAAAGTGATTTTTGAAGTCCCAGCCCCGTAACAGTTTAGTATATAAAGGGTTTAAGAGTTAAAACTAGATTAGGAGTCTCCCATCCATCCACCGCCTCTGTCGTTCGAACGACGTCGCATGTTGTTCGAACGACAGGTGTGCTCGTTCGAACGACAGGCGATGTCGTTTGAACGATCCCCTAAATCCAAAATTAAATCTTTTAAAAATCCAACTTAATTATCTGATAAAAATTCATTAGCTGAACAAATACGCACCTGCCAGATTAAAGATTTAAATAAAAACTTTATAATCTCATATAAAAGACTCGAATTAATTCCCGATTGAAAATTTTAATAAAATCAAGTTAAATACTTAAAGAACATTAAATCCAAAATTTTAATTTCCTTCAATTTAATAAAAATCAATAATTAAAACACGGGGTATTACATACTTTCCCACTAGTAAAGAATTTCATCCTCGAAATTAGATGAAGCATATACATCATATGCATAAATTCACGCAACGCAAACTGAGGCTCACATATGCCTACCCGTAAAGTATCATAATTAAGCGCCCATACACCTAATCTACCCGAACGTAAACCTAAACAATATACAATATATATATAATATATATATAAGTATCTAAGAAAGTATTACGTACCACGATACTCTACTAGCCACGCAATATATCTTCCTCTGCCTAAAGCTGAGGAGTCATATAGCACCTCCCATAACCGAGTTTGGTTGGTGCGGTGACCACCCCCTGCGCATTTGACGTTGCTGGTGCTGTTGGTTCTGCTAGTGCTTCCTGAACGCTAACTACTGCGAGAACTAGAGGCCTCAGTCCTTGCTGCCCCGGAACTCCTTGCCCTTGTTTCCCTTGTGTAACTTCGCCTTGTTGTGCCTGTACTTTTTGGTTTTGTTGGCCCGCTCTCTTATAACACCTCTCTGCTGGATGTCCTACTTTCCCATATACAAAGAACTCACCCTTACAAGGTCCTAAATGCCTAGTATTTTCTTATTCCTCTCCTTGGCCTTGTTGTTCCTGATTGGTCCTCTATCTCTTCCATGCTTGATAATTGTGACCCTTATTCTCATTTTCTTGTCCATTAGACTCTTGTCTCTTTCCCAACTTCTTTTGATAAATTGCCTTCTCTTGCCATAACAACATTGCGACATCCACCACCCGAGCATAGGTAGTGTACATTGGATTCCTTAACACCATCTGCCTAATTGACCATGATAATACCTTTATGAAACACTCAATTTTCTTCATCTCAGTACTAACCTCCTTTGGTACAAACATAGATAAATTGGTGAACTCATGTTCATACTCGACAATTGACTTTGGACCTTGCTCCAAGTCCATAGATTCTCTCTTCTTCACATTCCTAATTGCATACGGAAAGTACTTATTGAACTTTATCAAAAACTCTACATAACCCAACTGATCTCTCTCCTCTGATGTGGTGGCACTCTCCCACCATTGCAATGAATCCCCTGTCAACTTAAATGTTGTTAATATCTGCCTTTAAACATCCGTGAAGTCCACCATCCTTAAATGCCTCTCCATATCTCTCCTCCACAGGTGAGAAACCGTTAGGTCAGATCCCTCTCCAAAGGTGGGAGGATTTCCCTTAAGGAAACTAGTTCTCACCTTATCCCAAGGTGAGGCGGGTGTACCCTACTGTTGTGCCTCTAGGGTCATCCCTATCTGTCTCCCCATCTCTAAACTGGTCGTCGTGGCCTCAAGAGTGATTGCCTCTAAATCCT
Source organism: Sambucus nigra (assembly GCA_949130495.1). Classification (NCBI taxonomy): domain Eukaryota; kingdom Viridiplantae; phylum Streptophyta; class Magnoliopsida; order Dipsacales; family Adoxaceae; genus Sambucus; species Sambucus nigra. The sequence continues at coordinate 459,412,559 of OX422217.1, forward strand.
CGGCCTCTAAGACTATCTGACGCTGCCTTTCCTAAGTCGTGGGACCAGAAATAGACTCCTCCCTCCTATTCCCAGCTCTCCATGTGTTCGCCATCTGAAAAGATATGAACAAAACAATATCAGACTCGAAATGACTAACATTACAAATCATCAAAGGAATTGAAGATAAGCAACGAGAAAGCTAAGGCGGACTCATAACCTACGAGACCTAAGACCATGCTCTGATACCATCTGTCATACCCCACAAAATTCGACGGACGGGGTGGCCAGCCACCGCCACCGAACAATGCCGGGAGTGAACTAAATAAATACCATTCTTAGCATGAGATAAATATGAGATATAAATAAATCAATCCATCAGATAAATAATTGAATCAATCTCAAATTATCATAACCAACTAAGCGATAAAAGATCCATCACATGCTAAAACTCCAATTAAATTCAACTTTCAATAATGATGTCATAAAATCTGAATAACAATTGACTAAATAAATCAACTGAAATCCTCTAAACAAATTTGGAACCAAATGGCCCAATAAATCTCAAATGAAGTCTCATAATTAAATATAACTGAAAAGGAAAGTCTAACTAAATAATGCAATAAAATGAATAACTCTAGCTGTCTCCAAATGATAACTTCGCTAATCTTATGCAGCTTCTCCTAAACTTATCCTAAAAAAGTTAGTCAATGCACGAGGTCAGACCCCCGAACATGAATACACATTTCACCCCTCAAATAGGATCCTTGAATCCAGACAGTAGCATTATACGCAATAAATATCACAATAAAAATATTTTAAATAAACAACATAATTAAACGCGATAAATATAATCATTAACTACCCGTAGAGATTCCCATTTAAAAAGGCATACCAATATGATTTTAAGCTCTCAAGTCCCACGATGCTAACCTTATTTAATTATCCCATTTTATTATTGTTCTCATTTCTTACTATGACGGTCCTTCCGTCCCGGGTGGTAATTTCCACAAAAGTGTCACACTTCCCCTTGTCAATTGTCCTCGACCCGTTTAAGTTGTCGGCCCCGACACATGACAAGGTTCCACACACGACATGACATAAATCATCCTCTGACCCGTTTAAACTGTCTGCCCCGATGTCACCACAAATTTTAATACCCATTTTTTTATATTAGGCATTAATCATAATTTCTCAATTTATGAATTACCCCACCCTTTTTATCGATGTGAGATCCTCAAAATACTCCTTGGTCCCATACCTAAGGCTCCCCAAGTTAACAATATGTCCTACCCTATGTATATGATGGATTTCTAACATAAAACTCAACCTAGTCGCATGCTAAGGCTAGCGTAAAGGCGATAAAGTAACAAAAGCAGCTCACCCCCAACATAATCAAGTCGTAATAATCTACCCTCACTAATCCCATACCTAGCAGGAATACTAAAATATAGGGAGAGAAAAAATATCCAACAACCCATCATCACAATGGAAATATAATAATACAAACAAGTAACACAACCAAGCCTAATTAATCAACATATAAAACTACCCATAATAGTCCAATTCAATTAAATCTTAATTTCCCCAAATTTGATCTCAATTAATTATTTTAATATCAACACTGAAATTTATTTATTAACTCATCATATTACCAATTTCATTAGCTCAACACAAATCTCATAAGTTATACGTCCCAAATTCATTTGTTTCAAAACTAGGATTTTTCTACATGCAACCTACACCAATAAAATCCAAAATCCACTCATCAATCCTACGTTCCACCCAAGGGCTAGGAATATTAATCATATTAAAGGATTTCATAAAAATAGCCCCAAGTTTTATGTGTCCACTTTCCCTAATTAGGTTGCTAATTGATTTTTACGAAAATATTGAATTTAGGTTTAGGCCACATTTAAAACGCATAATACTAAAGGAAAAGAATAGAGTATTCATGCTTGAAATTAGTTGGATGAAAATTTTTGAATAGAAGGTTGAACTCCTCTTGAGAAAACACCAATTGAGTCTTCCAAACTTGTGAAAAGTAGGGGCTAGGGGTTGAAGATAAGAGAAATATGTTTTAAAAAAGCTTTCTGGAGAAAGTTTAAAAGAAAAGTGTTTTTTGAAGTCCCACGCCCGTAACAGTTTAGTATATAAAGGGTTTAAGAGTTAAAACCAGATTAGGAGTCTCCTATCCATCCACCGCCTCTGTCGTTCGAACAACATGTGACATCGTTTGAACGACATGCGCTTTCGTTTGAACGACCCCCAAAATTTGAAATTAAATCTTTTAAAAATACAACTTAACTATTATCTAATAAAAATTCATTAGCTGAACAAATACGCACCTGCCAGATTAAATATTTAAATAAAAACTTTATAATCTTATATAAAAGTCCTGAATTAATTCCCGATTGAAAATTTTAATAAAACCAAGTTAAATACTTAAAGACCATTAAATCCAAAATTTTATTTTCCTCCAATTTAATAAAAATCAATAATTAAAACATGGGTTATTACAGATATATGGTTTTGATTTTGTGCAATCAAGTATTCAGGGGTATTTTAAAAGTGTTTGAAAACATAAAATATTTTTTCAAAAGTTTTTCAATAAAAATTTGACTTTTAGCATCCTGTTAAAACGAGTTTAGGATGGCCGTTCGAATGAGGTCATTCGATCTCTGTCGTTCGAACGAGATTCAAATTAACCATTTTCCTCCTTTCGCTGGAATATCGTTCGATCTCTTGTTTCTTTTATGTTCGAAGGTGAACGAGTACTTCGTTTGAACGATATGTACTTCATTCGAATGAGTTGATGAAATTTTATTTTTTACCTAATTTCAAATGGAATCTTTCAAACATATCTTTTGGAGATTTTTCTCCCTATATATAGAAATACGACCCTGTAATTTTAATCAAGACTTTTTGACATCTTTTTGTGATCAAACCCTTTTATATTTCAAATCCAAATCCCTTGAATGATTTGAGATAACTTCATCAAATCACGAAGAACACAATCCATGTTCGTATCCTTATGGAGTTAATTATTCACTGCTAAAGATAGGAATATAGTTTCCAGAGGCTAATCAGTGGATACTAAGGCAATTGGAGCTTGTTGTGGAGCGTTGTCGAATTTGTATAATTGCTTATTAACAACGAGGAAGGAAAACATGACATCATCATTTAATGAATTTTATGTTTTAAGTCTGTATATATCATAATGTAATACCTAGTTGTTGTAGTGCAGAATAAATATTTTGCCTTAAAGGGATTTTTCCACATCTCATGTCTTATTGGTTTGTGTTTTTTTTTGTTTGGGTTTAGTTTTAATATTATTCATGTTTAGGTTCACCAAATTTATCAAAATAAAAATTAGACAAAATAGAATTTACCTTGTGTGTGTGTAGCCTAATCTACGATTTTTATATATAATCGGACGACTTCATTTTTCAAATTGGTATCAGAGCTTGTTTTTACAAGTTATTTAGATGAATCTTGATGGTTATATGGATAACTCCTACAATAGTACAATGCCCATTGGAAAGCTAGAATAAGATTGACTCTAAATTCGATTGATGAGCATTTCTGGCTTGCTGTTAAAAGGGGGTGGACTCCTGCCATTGTGACTAATGATCCTAAACTATGCAATTTTAACTCTTAAGGTTTAAATACTATTTTTTGTTCTATCACACCAGAGAAATTTTGTTTCATCATGACGTGTACTACGTCTAAAGAAGCTTGGGACATCTTTCAACTTTCACATGAGGGTACCAATGTTGTGAAAGCTTCAAATCTTCAAAACATCATCACACAATTTGAGACTATATGCATGCATGAAACATACACTTTTGATGAATTATATGCAAGTTTGTCAGATATTGTGAACTGTAGTTTTAATTTGGGTGAGCGAATTCCGAAAGTGAGTGGTTAAGAAAATTCTAAGGTATCTCCCCCCTCATTTTAGTGCGAAAGTCACTATCCTTAACTCTTTGGGAATTCTAGACATGATTAGGTTATAAGATATTGTAGGTGATATTCACACTTATGAAATATACATGTTCCCCAAAACTAAAAGGAAAAAGGAAGGAATATCATTAAAAGCTAAATCAAAAGAAAAAATTTATGACTCTGATTTTGAAATTGATCTAGATGATATTACCTTATTTGTTAAATATTTCAAAAAAGTTCTCAAATTAAAAAAACAACTTCCCGAGTGGAGAATAAAAGTTTTGAGAAAGACAAAAATTTCAAAGCGGACAAGAATATTTTGAGAATGATCAAAGGAAAATTAGAGGAGAGGATCCTAAAAGGGATGATTCAGAGAGATGCTATGAGTGAGAAGGGAAATGTCACAAAGTCCACGAGTATCCACTAAGCTTGATAGACAATGAAAAGGTAAAGTTGTATATAATGCCACTCAAAGCGATAGTGATGTTGAGTCGGTGGATTTTGTGGATGAATCACCACATAAACCAAGTTTATGTTCGTTCATGGCTAGTCATGTTAGCACTATTAGTATGTCTCACACTGATGAGGACACTTCTAAATGTGATAGCCTCGATAATGTGTCGAACCATTATGGGAGGTAATGATGTGAGTGAGGTGGAAGATTTGAGTGAGGGGGAATGAGGTCTCCAACGTGCATACTTCGAACTTTACACAAAGTCTTTAAAAATCAAAAATCAAAATAAAAATTTGGCTCTTAGGATGTTAAATTTAGAGAAAGAGTTGAAAATTTTGAGAGAGAATAAGATCTCGATGACAATCTCTTTGAACGAGAAACTTATTTCAGTGGGAAGGGAAAAGAAATACTTGACCAACAAAGTGTCTAATCTTACGAGAAATCTTCAAACATCATTGGAGACTCGTGAGAAACTAGAATCCCATATTTCCCAACTCGAGAAAGATATGGAACATTCTATAAAGGTCAAAGTCACTATAGAGGACACATCTAAGAAGGTTGTAAAGGTGTTTCTAGGTCCTGCGATAGGCTTTAAAAATAGGCAAGGCATAGGCTAAGATGGTGAATCCACTTTCAATACTGCACCTAAATTGGTTTCCAAGTTTGTGTTAGATACTTCTGGGCCTCGACCTAACCCACCAATGAGAAATCCTCCTAGGAATTTTAACCAAGGTTGACCAAAACCAATCTATGTTTGTATCCATTTCAAACAAAGAGGTCACCTTAGGGAGTTTTATTTTAAACTAGGAAGGGTCTCTCACACACATAATCTCATACACCACCATAGAGACCTTTCTAATCTTAAAGTGCAAGTGTAGTTTTTAGTCAAGACTATCAATGTTTGATGGAGGAATTTCAAAAGATGTTTACTCCTTTTGAGAACATCTCCCGGGCTAACGATTAAGGTAAAGACTTGACTCTAGTATGGTGATTTTCATATTGCTATCATTTGTCCCTATTATTAGATTGTATGTTTACATTTTGAAATATCCAAGAAGATTTTCTTTTCTTTTAGAAAAATCACCAAAAATTTTGAAAAAAAAGTATATTTTTAAAAATATTTTATTTTAATAATAGTTTCAAAAATTCAAAAATATTTTTTGTATTTCGTTTTACACTATATATAGATGTGTGTTTAAGATGTTCTAATCACAATTACATTCCATCCATTTATGTGACTTACTCGTGGTGTTATGAGTATTGGCTTTGTTTCTTTTGTGTGTTTAAAATGCATGTTTAACAATACGTTGTTCTTTTTCGTTTACCTCCTTCAAACTAGATTAATTATATCGCCTCTTTTGCACATATGCATGAACTTTTGAACATTGTACTTGCTTGTCATATGTCGAATAGGATGTTCTTATCTCAATAATTCTTAACAACAAACCAAATGTAATAGGAATTAATTGGGCATGTAAGAACCATTTTCATAATTTTTTTCTCAAAAAATTTTATTTTTGTTTATGCAATGGAAAGAGCTTTGAAATAAGGAGTCTTCTTTGTGTTAAAAACCACCATTGGTAAGAGCCTAAATGATGATTTCGACACATAAAAATAGAAGTGCCAAGGCCAATTTTTTATTTTATTTCATTGATGCTCCATTATGCATGATAAATATAATTCCTTAAAAAATGAGAGTTTATGCTTAAAATGTGAGATTTTGAGCGTGTTAAAAGTTGAAGATCAATAGGTTTACATAATAACATTCCTTCAAAAACATTATATAGTTTGGAGTTATTGAATTAAGAAGCATTGAAATTCATGACATCTTCTATGTGTTGAGTCAATTTTATTTCATTCAACAATTTTACACCAAAGGTTGAATTAAGTTCTTTCTTTAGGAATATCTCTCTGACTTCGTGCATCTTTGCTACTATGCCTATGTTGACTTTTACGTGCATTGAGTTCATATAATTTCATTTCATTTTCATGATTCGTATATTTCCATGCTACTCCAGGGTGTGATTATTTGTATTTGTTCTTATATGTATGCATGTATATATATATATATATATAGAGAGAGAGACACATACACTAAAAAAATTCAAAAAAAATTCAAAAATAGTTTGTTGGTTTATTGAAGTCTCATCCCATATGCTTATTTGTCTATTCTTTGTGATGATATTTCAAATTTTAACTCTCGTGATGTTAACTTTTCAGATATAGCTTCTAATCCTTTGTCTATTAAGAATAAAAAGGGGGAGAAAATTTTGAGGAGGAGTTTTCATGATTTCTTTAAACTCCATGTGTCATGATATTTCCTTTGCTTCATGTGTGTAGGTTTTCTACCTTGATGATTTCATGAACTACATGATGAAGATTTTAAGTTGAAGGAAGTGTTATAAGTGTTTTTTCTTTTCGATTTTAAGAGGGACATTACTTGAACTTGTCTTAGGGGTTATTATTTTTTTCGTTTATTTTTTTTTTTTGTACTAGAATATCCAAAGGGGGAGATTTGTAAGAGCAATATTTATAAATGCTCATCATTTTTTTATAGCTTGGCATATTTCGTTAATCCTCTATTTTTTTCAAGAGCTTTAAGTGAAGACAAGTTAGTAACCAAATACAACAATTGAAGATCGAAGATTTGAGATCATCGTTACAATCATCGGAGAAAGTATATGGTTTTGATTGTGTGTCATCAATTTATTTAGGGGTGTTTTAAAAGCGTTTTAAAACTGTTTGAAATTGTAAATATTTTTTTCAAAAGTTTTAAAGTAAAAATTTGATTTTTGATATCTTGTTAGAAAGGTTTTAGGAGGGTCTTTCGAACGTGGTTGTTCGATATCTATCCTTTGAATGATATTAAAACGGGCCATTTCCCTCCCTTCACTGGAATGTCGCTCGATCTCTTGTTTTTTTCTGTTTGAATGAGATATACTTCATTCAAACGCGTCAGTGAAATTTTGGTTTTTACCTAATTTCAAATGTAATCTTTCAAGCTTGTCTCTTGGATATTTTTCTCCCTATTTATAGAAATACAAACCAATAATTTTAATTAAGCCTTTTTTATATATTTTTGCGGTCATATTCTTTTGTTTTTCAAATCCAAACCCCTTGGATGATTTAAGATCACTTTGTCAAACCACGAAGAACACATTCCATGTTCATATCTCTGTGGAATTAATTCTTCACTAGTGACAATAGGAATATAGTTTCCTGAGACTAATCGGTGGCAACTGAGGCAAGTGGAGCTTACTGTGGAGCATTGTTGGATCTACATCATTGTCTATCAACAATGAGAAAGGAAGACATTACTGCGTTACTTAATGGAGTCTAAGTTGTATAAGTCTATAAATGTCGTTTTGTAACACCTAATTGTAACAGTATTGAATATAGGTTTTGTTCGAAAGGCATTTTTGTGACACCCCGCCTAATTAACTCCGGGTGATCAGTCCTAAATTAAATTAGAACAGGTTTCTTAGTTGGTTCATTCTTAGCATCACTGTCGTCTTTTAAATTACTAACCACCTAAGTGAGAAAATTAGACTGGTGCAAGTTTTATCTTTCATTAACTAAAATTAAAGACTCATGCGGAAACAGAAATAATATAAACAACCACCATTAACTGAAATCAACCATTCACAATTAATTAACTGGCCGAATAAACCATAGGTTCAAAATCCAATAAAAGTAAAGACAAGTAATAAATCTCATCAGGTCTGGCATAAGTATTGAAATAAAACTGTGAGCCACATGCTCGAATAACTGATAGGAAGTCTCTGCACTAAGAATGAAAAAAATAGGCGCCTATCAAACTCCCGCAACATCCACACATGCTGCAGCAATAGATCCCTCGAATGAATCAAGCCTGGCGTCCCAGTGGCTAGTCACCAAAAAGGTTTTTTAAAGTTTTATAGCAAGGATTAGTACCCAAAATATTTGGAAAATATTTAGCAAACGATTAACTTGTAGTAATAAATATATATGCATGCTCTTCATATTTTAGTTAGTGTCGTACTCTCTTAAGAACATCCTCACCCCTTCTGTAATGTGCACTACTAACGCCCTAATTAATTTACCTAGTTATTTATCCCATGACTAGATAACTAATTTAACCCCTTTCAACCACCCACTCTAACCGAGTGTGCCATAATTATGATTTCTAAGTTATTATTAACATTAACTTAACTTATCATTTCCCTTTTAAAATCATATAACTCTCACACCCATTAGATGTATAATACAATTCATGGTATGTATTAATTTACCCGTATATAATTATTTACCTCATTATATACGTATAGTTATATTGCAACATTCACAAACATGCTGGAATAATAATTAATATTAAACATCCTCCCGAGTAATAACTCACCGGATGTAAATTCTCTAAAGTGCTATCCCACTAGGCATATTCACATAACCTACTTACCCCAAGTCAGCATTGCTCACTAACTTGGACAATACGTAAAAATTGGAGGCGGTCATATTCCTTCCCTGAAAGTGAGATGCCCCTCACCCATATAACGGACGCTATGACCTGGAAATATACTCTCCCTACTCCTCAAGCTAGGGGATTCATCCACTACGCGCAACCTCCCCCTATAGCACTAGAGTATAATAATATTTAGCCACTGATATTAATGCACACACCGTATATATATGCTATCGCACACCGTATATATATAAAAATATAAACTACCTCGGCTGCACCGTGTACTAACTCCGTAACACAAGCCTATTCAAATTATTATGAGTTTATGGTCCAACTCCAATTATTAATTAAGCATATTAATTAATTAAATTACTTTCAGTGTCGCTCCAACCAATATAATCGAACTTACTCTCGTGGCTCGAAATAAAACAATACCCGAGTCTAAATTCCCGAGTCCCAATTATTTAACTTTCACTTTAAATAAAATTAACGACTTGGTATCGCTCAACCAATATACCCAGACTTGCCCACTCAATCCGTATTTAATTATTTTGAAACATTATTCCCAAAATTTTAATCATAGTAAGACACATATAAGTTTCCTCCAAATCCTAATTAATTTTCCTTCAAAATTAATTAGATTGAAAATCCTATATTTATTTCCCATTAAATAAGGCATGGAAGAAATCTTAAGTAAATCTCCCTTATATAAAAAAAACTGGCCGAACTGCCAAAATTTGTCGACCATCGATTGATTGATCCCCAACCCTCGATCGATCGATCGCACAGGTCATCGTCTTCTTCCCCCTTCTGTTTCAGCCATGGACGAAAAAATCTAAACCCTAACTTCTTCTACTATTAATCCCAAGTCTTCCCATCAACAATATATACTAAAAACCTCATAAGGGACCCCCATAAAGTCCACAAACACAATTTAATTTACGTTCTCTACTGTTTTTCATAAATTGGGGAAAAATTCGTTTGAAATATTTAACCCATTTAAACATCAACTCCTTATCTCAAATTCATTTTCAATCCATCCGTGTTGACACATCATACCAGATATATATACTAATCTCAGATTATACATGAATTTCTACATAATTTAGAAATCAGAATATTGGTTTACAAAAACCCCTTGTTTGTACCCTTTAAATACCAAAACGAATTTTGATTTCTCACATCACATAAATATGAATCAAAATACAAATTGATTGTTACAGAAAGTCAACCACTTGCCTTATGATTCATAGGGTCTAATTTGAGGTTGTGAATTCCCAATGTTGAAGACGAAATCCTTTCTTTTAGCTCTTTCCTTTGTCCCCCAATTTGCCTTTAACTGTCTCTTAGGTTTTCCTCTCCCACTAAGTGTTTCCTAATTTCACATCAGTCGTTCCCCTTTTTATTTTAATTAGGTAATTAGTCTAAATCCCCTTTTTGGCCTAATGGGCCAAGCCCAAGTGACCCAAATACCCCCGTGTGGTCCCGGCTATGCCTAAAAACGTCCCGTGACCTGTTTACTACCCCCGGGTACACTTTTCCGACTATCTCGGCCCATTCGGACTCAACCGTATACTCAGAATTAGCATCCGAATTAATTTATAAAAATCTTTATCTCACACCCAAGTTAGTCTATACCGACTCCCGGCTGAGATAAGTACATACCCCGTCATTAATACTCGAAATGAAGTAAATATATTATTATTATTCACTTAGTAATTACATTTCCCTAAACATTAACCATTCACTCCCCGATTAATATTTAAATAAATATTACCATAATTAATTCAATTAAAATTATGACACAAAAGTAATTTAGAATTTCCGAATTAATTAAATTTCAAATGCACAAAAATACGGGGTGTTACATACTCCCCCTTTATAAAGGAATTTCGTCCTCAAAATTAGGTCATACCTGTGGTGAATAGTTCTCGATATTGTTCCCGCATATCCTCCTCTCGCTCCCAGGTAGACTCGTTAATGTTGTGATGACCCCACTGTACTCTAACTAGTGGAACAACCCTGGATCGTAACTTGCACTCACTACGGTCTAGAATAGACACCGGTTTGTCTGGATGTAAATCAATTTCCTCGAGTGGAATGTGCCAGAAGGCCCTCTTGCTCCTTCGATATTTCTTCAGCGATGCCACATGGAACACGTCGTGTATCCGCTGAAGATGCTCCGGCAATCCCAGTCGATATGCTACCGGTCCCACCCTCACAATGATAGGGAAAGGTCCTATGTACCTCGGTGCTAACTTACCCTTCTTGTCGAGATTCATCACTCCTTTAATAGGGGATACCCGGACCAATACCTGGTCCCCAACCTCTAACTCCACATGTCTCCGTGAAGCATCAACATAACTCTTCTGTCTATCCTGAGATATCCGAATCTGCCCTCGGATCAACTCTATCTTGGAAGACGTATCCTAGACAATCTCCGGCCCCAATAGCTTGTTGTCCCCCATCTCTAACCAATAAGCGGGTGAACGATAAGGTCTCCCGTATAGTGCCTCGAACGGTGTCATGCCAAACGTGAATTGGTAAGAGTTATTATACGTGAACTCTACCAAAGGAAGATATTTCTCCCAACCTCCCCAAAGTCTAAAATGCACATTCTGAGCATGTCTTCCAGCATCTGATTGACTCTCTCAGTCTGCCCGTTGGTCTGTGGGTGATAGGTCATACTCAAATGTAACTCCTTGCCCATAGCCTCTTGAAAGCTCTGCCAAAAATGGGCAACAAAAATTTTATCTCTGTCGGACATAATATTTATCGGCACCCCCTGTAGCTTAACAATCTCTGCTATGAATAGCTGTGCATAACGCATCATCTCAAAGTTCGTGCAGACAGGAAGGAAGTGGGCCACCTTGGTCAAGCGATCCACAATGACCCATATGGAATCGTGACCCTTCTGCGATGCAGGTAACCCTGTGATGAAGTCCATAGAGATGCTCACCCACTTCCACACAGGAATTTCTAACGGTTGTAGCATCCCTGATGGTCTCTGATAGTCAACTTTCATAATCTAACACGTGGCATTCGAAACAAACTCTGTTATGTCCTGTTTCATTCCTGCCCACTAATACTGCCTCCTCATATCCTGGTACATTTTATCCCCATCAGTATGTACCGCAAACCTCAAACCATGGGACGCTGTCATAACTACGTGCCTCAACTCGTCATCCTCTGACACAACTAACCTCCCATTAAGGCGTAAGCCTCCTTTCGAGTTGATCGAGTAACCTTCTGCTCCCTCGGCTAACAACTGGCTCACCCTATCCCGACGAATCCGATCCTCTGCCTGAGCCCTCACAACCCGCATAATGATCTCAGGTGTGATGGATAATGCTGACATGCAGTCCCTAGCTACATCATCCTCATATCGAAGCCCTCTCTACTTCGCTTTCCAGACTTTTGATATTTCCCCAATCAGTCTCCGTCTCAATGCATCTGCTACCACATTAGCCTTACCAGGATGATACTGAATATCAAACTGGTACTCTTTAACGAATTCTAACCACCGCCTCTGCCTCATATTCAGATCCTTTTGTGTGAATAGATACTAAAGTGACTTGTGATCCGTGAATAAAGTGAACTGCTCTCCTAGAAGATAATGTCTCCATATTCTCAAAGCAAAAATGACTACTGCTAGCTCTAGGTCGTGAGTGGGGTAATTACTCTTGTGGGGCTTTAGCTTTCTGTATGCATAAGCGATCGCCCTTTCCTCCTGCTGAAGCACACCCCCAAGTCCCTGTAAGGATGCGTCAGTGTAAACCTGATACTCTAGTCCTCCCTTCGGCAAAGCAAGTACGGGTGCAGATGTCAACTTGTCCTTTAGCTCGTCGAAAGCTAATTGACAATGATCACTCCAAGTGAAAGGCACCCCCTTCGAGTCATATTCGTCAAAGGGCCCGCAATATTTGAGAACCCTTTAATGAATCGCCTATAATAACCGGCCAATCCCAGAAAATTGTGCACCTCTATCGGTGTCGTGGGCTGTCCCCACTCCCTCATCGCCGACACCTTACTCGAATCCACTGCAATACCCCGGTCTGACACCACATGGACAAGAAATTATACCTCCCGCAGCCAAAATCCACACTTCCCGAATTTAGCATAGAGCTGGTGATGCCGCAGTGTCTATGGAACCATACGCAGATGCTCTACATGCTCCTCCTCAGTGCACGAGTAGATCTGGATGTCATCAATGAACACGATGACAATTTGATCGAGATACTCCCTAAAAACCCTATTCATGAGGTCCATGATAACTTCTGGTGCATTGTTGAGCCCGAATGGCATCACCATGAACTCGTAAGATCCATACCGCGACAGGAAAGTGGTCTTAGGAACATCTTCCTCTCAAATATGCATTTGATGATAACCTGACCTTAATTCAACCTTGGAGAAGTAAGACGCCCCTCTCAATTGGTCAAATAAATCATCAGTCCTAGGTGACGGATACTTATTCCGTATCATCACCTTGTTTAGCTACCTATAGTCCACGCATAACTGAAGTGAACCATCTCGCTTCTTCATAAACAACACCGGTGCACCCCATGATGATGTACTCCACCAGATGAAACCCTGACCCAGGAGCTACTAAATCTGCTCTCTCAACTAACGCATCTCTGAAGGGGCCATATGGTAAGGTGCCCGAGCAATTGGCCTCGTCCCCGGTGCTAAATCGAGTACAAACTCGATTTCCCTACTGGGTGGAAACCCTGGTATTTCTTAGAACACATCCTCAAAGTCCCTCACTATTGGGATTGAGTCCAACGAAACCACCACCTCCTGTGAGGTTTTCTCCTCGATGTAATACAAGTGTGTGCGCGACCCTCCCTCCGGTAGCGGCATCGCTATTAGTAACATCTCCTGTCCTGAAATGGAGAACATGATTGTCCTCTCATAACAATCCACAGTTACCCGATAATCTACCAACCAATCCGTACCTAGGATGACATCATACCCCTCTATATCTAACACTAAGAGGTCTGCTGCTAAACTAAACCTCCCAAGTAAAATGTCCAGCCCTCGAAAAATCAAGTGAATCAAAGCCTTGTTGCCTACTGATAACTCTACACACATATGAAGACTACCCGCGGTCTCTAGTAATCCGGCCCGTTTAGCAAAATTAAATTTAATGAATAAATGCGATGCTCCCTGTCAAAAAGTATATTACCCTTATGACCATAAATGAGAAACATACCCTTAACTGCTGGCAGCGCCTGCTGTGCTAGAGGATTGGGAACATCCCGACATTATACATACGCCTGTAGTGCATTTGCCCCTGCTGCTGTGGGGCTGGTGGGTGTGCGGCATCTGTCCCTGTTGCTCTTGTTGGGCACCCTGCTGATGGCCTCTGCCCCTCTGAGGGCACTCCCTCTTGAAGTGTCCTGGTTGTCCACAGATAAAATAGTTTTTCTAACTATCCCCCTATCGTTGGCCTTGTTGGCCCTGACGTGGCTGGCCCTGCTGGCCTCCCCCATTGTTCCCTTGGCCCTGACGGCCCTAAGGAACCTGCTACTGCTGATTTGGGCCCGGCTGCCCCTGCCTGAACCCCTGTCCTCCCCATAGGAACCCACCAGGCCTAAATTTCTTAGTCTGATTCCCCTACTGATTGCTAGTCTGTTGTTGAGTACCACTCGTGTCACCACCAGTAACTGCCTTGACCTGCTGGCTCGGCTCCCCTACTCTCTTGCTTCCCTTCGCATGGAAGCGATGATCATGGCAATGTATAAGGGCGGCATTAACGACATCAGTATACGTCACAGATTCCCAATCAAATTTTGCTTGATCCTCCAGGCTAAGCCATCCATGAACCTCGACTTCTTCCGCTCCTCATCACTCACCTCATTTGGCACAAAGTTTTCCAAACGGGTGAACTCTTCCTCATAGTCTGCCACTGACCGGTCACCCTGTACTAACTCACTAAACTTCTTCCTCATCTCAACTGCTACTGCAGGTGGGAAGTATTTACGGTCGACCGCACCCAGAATTCGGATATCATCATCAAATCCCTCTCCTCAACGGTGGTAACTGACTCCCACCACTGTAAGGCTGCCCCCGACAGACGAAAGGTAGCAAGCATCTATTTTTGCACATCGATACACTATAGCATGCGCAGATGGTGCTGAATATTCTTCTTCCAGTCACAAACCTCTACCACATCGGTGCTACCCCGAAACTCGGGTGGGTAACCCTTCTAAAAAGTCTCCCTAACTCGCTGCCAAGACAGTGGCCCCACCGGAGCCTGAGCTGCTGGTGCCGCTGGAGGTGCTGCCTGGGGTTGTGGAAAATGAGTTTTCATAACTCGCATTGCTGTCTCGACTGCCTGAGCCACTATCACTGCCACCTGAGTCGTGGAGATCAACTCGGGTGGGGGTGGGGGTGGCGGTACCTATCGCTCCTGATGAGCCTCCATGAGTTCATCCCTAGCCTCAGCCCTCTCTGCCTCTTCAATGGCATCTGAAAGTAGATCGAATCGAATAAGTACACAATTAATACAAAAAAAATAGCAGAATTGCGATATCTCACAAGCGGAAAATGAATCAATAGTCCTAATAATAGGGCTCTATAACAACTGAAAGCTATGCTGAAAAGAAGTAAGGCACACACATCCTAAGGACACTAGAACTTGATGCTCTGATACCATCTATGACACCCCGTCAAATTAACCCCGGGTGATCAGTCCTAGATTAAACTAGAATAGATTTCTCAGTTGGTTCATTATTAGCATCACTGTCGTCTTTTAAATTACTAACCACCTAAGTGAAAAAATTAGACTGGTGCCAAGTTTTATCTTTCATTAACTAAAATTAAAGACTCATGCGGAAACAGAAATAATAAAAACAATCACCATTAACTTAAATCAACCATTCATAATTAATTAACTGACCGAATAAACCATCAATTCAAAATCCAATAAAAGTAAAGATAAGTAATAAATCTCATCAGGTCTGACATAAGTACTGAAATAAAATTGTGAGCCACATGCTCGAATAATTGATAGGAAGTATCTACACTAAGAATGAAAAGAATGAGGCGCCTATCAAACTCCCGCAACATTCACACATGCTGCAGCAACGGATCCCTGGAATGAATCAAGCCTGGTGTCCCAGTGGCTGGGCACCTAAAAGGTTTTTAAAAGTTTTATAGCAAGGGTTAGTACCCAAAATATTTGGAAAATATTTAGCAAATGATTAACTTGCAGTAATAAATATATATGCATGCTCTTCATATTTTAGTTAGTGCCGCACTCTCTTGAGAACATCCTCACCCCTTCTCTAATGTGCACTACTAACACCTTAATTAATTTACCTAG
Source organism: Sambucus nigra (assembly GCA_949130495.1). NCBI lineage: Eukaryota > Viridiplantae > Streptophyta > Magnoliopsida > Dipsacales > Adoxaceae > Sambucus > Sambucus nigra. The sequence goes on from OX422217.1 coordinate 459,428,705, forward strand.
TTATTTATCCCATGACTAGATAACTAATTTAACCCCTTGCAACCACCCCACTCTAACCGAGTGTGCCATAATTATGATTTCTAATTTATTATTAACATTAACTTAATTTATCATTTTCCTTTTAAAATCATATAACTCTCACACCCATTATATGTATAATACAATTCACGGCCTGTATTAATTTACCCGTATATAATTATTTACCTCATTATATACGTATAGTTATATTGAAACATTCACAAACATGCTGGAATAATAATGAATATTAAACATCCTCCCGAGTAATAACTCATCGGATGTAAATTCTCTAAAGTGCTATCCCACTAGGCATATTCACATAACCTAGTTACCCCAAGTCAGAATTGCTCACTAACTTGGATAATACGTAAAAATTGGAGGCGATCATATTCCTTACCTGAAAGTGAGATGCCCCTCACCCATATAATGGACGCTATGACCTGGGAATATACTCGCCCTACTCCTCAAGCTAGGGGATTCATCCACTACGCGCAACCTCCCCCTATAGCACTAGAGTATATGTAATAACAATATTTAGCCACTGATATTATTGCGCACACCGTATATATATACTATCGCACACCGTATATATATAAAAATATAAACTACCCCGGTTGCACCGTGTACTAATTCCGTAACACAAGCCTATTCAGATTATTATGAGTTTATGGTCCAACTCCAATTATTAATTAATTCGCACATTGATTAATTAAATTACTTTCGGTGTCACTCCAACCAATATATTCGGACTTACTCTCGTGACCCGAAATAAAACAATACCCGAGTCTAAATTCCCAACTCCCAATTATTTAACTTTCTCTTTAAATAAATTAACGTCTTGGTATCGCTCAACCAATGTACCCGGACTTTCCCACTCAATCCGTATTTAATTATTTTGAAATATTATTCCCAAAATTTTAATCATAGTGTGACACATATAAGTTTCCTCCAAATCCTAATTAATTTTCCTTCAAAATTAATTTGATTGAAAATCCTATATTTATTTCCCATTAAGTAAGGCATGGAAGAAATTTTAAGTAAATCTCCCATATATAAAAAAATCTGGCCAAACTGCCAAAATCTGTCGACCATCGATCGATCGATCCGCAACCCTCGATCGATCGATCGCACATGTCATCGTCTTCTTCCCCCTTCTGTTTCAGCCATGGACGAAAATATCTAAACCCTAACTTCTTCTACGGTTAAACCCAAGTCTTCCCATTAACAATATATAATAAAAACCTCATAAGGGACCCCCATAAAGTCCACAAACACAATTTAATTTACGTTCTCTACTGTTTTTCATAAATTGGGGAAAAATCCTTTTTTAATCTTTAACCCATTTAAACATCAATTCCTTATCTCAAATTAGTTTCCAATACATCCGGGTTTACACATCATACCAGATATATATATTAATCTCAGATTATACATGAATTTCTACACAATTTAGAAATCAGAATATTGGTTTACAAAAACCCCTTGATTGTACCCTTTAAATCCCAAAACGAATTTTGATTTCTCACATCAATAAATATGAATCGAAACACAAATTGATTGTTACAGCAAGTCAACCACTTGCCTTACGATTCGTAGGGTCTGATTTGAGGTTGTGAATTCCCAAGGTTGAAGACGAAATCCTTTCTTTTGGCTCTTTCCTTTATCCCCCAATTTGCCTTTAACTGTCTCTTAGGTTTTCCTCTCCCACTAAGTGTTTCCTAATTTCACATCAGTCGTTCCCCTTTTTTCTTTTAATTAGTTAATAAGTCTAAATCCCGTTTTTAGTCTAATGGGCCAAGCCCAAGTGACCCAAATACCCCCGTGTTGGCCCGACTATACCTAAAAACGTCCTGTGACCCGTTTACTACCCCCGGGTACACTTTTCCGACTATCTCGGCCCATTCGGACTCAACCGTATACTTAGAATTGGCACCTAAATTAATTTATCAAATCCTTATCTCACACCCAAGTTAGTCTATACCGACTCCTGGCTGAGATAAGTACATACCCCGTTACTAATACTCGGAATGACGTAAATAAATTATTACTATTCACTTAGTAATTAAATTTACCTAAATATGAACCATTCACTCCCCGATTAATATTTAAATAAATATTACCATAATTAATTCAATTAAAATTACAACACACAAGTAATTTAGAATTCCCGAATTAATTAAATTTCGAATGCACAAAAATATGGGGTGTTACAGTTTTTCCCCGTCTTCTATCTTCTTAGTTTGTTGTTTCTTTGTTTTGATTTAGTTTCAATATCTTGTAAGTTTAAGTTCACCTAATTAATCAAGATAAAATTTGGACTAAATATAATTTGGCTTGTGTGTATGTGACTTATTCTACAATTTTTACGTATAATCGGACCAATATGTTTTTAAGTACAAGCTTGACACGCAATAAATTTGAGTAGCTTTTCTCTTGTGTATACTTTATCGCATCGTTGCAAACCTACACACTTAAACACACCTTCCAAATGCAACATGAGTTTAGAACAATATAAAATACAATTGAAAACCCCTTATCCTTTGAATAATCAATCTCAACCTAAGATAGGACGTCTTCCTCTAAGGAAAAAATTTCCCCACCCCCACCCCCACCCCCACCCCCACCCCCCGAGTTAAAGAGTTAGATACCATTTCTCCCCCATTTTGTTCAGGAATAGACAATGAATAAAGTGCACATTATAATCAAATTCTCCTCCTAAGTCTAACACAGGTAAATATAAAGGAAAACAAGTAATATCATGCACTGATGTGAAGCTAAACATGAAATAATAAGAGACCTAACAACACAAGTACACATAATCTAAATAATGTACACACGATATTAATGTTGATGTATAAATGAGATACCAGTGATATCAATTAACAAATGATACCAATATGATCATTAAAACATGACAATATGAATCAAAGGTTAATCATATGACAAATATAGATTAAATGCAAAAACAGATACTCAAAATAAGTTAACATATATATACATGCCATTGACGCACATAAATATATAGGTATAAACACCACAAACAAGACACAAACACATAAGTTTTCCACACTAGTATAGTACTGATGTGTCTAAACAAAATATGGTATCTAGTTAAGGAGCATGAACTAGAAACAAAAGAAATATGACCCAATAACTCTAAAGATATTTAAGGAGTTCTATTTGATCGTAAAAACTTATCAACTTCGGTTTAACCTCGTGGTGGCAAATAAAGAACTCATAGATGGAACAACATACACAATGCACACTAGCCTAGAAATCTTAATGAATTTCAAATCAATATAGTCAAACAATTAAGCTCGATTAGGACTCATTTTGCAAACCCACTGGTCTTCAACTTCACACGCTCAAAATATAAACATATATCAATTTTTTCTCTAATTTTGAATATATTAAATTTTGAAGCATTAATAAACAAATTTGTCCTTAGCAATTTTTCTTTTCTTTCACCTCTCATTTCTTTTAGGATCTTGCCACGATGGACTTTCACGCAAAGGAGAATCCTCCTTCCATTGCCCTTTCCTATTGAACACTTATATTTTTGTCAAAGAAGATGAAACTCGCGCAATGGTTCTTACATGTACAAATATCCCATTGTAAAAGATGTTATGTACATGACAAGATTGATAGGAGAACACCTCACTAAGCTCGTGCAACAAAGGCAGTAAAACCCAAAAGAGCTTGTGCAAAATGTGTGCGGAGGGATATACAAAATGAATTCATCATAGTAAATTAATGTCGAACTACTCCATTCAAGCATGGTTAAGAAAAATCCAAGCATTGAAAATCATAATCAAATGTTCTACTCACATGGATATATGAAAGGAATGGGATTCGAACGTACCGATATACCAAAAAAAATGTGTGAAACTAAACTACTTACAGACACAAAATCTTTTTGAGTTCTTAAACATTTTTTCAAAAATGACACAGCTTGAAAACTAAACTCAAAAGACAAACAAAATAGTTATGTATTTTTCACAATAAGACCAAATAAATAAAAAATAAATACAAAAGACACAGATCATACAACTATCAATCAAATATATCACGAAGCACAAAAGCTAGTATATGACAATATGCAAACACAATCAACCATTAGATTTACCATGGGAAGTATCATGTGCAAGCAATCGAGAATCAACAAATCTAATGTTTAAAGCCTCCAAATCTGATTTCTTAACCCACATAGGTGTAACGCGAAGCCTTTGGGTTTTAGGAACCTCGATGACTCTAGTCTTCGACTTCCTAGGACCTTTTCTAAGATCAAAGAAAAAATACCTAAGGTGACCTTTTCTACCACAGTGTGTGCACATGTAGATGTGATGAGGAATGTTACTTAAAGGCTACCCATTTCTAATGTCCTTTCTAGTGCTTGACCTCTCAAAATGTTAGTCTTATCTTTTTTAGCATAAGCAATAGAATTATCAAAGCCAATTCCAAAATTATCCATTTTGATTTGAACAGTGCCTAACATCTTATCCAACTTTTGTGACCTAGACTATCAAATCTGATGTGAGTTAAGTATCTTAATTTCTCTTATAACTCCCCTTTCATATACTATACCAAATGATGAGACTCATTAAAAAATAGAAAATCTTTCTTCAAATATCCATTAATCCCCCAATATTATCACACTCCCCATCAATAAATGCAAGCTTCTCCCTAAGAGACTTCTCACATGACGTAAGATCCTCAATAAATTTTAAATCATCGTTCCCAGTGGAATGTCATTTTAGAATAGCTTTAAACTTTAAGTTCGCCTTTTCCAACTTCAAAGATTCGACGTATAACTCTCTAAAGGAAAAATGAAGTTCATTCTCATCATTTTATTCTTATCCTTATTCTTCTTTTACTTATTTTTCACCGCCAATCTTTACACCCCTTACTTGGGATTCACACACCTTGGCCTAAGAATTGTCACGCACATAATTATCTTTATCGGAAGACTTTTCATTAAGTCTCACACGACTGGCCGTGAGCGTGGTGTAATTACGCTCAATAGGGGAAATAATGTCCTCTTCTGATTCACGATCTCTAAGGGTAACATTGTATACCTTTGGCTTCTTCCCTTCCTTCTTTATATTAGTAGGACACTCGGAAAACATATGGCCATAACCTTCACACCCAAAACATCTATTCGATTCATCCATTTTAAAATCATCATTACAATTTTTAGGGAATTTTACAGCCTTGTCAAACTTATTTTCATTACCTTTCATTTGTTTTCAAATTTAAGAAAATTTCTAATTTTTTTTTTGCAAACATGGACATATCATCATAATCGATGTCGGACTAATCATTTGAAAACAAGTGTTTCCTCCATCTAGGCTTTTAAAGAAATTCCCTTATCTTTTTTCTTTCGGGGAGGAAACGTGTAGATTTCATAGGTTTGAAGGTCACCTATAAGCTCCTCGAGTTGTGTAGAGTTTAAAGTGACCATAGAGTTCAAAATAGTCACTTATGGGTGAAATATTTGAGGTAAGGACCTTAATATTTTATTGATAACTCTAGTTTCGAGTATTTTCTCTCCCAAGTTAAATGATAAGTTGACAATACCAGACAGTCTCGAAAAAAAACTCCTCAAAGGTTTCATTCTCCTCCATCCTTATGGTTTCAAACTAAGTGGTGAGGTTTTGGAGTTTGGAAGCCTCAACAACACTATTACTCTCATGAGTGAGTTGGAGTATGCTCAAGCCTCTTTAGATGTTTCACATGTCATAATATGGTAGAACTCCTCCGGTGTGACCACATAAAATAAAGAATTCAAGCCATGTGAATTATAGCTAGACAGTTTATGTTCATCCTCAATCATAGTTTTAAGGGGTTTAGGGATTATATATTCATATACTAAAGACGTGGGTGGGGACCATCCCTTAACAATATTTAACCATACCGGGTCAATTATCACATTAAATGTTATTTTCCAGTATGCGTAGTTAGACCCACCAAACAACGGTGGTCTACAAAATGACTGACCTTCCATATAAAAAAAGTGCTTGAATTCATGCCTAAATAACTTGTAAACACCCGCTCTGATACCACTTGAAAGATGTTAATATAGATAAGGTTCAAAATAGACACACAACTATTTATTAAATATTCAAATTAAATCAACCCAATTAAAATTTAGCATCGATTGAATTAAAGTTTTGTTGAATGATTAACTAATCTTATCATAACCTTAAGTATGAATCTAGTTGAGTATAGCAAGATAAAATAAATAAATCACACAACGCCCAATGTACGAGGAAACTCTAAATGGCAAAACCTCGAACGACCCAACCAACGCAATTCATAATACTAGGATTTACAAAAGGACACGATGAGAGACTTACACAACCAACTCGACACCTTTAAGACTTAACGCATCTTCGTTCCTTCAACCTTCTACAGAGTGATATGTAGGAGCCCATTTTTGCACCGCTACAATGCGTGAGTCCACACATGCCTCGGTATCCACCGATCCAGGCTCAACAAACCGTCACAAATAAGGAGTCCACAACGTTCAAACCATAACAGGCACATAGTCAATTGCACGAAACAATACTTAGTAGTATGTTGACGAGTAAACAAATTTATTTGTGCTAAATGGAGATCTCAATTGAGCATATATAGATGAAATGTGGATCTCAAAGCGTTTAGGTGAAACTGGGGTTTGGAGGCTTTTAGATATGAGTAAGAAATATTTTTTACCAAAATTCTCAAGTGAAAAAGTTCCTAACACGCTCATTTAAACAAAACACGAATTTCACGGCGGTAAAAACTCGGTTGAACAGAAGTAGTAGGTTAATATAGCGAAGTGCCTAATCTCCTTCGGACCAACAATAACCTCATTCGAACGAAAAGGTTAATCTCGTTCGAACGAGCTTCGAATGAGAATCCACTAATAAACAGAAATAACCCATTTGAACTTCGTTTGAAGGTTGTTTGAATGACATTCACCAACTCGTTAAAACAAATAACCAATCTCGTTCGAATGACTTTAAAAAAATATTTTTATTTTAAAATTCGTTTTATGAAAATGGACTCAAATAAGATTCAAAACAACACCCAACATAGAATCCAAGGATCAAAATTATATACATTCATACCTTACGAGATACTTGAACGTTGAAGATGAAACATGGCACGAAGATGTAGACGAACTAACTTGACCTCTATGGTAAACACGTCACCAGATTAAAAGTATAAACCAACTCAAGACCTAACCTATGACACAAATAGTTTTGTCAAAACGATATTAAGCCAATATATAAAATTTAGCACCGTTCGGGAATTTATCCTTATAAGTGGCTAACTGGCCCATACCGGCTCTTGCTGATCTAAAAGTTGAAAAAATGAATTGAATAAAGTAGGATATCGAAATGTTTTCTAAGAAGTTTGATCAAGTGAAGCTCTTGGGAAGCTATGTGAACTACACCCATATGTCCCCTAGATGAAAGTCAGGCTAGCGGAGAAGTTCAAGATACCTGACATCAAGAAGTTCAAAGGGAGATGGCCTTCCATCGTATATGTCTAAAATTATCATTGCTCAAAAAGTTTGATTGAGGCGATAGAGGAAATTATGGCCCAAATATTTCATCACACCCTTAAGTAGAATGCTCTTCCCAGGTTCCTATCATTGGGAAAATCCTGAATCCATAATTAGGAGGATGTTTCAAGAGAGTTCGTGACCCAGTATAAATACAATGAATAATTTGAGGTGATACGTCAAGACTTAATGTTCTTTAAACAAGGCCCTGAGAGTCTATTAACAACTTCACAACAACTAACCGCTTGTCCGAAAAGGAACAAGTTTGCGTAATGAAGAAAAAGTTATGCCACACATCTGGAAATCTATGGGTAGTCAGTATCTCCCCCATTTAGAGACCTCTGGGATTCTAGGGTTAAAATTGAAGAGAATGTTGCCAGTTAAAAAGAAGAATTTGAGTAAAAGAAATTAGTTGGACAGCTCACCCCTCGAAAGTACGAAAGCCCGCTATTTTAGCCATTAACAACATTTCATCTCAACCTACCACTTCATGGGGCCCACAAGTCCATCTTATTGTAACCCTAAATGAGTATACTAAACTAGATGATCCAATCTCCAAAGTTCATCAATATCTCTTCTCCCGCAATCTCATAAAAACCTTAGACCCTAATCCACTCCCTGTCCATCTTCCCAAATACTTCAAACATGACAGCCGTTGCGACTTCCATCAAATCGTCAGGCATACCACCGATAAATATCACTACCTCAAAAATATTGTCCATAGACTCGTTGACAAAGGATCCATCTCCCTCCTACAAACCTAAAACTATGCACTAATCAAACACTCTACCCATGCACCAAGCCAATGTGAATGTCATCCTTACTAATTAAGACCCTAATTTCGATTCCTTTGATAGAATTAAAGCTAGCAACAAGCCCACTTCATACATTAACTCAAAAAAATCCCTAGTTCCCCTAAAAGTTTGTCTATCCTTCCTACTTCATCCTAAAAATGTTCATGATCAGACTCTCTCTTTAATGGCAAGGGATTACATTGTTGTCCAGACCCATTCAAAAGTAAAAAAATATAGAGCTACCTGTTGTCTTAGAATAAATGAGAATATTTGGGATGAAACTCCAATAAAAAATTACCCATGAAGAAAGAGATTGTGAAAAAATAAGGGACATGCACATGGAATCTCGTAAGTGGTCGCGATAGTCTTATGTTTGTTTGTACCACTAGAAGAATTCATTCTAGATGATATTATTCAAATCTTAACAAAAAATGCGTCAAACAGAATAATTTATGCGAAGCTACCGAGTTATTCATCGTTTTCAAACTAAAAGGGCTCCCTTCCTCAAAACATTTCTCTTCTCTATGGGATGATCTATATGATAAAGCTATCGAAGTGATGGAGTGGATTGATTTCTACTAGAATAACCATATTATCACAACCGGATAAGGAGATGATTTCAATCCTTCGAATGACTGATCAGTCTGACATTGAAACACCGAGTACATTTGCCTCCTTTTGTGGGAAAATCACCTTCAAAGAGATTTTGTCAAAAATCAATGAGGTTTTTGTTTCTCCAAAAATAGATGAGGACATCGGGCTCTTATTATTACCAACATCTGTAAACCACGTGAGCCTGTCGGGCCAATTATTACAAAGATCCATCTTTTCCATCAGAAAGTGCACCTATGAATAAAGGGAAGAAAGTTGTTGAGGAAATCCCTATTCCCGAAATGACCATTGAGGAAAGTAAAATTCTCGAACAGATAAAGAAGACTCGGGTCAACAGCACCTTGTTGGGAATATTTATGTATTCCTAACTACATTGAAACTCTTATATCAAACTGCTCGCTCAAGCTACGATTTTTCCCTTTACCTCCCCTGATGAGGCAATTCACATAGTAAAAAATTTGATTTCCACGAGCCTCATCTCCTTCATCGATGAAGAAATTCCCAAGTTTGGTCCAAATCACAATTATGCCCTCAACATCTCGATCGAAGTCTTAGACAAAATAATCCCATTGGTGCTTGTGAATAACAATTATTCCCCAAATTTGTGTCCATTGAAAACTCTTTGCTGCCTGGGGTTGCACATTGGTGATCTCACTCCATCATCCCTCGATGTGCATGCTTATGATAATACACGTCAAGAAGTAATGGGGTCGATATTACTAACACTAGGAGTTGGCCCAATATGCCATCAAACAGAATTCCAAGTCATTGACATTCCTGCATGCTTCAACTTTCTTTTTGACAACCTGTGGCTTCACTACATCAGAGGGGTAGCATATTCTCTTCACCTAAAACTGAAGGTATTTGTAGATTACTAAGTCATTACCATTATTAGGGATGCTGATAACACATACAACATTGGTAATTGTAATTTGATCTTAAAAATCCATCATGGTGCAAATAACATGTTCCTCTCTGATTTTAAGATTGAGCTACCCCCTCTTCTAGCTGGAAATGATTTCAAAGACAAAGTGAGACCAAAACACAACTCACATAGGAATGTCAAGATGAGTTAAATGTTCAAGAATATGCACTTCATGATCAAAATTGGGCTAGGGGTCGTAGGCAACAGGGAATCCTTGAGTTGAATATTCTGAAGAAAGCCTATCCTCTGTGTGGTTTGGGATATCAACCATCTATGGATGAGCTTATAACTCCCCGTAAATAATACCAAAAAAAGGGTGGTGAAGAGGAATGATGTAATCTCTGGAGACTGTCCGAATGGATAATTTATCAAATAGGGTGAAGATTTCCCATATTATGACTTTTAAGAGCCATGGTATGACATAATTGAAATGAGGATGACGTCTCAATTCAAAATATTCTTCGAGGACAAGTTCACGTGGATATAGGGATCAAAGCACGAAGTAAAACCTTTAACCATCAAGTCGTATGGCTCACTTTTAATACGAAAAGAACTAAAAGCACTGATAGTGGCGAATTATTTGGTCTCACTGAGCTAAGAATGGACCTCTGCATGATCCGCGTTGAGTATGAGACATTTGACCCTTCCTTAAAGATATCTCCTACCGATAAGCCTCTCCTTAATTGGTGGATTGGTCCAGCCAATCCAACTCTGTCAACCCAAAACTGTGTTGTTTCTCACCTGGAGAATGAATTTGTTTTTCTTATTTTTTATGCAAATGTAAATGAGTCCTCCTTCGATGAGGTCCTCAATGTTGTTTCCCCTTTAAATGTTATCAATGAAACAAATAAATATTTTAAGTATCTTATTGTACCTTATATTAATTGCATTAATTCTAATTAAATAATTGACGAAGATTTTCTAATAACTGAATAATCCTTAACTGATCTCATTAAGGAAAAAAAATCAAATGACATGACGCATTTAAGATAATGATAATGAGTCTATTGTTATTAATCTTGGTTATAGTATCACTCCACGTTAGATTATAATAAGGTCAACCCTTAACAATCTTAAAAAGTCGCAATTCAAATAGTTTTTAAAAGAGTTCGTAGACTTCTTCACATGGTCTTATAATGATATGCCTGACATCGACCTAGCACATATCCAGAATGCAAACCTATTAAGAAAAAGATAAGGAAGTTTCGGCCCAAATGGTCCTTCAAAGTGAAAGATAAAATGGTCAAGCAATTGAATGTAGGTTTCATCCGTGTAGTAAAGTATTCGACTTGTCTTGTTAACAATGTTCATATGCCGATATCGGGAGGAAAGGTCCGCATGTGTGTCGACTAACATGATTTTAACATAGCTTATCTAAAGGACAATTATCCTTTGCCTAACATTGACATGATCATCGACAGCCCAACCAATCATGCCCTTTATTCATTTGTCAATGGCTTCACGAGGTATAACCAGATCAAGATGCATCCTAACCACTAAGAAAAAACTGCTTTTGCCACCCTATGGGGTACCCTTTGTTATATGGTTATACCTTTTAGTCTAAAAATATATCGGGGCTACCTATAAAGGAGAAGCCATAACTATCTTACATGATCCCATCTACAAAGAGGTCAAATATTTGTTAACCATATAATACTCAAATCCAAAACTCGAGAAGGTCATATCCCTACATTGAGGAAATTCTTCGAACAACTGTTATAATACCAGGTGTGTTTAAATACATAGAGGGATTGAGGTGGACCATACTAAACTCAAAGAAATTCTCAAAATATCATCATCTTAGACTGAGAAAGAGGTTCATGGTTTCTTGGGAAATCTCCAATAAATCATTTAATTCATTAGTTAGCTCACCTCCACATGAGAGATCATCTCCACGCTTATTTGAAAAGATTCAACCAAAGTCAAGAATGAGGCCTTTGATAAAATCAAGCGATATCTTACCCAACCTCTCATTCTCATGCCACCCTAACCTAGTCTACCCCTTCTCATATACTTAACAGTCATTATCACTACAATTGGGGTTATTATAGCCTAATATATTATAGATTCGTGCAATAAGAGCCATCTACAATGCCTGTTAGTGGCAGTGTATGAGGTGAAATCTACAACATTAGAAAAGGCATTTGTACCCCTAGTTTAGTTCATTCATAAACTTCGGCACTACATGATTGAGTTCCCTATCAATCTAGTGTCCCAAATGGATCCCATGATGTACTTTCTAGAAAATCATGCCTTGTTAAAACGCATGACCCATTAGTTGTTGTTTTTAGCCAAGTTCGACATCACTTATGTCACACAAAAAGCCATCAAATGAGGGGCCATATCTGATTACCTAGTTAATCATCCCATGAAGGAAAATAATGTGTGGATCTTTTAATTCCCAGATGAAGATATTCTCTATGCTTCTCATAAAGAACTTCGATGGCAGATATTCTTTGTCAGAGCTCCCAATAAGAAGTGACATGGTATTAGGATGCTTTTAATCGTTACTGACGATTCTCGTACTTCCATCGCCATTAAGTTGGACTTACCCTTGCACCAATAACATAACATAATATGAAGGATGCTGAGTGTTGGAAATGATGACCCCCAATTTTTAGATTTTTCAAAATGAGTTTCCTTTAAATGCGGAATAAAGATGGCTCAACTAAACAATTACATAAACCAAATTTTAATTTCTTTCAAATTAAAATTAAACTAAGCTCAAAGTGACATTAAATTAAACAACAAATTCATTTTCACTTACACAACTTAATTCAATCCAAGTCCTAGAAATTTGTCTAACAAATAATTAATTCAATTTACAAATTAGGCCAAACCAAATTTTATTAAATTAAAGTAATGACTAAAATTAAATTAATTTTTACCCAAATTGAATTTGCACCAAATTAACTAAACCGATTTTATCTTTTTACCTAAGCATGCATCTAATGTGAATTTGTAAAAGATAAAATAAGTAAACAACCACTATGGCGCGATGTACGAGGAAAAACCCACAATGGAAAAAAATCTCGGACGGCCCTAGCCTCAAATCCACTAAGTACGGTTTTGCAAGTATAAGACAAAAGGACTTACAACACCCGACTTGACTCCTTCCAAGCCCCGATGCTTCTTCTTGTACACACCTCTGCCTAGCGAATAACCACGGAGGTCCACCGCAGTCTCGAAATCCACCGATCGAACTTTTTCTAGTCACCGCCACCCAAACAAGGAGCCTTTCTCCAAGAGAGTATGTCATAACAAACAAACTTCTTCTTTGTGGGATGTAGAAGTAAACCCAAACTTCTCTTCTTTGAAGTGTAGAGTAAAATCGGTGCCAAACACTCCAAGCAAAGATATATATTAAGGAACTTAGAATAAACAAACTATTGGGTGTGTACGTGTTTTTGGTGAATTTAATCCATAAAAATCAAACACAAAACATTGAACTTTTCCTGAAAAAATTTGCTCTCTAAAAGTATTAGAATGTTAAAAGGTTATTTAGCAAAATTTGGTTTTCGCACTTGATAATTCTATCAAAAATTAGGGGGGAAAAGGTAGTGGGAACATGGTGAAAATTGCCAAAAACGCCAAAAAACTATTCCCGCCAAACTCGTTCGAATGACTTTACTAACGATGTTCCAGTGCGAAAAAATAAATATCGTTAGAAGTATCATTTGAACGAGATTCCAGTTCGTTTGAACGACATGGGAATCTCGTTTGAACGATATTCCAGTTCGTTCGAACGACGTGTTAGAAAATAAAATATTCTTTGTAAGCCCAAAACTTTTTATGAAAAATTCTAAAAAATATTTTCTGAGTAAAACAAAGTCGTTAAAATTATTTTAAAAAAATTATAAATTACACCCAATAAATTTCCAAGATCCTATATATGTATAAAAAATGCATTCATACCTTAGGAGCATTGGAACCAATGTTGTTAACGTAGAAACAAAGCACACTAAACCCGACATATGATGAAGCTTTATAATCTTGGCCGCTATGTCTTCAACTAACATGTCATAGGCTTGGATGGATACACTTGAATACTATCCTATGACTCAAATGTTTTTGTCCGAAATTGAGCCAACACTACATTAAGACTCAATCGGAGACTTGTGTCCTTACAAATCTCCCCCTTTGGCTATTCCGGGACAAAAACCAAACAAAAATCTTAAAGGGCCATCAAGCTCTACTAGACTTAAAAAATATCCAACCCAAAATAAAACTTGCATAGCTTGACTCAAAAATCCAAGGATCGATATCTTTGCCGATGAAAGTTTCCATTTAGAAGAATTCCTGCACACTTAAGCAAACATTAAACGCATAGGGAATATCAAAGATTTAAATGCAATGAAATTAAATACTCCCCCTAAATTAATTCTCCCCTTTATCAAATAAATGACCTACTTAGAAAGACATCTCCCCCTAAGATAAATCTCCCAGACTAAGATATGGTGATAATAGGATTAGTTACCATTTCTTCCCATATCATTCTCCCCCTTTTCGTTCAGGAATAGACAAAGGATAAAAACTAATTTAAACATGAAGCTTAGAGTGATAAGAACATGAAAGAAGATGGGTAACAAAATCGAAGATGCAAAAAAATGATACCAATGTGATACATAAGATACTAAGCATGTGATATCAACAACAATATGCAACACGATAGATACTAATTATTAATTAGAAGCATAGATGGACTAGAAAGCAAGGCAAAGAAAAAAATACCATATATATGTAATGACTATCACTAACGCACACGCACATATATATTGGTATAGACATCACACATGACACAAAATACAATAAGTTTTCCACACTCGTATGGCAAAAATGTGTCAAATGGAAACGGACGTGTAGGGGTGTGAACTATAAATTTAGACTCAATCACTTACAACATGTTCACAGAGTTCTCAATTGATTGCAAACTTTATCACATTTGAATATAACTTCATGTGATAATATAGATTGAACTCAATGAACAAACATACACTATGCATACAAGCATAGAATTTTGATGATTCTGCAAACCAATTGAGTCATGACATTGAAAGTACGACTAGGATAATTGGACATTGTGCAAACCGTTGATATGCCATCCAATCTCCCTCAATTTAAGCATATTAATTTGATCTTTTGAATGAATAAATCAACTAAACAAAATAGGCCTTGGAAAATATTTTCTTTTAATGCCATTATTCTTTTAGGACTTTGGACCACGTATTTCTTTTAGGTCCAAGCAAATGGTGGGTTACTCAAAAAGGATGATATTTCCTTTCGGAGCCCTTCCTCGTGAACATATACATATAATCTTTTATCGCTCAATGCTCGGGTGCAACGGATTTTAACATGCACTAGTCCTCCTAGGTCACATAACATGTAGATGACAAGATTTATAGGAGAACACCTCACAAAGCTCAAACATACATGTGAAGTCATAATTTCAAGTGAGCTAGTGCATGTGTGAATTGAGGCATATAAAAATAGAATCCATTTAAGTACCACAAAATTCAACTACTCCATGTAAGCATGGTAAAGAACATTTTAAGGATTGACTATCTAAACCAAAAGTTCTAGACACATGGAAGCGAAAAAGAAGGGATTCAAACACAAGTATATGCCACTTAGAGTGTGTCAAACTAAAATACACACAAAAATCTTTTTGAGTTTTTGAAATTTTTAAACCAAAAAAACAAAAATATTTACTCCAAAAGACAAACAAAAATCATTTGTATTTTTCATTAAGCCTAAATTACTAAAAGGTGAAACACAAATGATAAACAAAAATATTTTTGTATTTTTCATTTAATGCAAACTAAAATGAAATAACTATAATACAAAAGATAAACAACAATCATAATTCTAGCATGTGATAAAGCATGAAGTATAGACTAGAACAATGATAAAGAAGCATACAATTAGCATGATAATTTAGCATGAAGTACAAAAGCTAAAGTATGCATACAAAACTAACACGTTCAACCTTTAGATTTATCAAGGGAGGAAACATGTGAAAGTAAATGAGAATCAAAAATCTTATTTTGTAAATCGAACAAGTCGGATCTCCTAACCCAAATTAATGATAAATGATGATCTCGGGGTGTAGGAATCTTGGCTACCTCGGTTGCCTTATGTTGGGATTTTCTAGGACCTTGTTTAAGATCAAAACAAAATTTCTTAAGATAACCTTTTCGACCAGAATGTGAGCACCTAAAGACTTGACCATAAGACTTACCTAAGGAATGATCTATAACATTATTCCTATAGGATTATCCTAAAACATTGGTTTTAGCTTTAATAGAGGAATCGTTACAAGAATTGAAACCTAAACCACAAGTGTCATTTTTAATTTGGACCGTTTCTAAGATTTTATCTAATTTCTCGGAACGATGCTTCAAATCAAATTTGACTTTACTAGAGTCTTTTAATTTATTTTCTAATTCTAAAATGTTAGACTCAAATAAAATATTCCGCTCTTCGAATGCTCGCTCCTTTTTCAAGGATTCCAATAAACGCTTAAGGCTATCTCTCTCGCCTTCTATATATTCAAGCTTCTAACTAAGAGCTCTCTCACGTTCCCTAAGGTCTTTCACTAAAACACTCTCATTAATGACCTCGACACGCTCTTTCAAACTAGATTCCAACTTCAAATTTGTTCTTTTTAATTTAATAGATTCTTCATATAGTTCTTGAAAAGAAATTTGAAGCTCACTCATATCAACCTCATCATCACTTTCACTCTCTCTTTCTTCTCCACTCTCACTACCATCATCTCGTTGGGATTCACAAACAAAAGCCTTGGAAGTGTCATGTGTTAAAATTTCATCAATAAAGGAGTGCTCACTTTCACTCACATGACTTTCCATAAAAGCCACAAAGTTGGGCTTAGTGGAGGAATCGGGTCCCTCTTCCTTATCACTATCACTAAGGGTTACATAATAGGAAATTGGTTGCTTACCCTCTCTGCTTAGTTTAGTGGGGCACTCAAAATCCCTATGTCCATACCCTTCACAACCATAACACCTATTTGACTCGTCCCTATTTAAATTTTCATTAAAAGTTTTAGGGATCTTTTCGGCTTTGTCATGCTTAGAATTTTCAAATTTCTTAAAATTATTTTTTAATTTTTCTTTTTTAAATTTAAGAAATTTTCGAAACTTCCTAGCAAACATAGCCATATCCTCCGAGTCACTCTCACTTTCACTCTCTACTACTAATTTTTCCTCCTTTCGGGCTTTCAAAGTAACGCCCTTATCTATTTTCTTTTCAGTTTTAGAGGGAAACATGCCTAGTTCATAGGTTTGTAAATCACCTACGAGCTCTTCAAATTTCGTAGAGGCTAAAGTGGGTAAAGAATTTAACACGGCCACCTTAGGAATAAATTTGTAAGGTAGGGACCTTAAAATTTTCTTTACTACTCGGTTGTCGGGTATTTTCTCTCCCAAATTAAAAGATGAAATAACTATATCGAAAAGTCTAGCATAAAATTCATCAAATGTTTCTTTTTCATTCATTTTGATGGTTTCAAATTGAGTGGTGAGGTTTTGGAGTTTAGAAGCTTTTACGACACTGGTTCCTTCATGAGTGAGTTATAAAATATCCCAAGTTTCTTTAGCGGTTTCACACGTCATAATGCATCGGAATTCATCCGATGTGACCGCGCTAAACAAGGAATTTAAACCTCGAGAATTAAAATTTGCAAGTTTAAATTCATTCTCACTCTATCTATCGGTGGGTTTGGGAACATGTTCATTTTCAAGTAAATATGTAGGTGGGGACCACCCGTTAATGGTTGATAACCAAACCCTATCATCTAGAGACCTAAGTTTTGAACGCATATGTACTTTCCAATATGCGTAATTTAAACCATCGAAAATAGAAAATTTTGAACATGGGAAAATTCTATTTTTAACCAAAAATATTTAAAAGGACCTTAACGCAATAAATTAGCGCTCCGGCTCTGATACCACTTGTTGGAAATGATGACCCCTAAGATTTTTCAAAATGCGTTTCCTTTAAATGCGGAATAAAGATGGCTCAACTAAACAATTACATAAATCAAATTTTAATTTCTTTCAAATTAAACTAAGCTCAAAGTGACATTAAATTAAACAACAAATTAATTTTCACTTAAACAACTTAATTCAATCCAAGTCCTAGAAATTTTCCTAACAAATAATTAATTCAATTTGCAAATTAGGTCAAACTAAATTTTATCAAATTAAAGTAAAGACTTGAATTAAATTAATTTTTACCCAAATTGAATTTGCACCAAATTAACTAAACCGATTTTATCTTTTTACCTAAGCATGCATCTAATGTGAATTTGCACAAGATAAAATAAGTAAACAACCATTATGCCGCGATGTACGAGGAAAAATCCATCACGAAAAAAAATCTCAGACAGCCCTAGCCTTAAACCCACTAAGTACGATTTTACAAGTACAAGGCAAAAAGACTCACAACACCCGACTTGACTCCGTCCAAGCCACGATGCTTCTTCTTGTACACACCTCTACCTAGAGAATAACCATGGAAGTCCACCGTGGTCTCGGAATCCACCGATCAGACTTTTTCTATTCACCGCCACCCGAACAAGGAGCCTTTCTCCAAGTGGGTATGTCACAGCAAACAAACTTCTTCTTTGTGGGATGTAGAAGTAAACCCAATCTTCTCTTCTTTGAGGTGTAGAAAAAACCCGGTGCCAAACACTCCAAGCAAGGATATATATATTAAGGAACTTGGAATAAACAAACTATTGGGTGTGTATGTGTTTTTCGTGAATTTAATCCATAAAAAAAGACACAAAACATTAAACTTTTTCTTGAAAGAATTTTCTCTCTAAAAGTATTAGAATGTGAAAAAGTTACTTAGAAAAAGTTGGTTTCCGAACTTGATAATTCTGTCAAAGAGTAGTTGGAAAAAGGTAGTGGGAACATGGTGAAAATTGCCAAAAACGCCAAAAAAATTGTTCTCGCCAAACTCGTTCGAACGACTTTACTAACGATGTTCTAGTGCAAAAAAAGAAATCTCGTTAGAAGTATCGTTTGAACGAGATTCTAGTTCGCTCGAACGACATGGGAATCTCTTTTGAATGATATTCCAGTTCGTTCGAACGACGTGTCAGAAAATAAAATATTCTTTGTAAGCCCAAAACTTTTTATGAAAAGTTCTAAAAAATATTTTCTGAGTAAAATAAAGTTGTTAAAATTATTTAAAAAAAATTATAAATTACACCCAATAAATTTCCAAGCTCCTATATATATATATATATATATATATATATATATAATGCATTCGTACCTTAGGAACATTGGAGCCAATGTTTTTGACGTAGAAACGAGGCACACTAAACCCGGCATATGATGAAGCTTTATACTCTTGGTCGATACGTCTTCAACTAACACGTCATAGGCTTGTATGGATACACTTGAACATTATCCTATGACTCAAATGTTTTTGTCCATAATTGAGCCAATACTACATTAAGATGCAATCGGATACTTGTGTCCTTACACTGAGACTGCACAATTATCAAATTTCGTTAACTTTATTAAATTCAGATGTCAATCCACACCAAATTTTAATCCTTTAACCCTATAACATGCAACTATGTGATTCAAAACATAAATCAAACCAAACATATAATGCAAATAGAGTTTTAAAAAAATCCCCTTAGGGCAAAACCTTTTTTTCACTTTATAAAAATTTATAAATCGCAACTTATAAATTCTATAAAGGAATCTACAATGATCCTCTAAAAAACCACATAGTCGTGGCCTTCCTTCAACAATAATCCTCACAAGAATCATAAGAATCGCAGTCCTCCATCTTCAGCCGTGAATTCCCTGAAGAATCACAAGCCATGCCTTCTCCATAAAGGTTTATATAAGGATACAATAGTTTCTAGGGTTTAAAAAAATTCACAAGAATAATTTTTAGGATGTCCGTTGTGAATTAAAAAGTGTTTTAGATCACTAAACAATGAAGAACTTTTGCAAAAGATATGCAAAAACGAATCTAGAAAAAGTGGTAGAAAAATTGAACATAAAACATGTATTTATAATCCGTTTACAAATTTTGAGGTGACGGAATCGTTTGAATTACATTCAACTCTCGTTTGAACAACAAATTCATCTTATTTGAATGAAACAAAATATCATTTGAACGAAGAAGCAATCTCGTTTGAACCATCTTTAAACGACCTTCTAACGAGTCAAAACAGTGCGCCCTCGATCGAAGCATGTTCGATAAAACTTCTAACGAACTCTTAATGACGTTTGAATGACATGTCCATCTCGTTTAAACTATGTTTAAACTAAAAATATTTTCCATTTAAAAACAAAAATCCCATGTTCATTTTTGGTAAAAATAAACATCCCAAAAGTAAATTTTGTAAATTAATTTAAACTTTAAATTGCTTTATACCTCGACTGGATGTCGGGTGTATTGGAGATGCTTGAGTTCGGTTTGTCTTAAGGTGCGTGATGATTTATAATAGGATACGTCAAACTAGCCTAAAAGATAAAAATGCCTGTACTATGAACAATATTAAAAAAAATGTTCTTATGGATGCACTATAGTTTTCAAGCTTGCCCCATGGAATCTGATACCTTCATTTTTAAGGGGGTTATGACCTCATCTTAGGACAAGTCCTATGAAAATAGAAACTCAAAGACAAGAAAAGCCCTCATTGTCACGCTCGCCTTGAAGAGCTCGCTTTTCACTACAAAGATGTCACATTTCACTATCTCTCCCGCCCAAGGAATAACTTGGCCAAAGCATTGTCAACTTTGGCCTCCGTGGTCGACATGCCCTAGAGAGTAATAACTTCCCCCTTGCAAGTTCAGAAGTAGTCCATGGCAACTCACTGCTAACATATCGAGCTCACTACCAAAAAAGACTCAGGCAAAGTTATTATGACATTTGACATGTCCTCAATCATGGTCATTATTGTCAAGGGAATTATAAGAAATAGTGTGTAACCCTTCATAAATTCAAAGCTCCGGCATTATTAAAGAGAAATTTTTTATAGTATTCATTTACAATGCATAACACAGGCCAATACTAAAGAAATAATACAAAAAATCCATGGCGGGAAATGTGAACCCTAGATGAACGACTAGTATAAACATTTTGAGAGTTGTTGTTATAATAATTTGAAGAATTAATATCACAATGGTTTTCAACACCATTAATGTAAGAATTTTGTGACATTTTTTCAAGAGAATATTTTTCAGGACCCCCTACACCCTTTGTATGATTTTGTAAATACTCACCCAAAGTCATTTTGTGATTTTCCTTCTTATCATTTTGCAAGTATTCACAAAAATTTATAGGTTTTGGGTAACTTTGAAAATTATTCTTACGATAAAATTACAAACTCAAAACACCATTGCAATAACCTAAACACCAGAGTAAGATATGCTTACCAAGTATTTTCTCGATGGAAAATCGACAACGTTGTGTTCGATCGATAAATCCAATATCTCTTGGTGCTCAAAAATGCGCGTCTATAAAATAAATTAAAATAAAAGGATAAATACAACAATTACATACAAAATATTAAATCAATGTAATTCTAAAAGAAAACATTCCCGAGATACGACACCATTTTGATGAGGCAAAAATCGAATGGTATTGTAAGGACGGTGTCGTTGTTTGGTTTACCACCACAATGCAAAAACCAAAACTTTAACTACACTTATTTTATAAGTATAGTGGCGAGTTCAAGTATCGAATTCATAGAGGATGTTGTTTAGAGTTAAATTGATTTATCACTTCACATATAAAATTGTAAATGATGATCTTTGGTTTTAAAACATTTTATACTACAATTAAAGAAGACAAATATTGAAACTAAAGTAATTGATAAGAATGCAAGCTATGGGTCGAGAAATATATCCCTTACCATGGACTAGTAAAGATAAAAGGTTACATAGAAAGAAAAGCGTTTTCAAGATTAATACCCATTTGGACATTTAATAAAATCTAGAGTTATCACCCCCTAAATTCTCATAAAAGCTTAGTTTGATTTTAACGTCAACAAATATACTCAGAATTACAAATGAAAGATCACAAACATGATATAATTCATTAAGTTTCTTAAATGCAAAAACCAAGAACAACTAACCTATCAAAACTTTCCTAAACCTTCACACCATAACAAAGTAACCAACTAATCCATGGTGAGTACGATAATCTCAACCTAATTTAACATAGATACAAATCATGTTAAATAATGGAATGAAAGAAAGCAATACCAAACAGTAATTAAATAAAAGAAATAATTAACCAAGCATCAAAACTAATTAAGAAAAACTTGAATGAAAAAAGATAATGAATAGTAACTTTACATACCCATAATATGGAAAACCTAGAGAGAGAGAGAGAGAGAGAGAGAGAGAGAAGATCTCAATATCCAAAGCAAACCTAATATGTCAGATAATAATTAAGATCCCTAGCAAATAAAACTCAACTTGTTGTTTATAGTAAGTTGATTAAAAAAGAAAAGAAATAAAAATGGAGAAAAATATCCAAAATCTGCAGGGCTCGATTGATCGAGCGAGGGTACTGATCGATTGATGCTTCAAAATCTAGCCTGCTAACTTCATACCTTCACAAATCATCAAGGGTTGGTCGATTGATCCATGGGTATGATCGATTGATGGATCCAAACCAGTGTTCTAAAAAGATCGCCTAGGCTTGAGGCTTGGGAGAAACGCCCCACCTTAAGCCTTGTATGCCTTATTCTTAGTAAAAGGCTTAAGGCGCACTTTTTTAAAAAAAAATAAAAATGCTTTAGTGAAACGATATTGCCTTTTAAAGACTTTTTTTTTAAATCAGACCAATATCTCATTCAAAAGACAAATGGTACCCCAAACCTCTCTACCTCTCGTCCAAAAAAACCCATGTTTTTTTTTAGTATTTAAAAAAATAGTATTTTAGTTTGCATATTTTCAGACATATTTTAAGGTATGTACCATTTAGTATTTTAAATAGCCTTCTTATAGTTAAAAAGGCATAAATGCCTTCCCACACTTTTTTATGCCTAAGGACCTCCTAAGCTTCTAAGGCTTAAGGCTTGGCATCGAAGACTTGATCACACCCCGCATTTTTTAGAAACATGATCCAAACTAAACCTCCTTGCGTACAAGCCTTCACGAATCAAAGGGAGGCCGATCGATAGAGCTAGGGTCGATCGATTGACCCCTTATTTTTAGGCCTCAATTTGCTTCGAAGAGGTAAATAGTTCACTTCATGGAAATGGTTATAGCTCAGTCATGTGACAACGGAATGACATGTCATATGTGACCACGCGAAGCTATCTCAATAAAATATGCCCCCGTGGATTTTTTCTAACCGGTTCATTAAGTTTGGAATTACGAAGATTCCCTTAAAGTTACATCCTACGATGAAAGTTTACTGAAACGCAACCAATTGCTCCTCTGAGCCTTACAACACCTATAAAATCTCAAATAAACCTTTCAAATCACACACACACACACACACACACACACACATATATATATATATATATATATATATATATATATATATATATATATATATATATAATAAAGGTTATATAGTAAATGAGCATAAATATAAGAATTAATCGACTTAAGAATGCTAGAATGTGTAAGAATAAAGGGAACCAATGTACAATATTCATGACTAAGCAAGTGTCTATACAGCCACTCGATGGATGAGCATAGGATAAGCAACGGTCGTTGAAAGATAGACATCTAGATGGAATTTTGTGAGTATAGAGTCCATGTGCATAAGAATTTTGGTGTGGTCGGTCTTGATAATGGTGGGTATGAAGGTCTAATTCTGAGAACGTATGGAGTGCAAGCGACCAATTCAATGGATCATTGATAATTCTGAGGGTCGAGGTTGATTATGAGCACCTAAGGAGTGTATGTGATCGATTCAAGGGATCACGGCCTAATTTTGAAGGTCTGCGTCAATTCTAAGGACGTAAAGAATGTATATGACCAATTTTGGTGATCATGACCTGATTTTGAGGGTTTAGGTCAATTTTGAGGACCTAAAGAATGTATGCAGGTAATTCAGGGGATCGCGGCCTAATTTTGTGGGCCTAATTCCATTTTGAGAACCTAAAGAGTGTATGTAACCTATTTAGGGAATCACGTATTGTTTTTATGGACCTGGGTCAATTTTTGGGGGCTTAAAGAGTGTATCTGACCAATTTAGGGGATCACGACCCAATTATAAGGGCTAAGGTCAATTATAAGGACCTAAAGAGTGAAAAGGTCAATTTTGAGTATCTAAGGGGTGAGAAGGCCAATTCTAAGGGCCTAGAGGGTGATCAAGTCCATTTTAAGGACCTAAAAAGTGAGAAGGTCAATTTTAAAGACATAAGGGGTAAGAAGGTTAATTATGAGGACCTAAAGGGTGAGAAGGTCAATTATAAGGATATAAAGAGTGATAAGATGGTTTGGGGGGATATGTGGGGAAGTGGGAAATTTCTAGAAGGTCTCAGATTTTTTTGAGAGTTTTGATGATTTTAGATATATGCGTATGTTTTATTTTTTGTATTTGTTTATGAGAAATGGGCAATTCTTGCCAAATTTGAATTTTTGTGAATTTTGGAATTTTTGAGAATTTTTATAATTTTTTAGATGCTTGTGTAATTTTGGATTTTGATTGTTTTTATAGGAAAATGTGAAATTCTTGTAAATTTTGAATATTGTGCTTTTTGGAATTTTTTGGAATCTTTGTAACAAAATTTGGAGGGGGTGTCTGTCAACAGAGGGAGGTGATTGATGTAAGTGATGGCCAGCCAGCTGTGACAGGCGGCATGCCCTTTCATCTTATTTATGTTGAGGAGTATGCTGATGGCGAAGAGCGGCGATGATACCTACCTCAAGTTCATTCCCTTCTTGTGGGACTTCATGTAAATCCGTTATTATGAATGGGGAAGCTTCACATTGGCGACGTTGTGCGCTTGATTTAGTACCTGAAAAAATACTCAAAAGGTAAAAATGATGCAGTTTTTATATGGTTATGTTGATTTAGTGGATTACACTTCATGCACTTTAATTTTTCGTTGAGGGTTTTATGAGATGTAAAAAATGAGTATATACTTTTGAATATGTATATTTTTTAACTTTAATTAAAGAAATGCTTGGGATATTTTATTGTAAAAAGCCATTTTAAAAGGGGACAAGAGGGACAAAAAGGAAGAAAGGGAAATTTTCGAAACAAGGGGAGTGTCGGCTGGCGTGCCCCTTGGCATGGATGGGTCACTAGTGTAGAATTTATCATGTAGGATGGTTACTTTGTGGATGGGCCCCTTGGCATGGATGGTTACTTTGTGGTGTAACCATTCAATTAGTTGGAGTCTGATGGAAGTGTCTCTTTAATTTTGGTGCCATGAGGATCATATGTTCCGCTTCAGATTGGACGAGGTGTGTCCGACTTACGAATAATATTTTTTCCATGTTGGGTGTTGATCTCCAAGTTCCTCCTACCATATCCATATTTTCCAGTTATTTGCGGGTCATTTTGGCTAAACTAATGCATATTTATTTGTCTGCTTCTCAATCACTAGTATGAAGGGAGATATCAATCTCCTTGTCGCGCTAAATATTGTGCTCCAAAATATTTTAGGCATAATGGTTTTACTATCTCTCGATTTGATCGTAAAAATTCCTATGGTGAATAGTGGCCTGGGTGTGGATAGAAACACCGAAGTGGATACTATAGTGGTGTGGTTGGTCTATCGTTGCAACCTTGTTGCCACTATACTAGCAAAAATTCCAAATGGTGGTTAGCTGGAAAGAGAACCACTCTCCTTTTTTGTAAGGTATCCCGGTGATGTTGTATATGTGGTTAGAGGAGAGGCTTAATCTGGTTGTGCCTCCCAAGTATACTCTTACCAATGTTCCTCATTTTTCTCTTCATTATTGTACGGATTTTGGTCCATTTATGGATGACAGGACTGATTAGCTTTTAGCCAATGCAGTTAGTTACCTCTGCTGGTCTGTGCCTTGGTGGGGTGATCTGTAACCTGTCTTATAATTGGATGACTTTCGTTATGCTCAACTTGTGGCTCTTCATCATAACTCCTTTTATCTTCCCTTTCGACTTTTGCATCTAGAAGGTTGGGAGTAGAATATCCCTTCACGTATAAGTGTTTCATATTCTATGGAGGACCCGACTGAATCCTTGAGGATGTATTTGGGGGCTTTATGGAAGCATCACAAGCCGTCTTGTCATCTGACCTAATCTGTGGAGGGGAAGCTGCAGTGGTCTCAGGGGATTACGTGAGGTGGTTATGGAAGGATTTGGTTATGAAAGTTTGTGCTGAGGAGATTGGGCCGAGGTGGCTCGTGATAGAGGATGTTATGGTAGAGGGTGTCGTGGTCCCATTAAAACTTGTCAATGTAGACCGATTCATTGAGCGTATAAGGTTGCACACTCAAAACATTGATTACTGGAGACCTTTAGAAGATAAAAGTGGTTATAACAATGATGACGATGAGGCGGGGCCTTATGGTAGTTGAGGAATGTTTATTATGGAGCTTTTGACATAATGGTTTGATATTTGTTTAAGTGAGTTGGTTTATTGGTGTAGGTTTAGGAAGGATTAACGTATTTATATGTGTGTATGTGTAATGGGTTTGGTAAGTGTAGGTTTTTGTATGATAGGTATAGGTCTTTGGTGTTTATGATTCCTTATTACTGATGCTTCATATAATAGCTATGTTTGGAAAAAAAGTGTCGAAATAAATGATGATTTTAAAGCATCTTGTTGTGCCTTTGGAATAATTTCTTATGCTTAAACTATATATACCAATCACTAAGGCATACATAATTATTTTGTTCAGTTCGAATTGAAAGGACATATTTTTATAAATGTCCGTCATAATTAATTATGTCGTATACCATTACATCCGTCGAAGAAGTTCAAGAGCAATTTATATCAAGACGGATTCGAATATATCAAGGTTCTTCATCAAAAAGCCTCTGCAAAGTTTACTTTGGTAAGTTTATGTTTTAAATACCTTAACTTTGCACTTAGAGCTTTGGGATACTTTTACAAAATATTGTCTAAGAGTTAGAGTGGACTTTTTTCATCAAAATTTGAGAATGAGTAATATTCTAAGTCCTGTAGCATTCCTCGATTTTAACGCTCATTATGTTCAAGCGAGATCCCCATCTCGTTCGAGCGACATTATATGTCTCACGATGTCGTTCAAATGACACGTGTACTTCGTTCAAGCGAGATCCCCTTTTCATTCTAAAGATCAAGGCGGCGCGATTTTATATAAATACTCATTAAATGATTTCGTTTTCATTAAGAAGTCACAGCGTTTTGAAAGACAGAAAACTGCAAATCTGCATAATTCTTTTTTACTTCTTCTTTTAGGGTTTTCATCCCTTTTGTTTTCAATTCACAAAAATCCCATATGCTTTGGTGAATTGATTTTTGCTGTTCAAGAACACACTTTACTGTTGTTCATTCTTTGTGGGGAGAGCTCTACAACCGACAGTTGCGTGCTATTATGGAGGGAATCCTTGTGAAGATTTTAGACTGCATGTCTGAACTGCGCGTTCTGATGGTATAGCCGAACCATTGCTAATTTCTAGTCGTTGCTTTGAAGGTTTGACGAAGACACCGTGCGTTACTCTTGTGGGCGAAAGCAAGAAGGTATGTAAGTCAATGGTCTTGTAAACTTGTCAAAGTTCTAAAAATAAAAGGTTTTGCCCTTCGGGGATTTTTCCTGAAATTTATGTCGCATGCTTTACTTATTTATGGTTTGACACACGCACACACGTAGTTACATGTTTAGGGGATGAATTAATTTGGTTTAAAAATAGACTCTAATTAAATAAGTGTGCCAAATTAGAAATTTGCGAATTTAATCAATTATCACACACCGTCATATTTTACAAATTGGTATCAGAGCGGGTTACGCTAATTTATCGCGTGATCCTGAATTTTACAAGGATTTACTTTTTTTATACAATTTGACTTCTCACATCGTCAAATTGGTATCAGAGTCGGTTGCGCTAATTTATCGCGTATTCCTATTTTCCACAAAATTGTGTGATATTTACTTTTTTTTAAATCAATTTTGTGAAAAATTGCAATTTTTCCAATGGAACATTCATTTAATAAGGTGTCTATTTTTTATGGGAAAAATTATGCCTATTGGAAAGCTCGCATGAAATCTAGTATTAAAGCCATTGACGAGCGTTTTTGGTTTCTTTGCAAAAATGGATGGAATCCTCATACTGTCACCGTTGAAAATATCACCTCTTTAAAACTCGTGTCGGCCTGGACTGAAGATGATTTTAAAATATAATTTTAATTCACGTGGTTTGAGTGCTATTTCTAGAGTCGTCACTCCCGACGAGTTCTGCCGAATTATGACGTGCACCACGTCTAAAGAGGCATGGGATGTTTTGAAATTGACACATGAGGGTACGAACGCGGTTAAAGGATCAAAATTACAAAATTTGGCCACCCAATTTAAGACTATCACCATGTCTGAGTCTGAATGCTTTGATGATTTTTATGCACGTTTGTCGGACATTATAAACACCAGTTTTAATTTGGGTGAGGTGATTGATAACATGCGTGTCGTTAAAAAGATTTTGAAATCTCTCCCAAAACGTTTTATTCCTAAAGTCACTGTTTTGAATTCTTTGAGAAATTTGAAATCACTTAAGTTGGAAGAACTTGTAGGAGATATTCAAACCTATGAGATTGACATGTTTCCCCAAACCATTAAGGCTAAGGATAAAAGCGTTGCTTTAAAGATTCATTTTAAGAAAAAGAAAGAAAAAGTTTGGGAGTCCGATTCTGAGGAAGATTTTGATTTTAAAGATATGTCCTTGTTTGCGAAAAATTTTAAAAAATTTCTCAACATGAAAAAAAATAATTCTTCCAATAAGAGATTTTTTTAGAAAAATAAAGATGCCAAAGAAAGCGGTGAGAAAGAGAAGGAGAGAGAAAAAGAAAAGGAGAGTAAGGAAAATTTATAAAGTTTGACGTGTTTTGAGTGTGGGGGGGTAAAGGGCATAAGGCGTACGAGTGTGCCACTAGACTTAGGAGAGAGGGAAAGAGAATGGTTACGCCTGCCACACTTAGTGATAGCGACATAGAGGTTTTTTATTCGGGTGATGAAAAAGAGCACGGTATGTGTGTCGCGTTTTTAGCTAGTCGGGTTAGCACGCCTAGTTTAGATGGAGGTGAGGGGACTAGTTCTCGTGAGACCCCCGAGGAGTAGGATTTGAGTGTTTCGAGTGAGGGTGAAGGTGAGTGTGAAAGTGGAGATGAAAGTGAGCTCCAAATTGCTTTTAGAGACTTATATGTTGAGACTTTAAAAATAAAAAAATTGAATAAAGAGTTAAGTCTCAAGGTGAAAATTTTGGAGAGAGAGATTGAGATTTTGGGTGAGTTTGAGGCCAAATCAAGTCAACTTGAGAAGGTGAAAGTGAGTTTGAGTGAGCAGTTGATTGCTTTAGGTAGGGAGAAGTTTGATTTGACCAGCACGGTGTCTAATCTGACAACACGTGTATCCCAACTCGAGAATGATCTCGAACGTGTTCGGGAGGTCAAAGTCCCTTTAGAGAATGCTTCTAAAAAGGTTGGAAAGATGGTTCTCAATCTTATTTTTAGTAGTGGTGAGAGTTTAGGAATAAGTCATGATGGTGCTTCTACTTCCCAAGTAGTACCCGAGTTGGTTCTTACTATAGTGTTAGATTCACATGAGTCCCATCCTAACCTACCTAGGAGTCCCATTCCTATTAGAAGAACACGTCCTATAGTTTTTTAGAGAGGTATTCCTAGGCATAAATATGTTTTATCCCATTGTAAAAGGAAAGTACACCTTAGGGAATTTTGTTTTAAGTTGGGTTATGTGTCAAGTTTTGCTACTACGCGTGTTTCTGCCACACATGCACCCACACATGATACTTTACATGCTCCTGAAGACTACATGAGAGAGTTTGCACATTTAGGTGAGCAAGTTAATTTTTTGGTCAAAACTTCACAAAATTTGATGGAGGTTTTTCATAAGTGGGCACCACCTTTGGAAAACCCCTCTGCACCTAACGATTGAGATTTGACTTGTTTACTAGCATAGGATGTGTTCCATGATGACATTATTTGCCTATTGCTAGTATGTATCATTTTTGTATGTTTTTCATTTTTTTTGAAAAATTTTGAAAAATATAAAAAGATTTTATTTTAATAAAATTTGTGAGAAAATCGAAAAAGATTTTTGTATTTTGTTTGCACCTTTTATGGATGAACACATAGGATGACCGAGTCACAACATCATTAAATTTTTCTTGTGACTGTTTGATAGTGTTTTGAGACAATATTTCAATTCATCCATGTGTTTTATAATGTGTGGAGTCATTAAGATGAAATTAGTCTTAATTCCTACATGTTTGACTCATAATTTTCTTTAATGCACACGTGCACAGATTTGTTTGATTATTGTACTTGTCTTATCACATGTTGGTTGGGTGTTTTCACTTCAATCTTGTCTTTAAAAACGAACCAAGCGGGATAAAAATTTATTAGAAAGTTGTGCATGTAAGAATCGTTTTGTGACTTTATGTGCTTTATTTGAAAACGGGGAAGGGTTGCGAAAGGTTCATTTGGCCTTTGCGAATACTGAGCCACTGTTATATTGGACCTAAAAATTGAGGAATTTTATTATCCGGGGTCCAAAGAGGTTTAAAAGAGCCCTAAAAAATTTAAAGGCAATAAAAAGAAATTTATGCCAAAAAGGGGCCATTAGGTTTTTGCACCAATTCTCTAATGTTTGAGAATTTAGATTACATCTAAAAGAAAATATGCATGAGGGAGTTTGGATGGAGAATTAAAATGGGTTTATACGTCCTTGAAAGTTTTGAAAAAATGTTACATAGTTTTGGACATTATTGGTGTGAAAATCATTTAGACTTTGATTTGTTGATTGGTATAAGACGATGTCATCTAAATTCAACAATTTTTACACCTAAGGAGGTTTTTGATGTTCATTCGCTAAGGGTACACGTATTCATCGTGCACATAGAATTGATTGAGTTTATTTACCTATCGAATGTGTACACACCCATTCATTATGTTTTCATGACTTGGTTGTTTGAGTTTAAATCCATGGTGCGATTTTTGGTATCTTAATTTTGTACGAAAAATTAGAAAACATCAAAAATAGTTTGTGAAAGTTTTTGAGATACTCATTTGCATTCGCGTAGTTTGATTCATGTTCGCTATGTATTTTTTCGTGACACTCCTTGTTTTGATTGTTTCTTCTTATCTGTCTATTTGGGGACATCATAAAATGGGGGAGAAAGAATTATCATGTTATGGGGGAGTTTTTGGAGTATGGAGGAGATTTGATTTATTAATGATTTATTCTTATATCATTTCATACGTCACGAAGGTTTTTGCTTTATCTCATATGTGTAGGTACAAAGATTGAAGATCATTATGTTGCACACCCTGATCAGAAAAGCTTTGAGATTTGATGAAGATTTTTTGAAGAAAAATTTGAGAACTTCCAAATTTGTACCTTTTCAGTTTTGAGATTTATGGGAGGGTAGATTTGTATAGGCATTTTGGTATTTGATAATTCGGATGTTTTTATGTATGTTCCGGCATAGACATGGGGGGAGATTTGTAAGGACATATTTTTATAAATGTTCTTCACAATTAATTATGTCGTATACCGTTACAACCGTCGAAGAAGTTCAAGAGCAATATACATCAAGACGGATCCGAATATATCAAGGTTCTTCATCAAAAAGCCTCTGCAAATTTTACTTTGGTAAGGTTATGTTTTAAATACCTTAACTTTGCACTTAAAGCTTTGGGATACTTTTACAAAATATTTTATAATTGTTGGAGCGGACTTTTTTCGTTAAAATTTGAGAATGAGTAATATTCTAAGTCCTGTAGCGTTCCTCGATTTTGACGCTCAGGTCATTCAAGCGAGATGCTCATCTCGTTAGAGCGACATTAGATGTCGCACGATGTAGTTTAAACGACACGTGTAATTCGTTCGAGCGAGATCCCCTTTTCATTATAACGACCTAGGTTGCGCGATTTTCTATAAATACTCATTAAATGGTTTTATTTTCATTAAGAAGTCCCAGCGTTTTGAAAGATAGAAAACTACGAATCTGCAGAATTTTTTTTGACTTCTTCTTTTAGGGTTTTCATCCCTTTTGTTTTCAATTCACAAAAATCCCATATGCTTTGGTGAATTACTTTTTTGGTGTTCAAGAACACACTTTACTGTTGTTCATTCTTTGTGGAGAGAGCTCTACAACTGACAGTGCATGCTATTATGGAGGGAGTCCTTATGAATATTATAGATTGCATTTTTGGACTGCGCATCCTGGTGGTATGACTGCATGCGAACCATTACTGATTTCTAGTCGTTACTTTGAAGGTTTGACGAAGACACTGTGCGTTACTCTTGTGGGCGAAAGCAAGATGGTTTGTAAGTCAATGGTCTTGTAAACTTGTCAGAGTTCTAGAAATAAAAGGTTTTGCCCTTCGAGGATTTTTCCTGAAATTTGTGTCGCATGCTTTACTTATTTATGGTTTAACACACGCACACACGTAGTTGCATGCTTAGGGGCTGAATTAATTTGGTTTAAAAATAGACTCTAATTAAATAAGTGTGCCAAATTAGAAATTTGCAAATTTAATCAAATATCACACACCGTCATATTTTACACGAATGATGAAAATCAATAGTGTCTCTTGATGGGAGAAAATAATAGTATTATGTGAAAGAAAAAGGGACCGCGCCGAAAGCCTGGGTTGCTTATGTACCTCTCTGGGGATAAAAGCGTTTGTAATTTTTAAAAGATATTTTAGAGGATCGGGTCTTACGTAGTTCTTGTGAGGAAGGAAAAGAAGAGTATTTTTAAAAAATATAATGGAGGTGAGAATCATGTAGCGCAACGATAGTTAGACTAAGGATATAATTTCTTGAGTCGATCCATATTGAATGGGCGTGCCATCTCTTCCCCATCAAGGTCTATAATTAAAGAGGCTCCACCTGAAAAAATCTTCATTATAAGTTATGGCCCACTCCAATTGGGTTTGAATTTCCCTCTGGGTACCTAGATTGGTTCCACAATTTTTTTGAGGATGAGGTCGCCTTCTCGCACACCTCAATATTTGACCTTTCTGTTGAATGATCGTGCAATGTGGCAGTGGTATCCTTGTACATAGTATAGGACTTTGAGTCTGTTTTCATCTGGAGTACGAGCTCGTCATAGTGGATCTTCTGCCAATCAATTTTCCCAACTTAAATTTCAAGCATAACCCGCAAGGACGGTATTTCAAGTTTAATAGCCAGGACCGCTTCCATGTTGTAAACTAAGGAGTTGGGACTATCCTTAGTGGGTCTTCTGATGGATGTTTAATGGCCCTAGAAGGCATAAGGGATCCACTTATCCCAATCCCGATAAATTTTAGTCATCTTGATGGTTATGGATTTGAGGCTTTTATTTACACCTTTAATAACCCCATTGGTTTGTGGTTGGTAAGGAGAAGACTTGTGTCTCTGAATTCCATACTCTTAAACCACCTTTGTGAATTCAACTTCAAAATTGAGATCATTATCTAATACTAGCTCATGAGGGACCCTGTAGTAACAAATAATATTCTTTCTCATGAACTTGGCCACTTTCTTCACATTCAACACTTGTATAAGTCAACTTCTTCCCAATTAGTGATTTAATTAATGGTAACTAGGAAGAATTCGTGTCCATTAGACACTTAAAGAGGGATTTTTTCAACAATGAAAAAGCCTCAAGTTGAGAAGAGTCAGGTAGAAGTCCTGTGTACAAATCTCGGGGAGGTAAGTGCCTGAGATTGTCGAATTATTGGCATTTTAGGCATCTTCTTATCTACGCAATGCATTCTTGGACCATGGTAGTCTAATAGTATCATTTTCGAATAATCTTCTTAGAAATATATCTCAAATTGGTCTTTTGGTGAAGTTTCCTTTCCACCGAATTCATTTGGTGCTTACTTGCAAAGTCAAAAGAAGGAAAAATTTGATAATTGTTATAGGGAGCAAAAACCATTGTTGGGAACATGATTTAGATGCATTATTTAAAACCAACAATGATTTTTATCTTCAGACTTTGGAAAATGAATAATGTTTTGAACCAAGTGAGGTATCCAATGATTTTGATCAAAGAACTCCTACTTTGGAACGAACCTTTCATCTTTTGTCCCAACGCATAATGGAGAGCGAAAGCGATGAATAAATGGATGTAGTATCCATTTGTAATGAGATGATTTCTTCTTTGAAAATAAAATATGAGGTTGAGACTTGTTCTTCACCTCAAATAATTGTAGAAGATCATGTCATTTATAATGATCCTATCTCCTTGGAAATTCAATAATTGAGCGATGATGAGTCGTCTCTTCATATTGAATTTGTTTCCTTCCCATTTTCATTCACCGTTATCGAACCATCACAAGTAACATAAGAATCAGATGGAAGTCTTGAGGACTTTGACCTAATTCTTATCAATGATTGACTTTTAAAATTCTTTCCATGATGGGATTTTCCCTTACTTGTACCCAAACTCCCATTCCATTTGAAAAATCATTGGAAAGAAATTTAAAATTTCTTGGATCCCACTTGTACTTGTCTTCCACCGAATCCAATCCCTCCATCATCTGCCAAAAAAATTTCATTGGCGATGGATATTTTTCTCAACCTTGTGCATGCCCCCCGTTGCATAGACAGAACCCATCTTTTCGGGGGGCATGATTTCTTATGGAGATCCCCTATCAATTTTCCAAAGTCAAATTATTTTGTGGGTGAAGCCTAAAAAATTCAACTTTTAGGTTATGGTTAGTTAGAAGTTAAAAATTTTAATTCTACATAGTAGTTTGATTTTTCTTTTTACTTCTTGTCTAATGTAATTAGTTAAAATTTTGGTTATTCTTTTTTGTTATGCTTGGTTGTAATGTGTTTTATAGGATCAGTGGACTTGAACTATAGGAGATCGCTCCATTTTAGGTAATATCATTTGTTCCCTCTCTTTAACCAGTGTCCTTAATTTGTATTAAGGATAATGCTTTATTTAAATTAGGGGTGTGGGTTATTCCTCCGATTAATTGGTAGTTTATTTTATTTGATTGCACGTTCTTACCAAGCATGCCTTTTTTGTAAAAAAATAATAAATATTTTCTTTCTTTTCTCTCCTCCCGTGGGCCTCATGTTGGTGCCACATAGGTTCATTTCAAGCCGTTTTGTTTTTGGACGATAGTCTTTTGGATTGCCCAGCTTTCAATTTGTTGGCAATCATATGTATTATGCATATATATATATATATATATATATATATATATATATGTGTGTGTGTGTGTGTGTGTGTGTGTGTATTTACTTCCCAACCTAGTCTCATCCCCCCCCCCCCAATCTCATCCCATTTCATAATTCACTTAGTGTAACAATGTAGTGAAATAAGTGCCTAAATTCCCCATAGTTTGATTGATCGACCCAAACCATCAATCAATAAATCCTATCAAAATTACCTTTTTGAGATTCCAGTAGACCCATCCATTGATCGGCCCAAAGTTGATCGATCGACCTCTATTAAAAACTGCCATTGCTTTTGGTAACCTACATGTATTTTACCAATCGACCGATCGTCCTCATCTCGATCGATTGATCCACTCCTTATCAACCCATTTAAATTCAGTTTGGCCCTTCATTTCCATCATAGCCTCCTATTCCTCTCATCTCTCCCTTACTCAAAAATTCACAATACATGCCCTAGATTCTCAATTCTCATCTCCCGCCCAAAAATAACTCCTTCTCATCCCTTTTTAAACATTAAAGATATGATTTTTTTTCTAATTACATGGAATACTTAGGTTTTTTGTTAAGTATTTTCAATTTTAGGGCTTGTTAGCTTGTGTATGGTATATACTTGTCTAAATGAAATTTTCACATGAATGCTTATTCAACTTGCCATGATGTACAGACATATTATTATTGATTTTTTTTGTATTAATTATTGATGAAACTTACCATTTGGGATGATTATGATACATTTAGGGTAAATTATGATGTTATTGTCCCAATTTTCAATACGTACATATAAATGCAACTGTTATCTCAACAATTATAAAAAAATTCACATGATTATTATGTTGATTGATGAATTGGATTATTTGGATGATTTTACCATTATTTTTGGATTGTTGGGTTTCATATGCACATATTATGGGTGTTATTGAACTTCACGTTTCAAAAATTGTTCCAACTAAATTTCTCATTCATGAACACATATAATGATATGTTCTTGAGATTGTTCATGTATGAGGGTTGTTTGTTGGTTCAAATTTCACCCGCACCCCATTTTCACATTATGCACACTAAGTGTTTGATAAAATTCCTAAACTATTTTTACTCTCTAGTTTAGCATACACTTACGTTTTTTTAAATCCTTCTCACACATTTGGCACAATTTATCATAATGTGGTATAATTTCACACTCTTTGGAACACTTTGACATGTCGGTTGACTGACATTCGCCATTTCCACTTCTTTACCTCACGATGCCTTAATTTAGCTTTACAATTTATTTTGTTTTACCTCATTTTTATTTTACAGATATACATGACTGAAATTAAAAAAATACGATTCGACTAGATGCGTGCTGCCAAAGGGTGTGTACGAGTTTCAATGTGCATAAGAATAGGAGTGGTATCTTGACTACTTTCGAATCTTTGAAAGGCATTTGGTTGTTAATCGCGCATGGTTTTGACAGGATATCCCTAATGAAGCCCCCTCTCTCCTACAAAGATTCAAATTGGATTCATTCCTCACTTAAAATGAACGCATACATGAAGATTTATTGAGTATGTTCTATCCTTCGTTAGTGGTGGTTAAGGGGAAAAAATTATCGTATGAAGCGTACATAAGGGGGTGAAGATTTCACTCACTCTGAAGGATTTGGCCCACTTTATGAACAATGTGTCGGACCCCGACATATTTGTGAAGATTAATAATTTGGATACTTTTGAATATGACCCGTTGATCGAGTATTTGGCGCCTGGCCATATTTAGGAAAAGAAAGTATTTAAGGCGGTATTCGTGGATAATCTGTCGAGGGTGCTACATTACGTTAATGTGCCCTCATTCATGGTTTCATCTAACTGGTTTGAGGTGCAGTACAAACATGCAAATTTCCTTTATACATTTCTTTAGAACACGAGCAATATAAATTTTCCCAACATTTGTTAGGAATGACGTATGTCGTTTCTATTGAGCGAGCCAATACTTTTCCTTCCTTTCTCCTGCACAGATTATGAGCATATGCCCTACCTTCAACTGGACTGAGCACAATTCTGACCATAAAATGGATCCAAAAAAATTCCCAACTAAGTTTAATATCAAGAAGTCCTTGGTTCATGTTGGGGGAGAGCAAGGCATACACGAAAGTGGGTGGAGGATGATTCGAATGAGGAGACCGAGATGCGACGGACCGAGCAAGTTGATGCTCCCTTCTCTCTCGATGCACATTTTATGGTGTTCGATGAGTGTTGTGATTGAGACAAAGCTTATTATCACCAATATTTTGATATGATGCATTCAATGATGAGGGACCTCTATAATTTTTAGAGAGGCAGGGATGCGCCGATACCACAGTATTTTCACGATCCAAATGTGACGTAGGACCCTGATGCAGCGAGACCCACTGGTGGTCCCAGTTCTTAGTCTCTCTCTTTTGGATGTTAGGATATTTTGCTTTTTACTTATCTTTCTAGGATGATTTTTAACTTTGTTTAACTTGTTTTAAGTTTATTTTTATATGATTATGGAACTTAAGGTAGTGATTTAATTAGTGTGTATTATTGGATTTTGATGTATTTGAAATGACTCGTTTACAAAGTCAAATGTTTGACATTAATTTATCTAGTAATTATAATTTTACCATTTTATGTTATTGTGTCTTTTGCCATCAGTACTTAATCTTAATATTTGTTTTGTATATTCTTCTTGTTTCTTCTCATATTGTTGTGTAGGCTCACCGTTCATTATCTCAGTGATCGCTCCAAATCGAGATGGCATATTTATATCCCTTTTTTTAATATATTTAATTAGATTGATGACAATGTGTGATTCAAGTTAGGGAGTGTGATTTCTTATCTCAGTTTTTATTAGTTATGTGTCATGTGTGTATATTTTTATTTATTTTAAAAAATATATCGAAAATATTTTTCTTTATTTATTTTCTCTTTGATGGGCCTCTTTCCCTAATTTTCGA
This sequence comes from Sambucus nigra, assembly GCA_949130495.1. NCBI lineage: Eukaryota > Viridiplantae > Streptophyta > Magnoliopsida > Dipsacales > Adoxaceae > Sambucus > Sambucus nigra. Next base: position 459,466,920 of record OX422217.1, read on the forward strand.
TGATAAATTAAATAATTACCCTATCCAATTGTTAAATCAATTATGCATGTTCTATTTCTTTCAAGTTATTAAACTTTAGTCCTCAAGATTTCAATATTGGGAATAAATGCATGAATTGAAACTTTGACCCCATGAGTACATGAGCATTTCTTGTTAAATGATTCGATGGGAGAATTATGACTTGGTGATCTTTTGTTACTTTTTGTACACTAAAATCGAGCGAGCTCTATGCTTTTTTTCCTTTGTGAGTATGTCATACATTACTATTTCCTTATTAAAAACGTTAATATTGTCGGTAATCTCATTATTCTCTCTTTGATCATTCATTAATTGAGTTCATTTTGAAATATATCACTTGAGCATGATTTTTAATGTTGTTTTGACCTAAGAATCGGCGTAAAACTTAGAAAATGATCATAGCTCCTATTTGTTAATTATCTCATATCGACCTTGAGCCTGCCATTTAAAATTTCCATAGTTAACCCCTTCAAGCCTAAATATTAGCCTTTCGTTTCAAAACCAAAATTCCCTTAACCTACTCCACATTGGAGTTTTAAACCATATATACACCTTACATACCTTTATTTGGAATTATTCTTGGAATTTAATGTTGTTTATGTCTCATAGTTTCATTTAAGCATAAGAGTTGGCTTTTATTCTCAAGAAAAAGAAAACAAAAGAAATGGAAAACAAAACAAAACAAAAAGAAGAAAAATAAATGTATTGAAAAAGGTAAGAATTTCTTATTTATGTTTATAGAAAATAAAGTTAACCACACGCCATTTTCTTATACTTTGCTTGTTATGGTATTTATATTCCAATTTTGAAATTGCATATAATTTTACATTATTCGAACATACTCCCCAAACCGTTCGAATCCTTAAATAAACCATTCTTTTCATAACCTTAACCCGAAACCTACCTTATAACCTTTAAAATCCTATAGATTCTGAGGTGAATGTGATTCAAAAGTTTAAATAGCTGCGATAAGCTGTGAAGGTGCGTTTGATCCCCTTTAATGAATGATATCCAATTATTGAGGTGATAAATTTCCCTTCTATATATATTGCTCCTCATTTATGACATGTGCACGACCTTGCTTCCTTTTACATGTACTCTTTATGACCGCGTGTCCCATGTGTATTACACCACAGTTTTAGTGATTTCATCTATTGAGTGTAATATTCAAAGAGGATGCAGTGAAAGAATGCTTTAATTATTATCAGTGTTATAGGAGTTCTTACCGAATCGAAACATTTACATGTACATGCACACCACACACATTTGAGGTTTCAATTATATGAAGTTATTCTTTGAATGTTGATAAATTCGGATTATTGGGCAAAATTCTCAACTGCTAGTTAATAATATCTTAAAATCTTTATTGTTGTTATTGATCTGGAATATAGAATATTTGGACAAACATTTTGAGGAAATTTGTTATTTGTGGGTTTCATCCCTGAAAACCTTCACGAGACAACACTCGTCCACTAGAGTAACTGTAATACCCTGTATTTTTTTTAATTTAATTAGTATATTTGTAATAAATCTATTTGGCATTATTTAAGAGTAATTAAATATCTAAAACATACGATCAAATGGTGTTTGGCATAATAGGTGATTCATTTGTATCGCATGTTAATATTAATTAATCGGTAATATTGATTTAGCTCGACTATATGCGATTACACGTAAAATAATTAAATTGTATCTGTTATTTTATATAGTGAGGTTTACCCTGAGTTATGAGGTACACCAATTATAGGGACTTTGGTGTGACACGAATTCTCGTTTATGCGTTTAAATTGTTTTAAATTAGTCTGGGGGTGGGGGTATACCCTTAGGAGGTGTTTCAGACCAATCCGAGTGGTATTTCGGGTTCGTTTAATGGAAAAAGGATAGGCATTAATATTAGGTGCAGAAATTAGTGGTTTTAAATAAAAGTTAGAGTTTTCTATCTTCATTATTCACAATTGAGAAGGAGACCTAACACTAACTATTCCCTAGGATAAGTAAAAAATAGCCTACGGAGCCAAACTCACAAAGATCCAAGTCGTACTGTGTGTTCGTCAAATCTAAGGCAATAATATCTTGTAAAACTCATTTAAATATGCAATTGATTTAGAATATATGTTTTTCCATTTTTAAACCTAATTAGTGAAGCATGTTTAGGGTTTAGTTTGTTGAGGACTGATTTTAATAAATATTTAGGACACTTGGATGTAACACAAATCAATCATGCATTAAATACTTGTACTTGATTTGTTAGATCATGAAATTGTTGGGCTATAGACTATAGATTTGATATTTGTGATGATTTAGTATGAGGATGAAACCATACGAAGTTTTCCTATGTTAATTTCAATTTTAGTTATGGAATTGATGATGAACAAACCCGATAACAATTTCATAATGGTTTAAGTTGAAAAGGTTTAATCTGTAATACCCCGTATTTTTATGCTATATTAATTTGGGGATTTATTAAATTTAATGTGAATTAATTATTTAATAAAAATTCGGAAATTAATTATGTTATAATTATTAACGTGATGAGAGTTAGTAATTATGGGAAAACTTGTTGAATATTACTAATGATCAAAGTAATATATAATATTGGTCATATTAAATGTCACGAGTGAATAAAATGACAATTTTAGAAATTTGAGTCGGGACGCGCCCGTGTCGCGTCGGGACTAAATATTGATAAATAAAAGTAAATATTTTATAAGTTGTTTGTATGGTCGTTTTCAGTGCACCAACGCTTCCGGAAGGGTCGATATAGTCAGAAAAGTATACCCGGGGGTTTGATTTGGGTCTCGGGGCGTTTTTAGGCCTAATTAGTACCCCAGGAGGGCATTTTAGTCATTTTGTATTTTTGGGTAATTAAACCCACGAAAATTGAAGGGGTTATATCAGATGTTTAGGTTATCTCTTAGGGTTAGATAACTCAAAACACTAGAATGGCCATTGGAGAGGAGAGGAGAGAGCTCTCAAGGCATTCCAAGGCTCAAAACTCGCCCGTTTGCACCGCCGTCACCGCCAAAGCATAGATCGCGAGACGGGGAACGCAACCACACCAATTTCGGCACCAAACCAGACTTCTAAAAATCCCCGGCAAGTGTTTATCTTGATTATTTCATTGATGCATCTTTCATATTGGTTTAGGAATGATTAGGATGATTTATATGGAAGAAAAACCCGATTTGAGTTAGGAAATTTCATGTAGTTATGGTTTGAATGAAAATTTTGGAAACCCTTTGTCATGTAGAGAATTAAATCACGAATTACGATGTTTATAAGAAGGAATTTCTGGAAAATAATTGTTAGAACCATGTTTAAAAGATTTCTAGGGTTCTTGTTATTTATATAAAATTTTGGGGCTGTTAATCCATGATTAGTGATAGAAACCCACATGCTTTACGTAGGGAATTCTTAATATGATGATATGATATTAGTAGTATGAATTCTGGGTCGTTTGGGTATGAAAAATATGGAATTTTTTGAGGTTAGAAGATGAAATCCGTAATTGCAAAACTGTAGATTTCACATACCTGCTTGATCGATCGATCGAGCCCAGAGCTTCGATCGATCGAAGGTTCGATCGATCGAGCCCCAGACCTCGATCGATCGACCCCTCCTGGCAGACTCATGTTTTCCTTTCTTAATTAGTTGAAATTCACTTTAATGAGGAATAATTCATGGACACCCTTATAAATATGTTTTGAGAGATAAAGAGGACCAGTAGGGTATATGAATAAGTTTTGGGACCTTTAAGGTTAGACGAGAGTTGTATCCATGGGAGATTTCATATATAAGAAACGATAAAACTACGTATTTAAAGTGAGAAGATTACGTAAAATAGTTACGAAAGAGAATAGATGAATACCTACTGAATTTTTATAGGTGGAAGGATAAAATCTTGAGAGTTATGTGGTAAGTTGGAATAATACCGAATCAAGGTTAGAAACGAATTGTTACATGTGATAACAAATAATGAGATATGAGAAATAATGTCGTAAGCATGGGATTTGAGAATATACCCAATGTTGATATGGTAATATTAGTATAGTGATATGATTGTGTATGCATATGCTATCTATGTGTGAAAAATATGCCCGCGCTACTTGTTATCCCTGAGGTTACCGCGCTGGGACGATCTTATCTCGTGTGCCTTATGGAGGATATTGACTCTTACCCTAGAAGATAGAAATCCTAGGTACATGCTATCGAATCGGTAGTCACGGTCCTAAGAGACGTGAGGGTATGTACTGACCTCTTTAACTTGGAAACTATGCTTCGCCTCAATATTGTTTGTGTATGTATTTATACAGATCGAGAGTGATTCCGAACTTGTATTCCCTTTAGTACGATTGATACGGGGATTGGATAGCAGAGTATGCCCGCACCATAATTTTTTATGTGGGGTGCTGTTAGAATATATATATTATACGAGTATTTAATATATATAGGAACTTTTGAAATTTGGGAAACTGCCTACTGTGTTATGGTAAGTGAGACATGTATAATGACTCAAATTGGAAATACTTGTTTTGAAAAGTATAGTATGATATTGAAAAACTTTATGAACCAATAAAGTTAAAATGAGCATTTTGTACTAAATGAAAATTTTCTTTTAAACCATGATGTTGTTAAATCTTAAATCTTGAGAGTCACCTAAGATAAGTTAAATCCTTGGGGAAAGATAGTGTGATATATGATGAGATAAACCATTGGGAAGGTTAGTGCGATAGGAGTGCACATTAGAAGAGAGGTGAGAATTTCTCAAGAGAGTGTCGCACTAATATGTTGTTGCATTCGTCTGTATCAATTTAAATACTTGCTAAACGAATTTTTAAATCATATACACTATCGGGCTCTGACCCGTTTCTATTCCTCTTTCTCTCTTGTATATATTACAGGTGCCCAGCCACAGGGGCGTCTTGCTTAGGATCCCTTGGAAGGAACGTGCTGCAGCTTAGGTGGGAGTTGCAGGCCACTTGATTAGACGATTTCATTTATTTGATTCCACTTCTATCATTCTCAGTTATTGGGGCATGTGTCGCCCTTTCCACTATTTATCTGTTTTATTGGGACATTTGTATTTCAGTTATTTCTAGTACTGTTACTTTGGAATTTATTCAGCATGTATGTTTTACTTTAAGTTTTAAATGCTGGGATTTAGTTGTTGAATGTTTAAATTAATTGGATTATATGTTCCAGGATTATTGTGGTGTGGTTCTTTAAATATTGAATTGTTGTAGATAATTAAATCTTTATTTGCAAAATAAAATTTGGAAAGTAAAGTTTAAAAATGGTTTTGACACTTAGCTTAATTAAAATTTGGAAAAGTTATTTTTACAACAGTGATGCTAAGAATGAACCAACTGTTCACCTTGATTTTAATTTAATAAAGGAGTGATCGCCCGGTATTTAATTAGGCGGGGTGTCACAGGTGGTATCAGAGCATCAGTTTCTAGTGTCCATAGGATCTGTACGTCTTATTTTCGCTTTCAGCTTTACGTTTTTGCTATAGAGCCCTATTTTTAGGATTGTTGTATTTCTACTTTTACGTTTACGTCTTCAGCCATTTAGGATTTTATAATGACTGTAGACTAATAAACTTCTTCACATTTCAGATGCCTCCGAGACGTGCACCGAAGGATAGGCGTGCCCAGGTCGAGCAGCCAGTAGCTCCGGCACAAGGCACTATGAATGCTAATGAAGTAGCCGCCATTGTTGCTCAGGCGGTGAATGTCGCGCTAGCGGTGGTTTAGCAGGCTCCACCCCAGATTCAGGCAGTGGCGCCAGTACCAGCACAGCTTCCATCTGCATGGGAGAGGGTTAAGGATGCTTTTCAGAAGGCGTATACCCCTGAGTTCTCTGGTAGCTCTGATATCGTCACTGTCAGCCAATGGAAGAAAGGCATCCAGCGGCATCTTCATATGTATGAGTGCACCGACGTGAAAAGGCAGTTATTGGTTTCCTTTAAACTGGTGGGGGCGCTTTGCAGTGGTGGGAGTCCACTACCACCTTGGAGGAGAGGGACACGATCCCTATTCAGTCCTTCTAGGAGCGGTTTGACCGCAAGTACTTTCCACCCGCCGTGCAGACTCAGATGAGGCGAAAATTACTGAATTTGAAACAGGAGAACTCTACCGTTGCTGAGTATGAGGAGGAGTTCACGAGACTTCTCACCATAGTGCCAGATGAGGCACCTACTGAGAGTAAGAAAATTTTTTTGTTTGTGGACGGGTTAGCTTGGAGGATCCGTCAGCATCTTATAGGGAATTTATCTCTGAGTACTTTCACTGATGTACTCAATGTTGCGTTACTACATTGCCAGGATCATTGCTTCCATCTGCAAGTAAGCAAGAGAGCAGGAGAGTCCAGCCAGCAGGGCAGGACCGGGGATAGTAGTGCTAGTGGGGCACCATCTCATGGACAGACTCGTCAGCACGAGCAGAGTTCCCATCAGGGGGACCCTGCTAAGCGATTCCGTTCAGGTGATTCTAGACAGGGATTTGGGGGTTATAGGCAGGGCCAACAGCGTGCTAATCAGGGCCAGTGGCGGGGAGGTAACGGCCAGCAGGGCCGTGGTCAGCAGGGTCAGAGGGGAGGTAACTTCAGAGGCCGGTGTTTTATATGCGGCAAGCATGGTCATAAGCGCCAGGATTTCCCAGAGGGTAATAGGGCCCCACAGCAGCCGGGTGCCCATAATGAGCCACAGAGACCACTTTTTCCAGCTGCCCTCCCAGCTCCAGCCCAGGTGCCAGTCCTACCAGCCATTCCAGCAGCTCCAGTGCAGCAGGGGCAGTTACAGTATGGACGTGTCTATAACGTCCACCAGTCAGCAGCTCCACAGGCACCACCCGCGATTGAGGGTATGTTTCCTATCCATGGTACTATGGGTCGGGTTTTCTTTGATACTGGGGCGACACATTATTTTATAGCTACGCATTTTGCAAAGGCCTTAGGGTTGTTAGCCACAGCAGAGAGCACAGTGACGTGTGTAGACTCACCACTGGGGAGTGGGTCGCTTATCTTCTTTATATGCCGGAGAGTGGGGGTAGATATTGGTAGTTTGGTATTACCTGCAAACATGTTAGTCTTAGATATGCATGAGCATGATGTTATTATCGGTATGGATTGGCTTGCAGCTTATAGAGCCATGATTGATTGCTTCGGTGGGAGCATTATTTTAGCCATTCCGGGGAAAGAGATGTTTGTAGTGGCGCCTCGCCCAGAGGGAGGTTCGACCACTCATTTGTATTATATAGAGGAGGATGCCTCTAAGGAGGTTGTGATTCCTTTAGACTCGATCCTAGTCGTTCGTGAGTATTTCGATGTATTCCAGAAGATACCAGGCCTACCCCCCAGTCGAGAGATAGACTTTGTCATAGATTTATTGCCAGATACGAGACCGATAGCACGCGCTCCATACAGTACGGCTCCGGCGGAGATGCGAGAGTTATGAGATCAGATAGAGCAACTGTTAGGTCAGGGCTTCATTCGCAGGAGTACCTCACCTTGGGGCGCTCCAGTCTTATTTGTGAAGAAAAGAGATGGTTCACTGAGGTTATGTGTGGACTACCGGGAGTTCAACAAGGTCACGATACGGAATAAGTATCCGTTGCCTCGAATCAATGATCTGTTCGACCAGCTGAGGGGAGAAACTTTATTTTCGAAGATAGATCTGAGGTCGGGGTACCATCAGCTACGTTTTAGAGAGCAGGGTGTTTCAAAGACTGCCTTCTTGACGAGATATGGGTCTTACGAGTTCAGAGTGATGCCATTTGGTCTCACAAATGCTCCAACCGTGTTCATGGACTTAATGAACCGAGTATTCAGAGAGTTATTGGATCAGTTTGTCATCGTCTTCATAGATGACATTTTGATATATTCACACTCCGAGGAGGAGCATGCCGAGCACTTGAGGCAGGTTCTTCAGACTTTACGAGAGCATCAGTTGTATGCTAAGTACGAGAAGTGTGGATTCTGGTTGCGAGAGGTACAGTTCTTGGGGCATGTTGTTTCTGAGCAGGGGATAGCAGTTGACTCGAGTAAAGTGTTAGTGGTGAGGGAGTGGGGACAGCCCACGGCACCGACGGAAGTGCGTAATTTCTTGGGGTTAGCCGGATACTACAGGAGATTCATTCGGGGATTCTTCAAAATAGCGGGTCCATTGACGAACCTGACTCGCAAAGGGGTACCATATGTTTGGGATGATGCTTGTCAATTGGATTTCAACGAGCTGAAAGACAAGCTTACTTCAGCGCCAGTCCTTGCTTTACCGAAGCCGGGTGTGGAGTACCTGGTGTACACCGATGCCTCTTTACGGGGACTTGGGGGAGTACTTCAGCAGGAAGAGAAAGCTATAGCTTTTGCCTCCCGCAAGCTTAAGCCGCATGAGAAGAATTACCCCACCCATGACCTGGAGTTAGCATCGGTCGTTTTTGCACTGCGGATATGGAGACACTTTTTATTGGGGGAGAAGTTCCATTTGTTCACAGACCACAAGTCACTGCAGTACCTGTTCACTCAGCGAGAGCTGAATATGCGTCAGCGCAGATGGTTAGAGTTTGTGAAGGACTATCAGTTCGACATACAGTATCATCCGGGGAAAGCCAACGTAGTTGCTGATGCGTTGAGACGTAGACCGATAAATGAGGTAGCGGACGTCTGGAAAGTGAAGTGGAAGGAGTTGGGTCACCAGGACGTAGTAGCCCGTTCTTTCATATTTGTTATGATAGTCACACTCGAGATTGTTACGAGGGTGATACAGGCACAGACCACAGACTCATTTTTCCTGAAGCAGATTGTAAGACTTTTAGCTGAAGGTGCTGAGTCATATTCTGTTAGTTCTGACTGGGGTTTGAGGTTTAATGGGAGATTAGTGGTTCCAGAAGGGGCAGAATTGCGTCATGCAGTGATGACCCAATCTCACAGGTCCCAATTTACGGTATATCCTGGAGGAGGTAAGATGTACCAGGATATGAGGAGACAATACTGGTGGAGTGGGATGAAGAAGGACATTTCTGAGTTCGTGTCCAAGCGTTCTACCTGCCAGCTGGTGAAGGTGGACCATCAGAAACCGTCAGGGTTGCTTCAGCCATTGGAAGTACCCACGTGGAAGTGGGAGAGTATTTCCATGGATTTTATTACTAGGTTGCCTACATCACAACGGGGCCACGACTCCATCTGGGTGATTGTAGACCGTTTGACCAAGGTGGTTCATTTTCTGCCGATGCGGACAGATTATACCACAGGTCAGTATGCTCAGTTGTTCATTGCTGAGATTGTCAGATTACATGGGATGCCCCTGAATATTGTGTCAGATAGAGACAAGATTTTCATGTCACATTTCTGGGAAATCTTTCAGGAGGCTATGGGTACTGAGTTGAGGTTGAGTTCAGCTTATCACCCACAGACAGATGGACAGACAGAGCGTACTAATCAGATGTTAGAGGATATGCTACGCATGTGTGTTCTTGATTTTGGAGGAGGTTGGGAGCCACATCTTCCACTGGTAGAGTTTGCTTATAATAACTCTTATCAGTTTACGATTGGTATGGCTCCATTTGAGGCTTTGTATGGACGGCCTTGTCGTTATCCAACTTGTTGGCTCGAGGTGGGGGATAACAAGTTGCTATGACCAGAGGTGATTCAGGAAACCTCCGCGAGGATTGGGATGATTAGGAGTCGCATTCGAGTAGCCCAGGACAGGTAGAAGAGCTACGCCGATGCAAAACGGTTCTTCGGGGAGTTTAATGTGGGGGACCAAGTGTTATTGCGTGTATCTCCTATGAAGGGAGTGATGAGGTTCGGGAAGAAAGGGAAATTGGCCCCGAGGTACGTGGGACCATTTCCCATTATCGAGAGGATTGGGCCGGTAGCATACAGATTGGGACTACCAGAGCATTTACATCGCATTCACGATGTATTCCACATCTCGTCGTTGAGACGGTATCTTCGGGATGATATGACCCATACTCACATCGCGATAGATGAGATAGACTTACAGCCTGACAGCTCTTACGAGGAGAGACCGGCGGCTATCCTAGACTATAGTGAGAGGAGATTGAGGTCGAAGATAGTTCCACTTGTACGGGTCCAGTGGGAGCATCATAACGAGGAGGAATCCACTTGGGAGCGCGAGGCCGATATGCGCGAAAGATATCCAGATTTGTTCTTATCAGGTATGTCTTATTTTCCAAATTTCGGGACGAAATTCCGTTATTAGAGGGGAAGTATGTAATACCCCGTATTTTTATGCTATATTAATTTGGGGATTTATTAAATTTAATGTGAATTAATTATTTAATAAAAATTCAGAAATTAATTATGTTATAATTATTAACGTGATGAGAGTTAGTAATTATGGGAAAATTTGTTGAATATTACTAATGAGCAAAGCAATATATAATAGTGGTCATATTAAATGTCACGAGTGAATAAAATGATAATTTTAGAAATTTGAGTCGGGACGCGCCCGTGTCGCATCGGGACTAAATATTGATAAATAAAAGTAAATATTTTATAAGTTGTTCGAATGGTCGTTTTGAGTGCGCCAACGCGTCCGGAAGGGTCGATATAGTCAGAAAAGTATACCCGGGGGTTTGATTTGGGTCTCGGGGCGTTTTTAGGCATAATTAGTACTCCGGGAGGGCATTTTAGTCATTTTGTATTTTTGGGTAATTAAACCCACGAAAATTGAAGGGGTTATATCAGATGTTTAGGTTATCTCCTAGGGTTAGATAACACAAAACACTAGAACGACCATTGGAGAGGAGAGGAGAGAACTCTCAAGGCATTCCAAGGCTCAAAACTCACCCGTTTGCACCGCCGCCACCGCCAAAGCGTAGATCGCGAGACGGGGAACGCAACCACACCAATTTCGGCACCAAACCAGACTTCTAAAAATCCCAGGCAAGTGTTTATCTTGATTATTTCGTTGATGCATCTTTCATATTGGTTTAGGAATGATTATGATGATTTATATTGAAGAAAAACCCGATTTGAGTTAGGAAATTTCATGTAGTTATGGTTTGAATGAAAATTTTGGAAACCCTTTGTCATGTAGAGAATTAAATCACGAATTACGATGTTTATAGGAAGGAATTTCTGGAAAATAATTGTTAGAACCATGTTTAAGAGATTTCTAGGGTTCTTGTTATTTATATAAAATTTTGGGGCTGTTAATCCATGATTAGTGATAGAAACCCACATGCTTTACGTAGGGAATTCTTAATATGATGATATGATATTAGTAGTATGAATTCTGGGTCGTTTGGGAATGAAAAATATGGAATTTGTTGAGGTTAGAAGATGAAACCCGTAACTGCAAAATTGCAGATTTCGCATACCTGCTTGATCGATCGATCTAGCCCAGAGCTTCGATCGATCGAAGGTTCGATCGATCGAGCCCCAGACCTCGATCGATCGACCCCTCCTGGCAGACTCATGTTTTCCCTTCTTAATTAGTTAAAATTCACTTTAATGAAGAATAATTCATGGACACCCTTATAAATATGTTTTGAGAGATAAATAGGACCAGTAGGGTATATGAATAAGTTTTGGGACCTTTAAGGTTAGACGAGAGTTGTATCCTTGGGAGATTTCATATATAAGAAACGATAAAACTACGTATTTAAAGTGAGAAGATTACGTAAAATAGTTACTAAAAAGAATAGATGAATACCTACTGAATTTTTATAGGTGGGAGGATAAAACCATGAGAGTTATGTGGTAAGTTGGAATAATACCGAATCAAGGTTAGAAACGAACTATTACATGTGATAACAAATAATGAGATATGAGAAATAATTTCGTAAGTATGGGATTTGAGAATATACCCAATGTTGATATGGTAATATTAGTATAGGTTTATGATTGTGTATGCATATGTTATCTATGTGTGAAAAACATGCCCGCGCTACTTGCTATCCCTGAGGTTACCGCGCTGGGACGATCTTATCTCGTGTGCCTTATGGGGGATATTGACTCTTACCCTAGAAGATAGAAATCCTAGGTACATGCTATCGAATTGGTAGTCACGGTCCTAAGAGACGTGAGGGTATGTACTGACCTCTTGGACTTGGAAACTATGCTTCGCCTCAATATTGTTTGTGTATGTATTTATACAGTTAGAGAGTGATTCCGAACTTGTATTCCCTTTAGTACGATTGATACGGGGATTGGATAGCAGAGTATGCCCGCACCATAATTTTTTATGTGGGGTGCTGTTAGAATATATATATTATACGAGTATTTAATATATATAGGAACTTCTGAAATTTGGGAAACTGTCTACTGTGTTATGGTAAGTGAGACATGTATAATGACTCAAATTGGAAATACTTGTTTTGAAAAGTATAGTATGATATTGAAAAACTTTATGAACCAATAAAGTTAAAATGAGAGTTTTGTACTAAATGAAAAATTTCTTTTAAACCATGATGTTGTTAAATCTTAAATCTTGAGAGTCACCTAAGATAAGTTAAATCCTTGGGGAAAGATAGTGTGATATATGATGAGATAAACCATTGGGAAGGTTAGTGCGATAGGATTGCACATTAGAAGAGAGGTGAGAATTTCTCAAGAGAGTGTCGCACTAATATGTTGTTGCATTGGCCTGTATCAATTTAAATACTTGCTAAACGAATTTTTAAATCATATACACTATCGGGCTCTAACCCGTTTCTATTCCTCTTTCTCTCTTGTATATATTACAGGTGCCCAGCCACAGGGGCGTCTTGCTTAGGATCCCTTGGAAGGAACGTGTTGTAGCTTAGGTGGGAGTTGCAGGCCACTTGATTAGACGATTTCATTTACTTGATTCCACTTCTATCATTCTCAGTTATTGGGGCATGTGTCGCCCTTTCCACTATTTATCTGTTTTATTGGGACATTTGTATTTCAGTTATTTCTAGTACTGTTACTTTAGGATTTATTCAGCATGTATGTTTTACTTTAAGTTTTAAATGCTGGGATTTAGTTGTTGAATGTTTAAATTAATTGGATTATATGTTCCAGGATTATTGTGGTGTGGTTCTTTAGATATTGAATTGTCGTAGATAATTAAATCTTTATTTGCAAAATAAAATTTGGAAAGTAATGTTTAAAAGTGGTTTTGACACTTAGCTTAATTAAAATTTGGAAAAGTTATTTTTATGACAGTGATGCTAAGAATGAACCAACTGTTCACCTTGATTTTAATTTAATAAAGGAGTGATCGCCCGGTATTTAATTAGGTGGGGTGTCACATAATCTTTAAGTGTTAACCATATTATTGATGTTAATACACCTAAATCCTGTGTATACATGATTGTAATCAGGTTCCCACTATTAGAAAAGTATTTGGTTAAGTTTTGGGATCAATTTGAAAGCTTATATGTCATTAATAGAGGATTTTATGGATTGAACCCACGAAGAAGATGAAGGAGGCTACGTACAGGTCGATCGATCAATCTATCAATTCAGTCGTTTAATTGGTGACCCCAAAAAAGGCACAGTGATGGTTTTGTTTAATGGGTAAGATATTTTTGGTGTGTTTTAATTCAAGGTTCTTTCTAAGATGATTACATTAAATATTTTGAGATCATAAAATTATTATAATTTAGGAATCAGTTCCTAAGGTTAGGTGTTTAACACCTAAATGACCTAAATTCCCTTAAGTATAGAGATTGGGTTAATTTGGGAAAATGCATGTGGGAACGATATGATACATTAATATATACTTATGTGACGTAATTAGTATATATGTTTTTTTATTTTACATGCACATACCATCACTCGTGAAGAATCTATCGGTTAGGGTTCTTATTGCACAGTGTGATTGGGCTCATTCATGGCTGCTAATGCAGGGTGTTTGGAGGTCGTATATTTCAATTATATGTTAGTCGGGCTCAACTTTGCGACATGAGACGTTGATGATCTGGACATCAGTGGGGTCTTGGCATGGGGAAACCCGAGAGTGTGACAAGTAGTGATGTCTCCACTTCTTTGTGTGAATTGTTCCATATTAAGTTCGTTTAGGTAAGGGAATCCAACAAACTTGTCAATAGAAGAACGATAACGTTCCCGAAGGTCGTTGCCTTCATGTGTGAATTAAGTGTGATGTTAAATATAAATATATTTGTGGCCATCACGAGGGGGGTCGGGATCTTTGAGGAGGGGATCCCTCCCTTTCGACGTGTGCACAAGATTGTGCCCTTTCTCGGGGTGCCCGGTTATTATCGATGTGGGGTAGTATGTAAAGATAAAGTCGCCAGCCTATTTTACACAAAATAAGCAAAAAGAAATGTTGTAGCCTCGAGACAACGGCATCAAGGACAATACTGATGCTTGCAAAACCAAGTGGTTAAAGGGTCCGGGAACTAAATTACAAAATGGGAAGGTGTTAGGCACCCATCCCAGCCTTTCAATCTCTCATGGGCATGTGTTAATCTTCTCCTGTTAAATTCTATGAAGTATGTACTTATGTACATAATATAAATGGAGAATGGAATTGCTCAACTCGCCTCATGGAAAATGACGAACTGAGTTCATCCTTAGGAGTGTTTCCAAAATAGTAATTCAAAGTATAATGTAACTGTGCCAATTCACAAGTCGTTATAGAAGAATGAATGAATACATCGGATAAGTCACAAGCAAGAAGGCATATTAAATATATTAAGAATATATGATAAAAATAAGATAACAAATGTGTGTGAGGGAGGACTCGAGTCTAAGGACTTACCCAAGATGCCTACGTAGTCCAAGGGGAATCAAAGTCCACGTAGCTCGAAGATAACTTAGGGTGGGATTTAAACTATAAGCCCAAATGGAAGATTTCTCTTATATGTGTGTGTAGAGATAAACGTGCTTCAAGTCTGAGAAGGTGTAATGATAATCCCTCTTTTGAAATTTATAAGTAAACCCTTTTTCTCTTATTTTTGAGTTTTTTATGAAAATAAAGTATGTGCAAATACTAATAATAAAAGTTTGAAATTAAAGTATATGATTTAATGAAATAAGGCACTAAAGTAAAATTAAAGTGACTAATGCTAAAATAAGAGAATTAAAGACAAGGATGGAGAATTGGACCTCCTTATGAAGATTTGAAGTGGATCTTCATTATAAATGCGTTGATCTCACGACGAGGTGATGATGGTAAGAGGAGATGGGTGAGAATTTACTAAAAGGAGTATGAAAAGGATGGAAGGAGTGGGGGAAATGGGCTTCGCAAGAAGGGAACACTCTAAAATCGAGAGAGTGTTCTCTTAATTGCTGAAAGGGATGTTAAAGGGTGACTTTCAAAGTGAGGTCATGGCCTCTATTTATAGGGCCAAGGGGGTGCCAGTTAAAAGGGTCAATAACCTACCTATCGGTATAGAACCTTAGACACACTATCGAGAGGCATGGTCCTGGGGGTGCCATTCAGGAGTTTGAGAAATATTTTTTGAAAAAATGGTCGTAAAATACGAACTGTAAGTCAGAGTCTCACACGGGGCAGACCGTTGGAAAGGGTATTTAGAGCCCTTTAAGAAACCATTGATCCACTCCCGGGTTCGGGAGTTGATCGGAGTTAAACGGGGACCAAAAGTGCCAGTTGGTCACTCGATATGGAATTTTCGAAGGAAAACGGATCGTTCATCCGAACCATAAGGTCGATTTGCGCACGGGATGGCCCATTAGAAAGGGTATTCATAGCCTTTTGAGATTTCACTCAGCTTTATTCGATTCAAAGATTTGACCAAGGTCAAACGGGGATCAAAAGCGCTCGATGACCCTTCGAAGCAAAATGGGTAGGTCAAAGTCAGTTGTGAGAACCTATGGAAATGAGGATGGTCGATTTAGTGGACCGAGGTCAGTTTTGAGGACCGAAAGTTGTAGCAACCAATTTTGAGGGTCGAGGTCAATTCTGAGGCCCTTAAGTTGTGACAACCAATTCTGAGGGATGATGTCAATTCTGAGGACCTTAAGTTGTGACGACCAATTTTGAGGGTTGAGGTCAATTCATAGGACCTTAAGTTGTGACGATCGATTCTGAGGGCCGAGGTCAATTTTTAGGACATAAATTTATGACGATTAATTCGGAGGGTCGAGGTCAATTCTGAGGACCTTAAGTTGTGATGACCAATTCTGAGGGTCAAGATCAATTCTAAGGACCCTTAGTCAAGATGACCAATTTTGAGGGTTGAGGTCAATTCTGAGAACCTTAAGTTGTGAGGACCAATTCTGAGGATCGAGGTCAATCCTGGGGAATTTTAAATTATCTTGGGGGTGCAAATGTGCTTGTGGTTCCGTTGGGGATTGTGTTATCTGGAGACTCTATTAGGGGGATGTTTTAGTTTTGAGATCCTGGATGCGGGCGCATCATTGGTTCTGTTGTGGAGTATGCTGAGGATGATGGTGTAAGATTAATCCAGTTGGGGATTTTGAGAGTTTGTAAGGGACTTAGTGACCCAAAAATAATTTTCTTGAGGAAAATAGTGTTCCATATTTTTCAGGGATTTTTTGGGAATTTCCCAGGTAATTTCTAGATTTTTTTGAATTTTTTGGAAATTTTTTGTACAAAATTTGTAAGGGGGTGCCGATAGGAAGGCTTGGGTAGTGCCAATTGGCAATGGCACGGACTCTTGGGCTTACTTAAAAAGGCAGCTGCAATGACACCCAACCTATTTTAATCACGGTTGATGCATCCTATATAAAAATAAAATAGGATTCTCATAAGGTTCATTCTCAGCATCACTGTCGAAAACAAAATTAATTACTAATAACCTATCAGGCCCGGTGTCAAATTTTAAACTCTCTAATCTTTTTAACTTAAACGCACAATAAATCCATCCACATAATTAATACACATTAATTGAAATAAATTAAATAATAACCGATAACTATCGATGAAAAATTAATACAACCATATCGAATAGGCACAAACGAAAAAGCAAAAAAATAATATAAATGACAACAGTTGGGCAACGTGCCTGAATATAACTCGCAATACCTCCTATCTAGATCACAAGGATAGAAGCGTTTAAACAATCCCTACTAGCATCCATAGTTGCTGCAGTATCATCTGACTCAAAGGAATAATATCATCCAAGCGTCCCTGTGGACACCTAAAAGTTTTTTTTTTAAATATTTGCAAGTGGGTCAAAGCCCAAAGCGTTTTGAAAATATTTAGAAAGTGCTTAAAATACTTTAACATTTAAAATATGATATTCTCCATATTTAAACTGGTGTCGCACTCACGTGAGATACCCCTCACCTCTCATCTAAAAGTGCACACTTAACACATGTATTTTAAATACACTAGTTACGCTACCTAGCCTAACTAGAATCTCTCAAAACTTCTAAGTAATCATATGCTATCTCATACCCCGCGTATATAATATTCTACTATTTAGCACAAGATTTTGCATTATAAATTCTCACTTATAATTGCTATGTTCATTATGAATAACTTTCACTAGTTATTATACATTATCCATGTTTTAGTGTTACTAGTCTCGTATATAATATTCTCAACTTTATATACTTATCACATTTTATTCCGAATTTTTTTATCTTCCCAGAGGTGAAAATTTACTTCTCACTTTATTATTTATTTTGTTCGCGTATATATATATACACACACACACACACACATCAAGTATATCCATACTTATATATCACACATTATATAAGTATAATAACCATCCCTCAGAGCTATAACTCAATGG
The DNA here is from genome assembly GCA_949130495.1 of Sambucus nigra. Classification (NCBI taxonomy): domain Eukaryota; kingdom Viridiplantae; phylum Streptophyta; class Magnoliopsida; order Dipsacales; family Adoxaceae; genus Sambucus; species Sambucus nigra. Next base: position 459,484,625 of record OX422217.1, read on the forward strand.
ATGCAGTCTCTAAAATGCTATCATCTTTCATGGATTTCTCACACATCATCCTGGGTACCAACGGTCGGAATCTCACACCGCCTTGGTAAAAATCCAAATCGCAACGTATGGGAAGCGGTTATAGTTCCTCGCCTGAAAGTGAGAACGACTCATACCCAAGACGTCTCACCCGTGATAACATCACACAATATAAATAATGGACACTATGACCTGGGGACTATGCTCTCCCTGCTCCTCAAGCCAGGGGATTCACCCACATCGCGCAACTTCCCATGATAGCACTAGAGGGGTATGTTTCACATAAATATACCATTCATACACGGATATGTTTATATCATATCATATATATAATGTGTATATACATGTATGTATATATATATCAGATCCGGCTATCATGCCTACATCCCATGACACTAGCCTCTATATCTCGAATAAACCAAATCGTATTAATTCATAAGTATACCCACTTATTTTAATCCCGTAAGTATTCGCTCACTTATGATACAATTATCACCTTAATAGCTTCTGAATATTAGCTTATCATGTCTAGCTAGTATTCTTATTTTATCCTACTTTCACATTTGGATTCACTCATATATAATTGGCATATATATATTCTACACGCATAATATATATATATATATATATATATATAAACCCGCCGAAATAATTTCTCGAGTGTCGTTCGTCCCAAACACTCTTAAAATTCATACCCTGGATTTTATTCCCACTAACCCAAGGTTCATATATGACTCATCTAATCATTTAGAAGTCCTAACACTCTTTTTAGGATCCTTTAATATTTATCTCCACAAAACAATTCTCCTTCGATCCTTAAAACCAAGATAAATTTCCCATATCTGACAGGGCCAAATTGATTCTCCTTGGACCGAATCGATTCACCTCGACCGAATCAATTTGCCCCCAGCAAATCGATTCGAAATGGTTCATATTGGCTACTTTTCCGAGTTCATCATCTTCTTCAACTCCCAATTTCAATCCAAACTCATCCAACCCAATTTTTATGGATTCTAACATCACCCATCATCAATATAAACATTTAGTCGCTTAGATATACCCAACACAGTAATTAATTTATGCGATTCACCAATCTAATTAAGGATTTCAACCCTTATTCTTAATTAAACCTCAATTTTTAATTCTTCCAATTTCTCCTCAAAAGTTACACCATAATCGTGGATGTGAGCTTTGATTTCATATGGAGTTATTAACACGTCAGTTTATATGAAATCATTTCCGAAAATCCCATTTTTATGCAAGAATCCCAAACCCAAAATCCATATTTTTCTTCACTAATCATAGTATGAATTATAAACACACATAAATAATTAAAGCAACTTAAACACTTGCCTCGTTGGATAAATCCGACGACCTCGTGTCAGGATCCGTCGGAGCTTGTTCGGAGTTCTGCTCTTTTTCTCCCTTTTCTTCTTCCTTTCTCTTCTTTCTCTCTTTTCTTTCTTTCTTTCATTATTTTCTCTTTCTCTCGTGGCCTTATAAGATAAAAATAAGGGTTATCCACTTATTAAACACAAAATTGACTCGTATACACAAATGTGAGTCCCTACTGGTCCAAAAAGTCCCCGAAACCCAAACACTACCCTCAGATACTCTATTTTGACTATTTTGGCTTATTCGAGACCAACTGTGCACTCAAAATCCCTATCCGAGTCACTTATTGAAAAATCACCTTTTTAAATCCCATATAACTCCACACGTGTTTTCTGAATAAAATATTATTTCTTGTTGCTTTGCCCAACCACGACATGATAGAAAATAATCCAACTTCATTTACTTATTCTTGTAAGTAAATATAGTACACATAAATATTAATCCGTCACTAGCCAATTAATATTTATCCATTCACTTATTTTCTCAAATCATTTTTTCGAGTATTAAATTTCACCCACTCATGTAATTTAAATATCTATAAAAGTACGGGGTATTAAATACTCCCCCCCCCTCCCCCCCCCCCCCCCCCCCCACACACACCAAGGAATTTTGTCCTCGAAATTCGAAGGCACCCGGTACTAAGGCTCAGGATCTTTAACAACACAACATCCTTTAGTAGTCAAAATCAAACTCAAGGTAACATAAAGGTTACTCTACTATACACCCGCTAGTGGTACCCACCTTTCTAAAGACTTAATCACTATAGCTCCAACTTCATGGCAAGCTGTTTGAATTCTCTTCATACTGATATACTCCATCAGTCATAAGGTTTCACCTCAATAACGGCACATCACACATTGCGCTTCTACCAACGACATCCGAATAAGACGAGACTATACATCACTTGCTATATCGCCTTAATATTATTGGAAGGCCACACATCACTAAGTTCCATCTTCCCGTATCCATCCCAATACAAAAATCCCATCCTGAGAGAAACCATAAGAACATCTGACCACCCATGTCAGTCCTCAAAACATCAGTTCGTGGTGACGTAAATCTTTCGACAGTCAAAAGCCACCCAAAACCAGTTTGTGGTTACTTCACTGTTGTCAACAGACTCTAACTCTCGTCCAATCTAAAATTTAATTATCCACTCACCTCTAATTAATCAGAGGGAGAATGGCCAGACATTTATTCCACACATTTATTCCCACGTCCTTTAACTCGGACGATTTTGAAATCAGCTAACCACAGCGCCCATATACCCTATTATTTGTGCAAATTGACATCACATAATAAACGTCTCTCACACGTAATACTTTTCATGCATATGGGTATTCTCAATCACCCCATAAATCGTAATTTAATCCTTCTCGATATTATCCCACTCTTCAACTCATGGTGAGAAAAAATTCAGTGCTTTGTCATAGCACTGTCGGCTTTTCTTGCCACATAGTATATAAGAGTTTTCAGCTCAAAGTGTTTTCTCCACACATTCATTAATTAACACTCAAAACTGATGCCCTAGCATCCATCAACATCTCTCTGCTCATGACATTTACCAAGGTCCCTGCATATCTCATCCGGCAATAACATTCAAACAAGTAACTTTCCCAATGCACTATCACACAACATTGCCGGTAAACAAATTCCATAAACTTCAAACACATAACCAGGACTCTCAAAATCCTTTCCCCGAACATATAAATATAATTCTCCACTCCCACATCTCTAAATGGGTGATATAACAATGCGCTATACCTATCATTCAGTCCTGAGCGCTAAATATAGTAACGAGCTAAATCTCTCCGCTTAATAGTAATCCTAATATACCCTGAATGATATAAGTAAAGTCCCTACACACCGGGATCAAATATCTTGAGACAATTATACTCTCTTAAGTCTCTATCATAATATAATATAAATGCAAGTTAGACCCTCTTACAGGAGAAGTATCACCAAAACAACACATCCTACCCTGGAACAACGAACACGATAGCCTTGCACTAACAGGTCACTATCGTTCTAACCATTTTTAATCAGTCTATACTCAGGATAATATTATACTCGTATAACACATCACTAAAATGAGTAGTTTCAATAAAATATATTACCACTGTCTACACCCGCTCCCCTACGAATGAAACCAACGATAACACCACTATACCACAAAAAATACATACACATAATAAGGTATCGATATAACCACTAAACTCGTCTCACACGCGAATCTAGCACTAATTAAAATACCGTGACTCGTTTATGTCACATAAAGCATATTTCAACCTTACCAATCACCCTGGCTACTCAATTGGTTCCCGTACATAACACGCTTGTCCGAACTGAACCAAAAATTATCTTAATCATTGCCCCTTTTAGGCACCATACTCTTGTCCCTTTACTCACTTCGGGAAGAATCAATGCATGTGGTCCTACTCTCCACATAAAATATCTCTATATATAATCCCTTATTCCTGGCCATACTGGCTGTATTAGGGTTGTCCTTCTTTCGCACCCTGGTAGCCTCAACCCTGACGGACGCCCTCATTGTTCCCTTAGTTTCGTTAGCCCTAAGGAACACACTGTTGGCTTTAACAGTCCTGATTGAATCCACCATCACTCGATAGGAACTCAGCTATCTGTATCATTTAAATGGGTCCCCTGATGGATCTCCTCATTGCGGTGTTTCACTAGCACCATTACATCCAGTCTTACTCCCTAACCAAATCCTTTAACTCTTATAGCTCCCTTCACATAGAAGTGTTAATATCCTCATTGCCAAAACATGACATTGTCACCATCTGCATAGATCGTCACTGTAGAATTACCTTTAAGTGCTCATGACTCCTCTGATGAGTCCACCACCCACTTAAGGACTCTTTTCTCCAATGTACTTACCTCACCGGGTACAAAGCTCGCTAGACAAATAAATTCTTTTTTCACAAATGGGTCTCTGTCCGGCCCTCCTATGATGAGTTTAGAATTTCATTCACATCTCTTTCTGAACAATAGATGAAGGAACTTACGGTCAAACCTTACCTAAGATCCTTCCATTGGTGTAATATTTTACTTTTCAAATGTGATGATTGACTCCCACCATTACAACACTGTTCCTATGAGCTAAAAAAATTATCGCAATTTCCCGGGTATAATGCACTCTATTATATTCCAAAGCCTCTGGATATCCTACTTCCATTGGCTAACATTCACAATCTCCGAATTTTCTAAAATTCTAACGGATGGTCCCCTTCAAAGACCCGTCGGACTCTTTCCCATTTTAACCACGCTGGTTGAGTCTAATTCGGCACCACTTTCTTTTATAGTGGTACTAAAAATATATGATGCACCCTAGCAGTCCTTACAGCCCCAAGTGCCAGAGCAACCATAGGGGTGACCTCAACTACGGTCATTGTCCCCAAAATATTCTACAACTTCAATTGAGCCTCGCCTCCTGTTGTCCTCCTAACAGCCCTCACCTATCGTCTTTCATTGTTCGGCACACGAACACACTCAAACGTATATAATATTTACTATAATTATACATTATAACAAGAGAACGAAATCTCACCATAAGAATCAATAATCCTAAGCATAAGGTTGTATATCAAATAGAATGTAACGCTGAAAACGTAGTACATCCGCATAGATTCCTAAGGACACTAGAATATGATGCGCTGATACCATCTGTGACACCTCGCCTATTTTAATCATGGTTATTCAATCCTTTATCCAATAAAATATGATTCTCATATGGTTCATTCTCAGAATCACTGTCGAAAACCAAATTAATTTCTAATAACCTATTAGGCCCGGTGTCAAATTTTAAACTCTCTAATCTTTTTAACTTAAATGCACAATAAATCCATCCACACAATTAATACACATTAATTGAAATAAATTAAACAATAACCGATAACTCTCAGTGAAACATTAATACAACCATGTCGAATAGGCGCAAACGAAAAAGTGGGAAAATAATATAAATGACCAGAGTTGGGAAACATGCCCGAATATAACTCGCAATACCTCATATCTAGATCATAAGGATAGAAGTGTTTAAACAATCCCTGATAGCATCCACAACTATTTCAGCATTGTCTGACTCGAAGGAATAATGTGATCCGGGCGTCCCTGTGTTTGGACACCTAAAAGTTTTTTTTTTAATATTTGTAAGTGGGTCAGAGCCCAAAGCGTTTTGAAAATATTTAGCAAGTGTTTAAAATACTTTAACATTTAAAATATGACATTCTCCATATTTAAACTGGTGTCACACTCACATGAGATACCCCTCACCTCTCATCTAACACTGCACACTTAATGCATGTATTTTAAACACCCTAATTACGCTACCCAACCTAACTGCCATCTCTCAAAACTTCTAAGTAATCATACGCTATCTCATACCTTGCGTATATAATATTCTACTCTTTCGCACGAGCTTTTGCATTATAAATTCTCACTTATAATTTCTCCATTCATTATGAATAACTTTCACTAGTTATTATACACTATCCACGTTTTAGTGTTACTAGTCTCGTATATAATATTCTTTACTTTGTATACTTATCACATTTTATTATGGATTTTTTTTTCCCGAATGTGATAATTTACTTCTCACTTTTTCTTTATTTTATCTCTCTCTCTCTCTCTCTCTCTCTCTCTCTCTATATATATATATATATATATATATATATATATATATATATATATATATATATATATATATATATATATATATATATACACACACACACACAATATACTATACACATAAAGTATATCTATAGTTATATATCACACACTATATAAGTATAATAAACATCCCTCAGAGCTATAACTCAATGGATTCAGTCTCTAAAATGTCATCATATTCCAAGGATTTCTCACACATCATCCTCGGTACCAACAGTCAGAATCTCACACCGCTTTGGTAAAAATCCAAATCACAACGTATGGGAAGCGGTCATAGTTCCTCACCTGAAAGTGAGAACGAATCATACCCAAGATGTCTCACCCATGATAAAATCATACAATATAAATAATGGACGCTATGACCTGGTGACTATACTCTCACTGCTTCTCAAGCCAGGGGATTCACCCACATCGTGCAACTTTCCGGGATAGCACTAGAGGGGTATGCTTCACATAAATATACCATTCATACACAGATATGTTTAAATCATATCATATATATATATATATATATATATCAAATGCAGTTATCATGCATATATCCCATGACACTAACATGTATATCTCAAAAAACTAATTTGTATTAATTCATAAGTATACCCACTTATTTTAATCCCATAAGTATTCATTCACTTATGATACAATTATCACCCTAATAGCTTCCGAATATAAGCTTATCTCGTCTAGCTAGTGTTCTTATTTCACCCTACTCGCACATTCAGATTCACTCATATATAACTGGCATATATATATTCTACATGCATAAATATATATATATATATATATATATATATACCCGCCAAAATAATTTCCCTAGTGTCGTTCATCGTAAACACTCCTAAAATCCATACCTTAGATTTTATTCCCACTAACCCAAGGTTCATATATGACTCTTGTAATCATTTAGAAGTCCTAACACTCTTTTTTGGATCCCCTAATATTTATCTCCACAAAACAATTCACCTTCCATCCTTAAAACCAAGAGAAAATTTTCATATCTGACAGGGATGAATCGATTCGCCCTGGATCGAATCGATTCAACCCCCCCTCCCCCCAGCTAATCGATTCGAAATGGTTCATTTTGGTTACTTTTTCAAGTTCATCATCTTCTTCAACTCCCATTTTCATTCCAACACTCATCCAGCCCAATTTTTATGGATTCTAACATCACCCATCATCAATATAAACATCTACTTACTTAGATATACCCAACGTAACAATTAATTTATGGGATTCACTAATCTAATTAAGATTTTAAACCCTTATTCTTAATTAAACCTCAATTTTCAATTCTACCAATTTCTCCTCAAAAGTTACACCATAATCATGAATGTGAGCTTTGATTTCATATGGAGTTATTAACACCTCAATTTATATGAAATCGTATCCGAAAATCCCATTTTTATGCAAGAATCCCAAACCCAAAATCCATATTTTTCATCACCAATCATAATATGAGTTATAAACGCACATAAATAATTAAAGCAAGTTAAGCACTTGCCTCGTTGGATAAATCCAACAACCTCGTGTCAGGATCCGTCGGAGCTTGGTCGGCGTTCTCCTATTCTTCTCCCTTTTCTTCTTCCTTTCTCTTCTTTCTCTCTTTTCTTTCTTTCTTTCTTTCTTTATTTTCTCTTTCTCTCGTGGCCTTACAAGATAAAAATAAGGGTTCTCCACTTATTAAACTCAAAATTGACTCGTATACACAAATGTGAGTCCCTACTGGTCCAAAAAGTTCCCGAAACCAAAACACTACTCATGGGTACTCTATTTTGGCTATTTCGGCCCATTCGAGACCAATTGTGCACTCAAAATCCCCATTTGATTCACTTATCAAAAATTCACCTTTTTAATCTAATACAACTTCGCACATGTTTTCCAAATAAAATATTATTTCCTGTCGCTTTGCCCAACCGCGACATGATATAAAATAATCCAACTTCATTTACTTATTCCCGTAAGTATATATAGTACACGTAAATATTAATCTGTCACTCGCCAATTAATATTTTACCATTCTCTTATTTTCTCAAATTATTTTTTCGAGTATTAAATTTCACCCGCTCATGTAATTTAAATATCCATAAAAGTACGGGGTATTCCAGCTACATATCGGTATGGTTAGGGGATAGTCGATCGACAGACCCCTTAGCTTTCTAAAAAGGGGGAAATCCCTCCCCATTTTTCACACCTTCAAGTGTTTTAATCTATTAGTTTCTCTCTCTAAAAATCGTTCCTAAGTCCTTTTTACTTCAAGACTTCAAATGGATGATTCTTCAAGCGAGGGATATAACACTGAGTGGTTGGCCGTTGATGAGTGGGCTGGCCTAAAGTAGCAATCTAGGGTGCCCCTCACACTGGGCAATGAGAACGTCTTTGATTTGTTCAAGCCTGTCGCTAATGAGCATATCCTACTATGCGAGCCTGCATACTACCGTTCGTCTAGGGAGAAGAACCTTAGTGGCTACGTAAGTAGGGTGAATCTTGGTATTCTAATTTTTTTTCTTTATTATTTATTCTAATGAAGGGTTTTCACTCTCCTTCTTTTGCAGACTGACACAGCTCCTTCGAGCATTCGGTCTTTAGGGACGACGGGGATGAAGGAGGTTTGGGAGAAGCTCCATGTTGTGGTGTGATGGATGGTTTCATATGTCAGTTTTAGCCATTTGACGTAAGCTTTGGATGAGGCACCGCATTCTATTGCGGTGTTGTGTGCTCTGAGGGAGAGGTGGTGGGATATTACCCAAACTTTTCATCATCGGGGAGATGATCGTTACTCCCATATACATTCAGAAGCTGATGGGAATGGATTGCGATGGTTTGCAGATAGTGGTGGATCGCACATTGAGGGTGACACCAGAGGCGATTCATGCATCTTAGGGGGACGTGGGTAGGATTGTATCTGGGGATTATATCCGTATTTCTACTTTGAGATAGACACTTCAGAGGAGGAAGGTGAATGTGATCGACGAGCGATAGGTGAGACAAACGACCCATTTGTTTATTTTACTTTTTTTGGGTAGCATTTTGATGGCAACGAGTGGCGACGTCCTCCATCCTTAGTTTTTACCGTATTTGAGGACTATTTTTTACATCCAGTTGTATGATTGGGGGTGCCTAACTTTAGCGTCCCTTTATTCTTCTTTGGATGCCGAATAAGAATATATAGTACACGTAAATATTAATCTGTCACTCGCCAATTAATATTTATCCATTCTCTTATTTTCTCAAATCATTTTTCCGAGTATTAAATTTCACCCGCTCATGTAATTACATATCCATAAAATTACGGGGTATTACAGCTGCATATCGGTATGGTTAGGGGATTGTCGACCGACAGACCCCTTAGCTTTCTAAAAAAGGGACAATCCCTCCCCATTTTTCACACCTTCAAGTGTTTTAATCTATTGGTTTCTCTCTCTAAAAATCGTTCCTAAGTCCTTTTTACTTCAAGACTTTAAATGGATGGTTCTTCTAGCGAGGGATATAACACTAAGTGGTTGGCCGTTGATGACTGGGTTGGCCTAAAGTAGCAATCTAGGGTGTCCCTCACACAGGGCAATGAGAATGTATTTGATTTGTTTGAGCCTGTCGCTAATGAGCATATCCTACTCTGCATGTCTGCATACTACCGTTCGTCTAGGGTGAAGAACCGTAGTGGCTACGTAAGTAGGGTGACTCTTGGTATTCTAATTTTTTTCTCTTTGTTATTTGTTCTAATGAAGGGTTTTCACTCTCCTTCTTTTGCAGACTGTCACAGCTCCTTCGAGCATTCAGTCTTGAGGGACGACGGGGATGAAGGAGGTTTGGGAGAAGCTCTATGTTGTGGTGCGATGGATGGTTTCATATGTCAGTTTTAGCCATTTGACGCAAGCTTTGGATGAGGCACCGCGTTCTATTGCGGTTTTATGTGCTCTAATGGAGAGGTGGTGGGATACTACCCACACTTTTCATCATCAGGGAGATGATCGTTACTCCCATATACGTTCAGCAGCTGATGGGAATGGATCGCGATGGTTTGCAGATAGTGGTGGATCGCACATTGAGGGTGACACCAGAGGCGATGCATGCATCTTAGGGGGACGTGGGTAGGAATGTATCTGGGGATATATCCGCATTTCTACTTTGAGATAGACACTTTAGAGGAGGAAGGTGAACGTGGTCGACGAGCGACAGATGAGACAAACGACCCATTTGTTTATTTTACTTTTGTTGGGAGGAATTTTGATGGCGACGAGTGGCGACGTCCTCCATCCTTGGTTCTTGCCGTATTTGAGGATTATTTTTTACATCCAGCTGCATGATTAGGGGTGCCTAACTTTAGCGTCCCTTTATTATTCTTTGGATGCTTTCATCTAGTACTACCAACAAACTTTTACGGGGGCCACGTACCTTCTGGAGGTAATTTTAGATTTATTTTATTTTTTATGTATTTCCATGCATTTTTCTTTTGTTCCCTTTTTCCAGATTCTCGTCTTTTGCAGACGTGGTCCTATTAGGTGATTGGGCACAATGTAGGGTTGATGTTTCGGTGGAAGGAGTCCAACCGACGGTCGAATCAGTCCTTTTCATTAGCGAACGTGCGGCAGGATATGAACTCCCTGATGAGCGACCGGGTTATCTTTCAACTTTTTTGAGTTCTTTTTGGCACCTTCATTTCTTGAGTAGATATTGATTATCTGTTTGGGATTACAGGGGACCTTCTACCCCTGGGGGATTACTCCGTAGGATACTGGGGTAACAGGCCTACATGCGCAGATGCGGCGATTGACTGCGCATGAGTATGGGTACGTCTGGTACCTAAAGGAGAGGGCGTGAAGCATATTGTTGAGGAGGAGGAGGTGGTGGTCCCACCTTCGGTGCCCCTATGTACATGAGGTGGGTGTGAAAGATGTCAGACAATGGTCGGATGATAGCGATGATCGGTGAGCCCTATACGCTTTACACGAATATAGTGGTGAGCTATGATTATCTGGATTTCGTGATGAAATGGTCGATGCCCTCTTGTATATATGATGTGGAGAAGATGTCTCCACCCGCCATGGATTCAGGCATGGTTACTAGCCCGCTAGTGGGATTGACAAACAGCACAGGTAGTGGCACATCGGCGGTGACATAGGAGGCTCTTATCATTCAGGCTACTCCCCCTTCCTATAATTTTCGATTGAGTTACGAGGAGTCACGGAGCATGCCTCATCATCCCAATGCATAAATTTCTGGATTGACGGGGCTTACGGATAAGGCCTTCTGGCCTGAGGTATCTCCTTCTCTTTCTCTTATCCTGTTGATTCTTTTTTGCTTCTTTACTGACTGATTTGTCTTCTGTTGTTGCTTCTTTTCTTATAGTATATTCGGTTGCTGACCAACTGGATGAAGGACATCAAGGATTGGATGGTCTCCATGTCTAATTATATTAAGAAGTCGACTCCTTCCTGCTTTGTGTCATCTGCCACCTCATATGAGGGTTCGGGTTCTAGGAGTGGAGGATCCACCGCTTGTTGTCGGGGAAAACGCGTCCGTCGTAGGGGTTAAGTGCTTGAGAGGGAAAGTAGAAAGTTCAAGCAACGTCCCATTTTTATTTTTCTATTTTTCTTTTCTATCTACAAAATGCAACTAAGTGAAGAAAAATATATATATGAAGAAATATGCATTTTCTTTTTTGGTATCTTTCTTGATTTAGTGACTTATCCTATATGCACTTTTAATTTTCTGCTGAGGTTGTTTATTTTATGCAAAGATAGAGATAAGTATGGAATTGGAAGGAAAAAATGTTTTATTATTATTATTATTATTTTATAAAAGGGAAGTAAAAGTAATTAACTCGGGGAAAAGATTTTTGAGTAAGAATGACAATGGTTTTTTTAGGAAAATATTTATTAAATAAAATAGGAAATGGGGTAATTTTAAAAAGAATGACCCGAGAGTAGTTTTTCAAAATAAGGATTTTTTTTTGTAATGGATTTTAATAAAAGAAGAAAGATAAAATTTCCCAAAATAAGGGGGTGCCGATCGACATACGCCTTGACCTGCCTATCGGCATGAGGGTAAAGTAAAATTGTCCCTAGGCTTTCATTGCACTTTACTGCACATCAGTGTACTCCTGTAGGGTTGAGAATTAATCGGGTTTCCGGAGTTCTTATTTTTTACCAAGGATTTTGGGTATAAAAAGAGGGGTATGGGATGTGCATTATCTATTAATACCAACATTTCTCTTCTTGCTTCTCATTTCTTATTTCACAAATGGATCTTGACATGTATGAATAATTCTTGCCTTACCTTGATGGCCCAGAGGCCTTGTGCCTATACAATGTGGATATGATGCTTTCAACCTGCATCGGGTTTCTCTATGGCATACAGCAACCATATAGTTCTGGTACACTGCGGATCATGTCTTCTGTTTTGGTCTGGAGGAGGTTTATCCTACCTATGAATAATTCTCGACCATATTGGGCCCTAGTATGGCGGCGGCTATGCCTGATTTTTCTCGTTCTCCCCGAGCGTTTCTGACGGAGTTGCTCCATTTTTCTCCTTCGGTGGCTTGGTCGTTCGTTACTGGAGGGATTATTTATCTTCCGGCGGTTATGTATTTAGTGAGACTAAGGGTTTTTAAGGATGTTGGCTTTAATGGAGTTGTCACCTTGGGCCTTGCTGTGAGGCTTTTACTGGTGACAGATGACTTTACAATGGATCCCCAAGTGGTTGCAATAATGGCATCGATGTCTTACCGCCATAATCCTGCGGTGGTTGTGTTGGCTGAGACTCTGAACACTCTAGATGCTTGAAAAGAGGATCTCTCTGACTTTCTGAGGGAGAGACCAATAATATTGTAAATGTGGCTTGCGAAAAGATTTCGTCTGGTGGCCCCTCCTGAGTATCCTTTGACGAGTGTGACTAATTTCTTTGTTCGTCCTTTTCTTCAGTTTTGGCCCGTCAGTAGAGAACTGGGTCAACTGGTTTATGGAACATGAAACTCGATGTCTTTGTTGATCGGTGTCATAGTGGGGAGACTCATAGCCTATTTTGAAACTAGGAGAGTACCAGTATGTGCGATTAGTTGGCCTTCGCCAAACTTCCTTCTATTTCCCCTTGCGGCTTCTGTGCTAAGTCGAGTGGGAACAATTTTTCCCCCTAGCATAACGAACTTCTTTCACGTGGAGGATTTGACTGAATTGCTGAGGATGATGTTGGGCTCCTTGTGGCAATGCCGCAGTCGTCTACCCATCCATTACAATCTTTAGGAGGGGTTTGGCATGTGTCTGGGGACTACTTGAAGTGGTTATGGAAGCGAGTATTGGAGAAAATCATGGAGGATGAGACTGGTCAAAGTTGGTTCGTGGCCTTCGACACCATGGAGGAAGGTGTTGTGGTGGTATTGTCCAGGCTTATTTGGATGTACCACTCCATGGAGCGCATAAATAGTGTTAACTAGGACTGGGAGACTTGGGGACCTCCAAGGGACGAGAATGATGATAAAGCAGGGTCGTTGAACAGTTGAAGGCAATGTCTTATGAAGTTTGGGGTGACTTTTTGTGAAGCTAGCTTAATTTTGGTGCTTTTTGTTTGGGGGTTTATAATAAATTTTATCTAGCTTGGTAAATATTTTGCCTGTTTAAAAATAGTTTAGTCAGTGGAAGGGGTGGTTTTCTTAACTCCCTTCGTGTATACTTTATGTAACAGCGTTGCATTCCTCATTTGGAGAAAAAAGTTGATTTTGATCATATTTTGTCGTGTATCTTGATGAGTTTCACATTTGAATTACCTATACCAATCGCTAAGGCATATGTGACACCCCGCCTAATTAAATATCGGGCGATCAGTCCTTTATTAAATTAAAAAATCAAGGTGAATGGTGTGATTCATTCTTAGCATCACTGTCGAAAACAATTTTTCGTTTTAATCACCATAAATAATTAAGCTAAGTGTCAAAATAATTTAAATTATTTTATTTATTAAATTTCGTTGTAAAAACCTTTTAAGTATAAACTAGTTTATGAATAACACAAATGATAAAGATAAAGATACCAATCATCCAAGGAAACATGCCAACTAGATTACTCAAATCCAAATAAATAACCACAACTACCGACAATGTGATAGATAAAATAATCCCAAATAAAAACAGAATACTAAAATAGTAGAAGTATATGAAATCCCTATCAAGTCTAAACAATAGTATGGAAATGGGCGTCACATGCCCTAACTAAAAGAAATAAATAGAAATTTGAGGAGCCAAAAAGAGGAAGTTTCTACTGCAATGACCTGCAACTCCAACACAAGCTGCAGCACGTCCAATCCAAAGAAACTACGCCTGACGCCCCTGTGGCTCGGCACCTATAAAATATATATATATACAAGATAGAGATAGATAAGATAGATAATAAACGGGTCAGAGCCCTATAAAAAATATCTTTAAAAACATTTTAGCAAGTATTTAAAATGCTTACTAATTAATATAACACACATGTTAGTATGCGACCCTCTCTTGAGAATTCTCATCTAGTGTGCACGCCTAACGTACTACTAAATAACTCATCATTCTAACTCTATACTCCTCCCATAAGATCTGATTCATAAGATCACAAGTCTATGATTAAGATAACATCTTCTTAAAGGTTATTGAAGTTAATTATATATTTCTCAATACTGCTATGAAGTTTCATACACTTACTATGATTAGGAGCATTTATTCGATTACTTATCTACTTATAAGAATAGTAGAAGAATTTCAGATATACGTATATATATTAATCACTCATATAATACATATACTAATCGACACCCCACATAAAATCTATGGTGTTGGCATACTCTGCTATCAAGTCCTCGTATCTCTCATACAAAAGAAATACTAGTTCGGATTCACTCTCGAACTGTATTACCACAATACACACAAATTAGAGGCGAAGCATAGTTCCAAGTCACTAAGAGGTCAGCACATACCCTCGCATCTCTTAGGACCGTCTGACTATCATTCTCAGATAGCTTGTACCAAGGAATCCTATATTCTAGGGTATGAGTCAAAATCCCCCGTAAAGGTCCCATCGAGATAAGACAGTCCCGGTGCGGCAACCTCCGTGATAGCAACTAGCACGGGTATGATTATACACATATGCAACATTATATATACACATGCACTCGGTTATATATATAATTACATATTTCAATTAGGTTCGCTCGCGATCTATAATAATATTTTAACCCGTACATTGTACAAATTACCTAATTCTTACGCATAATGAACTCATCTTTTTTTATTCTCAATTATGACCATTTCATAATTACCTCTCGTCCCTAGAAGTGCTTTATCTTCCTAAAGGTAAATTCACTAGGTATACCCTCATTCCTATGCCGGTCTAAGTCTTTCTTAAATCTCTCAATATCTTACTTAACGTACGCATAATTTCTAATAAAGGTCATACCCTCGTTATCCCACGATTACATCTCGTATAAAATTATATTCACCAGAACCTACTTAGACCCTACAGGTCCTCTTCATGACCCATTATGATATTTAAAAAATATCCAAGGGCTCCTACGTATTTTAACCGAATTAATTAAAAAGGGGGAAAATATTCAATTTTCAGGAGGGGTCGATCGATCGATGAACAGGGGTCGATCGATCGATCGAGCAGTTCTTGCCTAGATTCCTGCAAAAACAACCTGCCGATTTCATCACCTTTAAACCTCTAAATCATGCTTAATTTATCTCAAACTTGCAAAAGATTAAACTAAGGGTTATATCAACCTATCTACATGATTTCCTACGTAAACATTTACGAATTCATCAAAGGCATGGATCTAAAGGGACAAATTCATTAGAATGATCAAGAACCCTAGTTTTATCATAAATTACAATATTATCAATATTTTTCCAGATTTATTTCTATTAAATCATTACAAATTCGTGGTTGATCCTCTACATATGACAAAGGCTCCAGACTACATGCATCTCTCCTAAAAGATGCGATTTAAATATCCTAAATCATATAATTATTCAATAAAACATCTATTTGCCAACCCTAATTTAACATAGGTGAAATATTAACTAAGAATCAGAAAAATAGATACTTGACTTAAGATTATAGGACTGATTCCACGAAATAGACTGGTATAGGCTTAATCCCCTCGCTCCGATCTACGCTTTGGTGGTGGTGGAGGTGCAAATTGGTTAGTTCTTGGCCTTGAATTCTTGGAAAGCTTTTTCCTTTCTGCCCCTCACTGCCGTTCTAAACATTAGAGAATGTTAACCCTAGAAGGCTATCCTAACATCTGATATTAATTCCCAACTTCCTTCATTAACTAAGGCCTAAAATGGAAAATGACTAAATTTCCCTCCCGTGATGCTGGTTAGGCCTAAATCGCCCTAGGGCCCAAACTAAACTCCCGAGTACACTTTTCTGACTATCTCGACCCTTACGGACACGCTGGCACACTCGAAATGACCATACGAGCAACATATAATTTATTCACTTTATTTTATAATAATTTAGTCCCGACACGACACATGCACGTCCCGGCTTAATTTTTCATAATTGTCGTATTATTCACTCGCGACAATTTTTAATAAATTCAATCTCATGTATTACTTTACCCATCTAGTAATATTCAACATATAATTACTAACTCTCGTCACGCTAGTAATTAATTATTTAAAATAAAATCCGAATTAATATTAAATTAATTTATCTCAATTCAGTTTAATAAATCCCCAAATTAAAAGCCATAAAAATACGGGGTATTACATACTTCCCCCCTAATAACGGAATTTCGTCCCGTATTTAGAAAATAAGGCATACCTGGTAAAAACAAATTTGGGTATTTTTCACGCATATCTGCCTCGCGCTCCCAAGTGGATTCCTCCACATTATGATGCTCCCACTGGTCCCGTACAAGTGGAACTACCTTTGACCTCAATCTTCTCTCGCTATGGACTAGGATAGCCACTGGTCTCTCCTCGGACGAACTGTCGGGTTTTAAGTCAATCTCCTCTATCGCGATGTGAGTGTGGGCCATATCATCCCGAAGATATCTCCTCAACGAAGAAATGTGGAACACATCATGAATACGGTGCAAGTGCTCCAGCAATCCCAATTTGTATGCCACTGGTCCTATCCTCTCGATAATGGGAAATGGTCCTACGTTTTCGGAGATAACTTACCCTTCTTCCCGAATCTCATTACTCATTTCATAGGAGACACACGCAGTAATACTTAGTCCCCCACGCTAAACTCTCGAAAGGACCGCTTTGCATCAGCATAGCTTTTCTGCCTGTCTTGGGCTACTCAAATGCGACTCCTGATTAACTCAATCGTAGTTGATGTCTCCTGAATTACCTATGGTCCAAGCAACTTGTTGTCCCACACCTCTAGCCAACAAGTGGGAGAATGACACGGTCTTCCATATAACACCTCAAATGGGGCCATGTCGATCGTGAACAGATAGGAGGAGTTATTATAAGCGAACTCCACCAGTGGAAGATACGGCTCCCAAACCCCTCCAAAATCAAGGACACACATGCGTAGCATATCCTCCAGCATCTGATTAGTTTGCTTTGTTTGTCCATCCGTTTATGGGTGATAAGCTGAACTCAATCTCAACTTTGTACCCATGGCCTCATGAAATCTCTCCCAGAAGCGTGATAAAAAATCTTGTCTCTATCAGACACAATATCCAGGGGCACCCCATGTAGCCTAACTACCTCACCAATAAACAACTGTGCATACTGGCCCGTGGTGTAATCTATCCGCACTCGTGGAAAATGAGCTACCTTGGTCAATCGATCGACTATAACCCATATGGAATCGTGACCCCGCTGTGATGTAGGCAGTACGATGATGAAATCCATGGAAATGCTCTCCCATTTCCACGTAGGTATCTCCAGCAGCTGAAGTAATCCTGGCGGTCTCTGGTGGCCAACCTTTACCATCTGGTAGGTAGTACATTTGCACACGAACTCCGCAATGTCCTTCACTCCACTCTACCAGTACTGTCACCTCATATCCTGGTAAATTTTATCCCCTCCGGGATGTACCGAATATCTGGACCCGTGCGACCGCATCATTACTGCATGACGTAAGTCTTCTCCCTCTGGGACCACTAATCTCCCATTAAATCGCAAACCTCCATCATAACTCACTGAATAGGACTCATCACCCTCAGTTAATAGTCGTACAATCTGATCCTAACAAAACGTATTAGTTGCTGGGGCCTGGATCACCCTCATAATAATTTCTGGGATGACTGTCATCACTGATACAAAGGATCGGGCCACCGCGTCCTGATGTCCCAAATCTTTCCACTTCTCCTTCTATACTTCCACTACCTTACCTACTGGCCTACGGCTTCACGTATCAGCAACTATATCAGCCTTCCCCAGATGGTACTATATCTCAAACTAGTAGTCTTTCACAAACTCCAGCCACCTACGCTGACGCATGTTCAACTCCCGCTTAGTGAACAAGTATTGCAGTGACTTGTGGTCTGTGAACAAGCAAAACTTTGCCCCCAACAAGTAAAGCCTCCAAATACGCAATGTAAACACGGTTGTCACTAGATCCAGGTCGTGGGTGGGGTAATTTCATTTATGAGGCTTAAGCTTGCGGGAGGCATAAGCTATAGCCTACTCCTCCTACTGAAGTACTCCACCGAGTCCTTGTAGAGAGGCGTTAGTATACACCAGGTACTCCACTCCTGGCCTGGGTAAAGCAAGGACTGGTCCAAAGTCAACTTATCCTTTAGCTCATCAAAAGCCAATTGATAAGTGTCATCCCATACGTATGATACCCACTTGCGAGCCAGATTCGTTAATGGCCCTGCTATCTTTAAAAAGCCTCAAATGAACCGCCTGTAGTACCCGACTAACCCAAAGAAACTATGCACCTATGTCAGTGTCGTGAGCTGTCCCCACTCCCTCACTGCCAACACTTTGCTCGGGTCAACTGATATCCCCAATTTCGACACAACGTGCCCCAAAAAATTGTACCTCCCGTAACCAGAATCCGCACTTCTCATACTTAGCATACAGTTTATGCTCTCGTAGAGTCTAAAGCACCCGTCTCAAGTGTTCGGCATGCTCCTCCTTAGTCTGTGAATAAATTAGCGTGTCATCTATGAAAACAATGACAAATTGATCCAGGAACTCTCTGAATACTGGGTTCATCAAGTCCATAAATATGACTGGAGCATTTGTCAGCCCAAATGGCATGACTCTAAACTCATAGGACCCATATCTCATCAAGAAAGCAGTCTTCGACACATCCTACTACCTAATCTATAGCTGATGGTATCCCGATCTTAAATCTATCTTTAAAAAAAAGGCAGCTCCCCTTAGCTAGTTGAACAGGCCATCGATTCGGGGCAACGGATACTTATTCCGTATCGTGACCTTGTTCAACTCTCCATAGTCCATGCACAATATCAACGAACCATCTCTCTTTTTTACAAATAACACCGGAGAGCCCCAAGGTGAGGTGCTCCTACGAATAAAGCCTTTACCTAATAACTGCTCTATCTGATCCCGTAACTCCCTCATCTCCGTTGGATCCATATGGTACGGTGTACGTGCTATCAGCTAAGTGCCTGGCATCAAGTCTATGATAAAATCTATCTCTTGACTAGGAGGTTGGCCCGATATCTCCTGGAACACATTCAAAAACTCCCAAACAATTGGAATCGAATCCAGGGGAATCACAATCTCCTTAGAGGTCTCCTCATCTATGTAATACAAATGGGTGGAAGATCCTCCCTCTGGGCGAGGCATCGCCACCAAAAACATCTCCTGGCCAGGAATGGCAAAGATAATACTCCTACTAAAATAATTTATCATGGCTCTATACGCAACGAGCCAATCCATGCCAATAATGGTGTCCTGCTCATGCATATCTAAAACTAGCATGTCCGCATGTAAAATCAAGCTGCCACTCTCTATACCTACTCCCCGGCATATAAAGAAAATTAACGACCCATTTCCCAGTGGTGAATCTATGCATGTCACTGTACTCTCTACCGTGTCTAATAACCCCATGGCCCATGCGAAGCTAGTAGCTATAAAATAGTGCCACGCCCCAGTATCAAATAATACTCAACCCATAGTGCCATGGATAGGAAGCGTACTCTCTATCGCGGGTGGCGCCTGTAGTGCTGCTGGTGGGTGGACGTTATAGACACGTCTATACTGCAATTGCCCCTACTGGACGGGGGCTGCTGCAATGGCTAGTAGGGCTGGCATCTGAGTTGGGGCTGGGAGGGCAACTGGAAAGAGTGGCCTCTGCGGATCATAACAGGCACCCTGCTATTGCGGGGCCCTATCCCCCTCTGGGCAATCCTGATGCCTATGGACATTATTGCCACATCCAAAACACCTGCTCGTGAAGTTTCCTCCCCTTTGTCCCTACTGACCACGGCCCTGATGGTCTTTACCATCCCGCCACTGGCCCTACTAAAAATGTCGTTGGCCCTACTGGACATGTTGATTGGACTGGCCCTGCTGTCCCTATCTAAATCCCACATATCCCTACCTGGAATCATCGAATTAGAATCGCTTGGAAGGGTCTCCCTGATGGGAACTCTGTTCACTGTGATGGGTCTATCCTGGGCTACTGGTGCCCCACCAGTACCACTGCCCCCTATCCGGCCCTACTGGATGGACTCTCCTGCTCATTTGCTTCCCTGCTGATGGAATCAATAATCATGGCAATGTAATAGAGCAACGTTGAGTACATCAGTGTAGGTACCCAACGACAGATTACCTATGAGGTGCTGAAGAATCCTCCAGGCTAATCCGTCTAAGAATAGTAAAATCTTCTTCTCCTCAATGGATGCCTCATCCGGAACTATAATGAGAAGTCTCGTGAACTTCTCCTCATACTCAGCAACGGTCATACTCTCCTGCTTAAGATTTAGTAATCTATGCCTCATCTCAGTCTGCACGGAGGATGGGAAATATTTGCGGTCAAACCTCACCCAAAATGACTGAATTGACATGTTGTCCCTCCCTCCAAGGTGGTGGTGGACTCCCACCACTGCAAAACGTCCCCCACTAGCTTGAAGGATGCAAGTAACTGCCTCTACACGTACGTGAACTCATACATATGCAAATTCATCTGGATCTCCTTCTTCCATTAGCTGGCGATTATAATATCGGAACCACCCGAGAACTCTGGGGGATGGTCCTTCTGAAAGGCATCCCTGACTCTCTCCCATGCCGTGGGAAGCTGTGCTGGCACTGGTGCTACGGCCTGAACCTGGGGTGGATCCTGATGCACCACCGTTAATGTGATATTAACCGCCTGAGCAACTATGGCGGCTACTTCCGTTGCGTTCATCATCCTCTGAGCCAGAGCTGCTGGCTACTCGGGCTGGGCATTCCTGTCTTAGGGTGATCGTCTCGGAGGCATCAGAAACGAGAAGGAAGTTTATTAGTCTACAATTTATTATCAATCTCAAATAGATGAAGACGTAAATCGTATAAACAAGAATACAACAGTCCTAAAATAAGGCTCTATATCAAGGACGTTAAACTGAAAGCACAATAAGCCTTACAGATCCTAAAACACACTAGAACTTGATGCTCTGATACCACCTGTAACACCCCACCTAATTAAATACCGGGTGATCGTGCCTTTATTAAATTAAAAATCAAGGTGAACAGTGTGGTTCATTCTTAGCATCACTGTCAAAAACAATTTTCCATTTTAGTCACCCTAAATAATTAAGCTAAGTGTCAAAATAATTTAAATTATTTTATTTATTAAATTCCGTTATAAAAATCTTTTAAGTATAAACCAGTTTATGAATAACACAAATGATAAAGATAAAGATACCAATCATCTAAGGTAATAAAAACTTTGGAGGTAATATCTTATTGAAGATGGATATGGCTACGGCTTACGATAGAGTGTCTTGGTTGTTTCTTATTAAAGTTATGAGAAGGATGGGCTTCTGTGAAAGATGGTTGGATATGGTTTGGAGATTGTTATCCAATGCCTGGTTTACAGTCTTGATCAATGGAGAAAATGCAGGCTTCTTCAAATCTTCTAGAGGGTTAAGGCAAGGGGACCCTTTGTCCCCAAGCCTTTTCATCATAATAGATGATGCTCTCTCTAAAAACCTGGAAAAACTTATGTCTAATCCCTCTTATATGGGATACAAAATGCCACTTGGCAGCCCCTGTTTTAACCGTTTTTCTTTTGCAGATGATATCATCATATTTAGCTCAGGATTGAGGAGGGAAGCTAAGAAAATAATGAAGGTGTTAAGTCAATATGAACAGGTGTCAGGCCAACTCATTAATAGATCCAAAAGCTATTTACTGGTCTCCAAGAATCTAAGTTCTATAATGGTTAACAAACTGAAGGAAAGTACTGGAATGCAGGTTAAAGAAGACCCAATCACCTATCTAGGCTGCCCAATTTTCAATGGAAGAAAGAAGATCATTTTCTTTGAAGATTTGGTTCAAAAAATTAAGAGTAAAATTCAAGGCTGGAAGTCCAAATGTTTGAGTACAGGTGGTAAATTAGTCCTCCTCAAGTCAGTTCTTTCCTCCATCCCAATGTACCTGTTATCCGCTATTAGTCCTCCCAAGGCAATTTTCAAAAGAATAAACTCTCTTTTCTCAAAATTCTTTTGGAGTTCTAATTTTGGCGAACATAGGCATCAATGGTGTAGTTGGGATCAGATTGCAAAACCTATTAACGAAGGTGGATTGGGTATCAGACATCTTAATGATGTAAACTCAGCTCAAAGTATGAAGTTGTGGTGGCATTTTAGAAATCAAAACTCCCTGTGGTCAAAATTTATGCAAGCAGCCTACTGTAGAAAACATCACTCGACAGTTGCTCCAATGAGGGGGGGGGGAACATGGAATAGAATGTGTTCTATCAGAGACAAAGCAGAAGAGTATAAGATGTGGCTTATAGGGGAAGGTAATATTACTGTTATTAAAATAATTGGGGCATAGCTGATTGTAAGAATGCTACAGAAGTCGAAGCAGGTTTTTTAAAAGAATTTTGGTTTCCAGAAAGAAAATGGAATAAGGAAAAGGTTATGAATTTCTTCAAGCCAGACATTGTTGTCCAGATGCTAAATTATCATGAATTTTTCCCTAACATACCAGACACTCTGATCTGGAAGCCATCTACTTCTGGATCTTTTTCCACCTCTTCATCTTGGAGTCTAAGTAGAATTAGAGGAGTTTCAAGCATGAGCACAAAATTTATATGGCATAGTTCCCTCCCAGTGAAAATCTCAGTATTTATGTGGAAACTCATGAATAATCTGCTTCCTTCAGATGAGAAAATTAAATCTACTGGGATAAGAGGTCCCTCTAAATGCCAATGTTGCTCGCGACCGCAAGAAGAAATAACTGATCATATTTTCGAGAAGGGATACATAGCAGACTCAGTTTGGGATAATATTACTAAAGAATATGGCATTCAAAGAAGTAAAGGTGGCGGCTTTCGAAATCAATTATTTCAATGGTGGTTGTATGGGGTTAAATTAAACCATAGTGTCTCTATTATTGTCCCTGCCATAGTTTGTTGGTGCTTATGGTGTTTGAGAAATAAATGCAAGTACGATGAAGGCAGTCCTAGTGTGTCTACTGTTCTTTTTCAAATTCATCAATAGATTCAATCAATTTCAGCTCTAAAAATTTCAAATGCTCTCAATAAGAGGTTGCAGATCAAATGGGAATTTCCCCCATCAGGAGTTCTAAAGTTAAATATTGATGGAAGTTCTAGAGGGAATCCTGGCTTGGGAGGAGGTGGAGGTATTCTTAGAAATCATTTCGGGGATATGGTATGGGTTTTTAATTTTCATTTTGGAGAAGTTACAAATATGGAAGCAGAGGCTTTAGCGCTTTTGAAAGGTGTGGAGTTATATAATGATTTGTCAGATTATTATCTCATTATAGAAAGTGATTCAATAATCCTTTTAGATTGTCTTACTAGCAAAAGTTCTACCCCATGGAGAATTAAATGGCATGTTCACAAGATTCAGAGTATTCTAAAGGGATTAAAGTTCAAGATTGTTCACATCTACAGGGAGGTAAATCAAGTAGCATACTTCCTTGCAAAATTAGGCAGCTCTCAACTGTCAAACACTAGTTCTCATTCTTCAATTGACTTTCCTAAGGATCTAAAGGGTTTAATTAGAGTGGACAAATGGAGTTATCCTTCTTTTAGAAATGTGTAGAAGCCATTGGTGCAAAGTATTCCTTATAGGTTTCTTTAAGTTTGCTTTAGTTTCCTCGTTCATTTATTTCATTGTAAGGGTTTTATGCTATAAAGAACCTCATTTGCATTTTCAGTCATTTTTTTCTCTTGTTTCTTCCAAGGATGTAAGCTATTTAGAAGAGGCAAGTTCTACTACCCCTTATGAATAAATTGTAGTCATTGAAAAAAAAACGTGCCAACTATATTACTCAAATCCAAATAAATAACCACAACTACCAACAATGTGATAGATAAAATAATCCCAAATAAAAATAGAATACTGAAATAGTAGACGTATATGAAATCCCTATCAAGTCTAAACAAGAGTCTGGAAATGGGAGGCGCATGCCCTAACTAAAAGAACTAAATGGAAATCTGAGGAGCCAAAAAGAGGAAGCATCTACTGCAATGACCTGCAACTCCCACACAAGCTGCAGCACGTCCAATCCAAAGAAACTACACGTGATGCCCCTGTGGCTGGGCACCTGTAATATAAATATACACACAAGAGAGAAAGAAGAGAGATAACAAACGGGTCAGAGCCTGATAGAAAATATCTTTAAAAACGTTTTAGTAAATATTTAAAATGCTTACTAATTAATATAACACATATGTTAGTATGCGACACTCTCTTGAGAATTCGCACCTCTCATCTAGTGTGCATGCCTAATGTACTGCTAAAATAACTCATAAGTCTAACTCCACACCCCTCTCATAAGCTCTGATTCGCAAGATCACAAGTATTTAATGTAGAGCCTTATCACTGGATTTTTGTATTCCTCTACGTTTGCAACTTACGTTCTCTAGCAATTAAGTATAGTTGATGTGATTCATATACGAGTTCGGTTGGGCTTCATACACCAAAATTTATAAGACGACCAGCGAGGGCCGTAATAAGGACTACAGGAGGAGAAGCTCTACAGAAGACATAGAGTAATCATGGAATAGTGATTGCGACAAAAGTCATCATGAGTGTTATTCAAGCAAGTGATAATGGGAAAATCACTGGAAAGCAGTAACTTCCCCAAATATCGTCATAGTTAATGTTGGTACTATTTCAAAATCGCCTAGCCACGTTGGCACAAGGGTGAGGGAGTTGGAAGAACTATTTTAAAGAGCCAATTATAAAAATTCGTGGAAGAGAAAGTGTGATGGGCCAATAGAAATAGAAAATCCAAAGGCAACTATATAGGGTGAAGTGCAACAACACCCAGGATTTAATTTCGGGCAAATTTTTAGCTCATAGGAGCAGTATTAAGTGATGAGAGTTAGTCACCACATATAAAGAAGTATGTGTGAAATTCAATGACAAATTTGAGTATGGTTTAACCATGAAGTCTTCCATCTACTGTTCTAACTGAGATGCAAATAGAATTTCAAAACTTACCACAAGTGGGTTAGGTAGAGACCGATCGTGAGAGAAAGTTTGTTTTGCTTAACGAACTTCTTACCTGGTGAAAGGGCATAGAATAAAAAAAGTTTATAGTTGATAATTTACCCGTGAGTAGAATACCAACGTATGGATGAGAAATCCATCTAGGATGACTAATGTCAATGCGTCAAGGTTATACGTTCACAAGTTTATATCAGCACTTCCAAAAGAAGTGAGCTAGGAGGGTTAGAGAATCTAGCAAAAGAGCAAGATTAGACTTAACGGTGTTAGTAAAGCACTACATGAGATTATACCCAATAGGGAACCCATTTAGATGATTTTGATTGATTGAATTCCCATAAAATGATGGTGGAGCCAATTATGGCCATAGAGGCCAATAATAAGTTCCATAGGGCCGCCATAGCCGAAAGGACAACTGAAGTAACAATTGGACCCAAGACTACCAAGTCCGAGAGGAGGACAACCCGACATGGCCAGTGAGGCCAAAGATAGGGGATAGCACAGGAAGGTGTCCTAAGTATAGAGATTAGGGTCACGTGTGTTGAACTTGTTCACAGCAAGATAGTGAGACCAGTAAAAATGGGAACTGTGCCGGTGGAGCATAACAGCGGGAGGAGCAGGATTTTCGGTAAGGAAAATTGGGCTAAGAGAGTTAGGCTTGGGGTTACCAACCCAAGAGTGGTGGGTTTAAGTAAGACCAGTAAAGTCCGCATCATATCCATTCCTGAGGGCCGTTGGGACTAAATAGAAGGACAGAATAGGATAGCAGGGCTAGGGTCAGGGACATAGGCATTTATCTGATGGTTATTACATTGAGAAGAGATTTTTGGGTCGATGTTTCACTTAACAAAGTCTAGGCCATAATAAAAGAAGGAATTAACCAAAGCAAGGTATATGACAGCTACATGATAAGATCCTGGATGTACAACTGTTGTAACAGATCGAGGGTCAGTTCCGGTACGGGAGCACGTTTAGGGAATCGATGATCATGAGAGACAAATGTTAAAGAGAGGTAATATCTTTAGTTCACCCTTGTAAATTCGAGATTAGCTCAGGTGACATGTATATGTCACAAGGTAGGATTATTAACCCTAAAATTCGAGAGTGAATCGGGTTTAGTGGATGCGTTGGGAATATATGCATGGTTGTTACAAATATAGATATTGTTGGGTAACGGGGATCATTTTTGTGTCAACCGTAGGGGAGCGGGTGTGGGCACTGTAAGAATTTGATGTTTTAATTTTACTACTTTTGAGAGTTAGAAAAGTAATACTCTTTGTAACCATGTGTAGTGACTGGATACTGAAAGTTTGAGCAATAGTAGGTTGTGTGATAAGACTATCGTGATTGTTATTCCAAAGAAAGATTTATTATTTTAAGAGGCATAACCTGAAAGAGGGTCGAGCATACTTACATATATTGTATGTTACGTTATGATCAAATGTAAAGATCTATATCTTTAATGTTATATCTGGGTACGAAAATATTATAGACTTCAGTGAGTATGTTGTCTAGTTGTATTTGATCCTAGTGTGTAGGGACTTTTCACTGATGTGATTCAAGATGCTTTATGTTCTTTGTCGAGCAGAGAAACATAGCTCGTTATCTTTATAGCGGTAAGAACTTATGATAGTAAGAGCGTCATATTGTTTGTTGTCTTTAGTGGCATGAGAGTGGACAAGAAAACTTTTATGTCAGAAGACGGGGATTAGGGGGTATATATTATGGACGGAGGACCTAATGGATCTCGATGACCAGCAATGTTAAATAATAGTGTATCGGGAGGGTTCCTTGTTTGGATTTTTCTTTGCGAGACATCCCACGCATGAAACTTAGCGAACGTTGGAAGTCGGGAGAGGTTTGGTCTTTAGTACATGGGTTTAGCACCTTGGTTATTATACATATACATAAATATAACTGAGAGTTGATAGTTTTATTTTGATTTAAGGCCGGTAGAGCCGTATAATCCTGATGTGAAAACTAGTGAACATTTTCACCACGAATAAATGTGGTGGGGCAACCTAGAAAATGACGGAGTTACAACTAAGTGGGTAGTTGAGTATAACCTTACATAATAGTCAGGCAAGTATATTACGCTCAGTTGACTTGTGCTAAGGTGCACAGGACAGGACATAGGGTGTATGGGCGCCCTAGTTAGTTGAATGTTTTAGTATCATCCTCGAGGAGAAAACGTGGAAACTTATGAATGAAACGTAGATGCACAGGTAATATAGAAATGAGACTAAAATAAGATAAAGAGAATACATTTGCATTGAGAGCATGGCGTGTCACTAGAAACCGAAGAGTAAACAGAAAGGGGGTGATTAGAGTGTTAAAAAGTACAAAGAACGTACATTTTATTTTGGGGGATAATCAGAAACTACTCCGTGCAGAGTAATATGACGAGAATTACGTCATAACCAATCTAAGGTTTAAAAGCCTGACTTGGGTAGACGAGAAGTAATTAGGATGTCTTTTTTATAAAATATAGGAAGGTGGTGAGAGTATACCACTGTACACCAAGTTCGGAATCTAACATAAGTAGTCATGGGTGCTTAGGAATGTCTCCCATGGATATAGTTACGAGATTTAGCATCAAGAGAAATGGGGACCTAAGCAATATGGCATTTTCCAACACAGATGATAGAGCCAATAAAATATAGGCTCGTCTTTTTGAAGCATTATTAGTGGGTTCACGATAATACGATGTGCCATTGTATAGGCGATACTTAAAGAAATATATCAACATATAAGAGTGGAAATGACTCGTAGCTAATCTGAAGTAGTAAGGAGTGAACTTTAGCCAAAAAAAAGGTAGCACTGACATAAGTATAGTGGGAGCACCAAAATATTATTACGAATTAACTTTGAATATGTTCGGATGCGTTGAGTGTTAGAATTTGAAGTTTTAGTGCCAGGAAATTGTAACACCCCGTATTTTTGACGATTTAAATAATTATGTGATTAATTATTATTGTGGGAATAAGAATGCGATTAATTATTGTTGTTGGATTAATTAAATTAAAATGTGAGAAATTAATTTGTTATTAATCCGGATTAAAATAATTATTAACTAGTGTGTCGGGGGTTAATACTTATTGTTGAGAATTATTGAATATTACTGTGTGATATGTAATATGAAATTATAACATTTGATAAATTACTGGAAGTGAGAAATACGGCAGTTTGGTAATTTAAGTCTGACACGCGTGTGAGTCGTGCAGGGACTAATTGAATAGAATAAAAAGAGAAATTATTTTTATTAACTCGTATGGTCATTTCGAGTGCAACGTTGAGTCCGGAAGGGTCGAGATAGTCAAAATAGTATACCCGGGTGTTTAGTTTGGGTCCCGGGGTAATTTTAGGCCTAACCGGCGTCCCGAGAGGGCATTATGGTAAATTGTATTTTTTAGTGGAATTAATGGACGAAAGTTAAGAATTATTTTTATCAGCCTAAAGAAGTCCATTGGGTTGAGAGTTGTAAGAAAAGAACGGCCATAGAAAGTGTGGGGGAGAACCAAAACCCAAGAAGGAAGGCCAAATCATCCTCACCTTGCATAACCGTGACCACCAATGCGTAGATCGAGAAGAGAGGAACGCGTATATACAAACATCACCAACGGATCAGACCATCATATTCGAGGCAAGTGTTTATTACTTGATTTCTTTAGCAATAATCATACTCATGTTAGTGTAGGTGAATTCAATCCTTGATTTACATGTTAATTGGGTGAAAATTGGAGGTTAAATGATGATTATAGGTTGGGGTAATTAGTTTTTAATATTTTGTCATGAATGTAGAGGATGAACTACGAAATTGAATTATATATTGATGAACGAATCTGGGTTGATTAAGTTCTTTAATTGAAAATTTGGAAACTAGGGTTCATATGAATTGATTTGGGGATTTTATATAATTATGATGATTTATGACGAATTAATGATCCTAGGAGGTTAGGAATGATTTATAACCTGTTAGGGTTGATGGGTATTGATGATGAGGCATTGGGTGTTGAATCTTAGAGGTTTATAGGTTCATAAATGATAGAATAATGCAGAATTCTGGGAAAGAAGACGAACAGTGACATCTCGCGCGATCTCGCGTGAAGTCGTTCGAGCGAGATGGCATATCGTGCGAAGTCACTCGAACGACACGTGGAAGTCGTTAAAATGACAACCCTTCTGGTTCGAGCAACAGAGGGAACTTTTGGGGATTTTCTCAAAGTCCAGTTTTGAGATTGCAGTTTATTGGAGTGAGAGAAATTGCCAAATAGTAAATTCAAATAGGATAGAATTTCGGAAAAAGTATGGGAGAATTAATACTTTAATTATTTCGGTATAGAGAGAATGTACCTTGGAGATTACGAGAGAGATAGTAATCTAAATATTTATACTATACATAGTGATGAGGTTAAAATATGTATGAGGAGTATGTATATAGATTGGAGATATACCTATAAATTATAATAGGATGTGTGTATGCGTATTATGTGATATTATTGTTAAGAGCACTAATGGGTGATAACCCGGGGGTGCAAGAACATTATAATTAAGCGCACTAATGAGTGATAACTCAGGGGTGAAGAAACTCCATTGTTAAGTGTACTAATGGGTGATAACCCGGGGGTACAAGGATGACTATTGTTAGGTGCACTAATGGGTGATAACCCGGGGGTGTTGGATTATTATTGATAGGCGCATTAATGGGTGCTAATCCGGGGATGCAAGATTCTATTGTTAGGCGCACTAATGGGTGATAACCCGGGGGTACTGAATTTTTAATGATATGTTCATTAATGGGCGTTAACCCGGGGATGCAGGATGTTCTGGATAGGTGCACTAATGGGTCTTAGCCCGGGGTGCAGGATTAGTATATATATATATATATATATATATATATATATGTATAGGGATGATGTGACTATATATATATGAACTTGTGAATATTGCTACTGTGTGAAATTAGTATACTTGGTAAAAATAATAATCATTACATTGCACCAAGTGGTCTTAACCTAAGGGTGTAGGATTAGTGTATATATATAAGGATGATGAGACTATACATATGTGTGAGTGTACTTGGTTAACTTTCTACTTTATGAGAATAGTAGATAAAATGGAATTGAGAAATGAAATAATCTTATTAGATAAAAGATTAACCATTCATATGGTGAATAATGAAACTTAGTATGTGAGATAAACTATCTGAATAGCGTATTGTATGGGCGATACGAGAATACTACTAGTGAGCATAGTTAGTATTAGTATGGTTTCTGACTAGTTAGACTGGGAAGTATAATAGGGGGAGATTAGATGTACGTTAGGCATTCACAATAGACGAGAGGTGAGAAATTCATGTGAGAGTTCGATAACTAACATGCGTATAAGACTAATTTTAAGAACCAGTTTTAAATACTTGCTAAATCATTTTTACACATCAGGCTCTGACCCATTTCTTGTATTTCTTCTCTCTCTTGCTATATATATATATATGTATTATATCAGGTGCTCAACCACAGGCACACTGGATTTAGAGATTTGGATTGCTTAACGTGCTGCAACTGTTGTGGAAGCTGTAGGTCCTTGCAGTAGACGCATCTATCTCTTCCATTCAGTTTCATCTATACTTCTTATCTAGAGCATGGTACGCCCACTTCTAGTCTTTCATTAGAGTTATTGTATTTAGTTAGTTTATGGTTTAGAGCTTTGAACTGAGAGTTTTACTCAGTCTTATTTATTTCAGTACTTGATTCATGTTCAGTATTTATTTACATTTCGATGTGTGGTGAATGGTTTATATTTTGAAATTGAATGGAAATGGATTTACTTGGTTTTACTAATTGGAAATGTTTTGACACCTAGCTTAATTTTATATTAGGTGATTAATATGTTAAAAAGGTTTTCGACAATGATGCTAAGAATGAACCAACTAAATATCCTGTTTTGAATTGGTAGAGGACTGATCACCCTATATTTAATTGGGCGGGGTGTCACAGGTGGTATCAGAGCATCAGGTTCTAGTGTCCTTAGGATCTATGCGGCTTATTACGTTTCAGCGCATCGTTATTTGATGTAGAGCCTTATGATTGGATTGTTGTGTTCCCTTACGTATGCGACTTACGTTATCCTGCTACTAATTATAATGGATGTGAATAATTATATAAAATTATGTGTGATTCGAACACCGAACATTTTAGGACGACCAGCGTGGGTCGTAAGAAGAACTGCGGGAGATAGCTCAACAGAAGACATAAGAGCAATCGAGAAAGAGTGATCGGGACAAAAATCACCATGAGGATTACTTAAGCTATTGATAGTAAAATCGTCACTCGGGAACTGTGGGTTCCCAGGACACAGTCATAGATAACGGTGGAGTGATTTCAGGACCACCTAGTATAGTCGATAAAGGGGAAATCGGAGGAGCTCTTTTGAAAAACCCATCGGTGAAGATGTGGGGAAGAAAATGAGAGAGTGTAATAGACCAACGGAGGTAAAATTTCGAAGATAATTATGTAGAGCGGGGTGTGAAGACACTCAAAAATTAAATTTGGAGTTAAAAGTTATAGCTCTTAGGAGCATCCTTTAGTGATTAGGGACAATCACCATACATGAAGAAGTGTGTTTGAAATTTAGAGAGAAATTTAGGTACGATTTGATCGTGAGGTCTTCCATTCGATGTGGTAACAAAATGCGAGTGAAATTTTGATGTTTAGCACAATGGGTAAGATAGGAACCGATCGTGAGGGAAAGGTTAAATTGCATAATAAACTTCGTACCTGGCTGAGGGGCATAAATTATCCAAAGGGTCCATAGTTGACAAAGGACCCGTGAGTAGAATACGATCATGGATGAGAAATCCAACTAGGATGACTAATGTTGATGTCATCAAAGTTATACGATTATTAGTGATTACAGTCTTACCAGAAAAAGTGAGCAAAGAGGGTTAGAGAATCCGTCTGAAAGGCAGAACTGAACATAACGGTGTTAGTGAAACACCACCTGAGAGTGTGCCCAATAGGGAACTCATTTAGGTGATTTTGATTGATTAACTTCCTATAAAGAGACGATGAAGTCAGTCCGGGCCGCGGAGGCCAACCATAGTTTCGAAAGGCCAGCGTAGCTAGTAAGTTAAGACTACTCAGTCCGAGAGAAGGACATTTCAAAATGGTCAGTGGGACCAGTGACGGGGAAATGGTTCGTGAAGATTTCCTTATGTGAAGGAAGTAGAACTAAAAGTGTTGAAGGTGTCCAAAATTGAGAAGTGATACCGAAAAGATTAGAAATGGTAAATTGTGCCAACTAGGCATAACAACTGGAGGAGTGAGACTTCATATGAAAGAATTTGGGGTCAAGAGAATTAGCCCCAGGAAATTTATAACCTGAGAGTGATGGGTTCAGGCTGGACTAGTAGAGTCCTTGTTAATAGTAGCATACAGTATGTCAGGGTCTTCGGGGCCCGGGATGTAAACGGGAGTTCAATAAAGCTATAATTGAGGCCTAGAGAGTTTGGGTCAACGTTTCAATAATGGACGCGAAACTCACATAATGGAATAAATTGTCCATGATGAGATAGGATAACTATACGATGAAATCCTAGGATGTATGACGATTGCAAATGTTCATGGGTCGTGATGGCAACCACGTGCTGAGACCCTGTGATTTGGCGAGACTGGCGAGGTTTTGCTTCTTCCTTGTGAGTAAAGGATAGATTCTAGTGACAATGGTGTGCCACGACTTTTATGTAAATTGGAAACCCTAAACTTCGCGTGTGGGTCGAGTTTAGTGGGAACGTTAATTTTAACGGTCTTGTTACAAATGTATTTCTCGTTGATAGCAGGGCATTTTGATGATTGCCCGTGAGTGAACCGAGTGGGCCCTAAGAATATATTTTGTTGTTATAATTTACTATTGCATTGAGTCAGCTTTAGTAGAGTTTATTATGGTAATGTGGAATGATTAATTACCGTATGGTTAAATGATAGTAAAAATATAGTGTTATGACTGTCGTGTCGGATACTCCGGGAGGAGTGATCTTAGTTTTGTGTGGTGCCACCTGAAATAGGGTTGGGCCCAGATATGAGTACATATGAAACTTTCATGGTATTATAGACCTCAGCGAGTATAGTGTCTAATTATATGTGATTCCCGATCATAGGAATTTATTTGTCTGTTAAGACTTAGAATACATTGTGTTCTTATCAAGCGGTGAAATATAGCTCGTTATATATTTATAGCGCCAAGTACTTGGGATAGTGAGGGCGCCATGCTTCATGTTACATTTTTAGGGACATGAGAGTGGACGAGTAAACTTTTATGTCACAATACGTAGATTGTGGGAAAGTACATAGTATGTACTGAAGGCCTTACGAACCTCGACAACTGACTAGGTTAGATAGTAATGTATCGGGGGGTTCCTTATTTGGATTTAGCTTTATGAGACATCCCACGCATGAAACTAGCGAATGTCGAGAGTTGGAGAGAAGTTTGGTCGATAGTACATAAGTTTTGTATGTGGGTTATTATACCTATAAAGGAATATAATTGAGAGTTGATAATTCTTTTATGACTTGAGGCCAATAGAGTCGCCTAGTCTCAGTATCATTCTGAATAGAGCAATGATACCATTGAAGGATTAATTAAGTTTTGACTAGTGGGGTGGTTGAGTGTACCCCTACCACATCAGCATACCGAGTGTGCAAGAATTCAGGTAAGAAAATTTTATGTCATTTGTATAATGGTGCACGAGGCATGGGGTGTATGGGCGCCCTGGGTGATTGAATCAAACGGTGGATTATTATTATCTTGTGAATTCGATAACATGTAGTCGGGTAAGCCGAAGATTACTTCGTAAGATTTGTTAGAGACTTACGTTTCAAAAAGAACTGAGATTTTTAGAGCGGGAAAAGAGACTTGTGTCACACGATAGAGAAAGTCACACGTATCATGATTAGAAGTACATTCAAGAGAGTATAAAATGTATCAGGATACAAATAACAATGGTAATGGTTTTAATGTAGATTAACCTTCAAAGTTAGTCTTGCAGTGGGTCAGCTGACAGTTAGAAAAAAAGGGCGGACAATTCGAAACCAGTAGGGGCTCCTTCCACTAGATAATGGGAGAGTATCCCCAAGGATCTTCTCATGTAGCTGAGATAGTAAGATTATAGGTACTAAGATGCGATTGAGTACGGCCTAATACCCACAGGGGGATGGGAAGGACAAGCAGTCTAATCGGATGCGGGAGAGAAAATTTTCTGTGGACCCTGAGATATTAGGGGAAGACAGGAGGCAGTACCTTCCACTAGTGGAGTTTGTGTCCAAATAACTCCTATAAGTTCACGTTCGGGCAGAGTGCCAGTAAAAATATGGCATAGTAAACTCTGTTATTGTCCAACTTGAGAGTTAAAGGTGGGGGACCAGTTATGATTTCAAATGTCGGAGAAGGATCGATATTATCGTATATATTGTGTGTGAAATATATAATGCACAGCCAATTTACTTATATGAACGACACGAGACGAAGTCATATGTATCTGAAAGGAGGATAAATCTACTAAGGTGCAAATAATAGAAGACTAGATAGTGAATATCTAAAATATAGTAAGTAGTGAAACTTCAACTGTAAGGCTTGGGCAAGAGCCTATATCATAGGGTAACCTAGAGTTTAAAGCAAAGACATGTGAAGTGTTCATTATTAAGGGTATTCGATAGCGTACTATATGGGTGGTACGGAGTAGCTTACCTCTGAGCGTCGGGATGTGATGCGCAATATTTTTACAGCGTTATCTGAACCTGGTATACTTTTTCCGAATTTCAGGACAAAATTCCGTTGTAAGGGGGGAAGTATGTAACACCCCGTATTTTTGACGACTTAAATAATTATGTGACTAATTATTATTATGGGAATAAGAATGCGATTAATTATTGTTATTGGATTAATTAAATTAAAATGTGAGAAATTAATTTGTTATTAATCCGGATTAAAATAATTATTAACTAGCGTGCCAAGGGTTAATACTTATTGTTGAGAATTATTGAATATTACTGTGTGATATGTAATATAGAATTATAACATTTGATAAATTGTCGAAAGTGAGAAATACGACAGTTTGGTAATTTAAGTCTGACACGCGTGTGAGTCGTGTCGGGACTAATTGAATAGAATAAATAGAGAAATTATTTTTGGGTGTTTAGTTTGGGTCCCGGGGTAATTTTAGGCCTAACCGGCGTTCCGAGAGGGAATTATGGTAAATTGTATTTTTTAGTGGAATTAATGGACGAAAATTAAGAATTATTTTTATCAGCCTAAAGAAGTCCATTAGGGTTGAGAGTTGGAAAAGAAAAGAACGGCCATAGAAATTGTGGGGGAGAACCAAAACCCAAGAAGGAAGGCTAAATCATCCTCACCTCGCAAAACCGCGACCACCAACGCGTAGATCGAGAAGAGAGGAACGCGTATATACCAACATCACCAACGGATCAAACCGTCATATTCAAGGAAAATGTTTATTACTTGATTTCTTTAGCAATAATCATACTCATGTTAGTGTACGTGAATTCAATCCTTGATTTACATGTTAATTGGGTGAAAATTGGAGGTTAAATGATGATTAGAGGTTGGGGTAATTAGTTGTTAATATTTTGTCATGAATGTAGAGGATGAACTACGAAATTGAATTATATATTGATGAACGAATCTGGGTTGATTAGGTTCTTTAATTGAAAATTTGGAAACTAGGGTTCATATGAATTGATTTGGGGATTTTATATAATTATGATGATTTATGATGAATTAATGATCCTAGGAGGTCAGGAATGATTTATAACCTGTTAAGGTTGATGGGTATTGATGATGAGGCATTGGGTGTTGAATCTTAGAGGTCTATAAGTTCATAAATGGTGGAAAAACGTAGAATTTTGGGAAATAAGACAAACAGTGACATCTCGCGCGATCTCGCTCGAAGTCGCTCGAACGACACGTGGAAGTCGTTCAAACGACAACCCTTCTAGTTCGAGCGACAGAGGGAATTTTCTCAAAGTCCAGTTTTGAGATTGTCGGTTTATTGGAGTGAGAGAAATTTCCAAATAATAAATTCAAATAGGACAGAATTTCGGGAAAAGTATGGGAGAATTAATACTTTAATTATTTCGGTATAGAGAGAATGTACCTGGGAGATTATGAGAGAGAGAGATAGTAATCTAAATATTTATACTATACGTAGTGATGAGGTTAAAATACGTATGAGGAGTATGTATGTAGGTTGGAGAAATACCTATAAATTATAATAGGATGTGTGTATGCCTATTATGTGATATTATTGTTAAGAGCACTAATTGATGATAACCCGGGGGTGCAAGAACATTATAATTAAGCGCACTAATGAGTGATAACTCGGGGGTGCAGAAACTCTATTGTTAAGTGTACTAATGGGTGATAACCCGGGGGTACAAGGATGACTATTGTTAAGCGCACCAATGGGTGATAACCCGGGGGTGCTGGATTATTATTGATAGGCGCATTAATGGGTGCTAACCCGGGGATGCAAGATTCTATTGTTAGGCGCACTAATGGGTGATAACCCGGGGTCCTGAATTGTTAATGATAGGTGCATTAATGGGTGCTAACTTGGGGATGCAGGATGTTCTGGATAGGTGCACTAATGGGTCTTAGCCCGGGGGTGCAGGATTAGTATATATATATATATATATATATATATATATATATATATATATATATATATATATATCAACTTGTGAATATTGCTACTATGTGAAATTAGTAGACTTGGTAAAAATAATAATCATTACATTGCACTAAGTGGTCTTAACCTAAGGGTGCAGGATTAGTGTATATATATAGGGATGATGAGACTATACATATGTGTGAGTGTACTTGGTTAACTTTCTACTTTATGAGAATAGTAGATAAAATGGAATTGAGAAATGAAATAATCTTAGTGGATAAAATATTAACCATTCATATGGTGAATAATGAAACTTAGTATGTGAGATAAACTATTTGAATAGCGTATTGTATGGGCGATATGGGAATACTACTAGTGAGCATAGTTAGTATTCGTATGGTTTCTGACTAGTTAGACTGGGAAGTATAACTAGGGGGAGATTAGATGTACGTTAGACGTGCACAATAGACGAGAGGCGAGAAACTCATGCGAGAGTTCGATAACTAACATGCGTGTAAGACTTGTTTTAAGAACCAGTTTTAAATACTTGCTAAATCATTTTTACACATCGGGCTCAGACCCGTTTCTTGTATTTCTTCTCTCTTTTGCTATATATATATATATATATATATATATATATATATATATATATATATATATATATATATATATATGTATTATATCAGGTGCTCAGCCACGAGGACAGCGAATTTAGAGATTTGGATTGCTTGATGTGCTGCAGCTGTTGTGAAAGCTGTAGGTCCTTGCAGTAAATGCATCTATCTCTTCCATTCAGTTTCATCTAGACTTCTTATCTAGGGCATGGGTTTCCCACTTCTAGTATTTCATCAGAGTTATTTTATTTAGTTAGTTTATGGTTTGGATCTTTGAACTGAGAGTTTTAACTAGTCTTATTTATTTCAGTACTTGATTCATGTTCAGTATTTATTTACATTTCGATGTGTGGTGAATGGTTTATATTTTGAAATTTAATGGAAATGGATTTACTTGGTTTTACTAATTGGAAATGTTTTGGCACCTAGCTTAATTTTATATTAGGTAATTATTATGTTAAAAAGGTTTTCGACAGTGATGCTAAGAATGAACCAACTGAATATCATGTTTTGAATTGGTAGAGGACTGATCACCCTATATTTAATTGGGCGGGGTGTCACAGAAATATCGAAATTCCGGGGACGAGTCAAATATTGGAAGATAAACTATGAGTGTGTATATTTGACTTGAGCGGAGGTTGGGAGCAGTACCTTTCGCTGGTAAAGTTTTCGTATAACAACTCTTATCAGTTTACTATTGGCATGACTCCATTTGAGGCATTTTACGATAGGCCTTATCGTTCTCCTACTTGTTTGTTGGAGGCGAGGGACAACAAGCTACTCGAGCCAGAGATAATTCAGGATACGTCAACCAGGATTGAGATGATTAGGGATTGCATACGGGATGCTCAGGATAAATAAAAGAGCTACAACGATGCCAAGAGGTCCTTCAGGGAGTTCAGTGTGGGGGACCAGGTTTTACTGCGAGTATCTCCTATGAAGGGGATCATGTGATTTGAGAAGAAAAGAAAATTAGCGTCTGGGTACGTAGGGACATTTCCCATTATCAAGAGGATTGGATTGGTAGCATACAGACTTGGATTTTCGAAACACTTGCATCGTGTTCATGATGTATTCCACATCTCTTCGCTTAGACGGTATCTTCGAGATGAGTTAGCTCACACTCACATTGCGCTGGAGGAGGTTGACTTATAGCCTGATAGATCTTAAGAGGAGAGACTAGTGGCTACCTTAGACAATAGCGAGAGGAGATTACGGTAAAAAATAGTTCTATTAGTGCGTGTTCAGTGGTAGCGCCATAATGTTGAGGAGTATACTTGGGAGCGCGAGAATGAAATGCGCGAGAAATATCCAGAGTTATTTTTACCCGGTCTACTTTTATTTTTCAAATTTTGGGACGAAATTATGTTGTAAGGGGGGAAGTATGTAATACCCCGTATTTTTAATGATTTTTAAATATGGGATTAATTAATTTAATATGAGAAAGTATTGGTAATTAATCAGGATTAAAATAAATATTAACTAGTGAGATAAGGGTTAGTATTTATTGATGTGAATTAAATTAAATATTACTGAACAAATGAAGAAATACGTGATTATGAATTATAGAAACTGTCGCAAGTAAAATATATAACAATTATGGAAATTGAGTCGAGGACGCGCATGTAAGTGGCGTCGAGACTAATTTATTGAAACATAAAGTAAATTATTTTTAAGTCATCCAAATAGTCATTTCGAGTATGCTAAAGTGTCCGCAAGGGTTGAGATATTCATAAACGTCTACCCGAGGGTTTAGGTTGGGTTTCAGGGTATTTTTTGGCTAACCCGGCATCCCAAAAGGGTATTATGGTCATGTGTAATTTAGGTGAATAGTAACCTATGAATTTTGCTAAGTTTATATATTGGTTATTTGGGAGAAATGAGGGCTAGTATTCAAAAACTCAAAGGAAAAGTCACAGTGGGAGAGGGAAAGCCAAAAGCCAAGAGTCTAGACCAAGAAACACAGTTGTGAGCCACCATCATCGCCGGATTATTGATCGAAAAAGGTGAAACCAAATTCGAAAGTTCTTCTTCAAAAGATCGGACTTACAAATCATAGGCAATTGTTTATTTTGCCAAACTTGTGAATCGATATATCATCCATGCTAGATTAGGATTATTTTTCTAAAAATTATGAAATTTAGAATTTGAGATTTGAGATACAATTCATGTTCACATGTAGAATTGATGTAACAACTGATCCTTGAGTTATATAGGTTATTCATGATTATATATATCACGAAATTATGTTAATAATTGATGATCAAATCTGGGCTCTAAGTATAGTTCTTGAATAAGTTGATGAACAAGGGTTTCAATGAAATTACCTTGATTAAATACATATACTTGATGTTAATTGTGATTCTTGGACGTTAGAATTCATGTAATTATGTTAGTATAACATCTAGTATGAATTATTGGGAGTATAGGGTGTTAGAATGATGATTTTGATGATGAATATTGAGGAAACCCGTAAGAACAAATTCTGCAGATTTTTGAGACCTGTAGAGGTGAATCGATTCGGACCAAGCCGAATTGATTCAGCAAGGTGACTCTATTCGGACAACGCCGAATAGATTCGGCTGCCCAGTTTGGGAGAAATTTTCCTTTCTTGTTGAGAAGATTTTGGGGAAACATTCGGGATTTAAAAGTGGGATATATTTCTAAACAAAATGGGAATATAATGGGACACCAGTAGGCCTATATGGAGTTTTGAACTTGGGTCCGAGAAAGGGAACTAAGGGCTAAACTTAATTAGTATTAGTCGGGGAAAATACTTACTTTAGAGAAGAATTCGGGACTCAGAGATTTAAGATAAATGATGATTTAGACCAGTAGGGTATAGGTACTTTACCTACTGTTATGATGTGTAAACTTAAGGCTACCCTTCGAGAGATGAGAAATATTCGGTAGCGTTTGATAATGAATAAAGTTATAAATACGTAAATTATTCGGGATAAAAATATACTACGTATGAGCATATGAAATAAATTTATAGGTAGTGTGACACTACACCAAATCTGTCGAATTGTCATTGACCTTGACAAGTTGTACTTGTCAAGGTCAATAACCGTGACAATTCTGGGGGTGAAAACTTTTTTTGTCATGGACTTGTCACGGTCATTGACTGTGACAAGTTCATAAGAGTTGTCATGGTCATGTCACGGTCCTTGATCGTGATAAGTTTTGTCACGGTTAAGGACCGTGACAAACCCCTAACATTTAATAAAAAAATTATCACGATCAATGATCGTGATAATTCTGGGCAAAATTGAAAAAAAATCTGTTGGGCGGTATGGCCACTGCCACTGCCCAGCAGTATATTTGTACCCGTTATAGCAACGTTGTACCTGTTCAAACATTATATATCCAAATAAAATAGAGATAGTGCAAATATACATTGAAAATAGAGACAATATTCATCACGATATAATCCAAATATAATTCAAATGTACCAACTTAAAAACAATTCAAATGTACCAACTTAAAAACAATACAATTCAATTCAAATAATGTCACTACATGTCTTGGGTAAGGTTAACTCTGAGGAGGTGAGTAGGCCACACGATATACGAATTGAA
Source organism: Sambucus nigra (assembly GCA_949130495.1). NCBI lineage: Eukaryota > Viridiplantae > Streptophyta > Magnoliopsida > Dipsacales > Adoxaceae > Sambucus > Sambucus nigra. The sequence continues at coordinate 459,526,216 of OX422217.1, forward strand.
ACACCCACTGATATACATCGTGTCGCATTGTTTGCGCAACCACAATGGGGAGTTCTCCTTCCCGGGTATCACATGCGTAATGAGCACCTCAAACTCGATGTCTTGAAGCTCACGTCCATGAACTAGTCCACCCTGGACGATATTCGGGTCCCTCAACCCCCACCCTATCCGCTGGCCATCAAATACGTCCAGTATAAACACGCTTGGCCAACCAAGTGTCGACATCGGTCCGTCGAAGGGAGCCAAATAGGGAAGTGGATCATCAAAGTCCGCACGTGTCGGCGATGAAGCAGCGAGGTCCACATCCTCGTCATCCTACACCTCATCCTCCCTCACCTCCTCCTCCACCACCTTCTCCTTCCCTTTCCTGTTGCATTTTTCTCCCAATGAACTCTTCATAAATGAGAACATATCTTGGACCGTCGCCTCCAAACGAGACAGCTTCGCTTTATGCGAGTCCACCGTTTGAGCCAACCCGGTGTCGCTCGTCTCCAATCCGATGATCCTAGATTTAGCCACCCGCGAGCTCACCCCCTTGTCATCCCCTTGCGATCAGATCCAAGCACTTGACTGAGTGCGTCTATGAACAAAGATGCCTTGTCGGCATCAGATTGCGACTCATGCACTTCCTTAAGTTTTGCCTGAAACGACAAAAAGTACATGATTAGTAAAATAAGTAAATTAAAAAATTATAACGTAATTAACAAAAAGCAAACTGTCGGATAACTTACAATCGTGGCCGCGATTCTCGGGGACACCTCCTTGTCCTTCCTCTTCTTCGTCCGAAGAGCCACATAAGTATCGAGCCTATGTGGCCTACCCCCAGGGCCACTCCCTGTCCCCTAAAATAAAGTAAAATTAGTATCGATCCCGCAAAGTAAAATAATCCAGAATAATATATTTTTGTAGTTATAGAAAAATTAAATCTTACCATCATCGTATGCTCCACCTCGGCATAAGACGTCCGACCAGAGTAGTGCACGTCCGTCTTTTTTTCCCGAATCCCCCCCCCCCCGATTGGCGAGATGCCAATTGTCGCTCCCCGATCTCATTGTCAACGAACTGTTGCCATTTTTCCAATGAGATCGGCTCATTCGACGGGACGAATTCACGCATTTGGATAATGGACTCTCGTGTGTTCCCAAAGTACCGCGTCCGCATATTTTTCTTCCACGTCTCGTGCTGCTCCCTCAACTGCTCCAAAACGAAATCGCGTATCTTGGGATCCAGGCTGAATTGTTCCTGTCCAACAAATACAATGTTAGTTTCGAATAAATATAAACACAAATATAAAATGAAATCAAAATCGAAATAAAAATCAAAATTTTCATATAAATATAAATATAAATACATTATCTGTAGTGCCACCCAAACAGCTAACTTGAGCTCATATGGCACCTCCTTCCAACTAATGTACCCCGGACTGATGATCGTCTTTACCAGATCGAGGGATCTCGCTAATAGCCCCGACCTGTTCTCGATGGCCATCCCCAACATAACCATGAACACTGTTCGATTTACCCTCTCTTTCCCTTATGACACACCGCCTAATTAAATACCGGCTGATCAGTCCTTTATCAAATTATAATAAAGGTGAACAGTTGGTTAATTCTTAGCATCACTGTCGCAAAATAAACTTTCCAATTAAAACACCCTAAATAATTAAGCTAAGATTCAAAACCATTTAAAACATTATTTCCATTTTATTAAATCCAATTATGAAAACCTTTACTAAGTAATAGTTTGAGAATCACACAATTATTAAGACTGGAAATAAACACCCATGAATTTAACTATTCAGATAAACCAATACCAACTTTCAAACCACAAAGGAAAACCATCCTGACAGTAATCAAATCCCAAAGAGTAAAAGATACTAAAGATAAATGAACATAATATCTGACAAGTCCAACGGAATAAGGAAAAATAAGAACTAAAATAAGAGTGGAATCAACAACAAGGTTGTCTAAGCAAATGGCCTGCAACTCCCACATAAACTGCAGCACGTCCAGTCCAAAGAACCTAAGCATGATGCCCCTGTGATTGGGCACCTGTAATATATACATATATATATACAAGAGAGAAAATATGACAAGAGACGGGTCAGAGCTCGAATGTAAAACAGTTTAAATTTAGTTTAGCAAGTATTTAAAATGCTTACCGGCTAATGCAACAATCATGTTAGTATGCGACACTCTCTTGAGAAATTCTCACCTCTCACCTAGTGTGCACGCTTACCGCACTATTAACCCCGAAAGTTCATGTTAATGTAAATCTCCCATAAGGTACCATGTTGACAATTTATATGGCTAAGATAATTATTTTCTGAGAATAAGGTTCGCACAACTATCTCATTTCATTTGAAAAATATACCAGTGTTGTCACAAGATTTCCAAACATTTATATTAAAGTCGGAGTATTGATTCGTTACTGAGCTACTTTTTATACACAGATGTAAGTTCCTAGTTTCATGTCTCTCTCTCTCTCTCTCTCTCTCTCTCTCTCTCTCTCTATATATATATATATATATATATATATATATTAAATCACTCATATAATATATATACTATCGGCAGCCCACATAAACTTTATTGTGTTGGCACACTCTGCTACCAAGTCCCCGTATCACACGTACTAAGGGAAATACTAGTTCGGAATCACTCTCGAACTGTATTAACACAAAACACATAAAAATGGAGGCGAAGTATAGTTCCAAGTCACTAAGAGGTCAGCACATACCCTCACGTCTCTTAGGACCGTCTGACTATCAATCAGATAGCCTGTATCAAGGATTTCTATGTTCCAGGGTACAAGTCAATATCCCCCATAAAGGTCCCATCGAGATAACACTGTCCCGGCGCGGTAACCTCCGTGATAGCAAGTAGCGCGGGCATGATTTTTCACATATATAATATATGCATAAATACACAGTCATATATATATATATATATATATATATATATTACTATCCCCATTTCTAAATTAGGTACACCCACGACCCATAATTATGAGTATTTGTTTTTAGTACACTATACTCGATTATCCCGTATAACGGGCTCGTCTTTTTATTCTTAATTGTAGATTATTTCATATTTACTTCATATCACACGTAGTATTCTATCTTCCTATGTATAATTTCAGTCGGTACCCTTTTATCTTCTAACGTAACTTCCTTACGACTCTCACTCCTTTAGTTACACGTTCCATTAATTTGCTATGTGTATATTACTCCCCGTTAACCCTAACTTCGTCTTACATTAAATACTCACTTTTTACTAAGTCCTACTGATCCTCTTTATGTTCCAAAATGTTCTAACAATAACGCTCAAAGGTTACTACTCATTTTAATCGGAATAAACTATTATAAGAGGAATATGAGTTTTCCAAGAGGGGTCGATCGATCGAAGGAAGGGGGTCGATCGATCGATCAAGCAGTTATGGCGAAACTGCAGAAAACCCAGTTACGAAAATCATTCTCCAAACTCAACCAAATCATCATATTTATCTCCCAAACTCCCAACAATTAATACTACAAGTGTTAAATATCCAAACACATAATTTTCTACGTAAAACATATGGGTTTTCATCAATTATGACAATTAAAAGGGTAAAAACTATATAAACCTCAAGAACCCTAATCTTTTCTTTAACTTTCAATTCTTCCACTTCTTTTTCCAGATTTTCTACTCCGAACTCAATGAAAATTCATGATTTATTCTCTACATGTGAATTAGAATTCCAGAATATGATTATTACCTCTACAACATGCAAATTCGAGTCTCTAATATATGCTTTCTTTCATGAAACTAGTTCTAATCAACCTTAGACTAACGTAATTGAATCATTAACTAAAAATAAATCAAGATAGATACTTTCTTGGAAATTTTGTTTCTGATTTGTGGAAGAAGGTGGTGTGGTTGTGTTCCTCGTCGCGCGATCAACAATTTGGCGGTGACGGCGGTGCAAACGGCGGAGTTTTTTACCTATAACTCCTTGGAAAGCTTCTCCACTTCTTCTCCAATGGACATAATTTGGTTTTACTTATGTTAACCCTAGATGACAACCCCTAACATCTGATATATCCCTGGTAAATTGGTGGGTTTAATTACCAAAAAATATGAAATGTCCAAAATGCCCTCCCGGGATGCTAATTAGGCCTAAAAACGTCCCAAGACCCAAACTAAACCCCGGGTACATTATTTTGACTATCTCGACCCTTCCGGACACATTGGCGCACTCAAAACGACCATAAGAGTGACTTATAATTTATTCTCTTTTAATAATAATAATTTAGTCCCGACACGACACAGGCGCGTCCTGACTTAATTTCCATAATTATCATATTATTCCCTAGTGAGAATTTTAATAAATTCAATCCTACATATTACTCTACTCAATAAGTAATATTTAACAAATCAATAATTTTTCAATAATTACTAACTCTCGTCACGCTAGTAACATTTAAAACAAATTTTCGGATTAATATTAAATTAATTTATCTCAATTAAATTTAATAAATCCCTAAATTTAAAAGCCATAAAACTATGAGGTATTACATACTTCCCCCCTAATAACGGAATTTCATCCCAAAATTCGAAAAATAAGGCCTATCTTGTATCGTCTGTAACAAGGTATAAAGCATCTAATTCCCACAACATCGAAAGAGAACTACAAATCTCAATCTCATCAATTTAATATAATAAAATTCTCTTGAATAAATATAACTAAAGTAAATTTCCAATGCTCTATACAACAAAATAAATAAATACAAGTCGTCTCACCTTGTATTAAAATTTTTAGATACCTTATCAGTAGGCAAACTATCTACATAGTAAAGCGCTCAATCACTATAGCCCCGGCCTCACAGCAAGCTTGTTTAACACTCTCATTAAAGACACTTCTCATTGTGCTTTTTACTAACAACAATTGCATACGACATGCCAATACATTATTAATTCATTATTATTTCAATATCATTGGGAGGCCGCACCTCACTACCTAACACAAAACTCCCATTCTGAGAGAAACCGTACGAGCATCTGACCACTTATAATCGCCTAAAACAGTCGTGGAATTCCACCATAGTCGTCAAACTCTAACTCACCCAATCCAAAATTCTGATTATCCGCCCATCTCTTAACATTCAGAATAAGAAAGTTAAGGTTTTTCCCCATACCAAATCCTCAATAAGCATCTGTTCACAATACACAGGTACGAGTGCTCCCACATAACCCTACCCTTAGGTAATATCCTCCTCCAATTACCGTACTATACTCCACTTGCTAGCTATAACCATTGTGGAAAATAAATGATCACAATGAACCCAAAATTACTTTCACACTGCTCCACTAATGGTCAATCACCGCTTGCGTACTCCCCGAATTATGGGTGATACAACCTGCTCAAAACGAAATGATATCCCCGCTGCTTCCTGAAATCCCGTATTGAAGGTGGGATTCAAAAAAACTTATCCTAATTTAGAAAAATACTGTGTAGGACCACATACCGACGTGATTCTCCCTCTCAAAGGAAGACTGCGGCACACTAGCTAATATTGTAACTCACCCCAAAGGAATGTCAATCACATCCTTCTTGGCCATCTTGTTCCACACGTTCAAGGGAACTCTTGATCTTACCTTGAGGTTGTCAACTTATCCAAGAAACTTTACCGACTTTACCGGCCCCTTCCATTATAGGAATTGTTGATAGCCCCAAAATTCTTTGGTTGTTCCTCTTGTTCCAACAGATTTCAATTTATGAGTAGTGTCCGCGGAGACAACTCAATATGTCCCGCTCTACATCGACTTCTATTTGAAATGTATCACATTAAGTGACACTTAATACTCCCCTTATTTCCTTTGCGTATACTGAAAGTTCCGATCTGCGCACTTTTCTCCACGATGTGCACTTCTGGACCTTTTATACCATACTAACATCTTCACTCTTTGTATGCGTCAGTCGCTCTCAACATTGGACTAATTTTAACTCGGCTCTAAGTGTTCTCCATAATTCTTTGGATTCTACCCTTCTCAAGGAATAACCCTTTTTAAATGGCTTCCCACAGCCTTCTAACCAGATTCGGTGTGCTACTCTGAATACAAATATATGGATTTATCATCTTTCACATGGCGCTCATTCCACCCTACCACTTCCACTTCATTATGTTAATCCCACAAACATTTATTCCACACGTCTATTCCCACATCCCCATAACTCGGAAGATCTTAACATCAGTTAACCCGCATGCCCACACACCCTATAAACCGTGCATACTACCGTAAGCATCACATACGCTTCACACATAACACCCAGCTCTTTCTTTTCCTTGTGCTCACGACGTGCTTACAACACTCGGGTACTTTCAATTACATTAGAAATTGAAATTTTAAATCCTTTTTATCATCGTTCCACCCCTCAACTCGTGGTGATAAGATAAAACTTTCAATGCTTTCTTACTGCCCAACCGGCTCCACTGGCCTTAATTCATAATTCATCTTCCAATTTACAGATATAATTACCTATTCCTATTATGACCGAGGTACTAAACTTATAGACTAATGACCAAACATCTTCCTACTTCCAACCTTACGCTAATTTTCATGTGTGGGATGTCTCGCAATGCGAAATCGAAACAAGGACCCCCCCCCCCCGATACACTACTACCTAGCATTGTCGGTTATCGAAATCCGTTAGGCCATCCATCCATAGCATGTACCCCTTTATTTTGTCTTTTGACAGAAAAGTTACATCTCTTCCCGTAATCACACTTAACAAAGAATATTTCATCAATTGCACTATTGTTCAGCATTGGCAGTAATCACATTCCATAAACCTCGAATACATACCATCGAGATTCTCGAAATCCTGTTCCCAAACATATGGTATAACTCTTAACTCTCACATCTCTAAAGGATAGATATATCAATGCGCTCTTCCTATCACCAAGTCTAGAGTGCTAAACATAACAATGAGTTAAATCTTTTCTCTCAACAGTAATCCCAATACATATTGAATCATAATAGCAAAGTCCCTACACACTAAGATCGAATATCTCAAGCCCACTATCCCCTCTGAAGTTTTTAGAATAGAAAATATAAGTGCGAGTTCGGCCCTCTCGCAGGTGAGGCCTCGCCAGGACAAAACATGTTGCACTAATGCAACCATTCCGATAGCCTTGCAATAACTGCCTACTATCATACTACCCATTACTATAAAGTTGTAACCAAGAAAATATCATACTCGTTCATCACATCACTAAAACAAGTAATCTTAATAAAGTATATAACACTATTAATACACCCATTTATCCTCCGCGGATAGCACTAAGTATAATCCCGCTACACTAGGGAAAATATTCACATAATAATGATGTTTATAGTTATACGCACTAACTCGTCTCACGTGCTAATCTAGTAATGAACAAAATATAGTGACTCGCTCGTGTCACATAAAACACGCCTCATCCTCTGAGGATAAAACTCCCAATCCTACGTTGCCAATCGTCTTGACTGCACAAATGTCCCCCGAACGTAACACGCCTGTCCAAACCAAAACAAAAACTACTTTAATTGTTGTCCTTTACTAGGCATCCTACTCTTGTCCCTTTACTCACTTCGGAAAATGTTAACGCATGTGAATCACTTTCCACAAAATACCTCTACACATGATCCACTTATCACCTGTCATACTAACCATATTAGGATTGTCCTTCTCGGATTTTGGTACGCTCAATTCCTGGTGGCTACCCCCGTTGTTCCCTTAGTTTTGTTGGCCCTAAGGAACGTGCTACTGGATTCAATAACCCTTACTGAATTCACCATCGCTTGGTAAGAATTTAGATATCCGAATCATTTAAATGAGTCCCCCGATGGGTCTCCCCCTTGCGGTGTTTTACTAACTACTTTTCATCTAGACTCACTTTCCAATAAGCCTTCGATTATTTTAGCTCCCTTCATAAGAGCGTTAACATCTCTTCGGACGATGCGTGACATTGTTACCATATGAATCAACTGTCCAACAGACTTCTCTTTAAGTGTTGTCAATATTTCCTCACGAGTCAATTTCCAACTCGAAATGGTATCCACTCCCGCTGATACAAAATTTGCTAAAAGTCTAAATACATTTACAAATGGACCCCTGTCCGACCCTTTCGTAATGGGTTCAGCACGATGTTCATATCTTATCCTGAACAACTGATGAAAGAATGTGTTGTTAAACTGTACCTAAGGTCCTTTCATTGATGCAACATTTCACCACTAACGGTGGTGGTTGACTCCCACTATTGTAACGTTTCTTCCCTGAGTCAAGAAAAATTTTACCCCAAATTTTCACTTCTAGTTAACCACACTCCACTATATTTCCAAGCCTTTGAATATATTACCTTCGTTGGGTAACACATACAATTCCCACATGTCTATAATTTCCGCTGATGACTCTCCTCAATTAGACCTTTCGAGCCTCTCACAAGCACACCACGTTGGGTGGGTCAAATTTGTCCTCACTTTTTACTATAGCAGCACTTGAAATTTGTAGGTTGTGTCTTAGCTGTCTTTACAGTCCTGGACTCTCGTTCTTAATAGGGGTGACCTTGACTACGGTTATCATCCTCGAATATACTGTACAACCTCGACTGAGCCCTGCCTCCTGATGTCCGTCTAATGTCCCTCGTCCAACATCCTTCATTGCTCATCACATTCACACGTCCAAACGCAATTAGAATTCACTAATATACATACGTTATAGCTGGAGAACAGACTCTCACCATAGAAACCAACAATCCTAAACATAGGGCTCTATATCAAATAAAGTGGCGCTGGAAGCATAATAAGTCGCACAGATCCTAAAGGACACTAGAACCTGATGCTCTGATATCACCTGTGACACCCGCCTAATTAAATATCGGGTGATCAGTCCTTTATCAAATTATAATCAAGGTGAACGGTTGGTTAATTCTTAGCATCACTGTCGCAAAATAAACTTTCCAATTTAAACACCCTAAATAATTAAGCTAAGTGTCAAAACCATTTAAAACATTATTTCCATTTTATTAAATCCAATTATGAAAACCTTTACTAAGTAACAGTTTAAGAATCACACAATTATTAAGACTGGAAATAAACACCCATGAATTTAACCATTCCGATAAACTAATACCAACTTTCAAACCACAAAGGAAAACCATCCCGACAGTAATCAAATCCCATAGAGTAAAAGATACTAAAGATAAATGAACATAATCTCTGACAAGTCCAACGGAATAAGGAAATGGGCGACACATGCCCAACTAATTAGAACTAAAATAAGAGTGGAATCAACAACGAGGTCGTCTAAGCAAATGGCCTACAACTCCCACATAAGCTGCAGCACGTCCAGTCCAAAGAACTTGAGCATGACGCCCCTATGGCTCGGCACCTGTAATATATACATATATATATATACAAGAGAGAAAAGATGACAAGAGACGGGTCAGAGCCCGATTGTAAAACAGTTTAAATTTAGTTTAGCAAGTATTTAAAATGCTTACCGGCTAATGCAACAATCATGTTAGTATACGACACTCTCTTGAAAAATTCTCACCTCTCACCTAGTGTGCACGCCTACCGAACTATTAACCCTGAACGTTCATTTTAATGTAAATTTCCCATAAGGTTTTATGTTGACAATTTATATGGCTAAGATAATTACTTTCTGAGTATAAGGTTCGCACAGCTATCTCATTTCATTTGAAAAATATACCAGTATTGTCACAAGATTTCCAAACATTTATATTAAAGTCGGAGTATTGATTCGTTACTGAACTACTTTTTACACACAGCTGTAAGTTCCCAGTTTCATGTCTATGGATAGATAGATAGATAGATAGATAGATAGATAGATAGATAGATAGATAGATAGATAGATAGATAGATAGATAGATAGATAGATAGATAGATAGATAGATAGATAGATAGATAGATAGATAGATAGATAGATAGATAGATAGATAGATAGATAGATAGATAGATGGATTAAATCACTCATATAATATATATACTATCGGCACCCCACATAAACTTTATGGTGTTGGCATACTCTGCTATCAAGTCCCCATATTACACGTACTAAGGGAAATACTAGTTCGGAATCACTCTCGAACTGTATTAACACAAAACACATACAAATGGAGGCGAAGCATAGTTCCAAGTCACTAAGAGGTCATCACATACCCTCACGTCTCTTAGGACCGTCTGACTATCAATCAGATAGCCTGTACCAGGGATTTCTATGTTCTAGGATACAAGTCAATATCCCCCATAAAGGTCCCATCGAGATAAGATCGTCCCGGCGCGGTAACCTCCGTGATAGCAAGTAGCGCGGGCATGATTTTTCACATATATAATATATGCATAAACACACAGTCATATATATATATATATATATATATATATATATATATATATATATATTACTATCCCCATTTCTAAATTAGGTACACCCACGACCCATAATTATGATTATTCGTTCTTAGTACACTATACTCGATTATCCCATATAACGGGCTCATCTTTTTATTCTTAATTATAGATTATTCCATACTTACTTCATATCACTCATAGTATTCTATCTCCCGATGTATAATTCCAGTAGGTACTCTCTTATCTTCTAACGTAACTTCCTTACGAGTCTCACTCCTTTAGTTACACGTTCCATTAATTTCCTATGTGTATATTACTCCCCGTTAACCCTAACTTCGTCTTACATTAAATACTCACTTTTTACTAAGTCCTACTGATCCTCTTTATGTTTCAAAATGTTCTAACAATAACGCTCAAAGGTTACTACTCGTTTTAATCGGAATAAACTATTATAAGAGGAATATGAGTTTTCCAAGAGGGGTCGATCGATCGATGGAAGGGGGTCGATCGATCGATCAAGCAGTTATGGCGAAACTGCAGAAAACCCAGTTACGGAAATCATTCTCCAAACTCAACCAAATCAACATATTTATCTCCCAAACTCCCAACAATTTATACTACAAGTGTTATATACCCAAACACATAATTTTCTACGTAAAACATATGGGTTTTCATCAATTATGACAATTAAAAGGGCAAAAACTATATAAACCTCAAGAACCCTAATCTTTTCTTTAACTTGCAATTCTTCCACTTAGTTTCCCAGATTTTCTACTCCTAACTCAATGAAAATTCATGGTTTATTCTCTATATGTGAATTAGAATTCCAGAATATGATTATTACCTCTACAACATGCGAATTCTAGTATCTAATATATGCTTTCTTTAATGAAACTAGTTTTAATAAACCCTGGACTAACGTAATTAAAGCATTAACTAAAATAAAGCAAGATAGATACTTGCCTGGAAATTTTGTTTCTGATTTGTGGAAGAAGGTGGTGTGGTTGTGTTCCTCGTCGCGCGATCTACAATTTGGCGGTGACGGCGGTGCAAACGATGGAGTTTTTTGGCCTATAACTCCTTGGAAAGCTTCTCCACTTCTTCTCCAATGGCCGTTATTTGGTTTTGCTTATGTTAACCCTAGCTGACAACCCCTAACATCTATATCCCTGGTAAATTCGTGGGTTTAATTACCCAAAAATATGAAATGTCTAAAACGCCCTCCTGGGATGCTAATTAGGCCTAAAACGTCCCAAGACCCAAACTAAACCCCGGGTACATTAGTTTGACTATCTCGACCCTTCCGGACACATTGGCGCACTCAAAACGACCATAAGAGTGACTTATAATTTATTCATTTTTAATAATAATAATTTAGTCCCGACACGACACTGGCACAGGCACGTCCTGACTTAATTTCCATAATTGTCATATTATTCCCTCGTGACAATTTTAATAAATTCAATCCTACATATTACTCTACTCAATAAGTGATATTTAACAAATCAATAATTTTCCAATAATTACTAACTCTCATCACGCTAGTAACATTTAAAGCAAATTTTTGAATTAATATTAAATTAATTTATCTCAATTAAATTTAATAAATCCCCAAATATAAAAGCCATAAAAATACGAGGTATTACATCCCTTTGTTAATACCTACCCTTCCTAGATTGTCGTTCTTTTGAAAAAGAACAAAAATTGAAAAAAGTTGAATGTCGTATCTTTTCTACTAAAATGGTAGTAAACAACCTATAAATGGAAATAAAGATGGTAAATATGAATGTTTATTGGTTGGATCTAGCGCACTATATGTAATTTCAAGTATGTTTCATTTAATTATCATACTATATATATATTGTTCGATATACAAAGTAATTTTCAAAAAAAGTTGAAAAATCCCACCCCCATATGGACAATAATCCAGTGGTCATGCCACTTTTAAAATTAACCAACCCAACATCGATCAACTATAATCCAACAGCAATGTCAACAACAAATGTGTATCCCGTACTCCATCTAATTCATCTACTCAATTAATTATTTTCATCAATTAAACTAACAATTAAAGTATACAATTATTAATTTACTAATTTACAAAGAGGGACAATCCTACTTTCATAATTAATCATCTATTAATTGACTAATTTATAATGAGGGGCAATCATATATTAATTTACTAAAAAAATTAATAATCAATCAATTCGTTTACAAGGGACACTACGCACATATACACACACGCGCACATACACACACACGCAGCCCCCCACCCCTACCCCCCCACCCACCCATCCCAGCCCCTCCCCCCAACCCTGCGCCACCCTCCTCCCCCACCACACACACACACACAAACAGCCCCACCCCATCCCCACCACCACTACACACACGCGCACACACCCTGCTCCACCACCACACACACACACAAACAACCCCATCCCTATCCCCTCCCCCCACCCCTCCCCACCCCCTTCCCCCACCCTGCCCCACCTCACACACACACACACGCAGCCCCACCCCTCTCCCCACACACACACACGCACATATATATACACACACACATATATATATACATACACACACATATATATAAATGGAAGAGAGAGAGAGAGAATCGGCGGGGGAAAAAAGAAGGGGAAAGAGTTTTTTTACTGGGACATTTGTCATAGACGTGTCACGGTCCTTGACCGTGATAATATTATAAGGATTGTCAGGGTCAATGACCGTGACAAGTCGTTGTCACGGACTTGTCACGGTCAATGACCGTGATAAAAAACACGTATTTTTTTGTCACGGTCAATGACCGTGACAAGGCTAGCCGCTGGAAGGGAGCCAAATTACCCATTTTTGTGTATTGTGAATACCCATTGTTTGTTTATTATATGTATGACATACATACGTTACTTGCTATCACGGGAGGTATTTTGTAAAGAGGACAGTCTTATCCTGATGAGCCCATTGGGGGGATTTCAGATTTAGTACCTCTCAGCATAAAACCTAGATATGGGCTATCTGAGAGAATGATAGTGCTGAAGGTCATATGGGTGCGTAGGTATGTGCGTAGCCCATAGACCTGAAAACTGTGTTCGCCTCTAATAAGTGTGATTTGTATTTATGGTTCATGGGATATTTTTGAACCGATTGTCCTTATTTTAGTACGAAAGGTACCTGGACTAGATAGCAGAGTATGCATTGTACCGTAGCTGAGTCTCGAGTTGCTGTATTTGTATGTATATTATAGTGTTAAATATAAATACTTGTGATATTTACTGGTGTGAATACTTAGTAAATAAAATAGATAGTGAAATCTAATTTAACTTAAGTATGTGAACACTTAATGTTAAATGTGAGAAACTCTCATTCAAAATAAAGATGTGAAAACTTTCATTAACATATACATGGGAAATATGGGTGGTGATTATGAACTAATTGAGTTGAAGATGATTGAAGTTGAACTATTAGATGCAATAGTAGTATCTAAAATGGATTAGTAGTACGTTAGGCGTGCACACTAGTTGAGAGGTGAGAATTCTTAGTAGAGGGGACACATAACTAACATGTATGTGATAGCAATCTGGTAAGCAATTTAAATTACTTGCTAAAATATTTTAAACTGTTTTACACTCGGGCTCTGACCCATTTCTTGTCAAATATCTTTTCTCTTGTAGAATCTATTTTAGGTGTCCAGCCACAGGGACGCCATGTTTAGACTGTTGGATTTTTGACGTGTTGCAGCTGTTGTGGGAGTTAGAGGATCTCATGATTTAGACTCCTCCACTTTTTTTCATTCAGTTTCTAATTCAGTAATTTCATTTAGGGCATGTTGCCCATTCTTAATTACCATTTATTTCAAAGAGATTTAGTACCCAGTTATTTACTTGTGATGGGATTCAGTTTTATTTGGATTATTTGCATTTGAGACTATTTAACTGGGACGTTTATTCCAATCTTATTTAGTCAGTAGATGGTTTGTTATTTATTATTGTTTTAATTGTGGGAATGGTTAATGTAGTAAATAATTTAAATTGTTGTTAACTAATTAAAAAGGAAAAAGGTTTTGGCACTGGCTTGATTAATTATTAGGTGGTTAATAAAAATAAAGTTTTTATACAGTGATGCTAAGAATGAACCAACCGAACATTCTGATATAATTTAATAAATGACTGATCACCTGGTATTTAATTGAGCGGGGTATCACGGTATGGTGTATGGACCGCCTACGTACCTCTCGAGGTTTTGAAAATTTTCATGAGTTTAATTTTGAAAAGAAATTTTTTATGAGAGGATCAGGTCCCACGTTGTTTTGGGTAGGGGAATGTAACATCCCGTATTTTCGAGTAAATTGAAATTAATTAGTTCGATAATTGTTTCGGTTTAGTTTCAAATTACGCGTGTGCCGTAATTTGATGGAATTAAATATTTTTGAGAAATAAGGATTTATTGTTGGTGGAATAATTTGTGCAACAATTATTATACGTCATAGTGACTAATATCGATGGGACTGTGGGGGATCTTGACTAGGGGTCGCGGGTATACCATTTGAGTTTGAGATAGGAAATTATTGTAGAGTTACTCTGATGATTATTTAGAGTTCACAGTTTATTCCTAAAGGGTCGAAATAGTCTGAATAGTATATCCGGGTGTATAATTTGGGTCTCGGGATTTTAGATCAAAACGACATCGTTTAAGGGTGTTTCGAGCATTCGAGAGTTTGTGGTAGATGGAAATCCAAAATTCTAAGTGCTATATTTTCCCCTTTGAGTGAAATTTTATGGTTAACACAAACAAAATAGTAGAGAGGACATAGGTGAGGAAGAGGAGAAAAAAAATCAAGGCTTCCTACACCAATTCTCACCCCGAATGTGATGGAATCAAAATCGAAGCGACGGGAGATCAATTATATCAGCTTATCAACGGATTCTGTCCTACATATCAAAGGCAAGTGTTTATCTTGCATGTTTTTGAAGTTATAATACCCATGTAGCATAGGATTTTTAATTTCATGATTTCAATTATGTTCCTGGGATTTAGATGAATAGAACTCATGATTCGGTGTAGGATTGCATGTAGAGTGAATCCATATATGAAGATAAAATGAAAATAGAATATATGTGATGATTAAGAGAGAATCTTGATGGGTTCTTGGTTGAAGAACATGAATCTTGAATGGCTAAGGGTTAAAATTGAGGAACACAAGATGTCAATTTGCCAAAACATTTGACGTGACTTTAAGCGCATGCCATTTCAATTGTACTTAGAATTAGAGTGCGAGACATAGATTTTTTTAAATTAATATGGCTTATCTTTCCAATGATCTTTGAATCGGGTCATTTGGAGTTCGGTAGAGGGAGTAATTGACGTTTTACTATAGGGTGTTTGATCCTTCAATATAGTAATCTTCTAGAATTTTTTTACATTACTTTAAACATATGAACATTTAATTATGCTTTGAATTAGAGTGCGAGCAATAGATTTCTAGAAAGGTATATGTCTCAGATTTCCAATGAGCTTTGAATGAGGTCATTTGGAATTTTGAAGAGGGAGAAATCGAAATTTTACTATAGAGTGTTTAATCTGCCAGAAAATTTACGACTCGATTCGATTAACCATAATTGCCCAATTTTCCTTCTTTAAGTCCTGAATTTGTGAATAATTAATGGGGAAACTTTTTGGACATCTCTAAACTATAATGAGGAATATATTGAATTACATTAGGCCTAATGTGGGGTTGAGGTTAGCCATAACGAGAGAATTAAGACGAATACTTATTAGAGATGAATTATAAAATAATGAATTTGAGGGAATGTGAACAGATCACGGAGAGTATGAGTGAACATATGATGTATAACATTAGTTTATGAGTGAATTAACTACTGAAATAACTTAATGGGTAACTAGGTCCCTTCGAGTAGAGATTAATAATCGAGAAAATGCGATAGAGAGTTATAATTGTATATCGATAGTACATTGAGTATTCGAGAGATATATTACGTACGGATTGTATTTATAGGTTTTGTATATACCTATATGGACTATATTATATATTGAGTGTATACCTTTACGGATTATATTTATAGGTTGTGTGTATGTCTATATGTAACATATGGATAGGTTGTGTGTATTCAAATTATGTGCTTTCTTATGTGTGAGCATACCCACGCTGCCTGCTATCACGGAGATTTTGTGCAGAGGGCGATCCCACCATAACGATTCTAGTGAGGTCTGGATTTGTTCCCCAGAACATAGAACCTAGGTATAATAACTATCTCAGTGAACGATAGTATTGATGGTCAATTCGGTACGTTAGGCATCTGCGTGACTCATATGCTTGGAACTTTGTTCACCTCCAATATGTGTTGATTTGATTTTGGGTTCGAGGAGACATATCGAACCATTAGTCCTTGATTTCGCCTCCAATATATATAGACACACATACAAATACAACATCTCCCGGACTGGCCACCGTGATGAACACTTGCTTACTCTGCTATTAAGTCCAAGTACCTCTCGTACTAAATCAAGGATTACCGATTCGAAATATCACCTCGAACCATAAATCAAAACACACACAATGGAGGCGAACATAGTTCCAAGCCTATAGGTCACGTACATACCTAACATACCCAATTGATCATCAGTACTATCATACACCCATATGGTCATCTTACATAGGTTATATGTTATGGGGCACAAATTTAGATCTCACTGGAATCGTCAAGGTGGGATCACTCTCCGCATAGAACCTCCCGTGATAGCAGGCAATGAAGGTATGTCCACACATAAAAGAAACACATAATAGGCATACACACAACCTATCCATATATCACATATAGGCATCCACACAATCTATAAATATAATCCGTATATGTATACACCCAACATATAATATATTCTATATAGGTATACACATAACCTATAAATATAATCCGTATGTAATATATATCTCTCGAATACCCAACTACTATCGATTCATAATTATAACATCTTATCGCTTTTTCCTGAGTATTATTCTCTACCCGAAAAGGACCTAGTTACTCCTTAAGTTATTTCAATAGTTAATTCACACATACAATACTAGTATACATCATAGGTTCACTCACACTCTCCGTGATCCATTCTCATTCTTTCAAATTCATTATTTTACAATTCATGTACAATAGGTAGTCACCTTAATTCTGTCGTTATGGCTAAGCCTTAACCCCACATTAGGCCTACTGTAATTCAATATATCCCTTATTATAGTTTAGAGATGTCCCAAAAGTTACCCCCGTTAATTATTTACAAATTAAAGGCTTAAACGAGGAAAATTGGGCAATTACGGGTAATCGAATCGAGTCATAAATTTTCTGGCAAATTAAACACCCTACAGTAAAATTTCTATCTCTCCCTCTACATAACTCAAAATAACCTCATTCAAATCTCATTGGAAATCTAAGACATAGACCTTTCAAGAAATCTATGGCTCTCACTCTAACTCCAAGTACAATTAAAATGGCATACGTTTAAAGTCACGTTAAAAATTCTGGCAGATTGACATCTTACGTTCATCAATTAAACCCTAAGTCATTCAAGATTCATGTTCTTCAACCAAGAAGCCATCAAGATTCCATATTAATCATCACATATATTCTAATTTCATTTTATCTTCACATATGGATTCATTCTACATGCAATCCTACACCGAATCATGAGTTTTATTCATTTAAATCCCAAGAACATAATTGAAATCTTGAAATTGAAAACTCTACACTGCATGGGTATTCTAACTCCTTCCAAAAACATGAAAGATAAATACTTGCCCTGTATTTGCAGGTCTGAATTCATTTAGGATGATGAGGTTGCTCTCTCCTTATTTTGATTTTGATTTCGATACGTTGGTGGTGAGAATTTATGTGGAAAGCCTTGGTTTTCATCTCTTCTTCATCTCCTATGGCCTCTCCTCTCTCAAATTTATGTTAACCCTAGCCTCTAACTCAAAAGGGGAGATTTAACCTTCTAATTTTTGGAGTTCTTCCTACCTTATTCTCCTAAGTGATCGAAACGCCATTAAATGGTGACGGGTTGGTCAAAAATTGCCCCGGGACCTAAATAATACACCTGGGTATACTATTCCAACTATTTCGACCCATTCTGAAACAAACATGACCTCTAAATCATCATTTAGTCACTCTATATAAATATCCTATCTTGACCTCAAATTAGTCCACACGCGACTCTCGGTTGTGGTGTAATCTAATTTCGTCAATATTACTCGCTACGACGTCTATTAATTTCCACATTTTATTTACTACATCCTAAGTAAATTTAACTCATAATATTAATCTTATTCTTTCTCGATCAATATTTAATAGTCACATAATTATTTCATCAACAATAATCATTATCTCCCAAAAATATTCAATTCCATCAATTCACGACACACGTGTAATTTAAAATTCACATAATTAATTAATTTTAAATTACTCAGAAATACGGGGTGTTACATACTTCTTCCTTTACATTGGAATTTCATCCTCGATATTGGATAAGTATGGTATTAACAGCTTCATATACTTCCTTATACCCTTACTCTTAAGATCACTATATACATTTCTACCTCTCCTGATCGCGAATAACTCAAAGAGTATTCAACTACCCATGGCGCCCATACACCTTATACCCGTGCATATTCGCACAGATACTACCCAGTTACATTAGCCTTAAATCATAATATAACTATTAACTCCCGGTTATAACTATATATACATACAATAACTAATGTACTAAACCCATGTCCTAATGACCAAACCTCTCTCAACTTTCAACGTTCGCGAAGTTTCATGCATGGGATGTCTCGCAAAGCGAAATATAAACAAGGACCCCCCCTCGGCGATACACTACTACCCAACATTGTCGTTCATCGAGATCTGTTAGGTCGCCAGTCCATAATTTGTACCCCCAAATTACTGTCTCCTGACATAGAAGAACTACTCTTTCACTCTTATGTCACTAAAGACAACATCCAACACGACACTTTCACTATCACTAAGTTCTCAGTGCTATATAAATAACGAGCTATATCTCTCCGCTTGAGAACGAACAATTTATAAATAACGAGCTATATCTCTCCGCTTGAATCACATTAGGGCAAAGTCCCTACGCACCGGGACCAAATATAACAAGCACCGAAGTTTATGATACAATACAATTTATATATGTAGGTTCAACCCTCTTGCAGGTGATACCTCACAAAACAATATGTCTCACCCTGGAATAACAAGCATAATAGTCTTATCACACAATCTACTATCGCTCAAACCCTCGATATCCAGTCACTACACGAGATCGTTATAAACTATACTTTCCTAATTCTCTCAAACATAGCAAGTCATAATATAAAAATCCACTTAGTGCCCATACCCGCTCCCCTACAGGTGACACCGAAGAGTTCTGTTACCCAACGGTAAATACATTCATAATAACCAGATCGATATTTCCAACACACCCACTAAAATCGACTCACACTTGAATTATAGTGTTAACAACCATATATATTGTAACACACCCATGCCACCCAAAAAATCCCATATTCATAAGTATAAAACAAAAATATTACCTTTATTTTCCATCTACCTACCCTGATCGGTGGGTCCCTGAACGTAACCCTCGCGTCGAAACTGACCCATGATCTGTTGCAACGGTTGTACATCTAAGACTCCATCTTGTATTTGCCCCTACCTCACTTTGTGAAATCCTTTATTTTATGGCCTACATACCCACAAGTGAAACATCGGCTCGAAAATCTCCCTGCCTCTGACCAAGGTCTTGTCGGCCTCCTTCATTGTTCTCTGCATGCTCCTGCTTCCGAGGACCCTATTGGACCTATCTGAAACCTTAACTCTCAGGTTGGTAACTTTCTATCCAAAACCCCTTGGCATAATCCCCTTGTTAGAAATCTCTCCCTCGTGCTCCACTTGCCTAACTAGATTCTCCCACTCTCTTTCTTCCCTTTAGATAAAAGCGTTAATCCTAGAAGTAAAGTAGTGCAGCATTGACGATGATAATATAAGTTTCCAATGCTGGGTTATCGATCAAATGTTACATGATCCTCCAGACTGGTCCATTCATGAACTTCGTCATTTTCCTCTCTTCAATGTTACCTCATCTAGTACAAAG
This sequence comes from Sambucus nigra, assembly GCA_949130495.1. NCBI lineage: Eukaryota > Viridiplantae > Streptophyta > Magnoliopsida > Dipsacales > Adoxaceae > Sambucus > Sambucus nigra. Next base: position 459,546,765 of record OX422217.1, read on the forward strand.
TTAACCAAATGAGTGAACTCCTCCTCGTATTCTGCCACCGTACGATCTCCTTGCACCACATCAATGAAATTCTTCCTCATCTTTATCTCAAAGGTTAGTGGAAAGTATTTACGATCAAATCGCACCCATAATTCTACAATAGGCATCGTGTCACTCTCCTCCATAGTAATAACTGCCTCACACCACTGTAACACTACTCCTATCAGCCTAAAAGTTGCCAATATTTGCTTTTGTACATCACTACATTCAACCATGCAAATGTGGCACTGAATATCTTTCTTCCATTGGCACACCGCAATCACGTCTGAGCTACCCTCAAACTCGGGTGGGTGGCCCTTCTGAAAAGTCCCCCTAACTCTCTACCAAACAGATGACGTCGGGTGGGTGTGAACTACTGGTGCCACTAGCAACTGTGGTTGTGCTCGTGAAAAGTGAACTGCCATAGTAGTCATGGCTCTATTGACTACCTGTGTCACTATCTCTACCACATGTGCGACCATCACCATCCCTTGAGGCAGTTATAGCTGTGGTGCTTGTGGTACATGCTAGTAAGTTTGTATTTTATGGTGATCTCATAATTCGATATGATTTTAGATGCCACCCAAGAGAGGATGACCAACTAGATCATCAATGAGGACTGATGAAGAGAGGGAGGCTCAATAGGAGCGACATGTACCACAGTCACAATCGTCGCATGGGATGGTTACAATTACACAGGTGGCCGAGATAGTGGCATAGGCAGTCAACGAAACCATGATTTCCCTGACAGTTCACTTTTCATAGGCACAACCATAGTAGTCGGTGGCACCAGTAGTTCAGGCTCACTCGGGGTCGTCAGAGTGGCATAGGGTTAAATAGGCTTTTCAGAAGGTCCACCCACCAGAGTTTCAGGAGGGCTCAGATGTGATTATAGCATGCCAATAGAAGAAGGACCAACAACGCCATCTTCGGATGCTTAAATGGAGTTACACTCAGAAATAAATATTGACAACACTCAAGCTCATGGGAGCAGCGCTATAGTGGTGGTATTTAGTTACCACGATGCCGATTGTAGAGTTTTGGGAGCGGTTCGATCGCAAATACTTTCCATCAGTGGTTTAGATAGAGATAAGGAAGAAGTTTATAAATATGGTGTAGGGAGATCGCACGGTGGCAGAGTACGAGGAAGAGTTCAGTCGTTTGGCTAACTTTGTACCAGACAAGGTAAATAACGAAGGGAAGAAAGAGATGAATTTCATGGATGGACTAGCGTGGAGGATCAGGCAACATTTGATTGGCAATCCAGCGTTAGAGACTTATACTGACCTCGTCAATGCTGCACTACTTCACTACCAGGATCAGTGCTTTTATCTGAAAGGGAGAAAGAGAGTGGGAGAATATAGTCAGGCAGGTGGAGCATAAGGGGGAGGTGCTAGTGGGGCACCACCGCAATAGGTGTCTAGACATCAAGGGCGGGTGTCCTGATAGGGGGATGATTCCAAGAGGTTTAGGCTAGGAAGTTACCAACCTGAGAGTCAGGGTTTCAGATAGGGCCATCAGGATCCTCAATAACAATAGCAACATGTTTCTCAAGGCCGTCGGGGCCCAGGGAACAATAAGGGAGGCCAGTGGGGCCGTTTTAAGAGGCAGGGAGATTTTTCGGGCTGATGTTTCACTTATGGGGGTGTAGGCCACAATAAAAGGGATTGCCAAAAGTGATGTAGAGACAAACACATTATGAGGTCTTAGATGTACAACCATCGCAGCAGATCCTGGGTCAGTTTTGACCCGAGAATTACGTTAAGGAACCAGTCAAAAAGACGAGGCATATAGCGAATGGAGGTAATATGTTATTTTCATCCTTTTGAGTACGGGATTAGTTTGGGTGACATGTGTGCATTATAATATATGATTGTTTGCACTAAAATTCGAGTGTGAGTGAAGTTTAGTGGGTACGTTGGTGGTAGCAACCTTATTATGAATATATTTACCGTTGGGTAGCGGGGCTCTTCGGTGTCGCCTGTAGGGGAGCGGGTGTGGGCACTAAGAGGATTTTAATATTATGAATTACTACTTTTAAGAGAATTAAGAAAGTAGGGTTTATTATGATCATGTGTAGTGACTGGATACCGAGGGTTTGAGCGGTAGTAAATTGTGTGATAAGACTATCGTGCCTGTTATTCCAGGGTGAGATATATTATTTTGCAAGGCATCGTATGAAAGAGGGTTGAGCCCGTATATATATAGTATAAAATCGTAGACTTCGGTGAGTACGTTGTCTTATTATACTTTATCCCAGTGCATAGAGAGTTTTTACTGACATAATTCAGGGTGCTTTGTATTCCTTCTTGAGTGCAGAGATATAACTCGTTATTTTATAGCGCTGAGAACTTATGATAGTGAAAGCGTCGCATTGTATGTCATCTTTAGTGACATGAGAGTGGACGAGTAGACTTTTAATGTCAGCAGACGGTATTTGGGGGGCACATGTTATGGACTGAGGGCCTAACGGATCTCGACGATCGGAAATGTTAGGTAGTAGTGTATCAGGGGGTTCTTTGTTTGGATTTCACTTTGCGGGACATCCCACCCAAGAAACTTAGTGAACGTTGGAAGTTGGGAGTAGTTTGGTCATTAGGAAATGAATTTAGTACCATAGTTATTGTATGTATACATAGTTATTGATGCGAGGGAAACCGAGTGTTCGTGTAGGGACACTATCGTTGATTTCGGTTCCCGCTCGACATGCAAAAGAACCTAAGCTACAGCTACACTTGACAAGCAAGTAAAGCGGTAAGTCGGGTGTCGAGAATCCACAGGGAGTTATTAAATTTTAGATGTTAATTGTTTAATTACTTCAAGAATAAAAGTGTAAAAGGTGAAAGGTGGTTATGGTGACAAAAGAAAAGAATAAGTTAATGCTAGATTAAAGGAAAGCAAGGATCGGGATCGCATTCTACCAAACGGATCGAGACAACTACTAACTAGAGTTAAGGCTCGAAAGCAATCTAATCGAGCATTTACAATTAAGCATAAACATCACGCAAGAAGGAATTTAACCCAAAGTTGAGAGATAAAACATTTAACTGAAAAATGGTCACACGCGGATTAAACTCGGATTGTCGCAATAAACTCTAACGTTGCGTGACAAAGAAAGATAAACGCTTAGCAATCCAACTTTGATACGCGCGGTTTCAATTAAACGCGATTTTGCACTAAACCTAGTTTTCGGAGCTCGGGGCCCGAAAATGGCGGAAATGAAATCCCGACCCTAATTATCTAAGGGTGCATGGTGAGTTAAACTAAATTATGCTAATTAGACTAAGAAAGCAAGAATTAAAACATGTAAACTAGTTAGAAAGCATTGAAACTAAATTACAAGGCAAGAGGAGAAGAAGAACAAACTAGATTAATGGAGAGGAAGTGAATAGTTCAATCTTACAAACCCATGGGTTGTCAATCCAAGAAGAAGAAGAAAGGAAATCTCCACACCAAACCCTAACTAAACTATCTAATATGAATATCTCTAAGTATATATATCTTTTTGTCTTACAACAAAAACCAACTTATATCGTAAGTTGGAATAAAAGAAAGAAAATATCTGTAGGGGAAAATAGGGGATCGATCGATCGACCCCTTTGGTCGATCGATCGACCGTTGTAATCGTGGCAAAAATAAGAAGGGTCGATCGATCGATCAAACAGGCAGTATGCAGAATCCCCTGTTTTGGCATACAATCCAACGTCGCTCAAATCGACGTAACTTTGTCGTTATGCATCAGAATCGCGCACCGTTCGCGGCCACGCGAAGCTAGCGAGGAGGGCTACAACTTCCGTGTAGATGTCGGGCCACGTGCCCAAGCTATCAAAAGACTAAAATGCCCTTGCGCGTGCGGTTGTGTACGGAAATCGAGCGAAACGCATCCGAAGTTCACACTAAGCATCCAAATACCTACAAAAGCTCAATTAACCCCTGCAAAACATGTTAACATAGAAATCCGAGGGTTGTCTAGTTAACGAGCATAAATATAGGGAATAAGATACCCGAGGGGGCTAATAACGCGTAGGTTAACGGGTGAAATACGCAATATTTCCGCCGTATCACACCCCCTAACTTACACATTGCTAGTCCCTAGCAATGAAATAAGATGCAACAAGAAGAACAAGTAAACCAACACAGGAGAGAGTACAAAAGTATGGTATAAAAGCAATAAAAAGATAAGGCCACTTTCGCGGGCGATTCGATTGCATTTAGCATATGCAATAAGCCGTTAAACCCCTAGGTTACCCTAGTGGACGAGTGTCGTCTCGTGAGGGTTTTCAGGGATGAAACCCACAAACATCATAAAGTTTCCTCAAAATATGCCCAATCAAGTAAGACAAACTCATCAGTGCGAACAAGATTTCAACATGTTATTAGCATAGCATACGAATTCGCATGAGAAGTCCGTAGTTATTAACATTATCGAATGCACCTCAATGAATCGAGACTCTAGCATGTGGAAGGGGAGTGAGCATATGCAAGGTATGATTTGGCGAAAAACTTAAATAATTCGGATACTAAACATCAAAGCATGCATACATTCAATCCTCACGGGCATTACGCTCAATAAATGAATTCACTATGAAAAGGGAGGTAATACACGGGACATGCGGGCATAAAGAGTAAATGTAAATGGAAACTAGGCCGCGCACATGTCACAAAAGAAGAACGCTATATAGGAAATAAAAATTGCAATCTCAATGAAAGGATACCGCACACTAAAAGAGGCGAAATGCATTTTCACAGATTATCAACACTATTTAAACATTTGAATTACATCTACTTAAGATCACATAGGACTTGTAATAGGGTTGTAATGTATGGCTAGGTTAAGGTACGAAATGAAAGGGATGTATATACGGATTCAAAGTGTTTGGGGATGAAACTCAAAATAATGTGAAAAAGTGGGCAATATCAAAAGTTGGACAAAGATGTCCAAACGAGCATAGATATAACAATTGAGAGAGTAATCAAAGCTTATTGAAGCACTACAAACACTATAAACAACTTTCTTTTTCTTTTTCTTTTCTTCTTTTTCTCATTTTTCTCTTTTGTTTTCTTTTGTTTTCAAATTTCTCTTTTTCAACTCTTTTTCTTTCTTTTTCTTTTCATCCTTTTTACTCATTTCATGCTCAAATTGCAACCACAATACAATAATAACATTCAATTCCAAGCAACAATCCAAACAAGGGTATGTAAGGTAATATATATGGTATAAAACTCCAATTTGGAGTTGGATATGGGATTTTTGGGTAATGAAAAGAAAGGCTAGTATATAGGCTCAAGTGGGTTGACTAGGGAACATATAAAGGTGACGTCAAGGTCATATGGGTGATATATCAAAGAGGGCCTATGATCATTTCACAAAGTATACGCAATTCGCGAGTCAAAACAACATAAGAAAATCATGCTCAAGTAACACATTTCAATGATGAACTCAATTAATGAACGATCAATGAAAGAATAAAGAGATTACCAACGACTGTAACGTTTTCAATGAGAAAAGAATAGTGTATACACTCACAAATGAAGATAAGTCTCTAATCTCACTCGGTGTAAGTATATACAATGCAACAAAATCATACCGAGTTATAAAAATCTTAAGCCAATTCAATATAACAACAATGGTGCATATGTTCACGGATAAAGTTTAATTCATGAAGTTATTCATAATATTAATGATTTAGGGACTAGAATCTAATAACTTCTAAAATCGAGAACATGCATAGTTGAATTGTCTATTTGATCGGGCAATTATTAAAATGTATCATCGGAAACAAGGGCAAAATGCCCAACAAAGGAGAAAAAAGAAAGAAAATATTTTTGAAATTTTTCAAATTTTAACAAAAACATGCTTTGTAACTAAATTGTAATCCAATCTAAGGACTAAACAGCAAAATGGATAGACTATCCTACACCCCCTAACTTAAATGTTGCATTGTCCCCAATGCGTCCATTAAAGAACACAACACAAAGCTAGGAAAAGAATGATATTACCCACACGTGGAGCGATCTCCATAAGTACAAGTCCAAATGAAGCTGCAAAACAAGTTAGTACAAAGCATATGAAGAATATGTACCGATGTATCAAGTGAAGAGAATCTATGTCACAAGTCACAATAATATAGAGGGGCTGAAGTGCAAATACTAGATAAATTGATGGTGAACTTTTTGATTTTATAAAATGGAAGGTCACACACATCAAAATCCAATAAACAACCACAAACTACATTTTCATTTCTCATTTAATAAGTTCAATACAAAATAACTTAATACATTACAACTTCTGAAATAAAAGAAATACAAATAAAAAGAAAAAGAAAAAAAAAATACAACATACTATCCGATCCCAAAATACAAAAATGAAACCCAGCACAACAACAGCCTAGTGGCCAGAACCACTAGGATCGGAGGGGTCCTGAAAATGAGGAGGCACTGGTGCGTCGGAATCACTGCGCTGCAGATAAAGATCTCTCATCATCTGCTGCATCATCCGGTACTCCTGTCTGCTCTGTGCCCTGGCCTGCCTCTGCACTGACCACTCCTACCGCTGCTCGGCCTGAAACTGCTCCTGATGAGCCTTCTGCTGTAACCAATGCTGCCGCTGCTCGGCCTGCAACTGGTCCAGGCGCGACTCCCAAGTCGCCCACCTGAGCTGGGTCTCCTCCCAGCGCTGGTCCTGCACAGCCTGAAATGCCGCAAAGCGGGCATCATCCTCTGTGTGTGGCATGCCAGAACCCTTACCAGTCTCCATCTCTCTGATCTCATCCTCCTCGGCCATATCGTCAACAACCTCTGCCCTCTGCCTCTTCGTCGCCGGTTGCCCCCACTCGTGCTTGAGCATCTTAGTAATGTTGGCCTTTGTTAGAAGCCCGAGTGGATCGTGTTTGCGATCGGCGTTGAACTCTGGGCAACCGTGTGATAAGCATATCTTCGTGATGAGGGCAGGAAAAGGGAGGGAAAATGTCTTGGCTCTCTCCTTGGCCGTTGCGCACATCATATCCAGAAATATGTTGGGCAAACTGATATTGCCCAAATTATTAATCAGCGCGTAGATAAATGCGGCGTGCTTGTGACGCACCTCAGATCGGTTGCTCGTCACCATAAAGGAGTGGACATTGATGTAGTGAAGTAGCCTCGGTAGGTCCTCCATTGTAGCCGAACGAAAAGCCATTCTTTTCCATTCTTCACCCGGTGCAAGGCTCTCTATCAATGTCGTTAACCCAAAAACATCCCCATCGGTAAAACTGACAGCATTCTCGGGGTTCGGTACATTCATGAAGTCGGCCAAATCGGATAAGCGGAAAGGTACCCTCACCCCTCGAACCATGGCCTCGTAAGTGATCGGCCCGTCACCTTTCACCACCATTAATGTCGCATAAAAGATTCTGACCAATTCTTCATTGATGCGCCCATTAATGGCGAGAAAAGGCTCCCATCCCTGGCGCCTCAAAATAACACGCGCCTCTCCCGGCAAATCCTCAAGATTCCAGGCAAGATTGTAGGCCAACGGCCTCTGAGCAGTCTCAACATAAGCCTGAAACCATTCCCGTTCCTTCTTGCAACGGAAACCCTCAAAACCCAGGATGGGCACGCACACAGTGGAATCATATTTCTTCGATTGTGCCATTTCAACCTACAAAACAAGAATTAAGCAATACAAAAAATTGTAAGCGCAATTAATGGTTAGTTTAGTGTACGAGTTGAAATGGGGTGCGAGTGCACAAAACCGAGGTAAAAAAGTGCAACATTGCGATAAAATATGTCGGAATACGACAACGAGTAAAAATCACCCAAGTGTGCGCCAAAAAATGCATTGAAAACTATTTTGGGCATTTTGGCGAACACTTGGCGTGCGCAATGTGCGTCAAGGGTGCGAAATGTGCCAATGAACCAACAAAAAGCCCCACTCATGAACAAAACAACAATGCAGCAATTTACATGTGTTCATGAGTGGATATATAACACTAATCACAGCAAAAATCAGTTGGAATAAGGGAAAAAACCATACACATTCAACATGTGTCAATAAAGGGTTTAAACATGTAAATTGTGACAAAAATCAACCCTAATCTACAAAAACATAAGTAAGTGGGAAGAATTATACCTTTAAAATGTAGAGAATGGAAGAAAAATGATGAAATGTGATGTAGGGAAAACTAGGGCACGAAATCGTATAGAGAGGAGAAGAGAGAAATAAGAAGAAAGGGGAAAATAAAGAGGCAGATTCGGTTTTACTGGTCGATCGATCGATCGACTCCCAAGGGTCGATCAATCGACCAAACAGGAAAACCTCACTGCATAGCTGTTTGGAAATGAGGGGGGGGGAATTGAATTAGGGGCAATATGGGGGGCTTTAATGTAATATAAATATATATAGAGTATATATAAGTATATATATATAAAAATATGAAATAAAAATATAAAAATAAAAATAAAAATAAAAATAAAAATAAAATTATATAGATATAGGCTAAAATATACACATACATAGGCCTACGCTAACCAAAAAAAAAATGTTTTTGTGATTTTCGTGAATTTTCTTAATAAAAGTGCGTGCCGGGGCGCGTAATCTCTGCAAATTCAAGTCCGTTGAACCTACAAAAGAGTTAGAACCAAGCATGCAAAAAGAAATAAAAAGAGATTAAGTAACTACACTATGCTAAAATCAAGAAAAACAAAAATAAAGAAGTTAGTATATACAACCTACGCTTAGAATGTGCACTTAACTATATACTAAAAGTCGAAATTTTTGAGGGTCCATCCAAAACACGATTTGACTTTGGAGGATCAACGGTGGACCCTCCCGAGCATGCATGCCTCCCGGAAAATAGGAATTCCGTTTGAACAGCGGAAGGCATGTGGGCGGTGAAAGAAATGAACCATCGCCAATTTGAAATTCTAGGCGGACGATGGGGGATTTGGATAACAAGGGGGAAAAGTACACTTGAGGTCCAAGAAAAATCGATTCATCTCCCAAAGGTTTTTCAAATGAAATGGGAGATGGTGCACACATCGGGACAACAACCATCGAAAATAAGTCCGGTAAAGAGTCCTCGTCGGCAAAAAGTGTAGAAAGTTTAAAAGTTTCTACCGACTCATAGGAATCAACTGGTGATTCTAATGGTTCGATCACGAAAAACGTATATGGTAATGAAATAAATTCAATCTCAATTGATTCATCGTCGAAAGGAGATTGAATTTCGAGGGAGAGAGATTCACACTCGATGAGAAATTCTTTGAAAAATTGAGGTGAAACACTAGTTTCCACCTCCTCGTTGTTTTGTGCATAAGAATTCATCTCATCGCAAAGTGAACCTAATCTCATTCCAGCATCATTTAAGCCTTCCAAACCTTGGGAATAAAGAAGAAAAGTCTCTTCCAAAGTAGGCTTCCTCGGCTCAAGAGCCTCGGACTCCTCATTTGTTTGAAACTCGTCTTCGAAAGTAATGAGATGAAGATCGTCATTGGATTCGAATAATGAATCCAACTCAAGCTCCCAATAACGATTTTCATTCCGATAAATGTTTTCAAGTCTTTCATTTTCAAGAAAATCTTCAAAATGGAAAACTTGAAAACTATCCCCAAAGTAAGAATCATTAGAATAACCGTAATAACTATAAAAGAAAGACATGGCTACCTCGTTGTTGAAAGATGGAGAATCCAAGAAATAAAGTGAGCAACCGCGAATAGAAGTTTCTTAGCGCTCAAAGTATGCAAATCCTGCAAGAAAGGTTAAAAGAAAGAACACAAATAGAAGCAAAAAAAAATACTATGAAATCAGAAAACAATTACTATCTAAAACAATAATTCCCCGGCAACGGCGCCAATTTGATGCGAGGGAAACCGAGTGTTCGTGTAGGGACACTATCGTTGATTTCGGTTCCCGCTCGACATGCAAAAGAACCTAAGCTACAGCTACACTTGACAAGCAAGTAAAGCGATAAGTCGGGTGTCGAGAATCCACAGGGAGTTATTAAATTTTAGATGTTAATTGTTTAATTACTTCAAGAATAAAAGTGTAAAAGGTGAAAGGTGGTTATGGTGACAAAAGAAAAGAATAAGTTAATGCTAGATTAAAGGAAAGCAAGGATCGGGATCGCATTCTACCAAACGGATCGAGACAACTACTAACTAGAGTTAAGGCTCGAAAGCAATCTAATCGAGCATTTACAATTAAGCATAAACATCACGCAAGAAGGAATTTAACCCAAAGTTGCGAGATAAAACATTTAACTGAAAAATGGTCACACGCGGATTAAACTCGGATTGTCGCAATAAACTCTAACGTTGCGTGACAAAGAAAGATAAACGCTTAGCAATCCAACTTTGATACGCGCAGTTTCAATTAAACGCGATTTTGCACTAAACCTAGTTTTCGGAGCTCGGGGCCCGAAAATGGTGGAAATGAAATCCCGACCCTAATTATCTAAGGGTGCATGGTGAGTTAAACTAAATTATGCTAATTAGACTAAGAAAGCAAGAATTAAAACATGTAAACTAGTTAGAAAGCATTGAAACTAAATTACAAGGCAAGAGGAGAAGAAGAACAAACTAGATTAATGGAGAGGAAGTGAATAGTTCAATCTTACAAACCCATGGGTTGTCAATCCAAGAAGAAGAAGAAAGGAAATCTCCACACCAAACCCTAACTAAACTATCTAAAATGAATATCTCTAAGTATATATATCTTTTTGTCTTACAACAAAAACCAACTTATATCGTAAGTTGGAATAAAAGAAAGAAAATATCTGTAGGGGAAAACAGGGGATCGATCGATCGACCCCTTTGGTCGATCGATCGACCGTTGTAATCGTGGCAAAAATAAGAAGGGTCGATCGATCGATCAAACAGGCAGTATGCAGAATCCCCTGTTTTGGCATACAATCCAACGTCGCTCAAATCGACGGAACTTTGTCGTTATGCATCGGAATCACGCACCGTTCGCGGCCACGCGAAGCTAGCGAGGAGGGCTACAACTTCCGTGTAGATGTCGGGCCACGTTCCCAAGCTGTCAAAAGACTAAAATGCCCTTGCGCGTGCGGTTGTGTACGAAAATCGAGCGAAACGCATCCGAAGTTCACACTAAGCATCCAAATACCTACAGAAGCTCAATTAACCCCTGCAAAACATGTTAACATAGAAATCCGAGGGTTGTCTGGTTAACGAGCATAAATATAGGGAATAAGATACCCGAGGGGGCTAATAACGCGTAGGTTAACGGGTGAAATACACAATATTTCCGCCGTATCAGTTATAGCTGGGAGTTAATAGTTATATTATGATTTAAGGCTAGTGTAGCCGATAGTATTTGTGCGGATATGCAAGGGTATAGGGTGTATGGGCACCCTGGGTAGTCGAGCCCTTCTTGAATTATTTACGATTAGGAGAGGTATACATGTACGTAGTGATCTTAAGAGTAGGGGTATGAGGAAGTATATGAAGCTATTAGTACCAAACTTATCCAATTTTGAGGACGAAATTCCTTTGTAAGGGGGGAAGTATGTAACACCCCGTATTTTTTAGTAATTTGAAATTAATTAATTCGATAATTATTTCGGTTTAGTTTTACTTTAAGCCTGTGCCGTAATTTTATCGAATTAATTTTTTTAGAAATAAGGATTTATTGTTGGGGGAATAATTTGTGCAATAATTATTGGACATCGTAGTGAGTGATATCGACGGGACTGTGTGGGATCTCAATCGGGGGTCGCGTGTAGACCATATGAGGTCGAGATAGGAAATTACTGTAAAGTGACTCAAATGATGATTTAAAGGTCACAGTTGATTCTGAAAGGGTCTAAGTAATCAGAAAAATACACTCGAGTGTATAGTTTGGATCCCGGGGTGATTTTAGACCAACCCGACACTGTTTAAGGGTGTTTCGGACAATTCGGAGTTTAGGGTAGAAGTAACTCCAAAAATTAAAAGTTTATATCTTCCCCTTTGAGTTAGAGGCTGGGGTTAACATAAATTTGAGAGGGGAGAGGCTATAGGAGAGGAAGAAGAGAAGAAAACCTAGGCTTTCCACATAAATTCTCACCACCGACGTGCCGGAATCGAAATCGAAACAAGGAGAGAGCAACCTCATCATCCTAAAATATATTCAGACCAGAAAATACAAGGCAAGTGTTTATCTTTCATATTTTTGGAAAAAGTTATAATACCCATGCAGTGTAGGGTTTTTAATTTCATGATTTCAATTATGTTCTTGAGATTTAGATGAATAAAACTCATGATTTGGTGTAGGATTTCATGTAGAATGAACCTATATGTGAAGATAAAATGAAAATATAATATATGTGATGATTAAGATGGAATCTTGATGGGTTATTGGTTGAAGAACATGTATCTTGAATGACTTACGGTTTGATTGATGAACACAAGATGTCAATATGCCAGAATTTTTTATGTGAATTTAAACATATGCCATTTCAATTGTAATTAGAATTAGGGTGCAAGCCATAAATGTCAAGATCCGTGTCTTATCTTTCAAATGAGCTTTGAATCTGTTTTTTTGGAGTTTTGTAGAGGGAGTAATCGACGTTTCACCATAGGGTGTATGATCTGTCAACAAAGTAATCTGTCAAAATTTTTGACATTACTTTAAACGTATGCCATTTTAATTGTGCTTAAGATTAGAGTGAGAGCCATAGATGTCTATAAAGGTATATGTCTTATATTTCCAATGAGATATGAATGAGGTCATTTGGAGTTCTGTAAATGGAAAAATTGAAATTTTACTACAGGGTGTTTAATCTGCCAGAAAATTTAAGACTCGATTCGGTTACCCATAATTATCGAATTTTCCTTGTGAAAGCCCTGAATTTGCGAATAATTAATGGGGGAAATTTTTGGAGCATCTCTAAACTATAATGAGGGATATATTGAATTATGGTAGGCCTAATGTGGGGTTGAGCCCTAGCCATAACGCGAGAATTAAGTCGAATACCTATTGGACGTGAATTATAAAATAATAACTTTGAGGGAATGAGAACGAATCACGGAGAGTATAAGTGAACCTATGATGTAAACTAATAGTGTATGAGTGAATTAACAACTGAAATAACTTAATGGGTAACTAGGGCCCTTTGGGTGGAGATTAATACTCAAAAAAATGCAATTGAGAGATATAATCGTATATCGATAGTACGTTTAGTATTTGAGAGATATATTACGTACAAATTGTATTTATAGTGTGTGTGTGTATACCTATACAGACTATATTATGGGTTGAGTGTATACCTAAACGGATTATATTTATAGTTTGTGTGTATACATGTATGCGACATATGAATAGCTTGTGTGTAGGCCTATTATGTACTTTCTTATGTGTGAACATACCTACGTTGTCTGCTATCATGGAGGTTTCACGCAGAGGGCAATCCCACCTTGATGATTCTAGTGAGGTCTGAATTTGTGCCCCAAAACATAAAACCTAGGTACGATGACAATCTGAGTATAGGATAGTATTGGCCGCCAATTGGGTACGTTAGGTGTGTGCGTGACCCATAGACTTGGAACTATGTTTGCCTCTAATAAGTGTATATTTGATTTTGGGTTCGAGGAGACATGCCGAACCATTAGTCCTTGATATGGTACGAGAGGTTCATGGACTTGATAACACAGTATGCAAGTGTGCATCGCGGTGGCCAGTTCGGGAGATGTTGTATATATATATATATATAGTGTGTGTGTGTGTGTGTGTGTGTGTGTACTTGGGTGATGTATCCTACTTGTGTGTAATGTAGGAAGGATAGATAGTGTATATCTCAAAGTGATTTAATTATGGGGTAATCTACTTAGTGTGTGATAATAGTAAAGTTAGATAGCGTATATCTAAATGATGATTTAAGTAGAGCAACTTAATGAAATGGTTTAATGATAACATAAGTGATATGTTAATTATATTTAATAATAACATACGAGACATGTTAACTATTAGTGTTACGATAGCATACTTTATGGGGGGTACAGGAGAAGTTAAAGAGATATTTAATTAAGGACTTAATGAGGAGCGTACTGTATGGGCGGTACGTGGGAGCCAAACCTATTAGTAGATATATAATTATTGAGGAGACCTAGTTGGGCTGGGCACCATAGCTAGGTAGGAGACGTTAGGCATGCACATTAGTTGAGAGGTGAGGAACTCAAGGGAGCGTACGTTGAACTAACAAGTGTATTGAATAACTGATTTTAAACTGTGATAAATACTTGCTAAATATTTTCAAATGTTTTGGGCTCTGACCCGTTTGCAAAATATTTTCAAAACCTTTTAGGTGTCCAGCCAAAAAGACGTCAAGCTTAATGATCTGTTCTAGGGACGCGTAGCTGCAACACTTATGGATGCTTGCAAGATTTGGATTATATGCTTTTGTTGCTTCATTCCTAGAGTAAGATTCAGTTTCAGTTATTTCATTTGGGCATGTTGCATCTTCAACTATTTCATTTACTCAGTTATATCAGACAATGTATTAGTCGATTCACTTTTATTTCATGGACTCATAGTTGTTGTTTTTTATTATGAACTGATGGTTTATTCGTTATTGTTTATTTAGTTATTTATCTTGTGATGAATTCATATTGTTATTAATGTTTTGATGGTTTGGTTATCGTATTTAATTTCCAAATTTTGTTATTAATGAAAGATAAAATTTGACACACACTTAATTTAACATAGGTGGTTAGTAAATTAAAAAGTTTTCAACAGTAATGTTAAGGATGATCTAGATGCGATTCCTATATGTTTTAATGAAGGAATGATCACCCGTGGTTAAAATAGGAGGGGTGTCACAAGGAAATGAATATTTTTTTAATAGAAGGGGGATGATAAGAGTCATAGCTCACCGAGATTTCGGACTAAGGGTAATTTTTTTTAGATGGTCCAAGTTGACTAAACGCGCCATCTCTTCTTCGTCGAGGTCTGGGAGCATAACGACGCCTCTTAAGAAAATTTTCGTGATAATGTAGCGCCAAGGCCCGCTCCAATTCCGTTCGAGTTTCCCTCTGAAGTCCCAGATGGGTTCTATGATTTCCTTGAGGCCAAGGTCTCCTTCCTAAACACTACGGTCCTTAACTTTTCAATTGAATGATCGCGCTATCCAGCGTTGATACCCCTATATATAATATAGAGCCTTAATTCTCTTTTCATCCAAGAATGATAATTTGTCAAAACGGCTCTAATGCCACTCTTTTTTGCCAATTTTTCTCTCAA
The DNA here is from genome assembly GCA_949130495.1 of Sambucus nigra. NCBI lineage: Eukaryota > Viridiplantae > Streptophyta > Magnoliopsida > Dipsacales > Adoxaceae > Sambucus > Sambucus nigra. The sequence continues at coordinate 459,562,000 of OX422217.1, forward strand.
GCGTGACGTGGAGGGAAAGTATTTCTAGCTCAACGGGTAGGACCGCTTTTATAACGTACACTAGTGAATAAGGGGTAGCCCTAGTAGGCGTTCTAATTCAAGTGTGGTGGCCCCAGAGGGCATAAGGGATCCAGTCAGCCAAATATCTATAATTATCAATCATCTTGTTGATTATGGTTTTGAGGCTTTTATTGGCGGCTTTGACAACACCATTGGGTTGGGGTCGGTAGGGAGAAGATTTATGTCTCTGAATCCCATTCACATCTGCTAGTTCTATAACCTCTACCTCAAAATGGAGCCCATTATCTGATACTAACTCATGGGAAACTTTGTATCGGTATAAGATTTCCATTCTGATAGACTTGGTCACTTTCTTGGCATTCAACACTACATATGACTCAACTTCAACCCATTTAGTGAAGTAATCAATGGTGACTAGTATGAATTCATAGCCGTTTGAAGCTTTGGGAGTAACCTTCCCTACGATGTCAATGCCCCATGTGAAGAAAAGTCAGGGAGAGGTCATGTTGTTAATTCTCGAGGGGGAGAGTTGGAGATTGGCAAACTGTTGGCATTGAGGCATCTTCGAACATCAACAGTGTAATCTTGAACCATGGTGGTCCAATAGTACCCTTAACGGATGATCTTTTTTGGCAAGCATGTGATCATTCATGCGGGGCCGGCATTCCTAAATGTGGATCTTCTGCATCATTTCTTTAACATTAGCCCCTGCTATGTAGTGCAAATGGGTTCCATCGAAGTTTCTCTTGAACATAGCTTTATCGGAGATGATATATTGGGCGTCCAGTTTGTGAAGGGTTGCACGGTCTTTTTTATGGGCATCTTGGGGATACCTACCATATTTGAGGAGGCGCCAAATGTCATAGTATCATAACCCATCCATATTAGAATCTTCCTCGGTAACGAGTTCAATGTGGTAGTAGTGGGTGGGCATAACTTATTTTCGAACCAGAAAATGGGCCATTGTTATTCCCTCAGGCATGTCGACCATGGAGGCCAAGGTGGCAAGGGCGTGAGCTAGGCTATTTTTTGCACGAGGAAGGTATTAGAAGGTGAAATCTTTGAATTGGGATAAAAGCTCGTCTAGGTGGGTATGGAAGGGTTGGAGCTTCTTATGGCCATCCCCGCCGATCCCCTCCGCGGAGGGAGGAGGAATCCTTCGGGTCCCGCGCTCCCCTCTCGGGAGAGCCCTTCGACCGACGTCGATTTTGTGAGGTGTGAAAAATGTAGATAGATTCAGAGTCGCCAGTCTATTTTACTAAAAACAAACAAAAGAAAAAGAGGAAGCCACCCCGAAGGATGGCATCCAAAGACATACTGGTACGTGCAAAACCAAAATGATTCGAAAAGGGTTTGGAGGCTTAGTTACGAAATGGGAAGGTGTTAGGCACCCATTCCGCCCTTTCGGTCTCTCATGGATATTTGTTATTTTCCTTTATGTTTCCCCCCGTGAGATGTGTGCATGTGTATATATATAGAATGGAGGTAGGAATCCTCGGCTTGTATCATGGAAAAGATAAAGCGAGTCATCCATAGGAAGATTATAAAAGTAATATTAAAAAAATAAGATTTACGCGGTTACCCCTACGTTGATCGCTATAAGGGAACGATAACGCACATGGAGTGATGCATTACAAATATATATCATATAAGAAGATTAGATTTAGAGAATATAGGAAATGAGAGAAAAAGTTACAAATATAAAGGCATCAAAGTCCACGTAGTTCGCATACAAAGCAAAGGGGTGGGGGTTATCCCATAAATCCAAATGTGGGATCTCTTATTTGTAAGTGTGTGTGTGTGTGTAGAAAAGGTGTTTTAGTTGTGAGAAAAATGTGGAAAAAGTGTGAGAATCCCTACTTGGAATTTATGAGCAAGCCCTCTTTTTCTTGTTTTGGGGTTTTTATTTATATGAAAATAAGATATGTACAATAATACTAAATAAAAAAATATATATTAGGATGTGTGAGATGAGATTATAAAAGTGTTAAGTAAGAAAACAAGTTATTGGGAATTCAAGAGAATTTAAGAGAGAGAGTTTGAGAAAGTTGGACCTTCTTGAAGATCTTGAGCTTGATCTTGAATGTTGGAGAGCAGCCCTTGAGCTTGGATGATGATGGAGAATGGCTAATTCACCAAGTTTTATGGAAAGGATGATGAAAAGTGAAGGTAAAAGAGGTATTTGGAAGTTGAAATCACGCTGCCTTCGAGAGAGGTTTCTAGGATTCGTTCAGAGAGATTTCTATCAGATCTGGGCTCTCCTTTGCAAATGAGGCCAAGGCCTCCATTTATAACCCCAGGGGACTGCCGATAGGCAGGATCTGGGACCTGCCATTTGGTAGTGCGCCTCAGGCTTTTCCGAAAAATTTACCGCCGAAGGCAAACCGTTGGTCAGAATCGCGTACGGGGCATACCTTTAGAAAGGTATTTCATAGACCTTCGAAAGTCCTTTGGACCACTCCCGAGTTCGGGAGTTGACTTTGGGTCAAATATGGCTCGGAAGCATTTGTTGGTCCATTGGACGGGGAATCGCGCGGACGCAAACGGCGCGTTCGTCCGGATGGTAAGTCCGAATTGCACACGGGGCATACCGTTGGAAAGGTTAGGAGATGTATTTCGACATTCCAAAGAGTTTGACCTGATTTGGGGAGTTGACTTTGGTCAACCGGGCCCGGGAAGTGCTCGGTGGCTTCCCGGAGTCAAACGGATCATTCGTCTGCATGGAAAGTTAGAATTGAGCATGGGATGGACCGTTGGAAAGGGTATTCAGTGCCCTTCGAAGATTCATTCAGCCTCGGTCGAGCTGAAGAGTTAACATAGGTCAAATAGAGCCCGGGAGCCCCCGGTGGCCTTTGGGTCAGGTTTCGGACGCAAATGGCGCATTCGTCCGTATGGTAAGTCAGAATCGCGCACGGGGCAGACCGTTGGAAAGGGTATTCATTGCCCTTCAAAGATTCATTGAGTCTCGATCGAGACGAGGAGTTTGACTTTTGGGTCAAACTGAGTCGGGGGTGCCCGATGGCTTCCAGGTCAGTACTCGGGACGTGACCTGGGTTTATAGTGATGAAGGGAGGTACTAGGAACCTAAGTAGAGTTAAGGGGTAACAGAATGGGGTGTGTATAGAGCCCCTTGATGGGTGAGTTTGGAACAAATGATAGCCGTCGATTAGACACCGCATGATGCTTTTGAGGGAGTATGACCGATTCAGAGGGTCGAGGTCGATTCTGAGGACCTAAGAAGTATGCTGGGGTGATCAACTCAGAGGATCGAGGTCAGTTCTGAGGACTCAAGGAGATGAGGATGGCCAATTCAGAGGGTCGAGGTCAATTCTGACCTAAAAGTGGTGACGATCGAGGACCGAGGTCAATTCTGACCTAATTTAGATGACGATCTAAGACCGGGGTCAATTCTGACCCAAGAGTGGTGATGACCGAGGATCGAGGTCAATTCTGACCTAACTAAGGAACGATCCAAGACCGGGGCCAATTCTGACCCAAGAGTGGTGACGACCAAGGACCGAGGTCAATTCTGACCTAACTAAGGTGACGATCCAAGATCGGGGCCAATTCTGACCCAAGAGTGGTGACGACCGAGGACCGAGGTCAATTCTGACCTAACTAAGGTGACGATCCAAGACCGGGGCCAATTCTGACCCAAGAGTGGTGACGATCGATGATCGAGGTCAATAAGGTGACGATCCAAGACTGGGGCCAATTCTGACCCAAGAGTGGTGACGACCGAGGACCGAGGTCAATTCTGACCTAACTAAGGTGAAGATCCAAGATCGGGGCCAATGCTGACCCAAGAGTGGTGACGACCGAGGATCGAGGTCAATTCTAACCTAACTAAGATGACGATCCAAGATCGGGGCCAATTCTAACCCAAGAGTGGTGACGACCAAGGACCGAGGTCAATTCTGACCTAACTAAGGTGACGATCCAAGACCGGGGCCAATTCTGACCCAAGAGTGGTGACGACCGAGGACCGAGGTCAATTGTGACCTAACTAAGGTGACGATCCAAGACCGGGGCCAATTCTGACCCAAGAGTGGTGATGACCGAGGACCGAGGTCAATTCTGACCTAACAAAGGTGACGATCCAAGACCGGGGCCAATTCTAACCCAAGAGTGGTGACGACCGAGGACCGAGGTCAATTCTGACCTAACTAAGATGACGATCCAAGATCAGGGCTAATTCTAACCCAAGAGTGGTGACGACCGAGGATCGAGGTCAATTCTGACCTAACTAAGGTGACGATCCAAGACCGGGGCCAATTCTGACCCAAGAGTGGTGACGACCGATGACCGAGGTCAATAAGGTGATGATCTAAGATCGGGGCCAATTCTGACCCAAGAGTGGTGACGACCGAGGACCGAGGTCAATTCTGACCTAACTAAGATGACGATCCAAGACCGGGGCCAATTCTAACCCAAGAGTGGTGACGATCGAGGACCGAGGTCAATTCTGACCTAACTAAGGTGATGATCCAAGATCGGGGCTGATTCTGACCCAATAGTGGTGACGACCGAGGACCGAGGTCAATTCGGACCTAACTAAGGTGACGATCCAAGACCGGGGTCAATTCTGACCCAAGAGTAGATAAAGATTGTATTTTGATTCTGCTGGATAAAGAGCTTTGTGATTCCGATTTGAGCTGGGGAGCTGCTAGCTGGGGGAAGCTTTATAGGAGGCCTTGCAGGGGGAACAACCTATTTTGGGTGTTGTGAGAGAATTCCGTACAGGAAGTGATCAGATGATCCTTAGAGATCCTCTGGAGTTTGCCGGGAGGAGATTTCACTTAGTTTTTGAGGATTTCGCTGGGGAAGAGGGGTTCCGCTGGGAATAAGAATTTGGATCTGAGATTCCGCTGGGGAATGATGAATGGGTCGGGGAAAATTTGGATTGTCCTTTGGGAGAGATTGCTCGGGGCGAGTGGTTCTTCTGATTTCTGCTGGGAAAAATACCATGTGATATTGTACCGCACCGGATAGCCGATGGTTGTAAAGTCTGATGAGGAGGTGATTAGGTGGTCCGGGCGCCTTGCCCGAGAGGTCAGTCGCTTGGATTTTGAGGGCTCCGATGTGTCTCCCGAAGGAGTGCAAAATTTTCTTGATGAAAACTTTCTAAATCTTTCCTGGGATTTTTAGGAATTTTCCGAGGATTTTTCGAGGCTTTCTGGTATTTTCTGGGAATTTTTGCACGAAATTTATTGGGGGTTGTCGGTCGGCATAGACTGAGATGTGCCATTCGGTAGTGGCACGTACTTTTAGGCTGCCTCGGGAAGGTGAGGAGACAGTGTCGATCGGTATGGTGAGGTGGGTTACCGATCGGCATGGCGTTTGGCCTCCTATATAAAGGGGGCGAATTCCCCTCATTTTTCACAGCTTCCTGCCTTCTCTCTTTCTGCGATTCCTCTCTGCGAATTGTTCTAGCATTCCGATCTTCAAGAAATGGCCCCTTTTGTGAGTACCATTGTCCATTGGGAGTGGTTGACCTTTGATGACTGGGCGAATGTGGATTGGAGGGACAGGGTGCCCCTTGCTTTGGGGAACGAGAATGCCTTTGATGCATTCGAGTCGGTTGCAGATGAGCGGACCTTGCTGCGGGAGCCGTCGCGTCATCGCTCTTCGAGAGTGATTCCCGGTGGTTATGTAAATAACCTGACCTTTGGCATTTTTTCTTTTTGGGTGATTTTTCCTTTTCTTGGCCTTTGACTGAATTTTTCCTTTCGCCAGTCGGATATTTCTTTGAAGAACATACGTGCCCGCGGGACGACGGGGCTTAGGGATGTTTGGGAGCATCTTCCACCCGTGGTGTGTTGGATGGTATCATCAGCGGGTTTTGGGAGGTTGGTGACTGCGCTGGATGAGACGCCTCGTTCGACAGCAGTTTTGTGTGCCTTGGGGGAGAGGTGGTGGGACACTACCCACACTTTTCACTTTGGCTTCGGGGAGATGACGGTGACTCCCATAGATGTGCAACAACTACTGGGGCTGGATTGTGACGGGGAGCAGATAGAGGTGGACCGCTCTTTGCGGGTGAGGCCGGAGGCGGTGTATGCGGCACTCGGTGATGTGAGCAGGATAGTCTCTGGAGATTCTATCCGGCTGTCCTTGCTGAAGTTTGTTTTGCTGAGCAGGGTGGTTGATGTGGAGGACGGGCTGCAAGTGAGGCAGATGGCCCGGTTGTTCATTTTGTTGGTGCTGGTAGGTTTCATGGTGGCGTCGAGCAGCGACGTCGTCTATTTGTGGTTTCTGCCATACTTGAGGATGTTTTCGAACATCCCTTTTTATGATTGGGGGAGTCTGACCTTGGCGACCCTTTACTCTTCTCTGGATGCGTTCAGTCGGTGCTATCGGCAGACTTTTACTGGAGCCACGTATCTCCTTGAGGTATTCTTTACTTTGCGCATTTCCATTTCATGCATTCGCATTTTCCTTTCATGCATTCGCATTTTCCTTATGCGTCTCTTTTTGCTCGTGAATTCAGACATGGTTCTATGAGGTGATTGGGTGCAACACCCCGCTGATTGCTCTGAAGGATGACACCGTTGGGGACTTCTGTCACTTGTATCGATGGCATAAGGCCAACCGGCAGTCGAAGGGATCTCTCTCCCTGGAGGCAGTGCGTCAGGTCTTGAATGACCTGACCAGTGGTAGGGTAAGACTCTTTTCGTTTCAGCCTTAGTTTTTGCACCTTCTGATTCTGTATTGACTTATGCCTGCTTGGGGATTTTCAGGTGACCTTTTATCCTTGGGGGACCGCCATTCAGGATACGGGGGTGACTGGGGTGAGCGCGCAGATGAGGCGTTTATTGGCGCACGAGTTCGGCCATTCCTGGTACCTCGGGGAGAGGGTGATTCGTCAGATCGCTGAGGAGGAGGTGGTGGTGCCTCCCGCGCAGCCTCCTACTTCTATGAGGCGGGAGCGACAATTGTTGGAGGATGAAAGGATCGAGATGATGATTGGCGAGTCCTATGCGTTGTATACTGATACGGCTGCGTCGTATGACTATATGGATTTTGTGACGAGCTAGTTAATGGCGCCCAGTGTACATGACGCTTTGCCTTTCCCTCCTGCTGGTTCGAGTCGGGCGGTGGGGTCTTCCCACAGTGGTGGTGGTCCGTCGGCACCTGTGGCGACGGCGACCTCGGAGGTCCCTTTTGTTCGGCTGCACACTCTTTCGTACAACATTCGGCGGGCTGATGGAGGGACAGTGTCGATGCTGCATCATCCTCTTGTGATGGATCCGGAGGAGCTGGGCTTGGCAGAGGACGTCTTTCGTCCAGCGGTAAACCTTTCGGTCCTTTTCCTCTCTTTTTTGATTTCTTTTGCTTGATACTGATTCTGCCTTTCCTTTGCAGCAAATCCGGGTGTCGACCACTTGGCTCAGGGACATCAGGGATTGGATATCATCGGTGACTGCCCACATTCGGGAGGTTGTCCCTGTTCCTTCTTGCTTGGTGCCGTCAGCCTCGTCCGGGGGAGACTCTGGCTCGGTTAGTGGGGGCGCGTCGTCTCGCCGTAGGGGAAAGAGAGCGCGTCGCCGGGATGGAAATTCTTGCGAGAGAGAGGGAGTGAAATGTGGGTTCGGGCTGAGTCCCGTTGTTTTTGGCTTTTCTTTATTTCCTGTAAAAATGATGTAACACAGCAAACATATATATGCAATGCAATGCAATGCGGTTTTTTGACTATCTTTTATTTTAATGATGAAATGAATGCATGCGCTTTTTAATTTGCTGCTGAGACCGTAAAAAAAAGGAATATTTTTAGAAATCTTTCAAAGGAAAGTTATTTTATTCAAAACGGGGAATCCCATAAGGAGGGAACAGGATTCTTGAAATTCTTTTGAGAATATCAATTTATTTTTATGGAGTTTCCTGATTTGGCAAAGAAGGAATGGAGGAATTTTTTTTTTTTTAAAGGAATTATATAAGGAGGAAAAGGGATTTTGAAATTCTGTTGAGAATATCAATTTTTATTTTTCTGATTTTGACAAAAGAGGAAAAAGGGAGATTTCCAAAAATGGAGGGTTGTCGATCGGCAAGCACCCTGGCCTGCCTATCGGCAGTTCAGTCCAGTCCCATCAATTGAAAGCTTTGATTGGTACCCTCTTCAGCCCTTAGTACCTTATAGGGTAGGGTTCCTTTCGATTTCTGCAGGGATTATGTCCTTTGTGAGGATTTTTAAGTATAAAAAGGGAGAAGGGTGGAGTGTTTTCCTCACACCTTTTGCATCCTTACATACCCACCCATCTTTTAGTCTTGCGAGATGGCTCTCCCTGGTAGCATTGAGTTTGTCAACTACCTCGAAGCCTTGGAAGCCATGTGCTCTTATAATGTCGACTATGATGCTTTCAATATGCGTCGAATCTCCTTGTGGGGTAATCGACCTTTTGAGTGGAATATGCTGATGGCGGCAGTACAATTTTGGTACCCCGAAGACCATGTAATCTGCTTTGGGTTGGAAGAAGTTTGTCCTACCTACGAGGAGTTTTCTGCCATACTGGGCGTGAATCCTAGTGTTGCCGCGACTTTACCCGAATTTTCCCGTTCTCCTAGGGATTTATTGGCCGGGATTCTTCATATCTCTCCTTCGGCGGCCAGGTCATTGGTTGCCGGAGGAATGATCTCCCTCCCGACGGTGTTGGAGTCCGTGCGTTCACGGGAAGTAAGTGATGCTGGCTATGTTGGAGCCGTCGTTCTGAGTCTGGTTTCAAAATTACTGTTGGTGATTGGGGAGGTACGCGTGGACACAACTTGCAGCCATTACCTCATGGATGTCATACCGTCGCAATCCTGCGGCGATGATATTGACAGAGACTCTGAATGGCCTGGATGCTTGGAGAGAAGACCGTTCAGACTTTTTGAGGGGTAGCCCTGTGATGCTATTCATGTGGTTATCTGAAAGATTCCGCTTGTCGACTCCTCTAGAATATCCTTTGCCGGCTCTACCCAACTTATTTTCGCGCTACTTCATCCGCATGGGCCTGTATGTTGAGAACTAGGAGAATTGGCTTGTGGAGCATGGGGCTTGTGGCCTGTATTGGTCAGTGCCTTGGTGGGGACAGTTGCAGCCTGTTCTGGAGCTAGGAGAATATTCATATGTGCGGCTGGTAGGTCTCAGACAGACCTCTTTTTATTTCCCTTGGCGGCTTTTGTGCCAATTTGGCTGGGCGCAGGTCGTGCCCCCTCGGACCTTAAATTTCTTTCCAGTAGAAGATTTGACTGAGCGCTTGCGTCTGTTGCTAGGATCTCTGTGGGAAAATTGGCGTCCGTCGACCCATCCCTCTTAGTCTGTTGGGAAGGTTTGCCATGTCCCCAAAGATTATATGAAGTGGTTGTGGAGGGAAGTTGTCAGCAAGATGTTGGTAGTAGAGACCGGTCGGAGGTGGTTTGTTTTATCTAACTCCATGGAAGGGGGTGTTGTGGTCTTTTCGAAGATGGTTAAGGCTCATCGGTCCATGGAGTGTTTGCGGCACTCCATTCAGGCAGGAGAAACTTGGGGTCCTCAGGATGTGGATGATGAGGGTGCAGGCTCTTCGGGTAGCTGTGGGTAGGACTCCTGGGGAGTTTATTTATGTAACAGATGTGGGGGATTTTGTCTGGTTTTTATGGTAGTATGGGGAAGGGAGTTATCCGTTCCCTTTTCTTATGCAATATGTACTGTAGTTTCTTATTTAATGAAATAAACAAGTTTCTGATCATCCAACTGTGCCTTTTGATGAGTTTTGCATTTTTAATTATCTATACCAATGGCTAAGGCATACATAATCCTTTTGTTCAAGTAGATGTTTAGAATGAACTGTCGTTCTCGTGGGTAAGAAAAAAATGGTATTTTGTGAAAAAGAAGGGGCCGTGCTCATGTGAGGAGTATGAGCTGCCTACGTACCTCTGGGGTTTTTGAAAAAGTTCTTATCTGTTTGAAAATAGTTTTTGCAGAGGATCAGGCCCACGTAGTTCTAGGTAAAGGGAAATGGAGCGAGTTTTTTTTTTTAGAATAGAAGGGGGATGAGAAGAGTCGTAGCGCGCCGAGATTTTGGACTAGGGGTAAAACTTCTTGAGACGGTCCAAATTGACTGGATGAGCCATCTCTTCCCCATCCAGGTCAGTGTGCATGGCGGCACGGCCAGACAAGATCTTCCTCACAATGTAAGGGCCGCTCCAATCGGGTTTGAACTTTCCTCTGGGGTCCCAGATGGGTTCGATTATCTCTTTGAGGGATAAATCCCCCTCTCGGACACCGCGGTCCTTGACTCTCTTTTTGAATGATCGCGTTATTCGGCGATGGTATCCTTGTATGTGGTAAAGAGCTTTTAATCTCCGTTCATCTAGGAGCGTCAGCTCATCAAGACGGCCTTGGCACCAGTCTTCTTCACTAACCTTGCTTTCGAGCATGACACGTAACGAGGGTATTTCCAGCTCTACAGGTAGGACTGCCTCCATGCCGTAAACCAGGGAGTAAGGGGTAGCCCCAATAGAGGTTCGAATTGAGGTTCGATAGCCCCAGAGGGCGTACGGGATCCAATCGGCCTAATCCCTACAACTTTCGGTCATCTTGCTGATGATGGCTTTGAAGTTTTTATTTGCGGCCTCAACTGCACCATTGGTCTGAGGTCGGTAGGGAGAAGATTTGTGTCTCTGAATCCCATATTCACCGACTATTTCTGTGACTTCTGCCTCAAAGTGCAAACCATTATCCGACACTAGCTCGTGCGGGACCCCATATCGGCAGATGATATTCTTCTTGATGAATTTGGCCACCTTCTTGGCATTTAATACTGCGTATGACTCAGCTTTGACCCATTTGGTGAAGTAATCTATGGCAACCAGGATGAACTCATGCCCGTTTGACGCTTTTGGTGTAACTTTTCCTATGATGTCGATACCCCAGGTGGAGAACGGCCAGGGAGAAGTTATGTTGTATAATTCCCGTGGAGGTAGATGTTGGAGATTGGAGAACTGTTGGCATTTAGGGCACCTCCGAACATAGGCGGTGCAATCCTGGGCCATGGTGGTCCAGTATTAGTCTTGTCGAATGATCTTTTTGGCAAGCATGTGACCGTTCATGTGAGGTCCGCATTCCCCGCTGTGGATTTTCTGCATTATCTTTTGCGATACAGTGCAAATGATTCCGTCAAAATTCCTCTTGAGTAGTTCTTTACGACAGATGATGTACTGAGCGGCCAGCCTTCGAAGGGTAGCTCGGTCGTTCTTATTGGAACCCTCGGGATACCTACCGTGTTTGAGGAGGCACCAAATATCATAGTACCAGCAATCGGCTAGTTCGGGATCTTCAGTGGATACAAGCTCAATATGGTAGCAATGGGCCGGTCTGTCTTGTTCTAGGAAGGAGGTCATTATTATTCCCTCGGGCATGTCGACCATGGAAGCCACAGTAGCAAGAGCATCAGCTAGGTTGTTCTTTGCTCGGGGTAGGTAATGAAGGTGATATCTCGGAATTAGGAGGCCAACTCTTCTAATTGGGCATGAAAGGGTTGAAGCTTTTCGTCCTTGACCTTCCACTTTCTGAGCATTTGACCAATGATAAGGGAAGAATCCCCGTATACATCAAGGTATTGAATACCTTTCTCAAGAGCGACCTGGAGGCTCACTGTGCATGCCTCGTATTCTGTCATGTTGTTAGTGCAAGGGAAATCCAATTTAATGGCGATGGGAGTATGGGAGTCATTTGGGGAGACCAAAAGTATCCCAATGTCATATCCCTTTTTGTTGGCAGCGCCATCGAAGAACATTTTCCATCGGAGGTGGTCTTGAGTGGTGCAGAGGATGTTTTCATCTGGGAATTCGAAGATCCAGACATCTGCTTCTTCTATAGGGTAGTCAGCGAGGTAGTCAGAGATGGCTTTTCCTTTAACGGCTTTCTGTGTGACGTACACGATATCAAACTCGGTTAGGAGCATCAACCATCGAGCCATTCGGCTAGATAAGGCGGGTTTCTCAAGCAGGTATTTGATGGGATCCATTTGGGATACTAGTTTAATGGGGAAGGCGAGGATGTAATGTCGCAACTTTTGGGTGATCCATAGAAGTGCGACACATGCTTTTTCCAAAGCAGTGTAGTTGACCTCTGTAAGGACATTTTTGTCCATTAACAATTTATGATGTCGCACACCGTTACACCGTTGAAGAAATTCAAGATTCATACATTCATCAACGGATCCGAATATCAAAAGAAGAAGAGGAATCAAAGTCTGGCAGCCGGACCGGTCCGCCTCTCTACCGGACCGATCCACCAACCGACCGATCCGCCCCTCAACCGGACCAATCCGCTTGATGCAGATCCAGTATACCCCGGACCGCAAGCGAACCGATGAAGCCTGCAATAAAAGAACCGATCCGGTCAACCGAACCGATCCGCCCCCAAAATAATCAGATGTTTTCTTATGGAGCACTTATATAATCAGATGCCTATTTTTGACGGGTCTAATTATGCCTACTGAAAAGCTCGTATGAAATCGATTTTAAAATCTATTGACGAGTGTTTTTGGTTGCTTTGCGAAAATGGTTGGACTCCTCCCACGGTCACAGTTAATAACATCACCACTTTAAAACCCGTGTCAGCCTGGACTGAAGATGATTATAAATTGTCCAATTTTAATTCCCGTGGTCTGAGTGCTATTTCTGGAGCTGTCTCTCCTCTTGAGTTTCGCCGAATTATGACGTGCACCACGTCTAAAGAGGCTTGGGATGTTTTGAAATTGACACATGAGGGTATGAACGCGGTTAAAGAGTCAAAATTACAAAATTTGGCCACCCGATTTGAAACTATCACCATGTCTGAGTCTGAATGCTTTGATGATTTTTATGCTCGTTTGTCAGACATTGTTAACACATGTTTTAATTTGGGTGAGGTGATTGATAACACGCGTGACGTTAAAAAGATTTTGAGATCTCTCCCAAAACGCTTTATTCCTAAAGTCACTGTTTTGAACTCTTTGGGAAATTTGAAATCACTTAAGTTGGAAGAACTTGTAGGAGATCTTCAAACCTATGAGATTGACATGTTTCCCAAAGCCATTAAGGCTAAGGATAATGGCATTGCTTTAAAGACTCATTTTAAGAAAAAGAAAGAAAAAGTTTGTGAGTCCGATGCTGAGGGAGATTTTGATTTTAATGATATGGCCTTGTTTGCGAAATATTTTAAAAAATTTCTCAACATGAACAAAAATAATTCTTCCAATAAAATGAATTTTTTTTAGAAAAATAAAAAGAAAGGAAAGGCCAAAGAAAGTGGTGAGAGGGAAAAAGAGAATAAATCCGATGAGGAGTGTGAGGAAGATTTTGATAACGTCACTTGTTTTGAATGTGGGGGTAAGGGACATAAGTCGTTTGAGTGTCCTACGTGGCTTAGAAAGAAAGGAAAGAAAGTATCTATGCCCTCCACACTTAGTGATAGTAGTGAAGGTGAGGGTGATGAGACTAGTGGTGAGAAGTTTGTAGCTTTTTCTAGTCGTGTGAGCACACCCACATTGTTCCACAATAGTGCACACGAAAGTGATAGTGATGGTTTGAGCGCTTCAAGTGAGGGAGAAAGTGAGAGTGAAAGTGGAGATGAAAGTGAGCTCCAAAAAGCTGTTAGAGATTTGTACACCGAGATCTTGAAAACAAAGAAGTATAATAGGGATTTAGGTCGTCGGGTTTTAGATTTGGAGAAAGAGAAGGAGGTTTTGAGAAAGGAGAAGTGTGATTTGGCCTACACGTGTATCCCAACTCGAGAGTGATCTCGAACGTGCCCGGGAGGTCAAAGTCAATTTTTTGAACGCACCTAAGAAGGTTGAAAAGGTGGTTCATAAGGGTAAAGGTGAGAAGTTAGGAATAAGGCATGACGGTGCTTCTTCTTCCAAATTAGCACCCAAGTCGGTTCCCACTTTAGTGTTTGATTCACGTGAGTCTCACCCTTACCCACCTAGGCGTCCCATTCCCATTAGGAGAGTGCGTCCTAGAGTTTTTGAGAGAGGTGTTCCTAGGCCTATTTATGTTTGCTCACATTGCAAGAGGAGAGGACACCTTAGGGAATTTTGCTTTAAGTTGGGGTATGTGTCACGTTTTGCTTCTACACGTGTTTCTGGCACACATGCACCCACACATGATACTTTACATGCTCCCGGAGACTACATGAGAGAGTTTGCACATTTAGGTGAGCAAGTTAAGTTTTTAGTCAAAACTTCACAAGAATTGATGGAGATTTTTCATAAGCTGTCGCCACCTTTGGAAAACCCCTCCGCGCCTAATGATTGAGGTTTGACTTGTTTACTAGCATAGGGTGATTTTCATGATGACATTGTTTGCCTATTGCTAGTATGTATCATTTTTGTATATTTTGTTTGAAAATTTCTGAAAAATACAAAAAGATTTTATTTTGACAAAATTTTTTGAAAAATCCAAAAAGATTTTTGTATTTTGTTTGCACCGTTTATGGATGAACACTTTGGTTGACCAAGTCACAACATCATTCCATTATTTTCATGTGACTATTTGATAGTGTTTTGAGACAATAGGTTAATTCATCCATGTGCTTTATAATGTTTGGAGTCATTAAGATGTGATTAAGTGTTACTTCCTACATGTTTGACTCATGTTTCCTTTAATGCACACTTGCACTGATTTGTTTGATTATTGTGCTTGTCTTATCACATGTTGGTTGGGTGTTTTCATCTCAATCCTGTCCTTAAAACGAACCAAGCGCGATAATTTTTTTTAAGGAAATTGTGCATATAAAAAACCGTGTTGTGAGTTTGTGTGCTTTGTTTGATAACGGGGAGGGGCTGCGAAAGGTAATCATCTATCCTTTGCGCAAAATCCACCGTTAAAAATGACCTAAAAAATTGAGGAATTTTATTATCCGAGGTCCAAAGAGGTTAAAAGAGCCCGGAAAAAAATTGAAAGGCAATAAAAAGATATTCATGCCAAAAAGGGGTCATTTAGGTTTTTGCACCAATTCTCCAAAGTTTGAGAATTTAGATCACCTCTAAAAGAAAATATATATGAGGGTGTTTGGTTGGAGAATTTAAAACGGGTTTGCACGTCCTTGAAATTCTTGAAAATGCGCTATATAGTTTTGGACGTTATTGATGTGGAAATCATTTGACTTTGATTTGTTGATTTGCATAAGACGATGTCATCTAAATTCAACAAATTTTTACACCTAAGGATACATTTGATGTTCATTCGTTAGGAGTACACGTATGCATCGTGCACATATGATTGATCGAGTTGATTTACCTATCGAATGTGTTCACACCCATTCATTCCGTTTCCATGACTTGGTTGTTTGAGTCTAAATCCATGGTGTGATTTTTGTATCCTATTTGTTCATATTGGTATCCTATCTTTGTATGAAAAATTTGAAAAATAAAAAATAGTTTGTGAAGTTTTGTTTGAGCATCTCCTTGCAAGAGCACGTTTACCATATTGTTTGATGCCCTGTTTTGTATACCGTGACACCCCGATTTTGCTTGTTTGATTCATTCTTCGTATTTGTCTATTTGGGGACATCATAAAAAGGGGGAGAAAGAATTATCATATTATCGGGGAGTTTGAATTTTGGGAGAGTTTTTGAGATGTTGCTTATGTTTTTATCATATATTATCTCATTTCAAACTCGATATGTCACTTGGTATTTTGCTTTTTCTCATGTGTGTAGGTACTACATGGATTATCATTGGATTGCACACCCTGATGAGAAAAGTGTTGAGATTCCTGAAGAATTGAAGAGCAAACGCTGTAGTCTTATTCAATTGTATCTTTCCAGTTTTGGGTTCATGGAAGGGTAGATTTGTATAGGCATTTTTAGTTGTTTGATAATTCGGATGTTTTGTTTTTATGTATGTACCGGCATAGACATAGGGGGAGATTTGTAAGGACATTTTTGTCCATTAACAATTTATTATGTCGCACGTCGTTACACCGTTGAAGAAATTCAAGATTCATACATTCATCAACGGATCCGAATATCAAAAGAAGAAGAGGAATCAAAGTCTGACAGCCAGACCGGTCCGCCTCCCTACCGGACCGATCCGCCCCTCAACCGGACCGATTCGTTTGATGCAGATCCAGTATACCCCGGACCGCAAGTGAACCGATGAAGCCTGCAATAAAAGAACTGATCCGGTCAACCGGACCGATCCACCCCCAAGCCGGACCGGTCCGCCTGGGATAAACTTCGCCAGATCTGCTCGAGATTTTTTAGGCTCAAAGTTTTATTATTTAATCCAACTTCGGGGAGTTGTTTTCCAAGACTTTTCAAGACGATTTTCAGAGTCCTAAATACTCTAAGTCTTAACCTATTGAGCCCAAGACTCTAGTTTTTTTTATTCACACAAATTGCCAAATATTTGTGAATCTGTTTAGTAACCCAAGAACACAACTTTTTAGTTTGTTCAAACCTTTGTGGAGAGATCTTTGCAACCGAGGGTTGCGTGTCATTGCTGAGGGAGTCTCTACAAAGTTTTATGGTTGCGTGTCATTGAGGAGTGCTGCGGTTCTTCCTTTGTTGATTGGACTGAGGTTCATGTGGGTTCGCTGCGTGTGGATTCATTGCTAATGACATCGACCGACGCCTGTGGGTATTCGTGTGTCACTGTATTTCATTGTAATCTGTGTAAGTTGTGATTTACTTATTATAGTGAAATAAAAGGTTTTGCCCTGCGGGGATTTTTCCTTAAACTTGTTTCGCATACTTTATTTGTGTATGGGTTGACATACGCACCGTAGATGGATGTTTAGGGGCTGAATTTATTTGATTTAAAAGTAGACTCTAATTAAATAAGGGTTACTTGGAAACTTGCGAAATTTAATTTAAATCGATATTACACGCGTTCTCAACCTCGTATCTGACCAACTTGCGACTGGCGTAATTGATGGCTCTTTCTTTGCGGGAGTCCTCGAGGTACTGGACTAGCAAAGCCCCGGCTGCAGTGTCTGTTATGGTTAGGTATAAGAGCAAAGGGAGACCAGGCTGTGGTGGCATGAGAACTAGAGGTTGGGTTAGGTATTATTTGATACGATCAAAAGCTTCTTGGCAGACCTCGTTCCAAACCTTGGTTGAATCCTTTCGGAGGAGCTTAAAGATTGGTTCACAGATGGAGGTTAGCTGGCTGATGAACCGGTTGATATATTGTAATTTCCCCAAGAAGCCTCGGACTTCCTTCTCTGTTCGGGGAGGTGGCATCTCAAGTATGGCCTTCAGCTTGGTGGGATCTACTTTTATCCCCTTCTCAGTGATCATGAATCCTAAGAGTTTTCCCTTCGTAACGTCGAAGACGCACTTCTGTGGATTAAGTCTCATCTGATACTACCGCAGTCATTTGAAGAACTTCCGGAGAGCGGGAACATGACCTTCTCTAGTTTTGGACTTGATAATCATATCATCCACGTAAACCTCGACCTCTTTGTGGATCAGATCGTGCAGGATGGTTGTGGCAGCCCTTTGGTAGGTAGCCCCAGCATTCTTGAGACCGAATGGCATAACGGTGTAGCAAAAAGTTCCCCATGGGGTGATGAATGCACTTTTCTCTTAGTGGTCGGGATGCATCTTAATTTGGTTGTATCCGGCAAATCCGTCGACAAATGACTTGAGAGCATGACTGGCTGTGTTGTCCACAATCATGTCGATGTTGGGTAGCGGATAATCAACCTTCGGAGAAGCTTTGTTTAAATCTCGGTAGTCCACACACATTCGAACCTTTCCTCCTGATTCTGGTACATGTACAATGTTGACCACCCACGTGGGATATTCGATTACTCGAATGAAACCTACGTTCAACTGTTTGATCACCTCTTCTTTGACCTTAAGCGATCATTCGGTGCGGAGCTTTTTCAACTTTTGTTTAACTGGCTTGGCATCTGGGAGAATGAGGATCTCGTGCTGAGCTATTTCGGGATCAATACCGAGCATGTCGTCGTAGGACCATGCAAATACATCCACGAACTCCTTTAGCAATTCTTCGAGTTGTGCGCGCTCATGCTCGTCAAATGTGGCCCCTATCCTGATCTCGCGCAGTTGGCTACTAGAACCGAGATTAATAACAACAGTCTATTCTTCATTAACTTGAACGTGGTTATGTTGTTTATTATTAACCTTATTTAGATCAGTTAAGAATTGTTCATTTGCAAAATCATCATCATCGAAAGTTTGATTAAAATCCACACAATTAATGTAAGGCATAGCAAGATACTCAAAATCTTCGTTTATTTCATTGATAGGAAAAACAGCATTGAGAACCTCATCAAAAGAGGTCTCAATTACATTTGAGCAAGGATGGACAACAGTAGATAAAACAGGGTAAACATTAGGGTTGAGGGAGATTTCAAGAGGTAGAACTGGCGCAGCATGCCAGTTGAGGAGAGGTGTATCAGTAGCTTTAATCAGACGGGATGGGTCCCTTGATATAGTGCCTGAATGAACCATGCAGAGTGTCGGCCCCAGTGTCTGCAGGTTGAAGGAATCTTCGGAGTCACTTTCCTCAGTTTCTTCAGTATCTTTGATAAGTGGTGGCACCTGGTATTGGTAACTTTCGGCCCATGGGTAGCTATCTTCGAAGAAGATCTCCATTCCAGGCTTCATCTTCTTATCTGTATGGTCATACCATGGTTCTGGAAAACCTCAAAAGGGGAAATCCTCGCCCTCCTTGATGAACCGTCCATTTAAAAAATCTCTTGAGATAGTTCGGACGAAGTCTAACCCTCTCTTTGATCGAGTCTGGCGGATCATTCTGAGTTCTGGTTCTAATGGTTGATATCCCAAGCCGCAAGGAGGGAAAGTTTTCTTCAGTTCGATGGGCTCAAGTATCCCCTGTTGCCTTTGTCCCAACCCCAGTCCGGGCATGAAGTGCATGTTTCTGAACATCTGAATCACATTGACATTGCCATGAGGGTCATATTCTGGACAAACCCTTTCTTTGAAACCGTCCCCTGCCGGGAGTAGGGATGGTTCGACTCGGAAACCTGATACGAGCATATCATTTGACCCGTGTTGTATCTCAAGAATTGGACTGCTGGTGCTTGCACCCTCGACGTTACCGTCGTCACCCAGGATGGTGATGACTCGCCCATCGACGAAGAACTTCAATTTCTGATGGAACGAGGAAGAGACACCCTTTATACTGTGGAGCCAGGGTCGTCCGAGCAACAGGTTAAAACAGGCGGGATATCGATGACTTGGAATTCGACGACAGGGTTTATAGGTCCAACCCCTATTACAAGTTTTATAGATCCCATCACCTCACGGCGGGTATTATCGTAGGCACGCACGATAGCGAATGTTGGAGCGATGTCACTTTCTTTCAGACCTAAACATTTGAAGGTTCTCAGCGGGCAGACATTCAAAGTGGATCCGTTGTCAATGAGAGAGAGTGGTACAACCTTCCCCATAACTTTGACGGAGATGTTGAGTGCATGATTGTGATTTGGCCCAATTTTGAGGATTTCTTCTTCAGAAAAGGACAGCATTCGGGTAGAGGTCAAGGATCCGACCAGGTTTACCGCTTCTTCTGGTGTGGTAGAGGGAGGAACTATGGGTCCAGTGAGCAATTTGATCAAAGCATTCCTGTGTAGCTGGGAAGACATGAAAAGCCCCCATAGAGTGATGTTAGCTTGAGTTTTCTTCAATTGATCGAGGATCTTGCTCTCCTCGAGGGTCATTTTTGGCATAGGAAGGTTTTCAACGCCCTTCCCCTTATCATTGGGTGGTAGCGATTTTGGATTTGGTAATGTCTCCCAGATCTGGTCATGTGATTTACTGAAGAAGGGAAAAACTTAAATCCAGTTTCCTCATCAATCTCAGGTTGTTCTGCCACCTTGTCTATTTCTTCGAGGAGTTCCTCAAATGATATCATCCCACATAAGTCAGTTATTAGGCCATTTCTTCCTAAAGCTTGTTCTTCATTTGAAACTTCGAATTCTTCCCCCCATCCAGTGGCAATAATTCTGTTTTCCCTTGTAAATTCAATGCATTCCATAACCTCAACGGCTTCTTCATATAGGTCTTCCCATTCTGTGGGGATGTGTAAGGGTGAAGGGACCAGGTGCCCTTGCAGCTTTAAAGCGTCAAGTAACTCGGTGATACTGCTAATGTTATTGGGTTGCCTGAATGCTTCCGTCATGATCCGGACAACATCATCTAAGCAGATTTTGTCGGTTGGTACCATCCACCTATCTGATTCTCGGGCCCATTTCCGTGCTTCCAAAAATAACGTACTGAACCTCTGGCAGTCGATAATCATCTGTGAGGGCAATTTCAGCCCGAACTCTAGGAGTTGGTTTAACACCTCTGACAATTCCATACCTCCACTTTCAGAACAGGTCCGGACAGTGATGCATGCTCTGGTAAGGAGTGACAGCGCCTGATCAGCGGGGCTAGTAGGGTGTAGGAGGAAATATGGGCAAAGTTGAAGGGGTTTAGAAGGGTATAAGGGTTTGAATTGAGTTGATGGATCGAAATTTGGGTTTCCTTGCAAGAAGATGGCATTGGTATGATTTGGGAGTGGGTTATGAGTAGTGTTTGGTTTAGGATTGGCTGGTGGGGAGATGGTACCCCGGTCAATGAGATCTTGGATTATGTTTCGAAGGTGGAAGCATTGGTCGGTGGTATGGCCAGTTGTTTGATGAAAGGCGCAATGAGCATCGGTCTTGAAATTTCTGGGAAGTGGATTGGGTAATGGACGTGGATCTAGGGGCTTTATAAGGTTTCGACTTAACAGGGCTTGGTAAACTTTAGATAGGGGAGCATGGAGCTTAGTGTATTCCCTTCGGACGGGAGCAACGCGACTTTCAGGGTGCCCATGATGTGGTTGGTTGATAGATGTTGTTGATGGTTGAGACTGCGGCACTGACAGGCTTGTCATATTTTCTGGGGGTGAACTGTCCGGACACCTTCTTTGGTTCAACTTCTGTTTTGGCAAGACCCTCTTCGATTTCTACTCCTGCTTCTCTGAGAGCTCGAAAATGGGGGTAGTATTGTCCTCCCATGGTTGCTCGGACATAGGGTAAGAAATTCTTCTTCACTATGCTGACTTGTTCTTCTTCAGACGGCCGATTGGTCATGATAGCCGCTTTTTCCCTCCATCGGGCTATAAAGTTACTGACTGATTCTCCAGAGTTCTGTTTGAGCAACTCTAAATCACGGCGGGTGACCTCAAGCTCTTCGTTGTATTTATACTGCGATATGAATTCTCGGGCTACATTCTCCCAGCTACGGATTCTGGATTCCTCAAGAGATAAAAACCATCGGAGAGCACTGTCTCTCAAAGTTTGCTAAAATAATTGGGCCATCACGTCTTCGAAATCCCCTAGTAGAGTCATGGAACGATGATAACTGCGAAGATGAACAATCGGGGGACCACTCCCTCCAAATTTCTCGATATTTGGCATTTTGAACTTCTCGGGTAACCTTGCTTTAGGATAAGGAGACATATGGGTGTAGTCCATGTAATTCCCAGAGATCCTGACTTGGTCAAACTTCTTGGTGAGCATCTTGAGATCCTCTTTGACTTTGTTCAACTCCTCCTCCTTTGGATCAGCAACCAGAGGCAAGTTAGCCATAGGCTGGGCAATGTTTGGCATTGGAAGCTGGGCAGGCGGCGACCCATTAGCATGAGGGGAACGCGGAGCGTGGTGATATTCTTCCGGGACCCAGATAGGCTCGGGTGGACCCATAGCACGAGGGAACAGGGCCTCGGGCTCTTGAGGAATAGGACCTTGGTTTCGTTGCATTTCTCGGACCTCAGCTTGAAGGTTGTCAATCTTGGCCACGAGCTGAGGTAGGACTGTCGGCAGATCCGGTTGTATGACTGGTGCTTGATCTGCATTCTCCATGGAAGATGGATGGATTCTGGATTCGGAAGAAGTAGTAGAGGAGCGGACGAAACTCCGAGGTGATTTGACTGAAGACCTAAGCCAATAGGGAGTCAGGCCAAGGGCGTGCGGTCAACCTGAGAAGGCGTAGGATGAGATTTATTTTTGAGAAAAGGGAAGGAACTATTTTTGGATTTTTGATAAAAAGGGAGAAATATTTTTGGATTTTTGATAAGAAAGGGAGAAATATTTTTTGGATTTTTGATAAGAAAGGGAGAAATGTTTTTTGGATTTTTGATACGAAAGGGAGAAATGTTTTTGGAGACGGAACTCAGCATGATTATTATGATTATTATGTTCTCACTTGTATTTAATTCTCCTAAATGCAATGTCGGACGAGACCTGAGCCTGGAAAAGTGGGGTTTTAATATATGCAAAGCTACGGTTTGGGACTTGTAACCAGGCATGCGGACAGAGTCCCGTTTTAAAAATGCTGGAAAATTGGGTAGAAGATCGACCCGGAATTTCGGCAGAGTTTCGGGTCGAAACTGGCAATCTAAAGTGCGTGTCCTAGGTTTGACACCTATATGCGGGTATCCAGTTGGTTGGGTGAATCGGCATGGGTTCCCCCCTTTGGCGTGACTTCCACGATATACGTCTTGCTCTTGCGGGCAATCGGTACGTGTGGACAAGCCATTTGATATACCTGAGTGTACGTGAATTGCCTCACCATATACCTCGTGAGGACGGTACGTGTGAGAGCGAATTCGATATACTCGGCGTACGTGAACGAATTCCCTGTGATATACTTCCCGTCATGACTTCGGTCAAGCGGTACGATGCGGGAGAACCGTTCGATATACGTCGAAGGTACTTGGCCAATGGAAGGTGAGAGTCATATCGCTTAGGCTAACTGCGACCTGCCGGACCAGCGCCCATCACGAAGTGACCCTCCAGTTACTGGGTAAGATTTGGTCAATATCAATGCTCTTTGGTGATGTCGTGTGAATCATGCATGATTCTCTTATTAGTAGCTTATGATGAGAATGCCTTTCTTTGATTATTCCAAACTGGGAACAAAGTACAAGTACCCCAAAAGGTACACCAAGTATGGATAGGTGATGCGTGCAACATGGGGATATACGTGATCCTAGGTGTACGTGGTGTGAGGTGTACATGGAGGATTTTCTACAAGTGTGTGAACATAAGCATAAGCATGGGATATACATGTGAGAAAGGGGAACATGCAGATATGGGGGGGGGGGGGGGGAGAATAAACAAATATAACATCCATGTAAATAGAGTCAAGCCCTCAAAATAAATAAAAATCCCCAGCAGAGTCGCCACTCTGGCCATCCCCGCCGATCCCCGCCGCGGAGGGAGGAGGAATCCTTCGGGTCCCACGCGTCCCCTCTCGGGAGAGCGCTTCGTCCGGCATCGATTTTGTGAGGTGTGAAAAATGTAGAGAGATTCAGAGTCGCCAGTCTATTTTACTCAAAACATACAAAAGAAAAGAGGAAGCCACCCCGAAGGATGGCATCCAAAGACATACTGGTGCGTGCGAAACCAAAATGATTCGAAAGGGTTCGGAGGCTTAGTTACGAAATGGGAAGGTGTTAGGCACCCATTCCGCCCTTTCGGTCTCTCATGGATATTTGCTATTTTCCTTTATGTTCCCCCCCCCCCCCCGTGAGATGTGTGCATGTGTATATATATAGAATGGAGGTAGGAATCCTCGTCTTGTATCATGGAAAAGATAAAGCGAGTCATCCATAGGAAGATTATAAAAGTAATATTAGAAAAATAAGATTTACGCGGTTACCACTACGTTGATCGCTATAAGGGAACGATAACGCACATGGAGTGATACGTTACAAATATATATCATATAAGAAGATTAGATTTAGAGAATATAGGAAATGAGAGAAAAACTGAGAGAAAGGACTCGAGTCTCGGGTTTTACCCCGAGACGCCTACGTAGCCTATAAAGGCATCAAAGTCCACGTAATTCGCATACAAAGCAAAGGGGTGGGATTTATCCCATAAATCCAAATGTGGGATCTCTTATTTGTAAGTGTGTGTGTGTGTATAGAAAAGGTGTTTTAGTTGTGAGAAAAATGTGGAAAAAGTGTGAGAATCCCTACTTGGAATTTATGAGCAAACCCTCTTTTTCTTGTTTTGGGGTTTTTATTTATATGAAAATAAGAGATGTGCAATAATACTAAATAAAAAAATATATATTAGGATGTGTGAGATGAGATTATAAAAGTGTTAAGTAAGAAAACAAGTTATTGGGAATTCAAGAGAATTTAAGAGAGAGAGTTTGAGAAAGTTGGACCTTCTTGAAGATCTTGAGCTTGATCTTGAATGTTGGAAAGAAGCCCTTGAGCTTGAATGATGATGGAGAATGTCTAATTCACCAAGTTTGATGGAAAGGATGATGAAAAGTGATGGTAAAAGAGGGATTTGGAAGTTGAAATCACGCTGCCTTCGAGAGAGGTTTCCGGGATTCGTTCAGAGAGATTTCTATAAGATCTGGGCTCTCCTTTGCAAATGAGGCCAAGGCCTCCTTTTATAACCCCAGGGGACTGCCGATCGGCCCTATCATGGCACTGCCTATCGGTAAGTGCCGATAGGCAGGATCTGGGACCTGCCATTTGGCAGTGCGCCTCAGACTTTTTTGGAAAATTGGTCGCCGAGGGCAAATCGTTGGTCAGAATCAATCACGCACGGGGCATGCCGTTAGAAAGGTATTTCATAGACC
Source organism: Sambucus nigra (assembly GCA_949130495.1). Lineage (NCBI taxonomy): Eukaryota > Viridiplantae > Streptophyta > Magnoliopsida > Dipsacales > Adoxaceae > Sambucus > Sambucus nigra. Next base: position 459,586,601 of record OX422217.1, read on the forward strand.
TTCGAAAGTCCTTTGGACCTCTCCCGAGTTCAGGAGTTGACATTGGGTCAAATGTGGCTCGGAAGCGATTGTCGGTCCATTGGACGGGGAATCGCGCGGACGCAAACGGCGCGTTCGTCCGCATGGTAAGTTCGAATCACGCACGGGGCATACCGTTGGAAAGGTTAAGAGATGTATTTCGACATTCCTAAGAGTTTGACCCGGTTTGGGGAGTTGACTTTGGTCAACCGGGCCCGAGAAGCGCTCGGTGGCTTCCCGGAGTCAAACGGATCGTTCGTCCGCATGGAAAGTCAGAATTGCACACGGGATGGACCGTTGGAAAGGGTATTCAGTGCCTTTCGAAGATTCATTCAGCCTCGGTCGAGCTGAAGAGTTGACATAGGTCAAATAGAGCCCGGGAGCTCCCGGTGGCCTCTAGGTCAGGTTTCGAACGCAAATGGCGCGTTCGTCTGTATGGTAAGTCGGAATCGTGGACCGTTGAAAAGGGTATTCAGTGACCTTCGAAGATTCATTGAGTCTCGCTCAAGACGAGGAGTTTGACTTTTGGGTCAAACTGAATCCGGGGGGGTGCCCGATGGCTTCCAGGTCAGTACTCGGGATGTGACTTGGGTTTATAGTGATAAAGGGAGGTACTAGGGACCTAAGGAGAGTTAAGGGGTAACATAATGGGGTGTCTACACTTATTGTCTTTAACTTTCCATTTTCTAAGGATTTTCCAAACGATGAGAGCGGAGTCTCCATAGACGTTTAGGTATCGAATTCCTTTCTTAAGGGTGATCTTGAGGCCTACAATGCATGCCTCATACTCAGTCATGTTGTTGGTGTAGGGGAAGTCTAATTTGATGGCAATGGGGTTGTGAGAGTCATAAGGGGTGATAAGGAGTATCGCAATACCGTATCATTTCTTATTGGCAGCTCCATCAAAGAACATTTTCCATCTCTAGTTATATTCGGCGAATCCATCGACAAATGACTTGAGGGCAGCGCTCGCCGCGTTGTCCACGATCATGTCCATGTTGGGCAATGGGTAATCGTCTTCCAAGGATGCTTTATTCAAATCTCGGTAGTGTGACACCCAGCCTAATTAAATACCGGGTGATCAGTCCTTTATTAAATTAAATCAGAATATCCAGTTGGTTCAGATTATGCATCACTGTTGAAAACTTTATTATTAAATACTAACCACCTAATATTTAAAAAGGTTGATGTCAAAATTTTATCGTTTAGTTAATATAAAACTAGGTTAATGAATAATTAGAAATTTACTATTCACATCAATCTCATATGATAATATAACTGCAATAATAAATGTAAGTGGAGTAAACACTTCCAGTTTAAGTACCAAATACAATAATCCAACAGAAATAAACCAGCAACTGAAAGAAGTAATAACTAAATCCAAAATCTCTGAATATCTGGATAGAAAAGGGGCAACATGCCCTAACTGATAAAATAACCAAAAAGGAAGAATTGATGGACATAGAGGCATCTACTACCAAGGTCCTGTAACCTCCACAACATCTACAACTCGTCGAGTGAATGGAATTCCAATGTTTGGTGTCCCTGAAGCTGGGCACCTAAAATAATTTGACAAGAAAAGAGATTTGCAGAAAACGGGTCAGAGCCCGAGTTGAAAACATTTTAAAAATCAGCAAGTGGTTAAAATGAGTTAATAGCACATATCTTATTCATGTTAGATTATCGTACTCACTTGAGATGCTCACCTCTCATCTAATGTGAACGCCTAACATACCTTCAAACCCTACTAGTTTCTATTCCCATGCTAACTAGTTCTTTCCAGTCTAACATCTAATCATAGCCCAATATCGTTCCCATGTGTTTTTCTCGTACGAGAAAAACACATGGGAACGACATTGGATATATATATATATATATATATATATATATATATATATATATATATATATATATATATATATATATATATATGTATATACAATTTCTCTTTAACATGGATAAGCACTTTTTAATTTAGTATAATTATGTGTTCGCCAACTTAATTTATTCTAGATTTCATTATCAATAAGGTCTACTTAATTCACACAGTAGATAGTAACACAACTATAGATATACTTACACTCTATTATATATATATACAACACTGCACCCTGAGACATAGCTGCGGTGCTTGCATACTCTGCTATCATGTACCGGCACACATATTGGAGGCGAACATAGTTCCAAGCCGATGGGCTATGCACATACCTACGCATCCATACGACCGTTATCACTATCATTCTTACGGATAGCTCATACCTAGGTTATATGCTCTAGTGGTATAAATCAAGATCCCACCTAAAGGCTCCTCAAGGCATGATTGTCCACAACGCACAACCTCCACCCGATAGCAAGCAGCGTAGGTATGTTATACATATAATAGTTCAATCAATAAATATACACACAACTTATTATATTCGTTAGGTAATCACTCAACCCAAATCCTTGCATTTATAAGTAGTATTATTATCCCTACTACTCACAATATACTAACCCTACGATTTATCTCTCTATCGTTTAAAAATTCCTTAGGGCTCTCTTATTCCAACATATTCCTTAAGTAGTCACACACTCATCTCACCACTAAACTAAGAATTTAAGTCACTCTATGTTAACGTAGGTCATTTATCTCACTTGAATCAACCTAGAAGGATTTTAACTCGTCTGGGGAAAAAATAGAGTTTCTGACATCTCGTTAGAAGCTGGAAATTCTCGTTCAAACGAGGATTTCACTTCGAACGAACTCTAACCCAAATCTCGTTAGCAATCTTGTTGGCATTCTCATTCGAACGAGGGCGTTCGAACGACCTGGGGAGGTCTTCGAACGAGAATTCTGAGTTCGTCCCTATTTTCCTAAAATTTACGTTTTCCCAATTCATTCAACTGTAAAATCACTTAGAACCCATCCTCATTCAAATTCAACAACTCTAAATAATATACCCTAGTATTAGAACACTTTTCCATCCATTTTTAACATCAAATCCCTAAAATTTTAACATGAATTTCGATTAATTTATCAAATCTTCAACAAGCCCTAGTTTCATATAATCACCATTAATGACCCACTTAACTCAGATACGATTTCGTGGTTTTAACAGATAAAATTCAAGTTTCTAATCCCCAATACATAGTTATTCAACTACATGCAATTCCTATACCACATTCATGAATAAATTCCCAATTTCAGTCCCAATTACATGATATTATGATTTAACCACCAACTAAATTAACATGAATCATATATGCTCTAAAATCCAGTAAGATAAGCACTTGCCTTTTTGTGAACTTCTGATTCGCTGAATGAAACTGGTATAGGGGTTATCCTCTCTTCATGATCTACGCGTTGGTGTGATTTTTGGTGAGAAAGCTTGAGTCTTTAACCCAGGGCACCTATGGAGTTCTTTTTCTCCCTTTTTGGTTCTCTCTCTCTCACTTAGGTTCGAAAACTCACAGATAACCTACTACCCACGTACACTTCCCTTTTAATTATCTATTTTCGTCCATTTTAAATCTCAAAAGACCAAAATACCCCTCTGAGGTGTCGATTTGGCCTAATTTGCCCCGAAATCCAAATAAAACACTCGAGTAGAGTTTTCTGACTATCTCGACCCTTCCGGACTCATCGACGCATTCGAAATGATCATACGAGTTACTTAAAAATAAATTATTTTTTAACCCAATAACGTAATACCGACGTAGCTCACACGCGCGTCCCAACTAAGTGTGTCGTAACTGTCGTATTTTTCACTCCCGGCCATAATAATATTTTCGTAACCATATATTACTTTACTCGCTAAGTAATATTCAACATAATTATCACCAATACATACTAAATCTCGTCACGCTAGTAATTTTTACATTTAAATCTGGATTAATTATAAATAAATTTTCTCCATTTAAATTAATTAATCCTAATTCCATAATTAAAATAAAATCCCTAAAAATACGGGGTATTACAGGTAGTTAACTCACATGCGAACTTTTTCTCCTGACATCGGCACGGGGACGATATCGGCGAGCCATGTAGGATATTCTACTACACGAATAAAACCCACGTTCAACTGTTTGACCACTTCATCTTTGACTTTGTGCGACCATTTGGTGCAAAGTTTCCTTAGCTTCTGTTTGACCAACTTGCATTCTGGGAATGTCGGGATTTCATCCTGAGTTATTTCTAGGTCATTGTCAGGCATGTCATCATAGGAACAGGCAAAGATGTCCATGAATTCCTTCAATAGTTTTTCAAATTGCGCATGCTCATGCTCATTAAGGGTGGACCCTATTCTAATCTCGTGCCAATGGATACTAGAATTAAGATTAATAACAATAGTCTCATCATCATTAGTTGAACGCGGTTATGTTGTTTGTTATTCTCTTTATTAATATCATTAAGAATTGTTCATTTGCAAAATCATCATCATCAAAGGTTTGATTAGAATCGAGACAATTAATGTAAGGCCCAGGGAGATACTCAAAATCCTCGTTTATTTCATTTTTGAGAAAAAACGGGATTGAGAACCTCGTTTAAAGAGGTCACAGTTACATTGATATCAGAAAAAGGAACAACAACATTAAGTTAAGAGACTTGGATAGGGTAATTAGCAGGGAAGGTTGAATCTGAGTAGGTTGGACAGGCACGATGGTCCAGTTAAGGAAAAGCATATTAGCATATTTAATTACCCCGATCCTCCTTCAAACCCTAATCAAAGAACAAATAGATTTTTTTTGAACTTTTGTTTACTTTAGTTAACTCTCAGACCCGAGAGTATCTCAACACACTTTCATATAACTCTAAATCTTCTTTCCAACAATACCGATTGTGTAGGAATAAGACTAATTGTTCGTCCACGGTGCATCACTTATATTCTGTTAACATGCGTATTCACTTGTTCATAGTTAGTCACGATCTGGTGCATCACTCATATTCTAGCTATCTTTATATTGTTTCATTCTTTTAGCTTTATTCCTTGAAATAATTCATTCTCGTCTCTTTCTTGACATGAACATGATGATTTCGCTCCACATGCACTATTCACATATGTAAACATTCTCACCTCACATAAATTATATACATGATTACACATGCTGTCAAATTAAAATTACCGCAAATGCAGGGGATATTATAAAATAGCGAGTGTAAGTACGGGTCGAGCCCACACAAATTTATAAATTTAACGTTTAAAATAATTATAACTATCCAACTAGACTAAATGGGGGTAGAGAATAATTATGCACTAAATTAAATCAAAGAAAATATATAAATATGAGAGCACACACGAGAGTTGTAAACAATATGGAAAGAGTCCATTTATCACGTAACTAATATTGCACACTAATTTAATATGATCATTCCCTTTTTATAGTTCAAATTAAATTGACTTTCGTCGTGTTTAATTCGAAAAATATAGTGGTTATGTTCGAAACATGTTTAACGTCTCTAAAATACAACTAAAATCCCTATTCCCTTAAAAAAATACAGGTTTTAAAGTTTGCAAATATATTTAAGCATTGACTATCAAAACAAGCATAGTGCAAGCATAATTCATCAAAAATTACTATTTTTAAATCTCAAAACTTGATTTGACAAAAAAAATTGAAGGTTTCAAAATGTACTATCGTGTCATTTTAAAATGAATACCACATATTTTATAACAATTAAAACAATTAGAGAATAAACAACAATACAATTAACGTGATAACATTTTCTAACTATGATAAACTTCACCCTAATTCTAATAGAAGAATTAAGCTACCATAATAAAAGACAAAAATAAATTGCAGGAATGAATATTAATTTTCATCAATAAATCAAACTTACAATAAGATATCTCACAATAATCTTTACCCTTTCAAAATGATAAAAACTTGACCCTCAAATTGAATACAATCACTCAAATTTGCTCTTTGAAATTGTGAGACCAAGGGTCCTTTTTATAAGCCATGAGGCGGGGTATTTGGTTTGGGGTGAAACTCTCTTTACTTGGTCGAAAAGTATTAGAACCGTACACTCCACCTCCTTTAGTCTTATGATCGGAATAAGGTGCTCAATTTAACCCCCACCTGGAGAGTTTTATTTTTAGCTGTCGATCACGCAGGCTGAATTTCGTCCAATTCAAAGAATATAAATTTTCTATTTTTTTTAAATCGACCTTTTTCGAACGATCGCAAAAATTAGTTTTTTTGCGCTTTTGATAAGCACCCAAAAGTGTACATTTTATATCCCGAATAGACGTACTTTAATTGCTAATTCTCGACAATTGGGTCTTATATGCTTTATTGTGTATTTTGTAGGTCGAATGATCGTTTGCGGTGTCAAAAACTATATATTAAGGCAAATGCACATTGAATGGAGCTAAATACCCTTGTCCCGTATCCTAGCCTACCCTAAACTGAGCCTAAACCTACCCCAAACCCTGTGTGTATTTTGTTTGTCCCTTTTTAATATTTTTTAGATTTTTATTTTGCATCGTTTTATTTTTTAAGTTTTATTTTAGATTTATTTAGAATTTATAGGTTATATTTTCTATTTTTATTTTATTAGTGTAATCTTATTTTATTATGATTTTTATTAGTTTTTAGTTTTATTAGGATTAGGTTTTAGGAGATTATTTTTAGTTTATTAGATTTTATATTTTTTAGAACTTTAGTTTTCATTTAGATTTTAAGTTTTTATTTCTTTTGTTTTAGTTTTTATATAAGCTTAGGATTTTTTTTTAGTTTTAAAATTTGTATTTTTATTATTTGTAATTTGTTTTATTTTTAGATTTTATTTTATATTTTTAGTTTTATTAATTTTAGCTTTATTTTATTTTTCTAAGGGTCACAAATTAAGTATACACACACTTAACCTAAACTCACTCACACCCACCTACCATACACTCACCTACACCTAACACCTCACTCACCCTCATCCACATTCCCATACACCCCCCTCCCCCCCCCACACACACACAATCCAATCAACCCATCATCTTCCCCAAAAAATACTCTCCCTCTTCCCCCATAACCAAAACACCAAACACTCTCTCTCCTCTTTCATACCCTCATACTCCCCATAAAGCTCCTACCCAATCACTTAAACCCAGCTGAAATCCCAAACCCGAAATCAATCCATACCCGAGCTATGGTACCTCCACCCCCCAGCTCGATCGACGTCGCCCCAATTCATACCCACTACCTGCCGAGCCCAACAGCCATGGACCTTGACCCCCTTCTACCCGGATTCGTCACCTACCAGCGCAACCAGAAACCCATTGCCTCAACCCACCGTCGGCGACCCACCTGTCAGCCCAACTCCGGCGACACCCAGATCTCTCCATCATCGGCCAAATCCGCATCCCCAACACCCCTTCCCCTATCCTTGAACCTGCAAATGCCAACCCGAAATCGCACCCCAAACCCGTTGGCAACCCATCTCATCTCAAACCCATTTCCCTTTGCTCCAAGCCCTTGCACGATTTTCTTCACCTGCATAAGACAATACTAAAATCAAGACAAAATCCCCATGTGCCTAATTAACCCTTTAACCCCCAATTCCCAAATGTCCCCCCAACTACCAACTTTAAACCATTTCAAAATATAACCCTTAACTAAATCTGATTTGCTTTATTTCAATCCCCTCACCCACATGACCTCACACCTCTCTTACCTCATGTGTACACACCCCATTTTCATGTACATTAAACCTTCCAAAAAATACCCCTTAGCCCCATGTGTGCCATGCATCTACTATAAAAGAAGACTCAATACCCCATTTTAAAGAGACTTATATCATATAAATAGAGTGAGAATTGTAGAGTGAGAAATACCATTTTAGTGTAGGTTTTAGATTCGAATTTTTGTTTTATTTTTTTAGATAGCAAGGGAAAAATAAATTGTTATGAGAATTAATTTGAGTGAAGTTTGTGATGTAATTTTGTTTGGATCATTCAAATTGAGTGATGTTGATTTCAACTCATGTATTGAAGTGCAATTAAGCATCAAGAGATTGGGTTTGATTATTCTTTTCTCTTCTCATTTATTTTATGCCTTTGATTATTAATTTGTCCAATTTCATACCATGTTAGGATAAATCCCCTTTCAAGGGATGGGGGGAAACCCTTATTTGATGTTATTTTAGTTTAATTAGTTTGATTACTTGAAAATTCCCTTTGAATATTAATTTTGATCCATCACCCATAAATTTACGCCTCGAGTGAGGGTAAATAATTTTTGAGAGAAAATCGAAATTCTAGTTATAATACCCATTTTAGATTCGAACTAGAGATAGGAGTTTCTTAAATGGGGTATTATTACTTGAATTTCAACTCTAAATTTATTTTTAAAGATTTACATAAATTTTAATTGATCGATCTTAGCGGGTGATTAATTAAAAGGAGTGTAGATTTATTTTCTAGAGTTGTGGGGTATTAAACTTAATTTTCTAAAAGATTACTATTAAAATTACACTTGGAACTAGAGTTGATTTGTAATTTTGATAGTAATTTGGGAGAATCCAGTTAATTAAATTAATTAGTTAGAATAGCTAAAATTTGTGGTGTAGACCCACTCCTTGATTGTTCTCACAATTATTTACCTCATTTATCTCTTATTTTAGTGTTAGACTTTGTTTTTCACTTTTAGTCACTTTTTAGTTTGTTGTTTTCATCTCACATTTTAGTTTAGTGTTATTTCACCTCACCTCACCCAATTGTTTTAATATTTGAAAAGCTAAAAAAAATAGAAAAAGCAAAAGCACCGAAAGAAAATAAAAGTGAATTACAATTGAATTTGTCTCTAGTTTCACCCCTTGATGTGGATTGACACCCTTACTTACCCCTACACTTGAGATTGTTATATTTTGTAGGTAATTTTAAGGTTTTGATTAACTTGGCTTTCAACAACGACACACAAAAAAAAACAAGTTATCAACTTTTCTTCACTCGATCGTCAATTTGTACCCAATTTCATCATTACATTCAAAATTTTCACTAGGCAACTTTTTCACAAATCAGCGCAAGAAAATTATCAAAGTGCCCATTTTTTACTTAAAACTACCATTTTGAATTTGAATTCAATCGCTCTTTCATTTTTTCCCTTTTTAACAAAATGGTCCTAAGAACTAATAAAATAAAATAAAATGGGATTAACAAAGTATAAATTTGGATATAAAATATACAAAATAATGCACTCATCAACACATTTTAGGAGAAAAATAACATTTTATTGGCCAGGATAGACCGAACTGGTGGAATGGGTGGCTAACAACTTCTCATTCCATATCATTGTATCCGAGCCTGTGATTTACTTGGTTTCATAAGCATCAATTTGTCCTTTTTATGTCATCTCCTCTAAGATGACTACCTCTTTTGCTTGTTTTGAGTAAAGAAGTTGGAGACTCCAATCTCTATACATTCACACACTATTACATCCATGACGACGATCACTTTACGTCCTTTTATAGCCTGCGAACTCCGGGCGATCGACGGGAGGAGATTTCCCTCCCATCCTTGCTTCGAGGCCAGCATGGGCACATAAACCTTGTCAATTTTACAATACAATCAACATGGTGAAATTGTAGATTTATACGTTAATTCCCATAATCATAAAAGATTTCATTAACTATAATATAAACACTTGAATTCGAGACTACTTTTTTAACATGTTCCATTAAACCAAAATAATTAGATGTTCATTCATGGATGCTCAATATGTAATTTCTAAGAGTATGAGGCTAGCATATGAGTTAACATCAATTTCCTAAGCACGTGAATCTAGCATGGGGGTATCATTAGTTATCACTAACTCAACTATATACCATATCAATCAAGTGCTAATTTATACAAATCAAATGAAGTATAGTCAAATTTTAGAATATGAGGAATCTATTTATAGAATATTTGAAACCTAATGCTCTCTATTCGAGTTTTAATCATACATAGTTAGTTAGGTAAAAATTACCAATTACATATACGAAAAGAGGGGAGTAGAACATTATATTTCCTTAAGATTAAATAATTATGAAATTATGTAGATGTTCTTCAAATTCTTCCTTGAATATCCTTGATTTATTCCTTTAATCCTCTTATTTTTTTATTTAATTATTGTTCAAAGGTGGTTAATGGAGGACTGAGTGTTTAAGGGAAAGATGAAGAGTGTTTAGAGTTATTAGTAGGGTTGGGGAAAATTTTATGCAAATGGTCTCAAATTTGTGTGTGTTAAATTTATGAAATTCCCTAACCAGTGTACCCCGCGAGTGGACCGCGGCTACCATACTCGTGGTCGCGAGGTGGGAAACCTATGGTCGAGTCCAATACCCGCATCTGCAACCCAAAATGAGCGCGGTCGTTGCCTCATTCCTTTTTCTAATTTTGATTTATTTTAAATTCCAAAAATTATTAATCAAATACTTTTGTCTGGTTCCAAGGACCATTTTACCCTCAAGGGTTATCCTTAATCCCATTAAGGATTTTTCCCCAAACCCTAGTCCAATTAGGATAGTTGACATAGTTAATTTGGATTCTTTACTCGTTTTAAGCTCAAATAAAGTTGTTACACAATTAAATTAAATCTTACCACGCAAATTACACATGAGCACAATTAACAATAGTGATTCCACCTTTGATATTTATTGTTAAAATTCCCATTTCCTTTTGTTTATTAATTTACCCTTTTAATTTTAATTCTATAAAAGTAAGAGGTATTACAGTCCCCCCCCCCCCCCCCCCCCCACCCCAAGAAAAGAGTTATGCCCTCAGAATTTACAAAAACATACATATCTCAAATTTAGTATACGAAGCATTAAGCTCTAACTCAGTATCTCTAACTCAATGTGTTGATATGCAACCCCATTCCATAAAAATCTACGCAATGTACATACATGAAAAACGTTATGAACCCTATCTAAATGGTCCATAAGTGTTAATCAACACGCGAGAGTCCCCACTCGATCCATAATTATAAACGATTCGATAAATCTCGAAGCCAACTATCATTCTTACCGAAGTGCATCACCCCATTCACGCGTGACATCTTAAGAAGTACATAATCTCCCACCATAAACTGTAAAGGTTTTTGCCGCTGGTCTACATATTCTATCAGCTTTAAGTAGCCTTAATCCAATCTCGGATCATCTGAATATTCTCAATCATATCTTGAACGAACTACGGTCCCTACAATATACTATCACGTAACTCCAGCCAACACATAGATGATCTACAGGGTTACCCATATAACACCTCATAAGGTGCCATGCCTATCCTTTAGTGATGACTATTGCTGTGAGCGAACTCCACTAAAGGTAGAGGTGACTCCCAAACACACGCTCGCAGCATGTCCTCCAATATCTGATTGACCCTCATTGTCTGTCCATATGCTTGAGAAATATATGATATACTAAGGTGCAACCGTGTCCCCATCACATCGTGGAAGATGTCCGACGATCATGACACAAAGGTTAGATCTATAATACCCTTGATTTTAATAAGTAAAGCAATTGTTAAATAATTGGGTCGCGCGCATGCATTGCACTATATGGGTCGCCTAAGTGTAAAAAATGATAATTTATGTTTTGAGCAAACGTTTCACATAAAAGTTATGTAAAAAATAAAGGTATTATATGAAGGTTGAATATAACGAATGCAAATTTGGATGTCGTGTTCGGGCTTGACTTGGTGCATGCATGGTGCACATGCATAAAAAGGATAATAAATTGACAAAAATGATAATTGACCTTAAACGACAAAATAAAATTTCGTGAACTACTCGTATTGTGTTAGTAAAATATAATAAGTATACATACATATACACACACACACACACACACACACACACACACACACACACACACAAGTAGTCTCCTATAAGGACTCCTTATGATACAGACCCTCGGTATATACCATTTAAAAAAAATAGTAATTTTTTTTTATGAAACTTCATAGATATGATCTTCATAGTAAGAAGATCATCTTCAATTTTTTCATAAAAAAATTCAATAAAAAACCGTTGAGATGAGGTTATACGTTGAAAGATGGTATAAATATGCATTTTTTACTGTTGAAATTTTGGGTCCGCATCAACCACTAAATTGATTGAAGATTTATATGAAAATTCATGAATATGATCTTCTCCCTGTCGAGATCATTTTCATGAAGTTTCGTAGAATAAATCAATCAAAAAGTGGGTGAGATGATCACCAAAATTTCAACGGTCGAAAATGCATATTTATACAATTGTTTTACATATCACCTCATCTCAACAGTTTTTTATTGATTTTTTGTATGAAAAAAATTAGAGATGATCTTCTCACCGTGGAGATCATATCCACGAAGTTTCATAAAAAAATTCATTTTTTTATTATGTTAAAAATGGTATGTACCGGAGTCTGCACCATAAGGAGTTCTTACGAGAGCGGGCCTCTCTCTGTATATATATATCCTGCAGATGCTCTTTTCGAGTTATGGGGCAGAGCTGATTGGAGCTTTGGATTTCCTTATGCGAGTTCAAGGAACTGCCACGGAGGTATCCTTAGGTAAGGAGTCGACAAGAGATACGGGTGTCTTTTGGTTATGGGGGAAGTAAGGCCGACTTTATTGAGTTGTAATCTTGTTAGGGTGGCTCTAGTAAGGTATGGGGATTTCAAAGGGGGGAAGTTCACCCTGTCTAAGCCAGGCAAAGCTAAGAAAAATAATTCTAAGGCAAGCAATGCAAAGTTAGATGAGCCTAGATAGAGTCCAGCGAATCCAAGCAGAGAAAACAGAAGCTTGAGTAAAATGAAGGCATGTGTGGTAAAAAAATAATAATAAAATGGGAAATGATTAAGTTTAGGGTTGGTAGCACACGGGAGCCTGATTTTAAAACTCAGTTCGAAATGTGTGTTATGCCTGTAAATACGACTGTTATGTTTTTGAAATGTGTCCTTAGGATAAAATGTTTCTCTCTTTCTCTCTCTCGGGGTTTTATATAGGACTTAGGCTCATATTTTGGAGGGATCCGACCATCTCTTTTAAGAATACCAAAGCATCATGAACTATTAGTCCATAATGAATTTGAACCACTCATGTTGCATGATGTTCAGATCATTATAAGTAAAAGGATACCATAGGATTATTGTAATCAATAAAGAGTCTAAACTTCTCCCATAATATACAATGCCTCCAATATATTCTATGCAAACACCACCGCCGCCAACTCCAAGTCGTCTGTCGAATAATTAACCTCGTGAGACTTTAACTATCGAGACACATAAGAAACCAGTCTATCCTCTTGCATCGACACCAACCAATCACTGTAGGTAAGCATTAGTATAAACTAAATACTTGAACCCAGTCATAGGTATAGCTAAAGATGGTGTCGAAGTCAACTTCTCATTGAGAGTAACAAATGCTTACGAACATAACTCCATGTAAATTGAATCCCCCTATTCATTAACTTTTTCAACAACATATCTATCTTCAAGAAACCTCGAATGAACCTTGGATAATAACTTCCAAATGTAGAAAACTATAAACCTCAATAGGTGTCATGGGATAACTCCAATTTAATATGACTCACACCTTACCGGGGTCCACCTATAAACGCTTCTCTAAAAAACGTTCCCCACAAACTTCACTTTTCTCTTTTAGATCTCACACTTAATGAATTCACACATATCTTATTCTCTCTCAATGTTTGCACATCTATATTCAAATGTTTTGCATGATCCTCCCATATTCGTGAATAAATTAATATATCGTTAAAGAAGACAATAATGAATTGATTTAAATATGACCAGAACATAAAGTTCACCAAGTTCATGAATACGAATGGGGAGTTGGTCAACCCAAATGACACGGACTTGAACTTTTAAGAACCATATTTAGTCAAGAATGTAGCCTTAGGTACATTTTCTTCCCGTATCCTCAACTGGTGATATCCCGATCGCAAATTAATATTGGAGAAGAAGGGTGGACCCTCTAATTTATCAAACCAATCATCTATCTTAAAATTCATAATTATTATTCATATCCACCTTATTCAACTCTATATAATCAATGCAAAATTGTAAATATCCATCATTTTTTTTCACAAAAGGACTGGATATCCCTATGACGAAGTATTATGCCAAATAAAACCCTAATCCAAAAGTTTCTTGATTTGCTCTCTACCCCCCCCCCCCCCACATCTCTAATAGCCCCAGCCGACATTGTTCCCTATGAACCGTCTTAGTTTCGAGTGTTAGGCCAATGAAAAAATCAATTTCTCTAGTGGATGGAAACCCTAGTACCTCCTCGAACACATCTACAAACTCTCGAATAACAGGAATCAAACCTAAAGAAATTGTAACATCTTCCCGAGTCTCCTCAGTAATGAGGTATAAGTGTGTAATCACTACACTGAATCCTGCGAATGGTCACCCCAGGGGGTCACGACATAAAGCCTTGACCAGATGGTCATGGACCAAACCCGTGACCACATAAAATTTGGCATGACCATATCCATGACCCAATGTGGCCATGGATGCTCTTGGAAGCGGTCACAGACCAAATCCCTGACCAGTATGGGTCACAGACTTAGGTCGAGACCATCATGGCACCAAATTCGTGTCAAAGTTCCCCAAGTTTGATCAAGGTAGGGTCACGAACAAGGGCCATGACCAGGGCCACATTGCACACCCATTGGGTCACGGCTTTGGGTTGTGACCATCTCAATTTGTTCACGTGCATGGGTCACGGTTGAGGGTCGTGACCACATGGTTGCCTACACGCTAATGTGAAAAAAATTTAAGGGCCATGGTAATGGGTCACGTCTCTAGGCCATGACTAGTGTCCTCATACTAAAACATTTTGCCTCCATTTCATTTCTTCCCGCATCAATCTCTCTTTCTCTTTCTTTGTGCGATTTCGACAATTTGCATTCTCTTTCTCTCAAACCCTAATTTTGGCCCAATTCTCTCTCTCAATCACAAAGGTAAACCCTATTTTTTGTATTTTTGATTTAATCCCTAATGTATATGTGTGTGTACGTGTGTATATGTGTGTGTATTTATGTGTATGTATGTGTACGCGTGTGTGAATATGTGTTCATTTCTGTGTACGTGTGTATATATGTGTACGTGTATATATGTGTGTATGTGTGTGTGTGTACGTGTGTATATTTTTTTTCAAGAAAAGGGGATGTTTTATAATTTCATATTCTGATTGGGTATGTTATATTTAGGGATTGAAATTTATTGGGTATTGTTAACATTGAATGAGAATTGTTATTTATAGTTTGAAATTAATTGCATTATTTAGGGGTATTGTCATAATTAAATGTGGTTACTTATGGATTAAAATAAATTACATTATTTAAGGGTATTGTCATTTAGGGCTTGAAATTTATTTAGAGTTTGAAATTAATTGAGTATTATTAGTATTGACTGAATGTGGTTACTTAAGGATTAAAATGAACTGCATTATTTAAGGGTATTATCATTTAGGGCTTGGTATTTATTTAGAGTTTGGAATTAATTGAGTATTTTAGGTTCCCCACCCACAGACTAAAAATCCTTTCCATTCTCAAAACCTTAATCAAACTAATATACCCTTATACCTTAACCATATGACTCATATTCATGCCCTCGTATATTTTTCTCAGAAAAAATGAGGCACGGTGATAATCAGTCGCAACAAGAGTTGGAGAGGTTGTAATTGGGCTGTACACATAACACTTTTATTAGTGAAAGTCATATAGAGGGTAATCCTATTTATAGGTATGAAAATAAAAAGATCGAACAATTTAACTACCTTGTAAATCGTGAAGTTAATCTCCAGCAAGATTACCTGTTCGATCGTATTCTGTTTTTCCTACCAGAAAACTGGGACGACGTTATACAAAATATATGTCACACACATAATCCCGACGTTTCCCTGACCTTGGTTATGTTGTTGGAGAAGGTGAAAAAAATCCACCCATTATGGATACATTACGTACAAAGAGCATTCACATAGACTGTGATGTCTCGCGCTATATGCACGCTAAATTGAATCTTGCCAACAAGTTGAAAAGGATGGGATTCCGAGTTCATGCCACGAATATCTACACATCAATCATAGATACACTTCCTCCTAGTTGGCCACGTGGAAAAATTCACAGGGTCTTAAAAACTAATACCGAATGGATGGAGATCAGACACATTGAACATATTCTAAAGTCTTACTTTGAAAAAGGGTGGTGATATTCCCATCCCAAAATAATCTCCATAACACCACTTACTTCAAAACACGACCAAAATCAATTATACATCTCACTAACACCAAAAAACTCAACACCACAATTTCAAACCCCATTATATAATCCCAAAATTAAAAAAATACTTAATTTTTTCATCCCCCTCTCTCTCTACTCTTTTATCTCCACTACTAACACTCCAAACCCTAACTCCATAACTTTACAACAAACCAGATCCTCACTCCATAACCCACAAAATACGCAGGTATGTATTTAAAATCTATATACTTGTGTTTTTCTCATGTTTAATCAATATACTTGTGTATTTATAGATGTCTAAATTATGTACATGGTATATACATGTGTTTTTATACATGTCTACTCCATAACTCCAAAACCAAACCCTAGTTTTCGTAAAAAATGAACCCTAAGTTAATGTACAAAACCAAGCCCTAGTTTTTATACATGTCTATTGAAAGTGGATTCCTCACGGGATCAATGTAACTCGTAGGAACAAACCGCATGGTCACGGGAGCCCTGGTTTGAAAATATGACAATAATTTGAAAATATCTAGACTTAAGCTTAAAAATATACCACTAGAGGGCGCCCCCCCAACGGCCCCGTGAGAGGCGCCAACACCTCGCATAGGACCAATGTCCTATCGTTGGACAATATGTTAGATAATTATTGATTGTGTAGCACGTAGGATTCCGAAGGTCTCTAACCATCTCTCTCCAATTAATGTCATGTTAGCAAAACTCTTGAGCTCTAAAAAGTTGCAAAACTATTCAGCTCGAAACAGTTGCACACGAGGTGTTCGTGTCACTCACGATGGTGTCGCTGGGGTGCCCACACCTTTGTGGTACGTTTTCAAGCCTAAGTGTGCCTGTGTTTTGAATTTTGATGTATTTCACACACACACACACACAATGCTACTCTAGACAAACACTACAATAGCTTTGACACTTTCCCAAGTTTCCAATGCCATACCTATGATGGTGAATCCCGAATATGAGGTGGAGTACAAA
This sequence comes from Sambucus nigra, assembly GCA_949130495.1. NCBI lineage: Eukaryota > Viridiplantae > Streptophyta > Magnoliopsida > Dipsacales > Adoxaceae > Sambucus > Sambucus nigra. Next base: position 459,603,815 of record OX422217.1, read on the forward strand.
TCCACCGATGACGATGCTTGGTACACCTCTCGACTTAGGCTTAAAAATATGTCGTTATAGGGCAAAACTTCGAAACACCCCCCAAATGGCGCCAACACCTCGCGCAGGACCAATGTAACTCGTAGGAACCGATCGCGTGGTCCCGGGACCCTCGATTCGAGAGCACGACTCAATTTTTAAAATATCTACACTTAGGATTGAAACACATGTTGTTAGAGGGCGAACCCCGAAACAACCCCCAAACGGCCCTATGAGCAGTGTCAACACCTCGCACGGGATCAATGTAACTAATAGGAACCGACTGTGTGGTCACGGGACTCCCGGTTCGAAAACACGATCCAATTTTTAGAATATTTACACTTAGGCTTTGGAACATGCCGTTAAAGGGTGAAACCTCGAAATCCCCCAAACGGCCCCTTGAGCGATGCTAACACCTCGTATGAGACCAGTGTAACTCGTAGGAACCGACTGCGTGGTCACGGGACCCCCGGTTCGAGAGCATGACCCAATTTTTAGAATAACTATACTTAGACCTGAACACACATGCCATTAGAGGGTGAAACCCCAAAACACCCTCAAATAGTCTCGTAAGCTGCGCCAATACCTAACACGGGACTAATGTAACTCGTAGGAATCGATCGCGTGGTCACGGGACCCCCGATTCGAGAGCACGAACTAATTTTTAAAATATTTACACAGGCTTGAAAACATGTTGTTAGAGGGCGACACCCCAAAACACCTCCCCAAACGGCCCCGTGAGCTGAGCCAACACCTTGCACGAGACCAATATAACTCGTAAGAACCGACCGTGTGGTCACGGGACCCCTGGTTCAAGAGCACGACATAATTTTTAGAATATCTACACTTAGGCTTGAAAATATGCCGTTAGAGGGTGAATCCCCGAAATCACCGCCAAACGGCCCCGTGAGTGGCGCAACACCTTGCACGGGCCCAATGTAACTCGTTGGAATTGACTGCGTGGTCACGGGACCCCGAGTTTGAGAGCACGACCCAAATTTCATAATATATACACTTAGGATTGAAAACATGCCGTTAGAGGGAGAACCCCCAAAACATCCCTAAAATAGCACCGTGAACGGTGCCAACACCTCATACGGGACCAATGTAACTCGTAGGAACTGGTCGCATGGTCACGGGACCCCCGGTTCGAGATCACATACCAATTTTAAGAATGTCTACACTTAGGCTTGAAAACATGCCATTAAAGGGAGAAACCCCGAAACACCCCCTAAACGTCCCCGTGAGCGGTGCCAACACCTCGTACGGGACCAATGTAACTGGTGGAACCGATCGCGTGGTCACGAGACCCCCAGTTTGAGAGCACAGACCAATTTTTAAAATATCAACACTTATGCTTGAAAATATGCCGTTAGAGGGCAAAACTCCGAAACACCCCCCAAACAACCCCGTGAGCGGTGCCAACACCTCACATGCAGTGGCGGATCCAGGATTTTTGGTTAGGAGGGGCGAAAGTCTCGAATGGTGTTGGGGGTTCGGGGGCGGGAGCCCTCAAGGCAAATTTTTTTTGGGTTAATACAAGTTTTATACAAATTTTTGATTAAAAAACAGTGTATGCAAGATCTCAGGAGGGGTCTCCCTTAAAAATTGCACCCTTAAAAAAAATTACACATTTTGCATACCTAAATTTTTTTTTTTTTTTTAATCTCAGGGGGGGCCTCCGCCCCTCCTGGCACCCCCTGCATCCGCCCCTGCTCACATGGGACCAATATAATTCGTAGGAACTGACCACGTGATCACGGGACCCTCAGTTTGAGAGCACGACCCAATTTTCAAAATGTCTACACTTAAGCTTGAAAACATGACGTCAGAGGCGAAACCCTGAAACACCCTCGTGAATGGTGCCAACACCTCTCACAGGACCAATGTAACTCCTAGGAACCGACCTCGTGGTCATGGGACCCCCGATTCGAGATCACATACCAATTTTCAGAATATTTACACTTAGGCTTGAAAATATGCTGTTAGAGGGCGAAACCCTGAAACCCCCCCCAAACGGTTCCGTGAGCGGTGCCAACACCTCGCACGGGACTAATGTGACTCATAGAGATAGACTGCATGGTCACAAGACCCCCGATTCGAGAGCACGACCCAATTTTCAGAATATCTACACTTAGTCTTTAAAACATGCCGTTAAAGGGTGAAACCTCGAAACACCTCCCAAACGACCCTGTGAGCGGCGCCAACACCTTGCACGGGACCAATGTAACTCGTAGGAACCGACCACGTGGTCATGAGACACCCGGTTCGAGAGCACGATGATAAATTGAGAATATCGTTGTGCTCTCAAACTGGGGATCCCGTGATCACACGGGCTTTTATAATTTATTATTTAGCATTATGGACGTGCGGGGTTTACATTACGCTGGTTTTAGAATGTCGAGAAAACAAAAGGAAATTCTACTCATTTTTTTAATATAGTTAAAAATGGTCACAGATCTAAGCGGTGACCATCTCTATTTGTTATCACGCATAAAGAAGGTCACGACTTAGGGCCGTGACGATTTTGGTAAGGTCAAAGCGTGGGTCATAGTCTTGAACCGTGACTTTAGCCACGACCTATAGTCCTGGTTAGGGACTTTGGTAATAACCATTCACCTAACATGGTGTAGTGAGTGGAATCACCATATAGTATAAGCATGAGCATCACGTACATATCTTGTCCCGATATAAAAAACATCACCGCTTATGCACGACAACATATACAAGTTTCATACATAACTAACAAATCCATCCCGAGTAACATCACAAGCACACGTTTATAAACCCTCAAGTTGGATACAAATTATAATCGACCAATATTTATCCCAATCCCCTCACAATCCAAAAAAATACGTGTAGACACACCTAAAGGAGTAGTAATATATAAAGCCATATCACATGGCTCTGGTGACATACCTGAAATGTTAACAAATATACGAGGTACAAATGAGTGCACGACACCCATGTCGAATAATACTAAAGCTAAGGTGCCATAAACATAAAACGTACTCCACCATTTAAATTTGAAATAGTAAAACTCTCAAACATCAATAATCTCAACTATTACCCTTAGATATTAAGAATCACAAGTCTCAACCGTAAAATTAAAAACAGTAATATGATGCATCTTCTCCACACACACAACTTTAAAAAAACTAATAGTAACTAAACTACATCTACATCTCCAATTCCTGTTGGGTGGTGACTTAAGGAAATATATATGGATCGATGCTAGTCTTTAAAGAAAACTAAGTTTGAGGACCAACTCGAGCACCTGAAAATGTTGAACCATAGATATGGGTTAGGCCCATGCAAAATAATGAAGCTACATAACTCAAAATAGTTAAATATACAGAAGATAACTTCACAAATGTCAAAATTATAAACCGGATTGTCGCAATTTGTTTTAATTACTTTAATTTTCTATAACTAATTAATCTATTAATTAATTAAATAGTAACCACATCCAATATAGTCTCATCATATCGAGGCCACCATCATGTGGTAAGCACGCATAAGAATCGTCATCATATCCAGTATCGCCATCAATAACACGGGGCCACCATCTGACGCACAAACAGTATTACCACCTTGATCTCCAGCATTACCATCAACAACATGGGGCTACCATCATATATAACACATAAATAAAATCATCCCCTATCTAGTCTAGTCCTCAATTCGATTAAGGCAACCATCACAGAGTATGCAAAAATTAAAATCGCTACTCATTCAATCAAGTCCTTATAAGAAGAGCACGACCACCATCATGTGTAACACACACATAATGTGTTCTCTCTTGATAGACACTGTTACAACATTCCTAAACACTATTTTATTTTTCTTTATGTATCCCTTTTCCAAGTTTCATACTCATTCACTCATTTCACCACGTTAAATTTACATTATTCATATTTTTCAAAAATTGATAAATACATACACTATTCATCTTTGAACTACACATGACACTTTTTTACACTACAAATTCTATTTCATTTGAATTAAAGAAGTAAAATACCCCAAATCCAATTTCTTGTTAAAACACTGAAAATGATTAAATCAACATTAAATAATGAAGTAAAATAATAAATATCCAAATTTTTGTTAATTAATTTACTAAAAAATAAATTATTTATATTTTTGTAATTTTCTTTTTGACCTTAATAAAGTTCAAACTTTTTGAGTGTTCTAAAACCATGCACCACATATGTAATAATTTGTAGAGTTAATACCAACAAATCAACCCTATAAAACCATTTTGTTCAAACGCAATACATAACATATAATATTTAGGATTAATACTAACAAATTAATGATGGATTTCCAATCTTCATATTTTGAAACTAGTTTACAAATCCGGTACATTTAAAAATTATTTTCTAATTTTTATTTTATAAAAGAAAATCTAATGCGAGGTTAAAAAAAATAAAAAATCCCGTAGGGTGTTTGTCCACGATTTCACCAATTAATTCTGAACACGTGGGAAGTCGTCCTAGGCGCGAGACACAGGATTATAGCTCTAGAAGGAAAACCCTATATCCTGAATCGCAAACCCTAATTGTCATTACCCTCCCGCCTCAGTGTCGATAGTTGCTCATTCTTTTCAGATCGCCGAAAATGGTGAGAAGAGAACCTAATAGCTCTCTATGTTTTTTTTAACTCTATGCATATATATGTATGAATAGTTGGTGTCTTAAATTATATGATATGTTGTTGTAGCCGTTCAAGAGGTACGTGGAGATCGGGAGGGTTGCTCTTGTCAACTACGGCCAGGACTATGGCAAGCTCGTTGTCATCGTCGACGTCATCGATCAGAACAGGGTATGCTATTCACCATCACTCTTAATTGCTGTTTTTTCTTCTATACTTGGGGGGTAATTTTTGTTGGGTTCATACTCATCAACTGATATTTTACTACAGGCCCTTGTAGATTCCCCTGATATGGTGAGGAGCCAAATGAATTTCAAGAGGCTTACACTCACAGACATCAAGATTGATATCACAAGAAGCCCAAAGAAGAAGACTCTGCTTGCTGCTATGGAGGCTGCTGGTATGTCCATTGAATTTGTACTGTCCCTGTCTTTATTTGAATTGCGGAACTTGAGTTATTTCTTTATGATGCTAGATGTCAAGAACAAATGGGACAACAGTTCATGGGGCAGGAAGCTCATTGTGCAGAAGAGGAGGGCCTCTCTCAATGATTTTGATAGGTTTAAGCTTATGTTGGCCAAAATTAAGGTTCGCAACAAGCCGTGTTTGCTTTTGCTTTTGCTTTAATCCCAATTTAACCTTTGGATTTTATTTAACTCATGCCTCTGGAGGAGCTTACGCTAGGGTTATCTTCAGAATTTTTCTGGATTAATTAAATTATTTTTCCTTCCCCTTCACGATTTTTGTGAATCTGTGTATGACCCGTGTTATGTTTTGTGACGTGAATTTTGCAGAAAGCTGGAGTTGTAAGGCAGGAGCTGGCAAAACTCAAAAAGCAGGCAGCCTGAGATATACATTCTCAAATATTGAGATTTTGCTAGAGTTTTTTTGCTTTGTGGGTTTGTTTGTTTTAATTAGTTTCCGGATTGATTCCTCCAGAGAACCTCTGTATTTTGTTTCATTATGATTATCAGACCGAGTTTAAACTATTAATTTTACCATGTCATGCTATTGGAGTCGTAGAAAATTACTGCGTGCATCACTGATTAATTATGCTGACGGAGTAAATGAGCTAGCAAATGTCTTAGCTTTTGGCAGACAAACATCTTGCTAGCATATGTGACTTGCCACTGAATTTAGGTAATTGTTGGGATAGATTCCGTCCAGAGTGTGATCTGATTCTAAAGACGTTGATCCGCCACATCATAGGTAAGTAAAACATTATTAGGCATTTGATTTTCTTTTGTTATGAGGTTTTGTTTTTCATAGTTTTGAACACGTAATCGTGTGAGATTTTATAGCCTTTTTTCTTTCTCTATTCAGACCCTGCCGTTTAGTTGTCTCTTTTGGCTTAACCTTACTTTGCTAACACTGTTCGTGAATTTTGTTGGAAAATCCTTATTGTTTTGTTAAAAAAAACTGAATCCTCTAAATATGTTTTTGACACGGACACTGTTAGAGCATCTCTTATGCAGTGTATAATTGAACTATACTAGGGGGAATATACACTACACTAAGGGAAGAAAATGCTGTGGGTAAAACAAAAACCAGCCAAAGATATCCTATTTGCATCAAAACGACAGTGTATAGGAGGTAGAATGACATCCTTGGGCGGAACATCATGTTCCGCTTTAGGGATGTCCCAAATTAATTTTTTCTCCCCAAAATTCTAATCTTATCATGTTTAGTTCTCTAAATTTTTGTTAATTAGTAAATGTTCCAAGTATATGAAGTAAATTTTAATTACTAAATGATAAATAGTTATAAAAAAAATAGTACAAGAGATGACATGTGTTTATAATAAAAAAAAATACCTGTTGAGAAATGTAGCCATTGGAAAAAAAAAAAAAACACAACTTCTTATCTCTTTCTAGGAACTAAAGATTTAGGTGTAGAAAGTGGAGTTTTGTAAAAGTTGAAAAATGCCTAAGCGGAGCATGATGTTCCATTTTAGGGCTTTTTTCCCCCCTTACGAGGAACTACATTTTCAGTTTTAGAGATGGGCCCACTTAAAACCAACTAGTGCATTTCTATATTTGTTAAATTTTACACTAGCAAATGGTATATATGAACATACGAGGTACCCACATCATACGTCCAAACCGCATTTTTAGCCTTTTAGCATACCCATAAGGGTTGCTCTTATATAAATGCGGGTATTGAAAATATACACTTCGCCTCTAATTTTTCCCAAGTCAAAATTTTAGGCAATGTTTAGTTTTGGAAAATTATTTTTAGTTTTCTATTTTCATATCCAATTTAATTTTCATTATGGACTATTTTAGAAAACTACAATTATGAGTTCATATAGTAGATAAATCATTATGGCCAAGTGGAATAACGCTACCACTGAGACAGTTTGGGGGTGGATTGAGGTTGGTCTTCAATTCAATTCCTGACACTGTCAAAACAATTCTTACCCGCTCGGGCACTACGTGGTATGATACCCCTCCCAAAAATAGGAAAATTATTGTTTTTAAAATTTAGTTTATCAAAAATTCAGGGGTCAATTATAACTCGGAGTTTAGGGTTATGTAATTACAGAAAGTTGGGATTAAATGTAATTTATAGTCTGTCGGAGTTGGAATAAAATTTATAGAAAGTTTTGGGGACAATGTAAAAAACTGCTTTTCAAATTGTTTTGAAAAATATAAAACTTGGTGGTGTTTTCCCATTTCTTTTTCTGAATTTTTTAGTATATGAGAAACGTTCTTATTTTTTGCAAATAAACAAGGTCTTAATTTTTCAGACTCTTATTGATTATATGCAAGGCTTCAGGCAAGAATATAAAACAGAAATTATAACCAATGTAGTTTTACGCTGATAAGATTGCCCTCCGCTGCTTATATTGTGATGTGACCCTTTTATAGGAGAGCATAGCTTTAGGGGTGTTCATTGGAAACGATCAATCCAAAAAACTGAACCAAATTAACCTCTATGGGTTGTGTTGGGTTAGTTTTTCCAAAGCAACATGGGTTGTGTTGGGATTAAGTTATTTATTTTCAACGGCTCGTGATTTTCACTTATTGATCGCGTCTGCTCTAAAATCAATAAATTTGGATTCCCTGTCCGATACTTCAAAGCTAATAAAAAAAATTGAAAAGTCAAGCATAAATAAGGGTTTGAAGAAATTGGTAGAGTTGGACACAGATAAGGGCATAACATATTTTGTAAAACTTGCTTGTCTTCACTTCATGACAATGTTGCTTTTTTCCAACTCAAACTTCACAATCGGAGAATATTTTACACCATACATCAATGATATTGATGACATGATTAAATATGATTGAGCATTTGCTGTACATGAGTTTCTTATCAAGTCACTCAATAATACAACAAGTTCAAAGCTTAGCATAACGAGTAGATGTGTCATTTCACTATTAGTGAGAAAAACTTACTAATGTAATTAGTTCAACAAACAAATTGAAAAATTTGTTTGAAAATCTGAGTTCACGTGTAATCTATAAATATCACTTGTACTTTCAAAATACACATGATATTCATAAAGTACACTCATGTAATTATAGATATCACGTATACTTTCAAAATACACGCATTGGAGTGATATCACATATACTTTCAAAATACACGCATTAGAGTGATCATGATAACTAGATATCACGTCTATTTTGAAAGTACACGCGTGTACTTTATAAATATCACGTGTATTCTAAAAAAATACATGATATTTATAAGTTACATGTGTTATTCCAATTATGAAAACTGGATAATGCGATTATTAATATCACGCGTGTTTTTGCATGATCATAGTATTGGATATGTGAGAAGTTTGATGTCATTCCACCTGTTAAAGGGAAGGAAGAGAATACACCAAAATTTCTTATATGGAACTTATCATCTTTGAAAGATTCATTATTTGAGAATGATATCGCTTCAACAAATTTAAAGAATGATACTACAAATATAGCAGCCAGTAAGTACAGTGCAATGGAAAGTGAAGTTGAACTTAACAAGGGTATCAAAAAGAGAAACTCAATGTGAAGGGCTTAGTTTCTCTTTGAACATTTTTGAAGAAAGTCCTATACATACTGACTCATTGTTCGAAGAAGCTGCTGAAGAATGTGATGACAATGCACTTTCATCAGGTTGGAATATTCCCCTTAAAAACTTTGTGATTCCTTCAAAAAAGAAGAGAAATGATCAACCAAAACATATTGAATATTTTAAATCAATGGATTATGAAAAGTTTTAGAATGTTGGGAATTATGAACCAACAGATACTCAAAATTTTGAATCAAGAGATTCTGATAATGCTGAGAAGGTGAATTTGGATGAACAAAAGGCTGCATTGAAAATGGAGCTGTTTGAAAAAATACCCAACTATCGAAAGCAACTCTAAAACTTGATTCCGCACTAGAGAAGGTGAAGACTTTGGAGGTGGAGAATGCCAAACTTATTGTTTCGCATGTACAGTTGGAGATGGATAATCGTCAACTTGTGGAAGTACAATAGGTAATGAAGAAGTTGGAGGTGGAAAATTCTCGACTTTTGAAAGAAAAAGAGTTACTTAATAAGTTAAAGGTCAAACTGCCCAACTTGTTGTCATAAATAATTATTTGAATGAAAAACTTTTTTACCCAGCAATGAGTGACTTGGAAAGAATTAAACAATTGGATGAATCATTGAAAAATCAGGCTGAATTATCAAGAATGTTAGAGCAAACGAATGGTGTCGTTGAGGCTAAATCTTGAAGAACCAAAAGTGAAAAAAACTGAACAGGTACTTTTGATTAATTTTCAAATGGAAAACATCATTATTCTATAAAGTACAAGCAATTATTTTATAAAGTACACGCTGTAATACCCCTTATTTTTAGTAATTATTTTTATATTAATTTTTCATGTGGGTTAATTATATAAAATAAATTGAGTTGGAGTAAATATTATTTTAAGTGATTTAAGTGATAATATTTACTGAGTTTTGCATATTTACTGTTAAGTGAATGTAAACAGCATCATATTATGTTTTATTGCGTCGTTGTACCTAAAGCGACGATTATGATTTAAAATTATGTTGGAACATGAAATGATTTATGTTATCCCGGATGCCAATTTAGAGGGCACGATTAGTCCGAAAATGGTCGAAATAGTCAAAATAAGTACCATGTTGTATTTTTGGGTTCCAGGTACTTTTGACCGGTTATGACTTAATTATGTTGTTTTGAGTAATTTTAATGGTGTAGTAACAATTAAAGATGGAATTTAGTGTTAATGGGGATTTAAGTCTTCCAACCACATTTATTTTCACTTATATCTTCTAAACCTAGAAAGAGAGAGAGAGAAAGAGACAATTTGGGGAGAAAAGGAGAGAAAAGAGAGAGAATTGAAGATTGGAGCTTGAATTTGTTGCTACCGTAAGAAAATCCGAGACTACAACCCTAAGGCAAGTTTCTAACTTGCAAATGTATGATTTTATGTGGATAAATTGTAGTGATAGTTGTGTATTGGAAGAATTGAACAAATGGTGGGTTTTGATGAATTTTGGTGTTTAACCCTTAGATTTTGATGTTTGTATGATTTGAGTTGGATGTATTGTTTTGTTGTTGTGTAGAAAGTTGAGTTATTGTTGTTAGATGATGAGATTGAGATAAGTGGAGGAAAAGAGAGTGAAGGATTTGAGTTTAGTTTGTTAGAAATAGAGTTTGGCCATGGGATCTGGTGAGCGCGATCGACCGCGGTCCAAAGCCCGATCGATCGGGCCTAAAGAGAAAAGCCCACTGCTTCTCTCGATAGGCATATTTTAAAAGTGCGATCGATTGCGGTCTTATGACCGGTTGATCGGGCCTTCAGAATTAGGCTTACCGCATTTCTTAGAAGATAAAACTTTAGAGGCGCGGTCGACCGGGGGTCAGGGGCCGGTCGATCGGTCCCCTGTATTTCACCCGAAAACTTTATTTTTCCTTAGCTCATATATTTTAAGGTTTAGACCTAGGAATCTTCTTGCATGAAGTAAATCTAGAGTATTAGAGTCTAATATTAAAGGAATCGAGAACCTAGGTTAGAAATTGAGTGTTGGGGCTTAGTTTGAGAATTGATTAATTAGTTGTTAGAAGAAGGTGAGTGTCCTTTTCATATAGTGAGCTAGTCTAGGACTAGGGGGAAGTAGGGTTATATAATTGTGGACTTTTAGACTTGGGATGAGGTAATAGTATACTTGATGGCTTATAGGGTTGTTGTTAATTCATGGAGACTAATTTGAAGATAATTGAATGTTGTGTTTTACGTCGTTAAACACATATGGCTCCGGATAATGTAATGTACATTTTTAAATTGGCATACCATGTGAATATTGATTTGTATATGCATATCTCTCTAAATGCTATCATAAGGGAAGTTACGCGAATGACGTGAAATCCCCTGGCTAGTGAATGCAGGGTGAATATAGTCCTCGGCCATAGGACCGGTTGTTATATTGTGATGTTATTTTATTCGAAATGAGGTAATTTCAGGTATGGTTATGACTCACTGTCGAAGGTATATGGCCGCTTCTCACGCGACGCGATTTAGGATGCCCAGATTGTCTTGGTGATAGGCCCTGGAAGATGATAGCTATTTAGGGGCATATCCAGTGGGGTGACTCCCGGAAGTATGGTCTTAGAATCGTTATATATTGTGATTATAACTATTCTTCTGAATGTGACATTTTATAAATGGCTAAAGCATTTTATAAATCAACTGTTTCAAATAAGTTTCCTAATGAGAAAATGGACTCGTGAAGTCATATTGTACAAAACTGAATTGTAAGCTTAGTAAGTTGAAATTGAGCTGTCTCTCTTGAATTAATGCATAGTTAAAACCATATACGGTATTGCACTAGGTTGTGAATTTAGTTGAGAGGTGAGGATTATTCTTGGTATAAAGAGAGAGATAGGCTTGTTCATGTTGATATATATTCATAACTGTCATACATTTTATCCACATGTATATCATATCAAACCGGGCCCTGATTCGTTTTTATCTCTTTGTTTTGTGTGGATTCTATTTATGTCCAGGGGCTCCGCCGTAAGGACGCCCGTGTTGACCCTTCCATCCAAGTGTCCAGGAGCTATAACATTTTTGCGGATGTTGTAGGATATTTGTTATAGACGCCTCTATATTTTGTGTACTCTAGTTATGATCAGTATAAACATTCAGGCGTGTTGCCCAAGTTTTGTACTTGCTTATATACTGTGATATTTATTTCGAATACTCGGTGTAACCGCTTGTTCTGGTCTGTTAACCGACAGTTTATTCTGTTATTATGCTGTGAATGATTGTGTTACTGTTATCCATCTTTATTTTTATCCACCATCTCTTTAAATTGGAATGTATAAATAGCTTTCTTTAAACTTACAGAATTAATTTGACATCCGTTTTCTAAAATAATTGGTGGTTATCTCGTATTATTATTTTCACGACAGTGATGGTAATAATGGACCATCTATGATTCCTGTATTTATTGGAGTATCGCGCTGGCCACCTCTTATTTTAATAAGCGGGGTGTCACACACACGTTTTTATTAAAATACACGCAGTATTTTAGTAAAAATGCACATGTTTTTATCAAAATATATGCAATACTTAGGTAAAAGTACACGCATTATATTATGTAAAGTAATGATATTTTAAGAAAATGCACGTAGTTTTCATAAAGTACAAACAATTATTAATGTTGTTCTTTATCATTTGTTTCATTTATTTGTATTTGTATTTATTTTTCTTTGACATTATGCTTATCAAACAATTCTTATAATCTAACATTCCTTCTTTTATATATCAGGAAAACACTAAAAAAAAACTCATGGATGAAATTTCGGCGTTGAGGAAAACTCTTGAAAAATCACAAGTGAAAAAAACTGAACAGGTACTTTTGATTAATTTTCAAATGAAAAACATAATTCTTCTATTAAGTACAAGCACTTATTTTATAAAGTACACATGTTTTTATCAAAATACATTCAGTATTTTGATAAAGGTACACGTAATTTTTATAAAGTACACGCATATTTTAAGGACATGATCTACAAGAAGTTATTTTATAAAGTACACGCGTGTACTTTTATAAAAATACATATAATATTTTGATAAAAGTACATGCATTTATCAAAATACATGCAATACTTAAATGAAAGTACACGCGTTTTTATTGTTGAATAATAATGTTCTTTAACATTATGTTTATAAAACAATGCTTACAATCTAACATTCCTTTTTTTATATATTAGGAAAACACTAATAAAAAACTCATGAACGAAATTTCGGAGTTGGAGACTGTACAAGCCTCAAATTTCAAGAGAATCCATGAGAGAAAAGATAGAAAAGCAAAAGAGAAGATGATTAAATTTATAAAGATAAAATAAAAATAATATAGACCACCCACAAATGGTTTGTATTTAGAGAAATACCTGAAATAAAATGGCATGTTACTAAAGGATAGAAGAATACTTTTTTTTTTCGATGAAACTGAGAAGAATCACCCAATTAAAAAATGGAAGATGAGAAAGTCAAGAACCGACGAGCTAAAATAGCCCAACAATATAAGGAAAATCACTTGAATTTTGAAGTTGTCAATGCATACAAATACCTCAATGAAGTTGCAAAGAATTTAATTGAAGAGTTTATTTAAAAAGATGAACTAGTGTAAAGTGTATTGTTTGATGATATTGCACTTCACTTATTTTTATTTTTTTTGGTGCAGAAGAATAATGTTATTCTTATTATACAATTATTACTGCCTATATTAAAATGCAGAAAATTTATGTACCAAGGGCTGGTTTAGTATGTCACATGAGAAGATTTTGTTGAAGTCCTCAAAAATCAAGAAATATCAGGCGAAGTATGTAAACCAAATATTAGACATTCGTTAAATTTTAATATTATTATATCCTCACCATTTTGAATGTATGAAATAGATAATAATCGCATTCAGTGATTTATTGAGGACAAAACTATCAAAGGAAGGATTCTCCACCACACACACTTTTTCTGATTATTGTTGGGTAAGAAAAATTAAACCAAAAACTTTTATGCATCAAATCACATAAATACTATAATTTTTTTACTAACACAATGTCTATAATTTTTTTAAGAAAGAAACTTGAATAAAAAATGAAGTCAATAAGAGGGGCGAGTTATACAAAGATTTATTTCAATTCTTGGGTAGTTGTAATATTTTGTTCATTGTACTAAGACGTGACATAGAAAATTTCACATTACTTATGATATATAGAGACCAAAATAAAGTCGTTCATATGGATTCTATTTGATAGAATGACAAGGAACAAAACACATCATGCTTCGATGTTACTTGTACTTTTATGATTCACGTGTACTTTGCAATATTGATGTTATGTACTTTGCATTAGTTGCAAATAATCACTCAAAGTATCAAAGTACAACCATAATATTGTAAAATGCATGTGAAATGCAAAAAATACATGCACCTGTACTTTAATATTATGCGTGTACTTTGTAATATTAAATCTTCGTATACTTTTTTATTTGTATACACTCACTATTTATCCTTTTCACAGTTTTCTGTCCTTCAACAAATACTATACATATTGAAGACTGAAGCAGAAACATTGAGAAAAAACGGTTTCGTAACTCAAAGAACGATTAATGACGGTACACAAAATGAGTTTATAGTTGATGATGATCAATTGACAAAACGAGAAAAATGAATATTAGATTTCTTGTTGGAAAGTGATCTCAAATTTGACGTAATAAGAGATTATGAATGCCCTAAGCGATATAATGGGTGTGCAAAAACTTCATTTATATAAAATACTAATTTGTATATTTGCAACAAATTTTATTCACATCATATTAATTTGTATATTTATTTTATTTTAATTTCAGGATTGATTGCGGGGTCTTCTGCATCTACTTCATTGCACAAATTAGCAAGACAAAGAACCAAAAAAAATCCTTTCAAGACCTGTAAATGCTACAATACAGAGCATATGTACTAAGCGAAATTCTATTTTCAGAATATTTCTTCTTGTAAATTGATTCAAATACATACCATATTTGTAATTTTTATAATTTTTTATTAATTATTGTCCCTTAAATGTATTACTCCAAAATGGTGCCACTGGCGCGAACCATGAAAGTTATACACAAAACGATAACTAACATAAAATATCCTATGTAAGCTTATATTGGCGCTGACGCAGACCACAATGCATGTAAGGTGTACACAATGATAACTACACGAATAATTTTTTCAAAGTAAATTTTATGAAACAAATTACACGCATTTAAATCAAAAGTATATGCAATGTGAAAAACGTATGCGTATGGATGAACAATTTCTTCAAAATAAATGTTATGAAACAAAGTACACGCATTTGATTCAAAAGTACACGCTTTATTAGCGAAGTACACACAAATAAATCAAGTACATGATTTGATTAATTAAATAAATTTTGATTTTGCAATTGAAAATTACTATTAAATTATAAGACATGCATAAAAGAAAATAATTTGTTTATTAGAAAAACAAAAAAAGGGTAAAAGAGATTTTGAAAGAAAAACATAAAAAAAAAAACCTTAAAAAGCTTATCAGGAATTTTTGCAACTGAAAATACTATTAAATTATAAGACATGGATGAAATAATTTTTTTTTATTAGAAAAATAAAAAAAAGGGTAAAAGAGATTTTGAAAGAAAAATATATAAAAAAACAAACATAAAAAGCTTATCAGAAAAACATTCAAAACTATATATGGCGTCTAGATAATATGATAGCTATACACAAAACAATAACTAACATAAAATATCCTATGTAAGCTTATATTGCCCTGACGCGGACCACAAAACACGTAGGATATACACAATGATAACTACACGAACAATTTCTTCAAAGTAAATGTTATGAAATAAATTACACGCTTTTTAATTAAAAGTACACACTTTATAAGCAAAGTACATGCAATATAAACAGAGTACACGTATGGATGAACAATTTCTTCAAAGTAAATATTATGCAATCAAGTACACGCATTTTAATTAAAAGTACACGCTTTATGAGCAAAGTACACGCAATATAAACAAAGTACACGGATTGATTAATTACATAAATTTTGATTTTTCAATTGAAAAACACTGTTTATATTGAAAAAAGTATTTTTTTACAGGTTTACAAGTATGAAAATGCAAGAAATAGAAATTGTACACATGTTCTTTACTTCGTTTATATCCACTTATACACAATAACCAAAAATTCTTTACCTTGTTTATATCTAGTAAAACATAATAACCAATAACCATTTATTAAGCTCAACTACTCATGTATCTCAACTACTTCTGGTCAAAGAAATAAATAACTTTTATTTGGCCTAGAAAACAGTAATATTTGTTCCTTTTTGTACCATTACATCTCAAGTAAAAATTAGATAATGAGCATCCCAGTAGAACAGTTGAGAACTAGTTTAGAAAACGAAGAAAGATAAAAAAAAAATTAAGGGGCATCCCAGTAGAACAGTTGAGAACTAGTTTAGAAAACGAAGAAAGATACAAAAAAAAATTAAATGAAATTGAGGAAACTCTTTCCTTATATGAAACTACATATGATCAGTTTTAAGCATATGTTAGGAAGGCTGCTCCAGAATTCATCCCAATCCAATTTATTTATTTGATGTGGATGAGGATCCCCCTCAAACACATTAAGGACTCATGTCTTTCTATACACATGAGGTTACAAAGAAAATTGTGGAGCTGAGGGAGAACAAGGCTTACTAGGAATGCCTTGTAGCTACGATGGAAGGACAAATTCGAGTCCACTCGAACAAGGCAGTCTTTCTTATTTTTTTTAAACTTGTATTATTGATACTTTTTTTTCGTTTTTATAAAAATTTATTTTCTCTCATGCATGTCTTGTGACTTATATCATATACTAGTACCTATATAATATACCGCTGACTCGAACTATGATTCATATATAGAGTGCAAATATATAAAATGCACGCAAATTTAATAAAGTACACGTGAACTTTAGAAAAAACAATCACATGTATGTTATAAAATATATGTATACTTTGCTGAACTGCCATACAAAAAACAAATAAAAAAATAGAACTAAACACTAAACAATAAAATTACATTCATTTATTCAATATAATGGGTTATTAAATAATTTTATTCAATCAAATGGTTACAATGAAAAAAATTAGATAATCATACATATAGTGCAAAAATATAAAATACACGCAAATTTAATAAAGTACAGGTGAACTTTAGAAAAAATGATCACGTGAACTTTATAAAAAATGAGTGTACTTTTCTGCACTGCCATATAAAAAATAAATAAAAAATTGGGTCTCATACCAAAAAGCCCCTCAAACATTTTTTAATACACATTTAGTCCAAACCTTTTACTTTATTCCGAAAAAAGTCCCTCACTAAATTAAAAACATTCAAACAAGGAACTCCGATTAGGGGGTGGGGATGGGGGAGGGAGGTTTGGGGTGAATGCCGCTAGCACGGACTTTAAAATAAAATATTAGTTAAATGGATTTTTGAAGGACTTTTTGGAACAAAGTAAAAGACTTGGACTAAATGTGTATTAAAAAATATTTGAAGGCATTTTTGGTATTTGATACTAACAAAATAGAACTAAATACTAAACAATAAAATTGCATTCATTTATTCATTCAAACGTGTTCGTAAATAATATTATTCAATCAAATGGTTACAATGAATGATCACGTGTACTTTATGAAAAATACGTGTACTTTGCTGAACTGTCGTACAAAAAATAATTTAAAAATAGAATCAAATACCAAACAATAAAATTACATTCGTTTATTCAAACAAATGGTTTATCAAATAATTATTTTAATCAAATGGTTACAAGGAATGAATTCAACAATTGAACATAGAGTGTAAAAATATAAAATACACGCAAATTTAATAAAGTACACGTGAACTTTATGAAAAATGATCACGTGTATTTTATAAAAAATACGTGTACTTTGGTGAACTACCATACAAAAAACATATAAAAATATAATCGTTGTACTTTATGTATTCTACGTGTACAAAAAACAAAAACCAAATAAAGTTCACGTAAATAGAAAATAATTTTGGTCAGTACAATGTGCGTGTACTTTATGTATTCTATGTGTATTTTATGAAAATACACGTAGAATACATAACGTACACTCACATTGTAATTGATTTTGGTCATGCAATGTGCGTGTACTTTATAAAAAGTTGCGTGTACTTTACATTCATCCCATCCACAAACATACAAAACAAAATTGTATACTCAACAATAAAATTACATTAATTTATTCAAATGTGAATGTTCATTGATTTTATTAAAAATTATTATTGTAATAAATGAATTGAACAATATTAAGTAACCAAGCCTCTTGGCCCAGTTGTATAAGGCTGCCACTGGAATAGTGTTGGGGGTGGATTGGGTTTGGTCTCCAGTTCGATTCCTGACACTATCAAAATAATGCTTGGCCAGCGGAATCCACGAACAACGAATGGAGATTAGTTGAGGAGCACGTAAGCTGACCTGGACACCTCATGGTATGCTACAAAAAAATAGTATTAAGTGGAATCAAATTGGTTCTTTACACGTGGACCTGTAATGACCCATTTTATTACACCTAGAGCAAGTAACTTCTCAAACTATGACCTCACTAGAAGATTTTATTCTCTTATTTCTTGGCCTCTCAGTCGAAGGAAAGATTGCTAGATTTTCAGGTAATGGAATGCTTAGGGACATCAAATCTAAAAGAGGAACTATAGGTGATGATTATGATTTTTTGTAGAAAAAACCTTATAATAATCCTCAATATGATCATAAATACTTTCACCTATCTTCTGTACGATAAAAACAACATGAAAACATGGAAAACATCATAGCAGCCAATTCTTACAAGAGGAAATTCCTTGTTCTAAGTCAACCGTGGCTCGCACATTCGAATACATGTTTACTTGAGCGACTAATATTTCAATGTCTACTTTATTCCAATTTTCAGTTAATAATTTATCAAAATGAGGACACAACTCCTTTGACCATGTTTCAGATTCAATAAGTTTGTTTGCATTGAAATTCATAATCTTGATCCTCATTTTGTCGAGTATATTTATTATTGATAAATGCTTTTCCACTAGGATCCAAGAGTTGAATAATTCCACCACATTTGATTCCAACGTTTACCGATGACCAATTCTTTAGAGGCAAATTACTAAGAAAATCAACAATAACAAATCCACCCTCTTTCTTTAGGAAATCAATGTTCTTCTGAAATTCAACAACTGTTACAGCATATGCACAATGCATGAAATCTCACACAAGCTTTTTTTGGAAGTTCCCACTCCCTTTTATTTTCTTCTTTATATTTCCTTGTAAATGATGTATACCTTAAGAATGTGAAAACATGGGAAAGACCCTAGAAACACCTTCAACAAGACCATTGTTTCGATCGAATATGAATGTGATGTTTCGATCGTGATGAGCTAGCGCATCATGCAAATTAATGAGAAACCACATCCAATTATCCCCCGTCTCTGAATCAACAACTGCATATGCAAGAGGATAAAGGCCTAAAAGTATAATGAAATATAACAGTACATGCACATTATATGACGAACTCAAAAAATGGTGCTGCTGGCGCGGACCATTAAGCACATAGGCTATACAAAAGAATAAATATATTTGTAGTGATAGGTTACAAAACGTAAAGTTTAAACATATTATGCTTGAAATTTAATATATATGGGTGTACTTTATTAAATTTGACCATAACAAAGAAAGAATCCCAAAGTACCCGCAAAACATTACAAAGTACACGTAAACTGTAATCAGAAGTTCACGTGTACTTTGTAATTATGTGCATATACTTTGTAAAGTTTGCCCAGAACAAACAAGGAATCCTAAAGTACATTCATGACATTACAAAGTACACGTAACACAAAAGAGAAATTCACATGTGCTTTTTAATCTTATGCATGTACTTTGGGATTCTATGCATATAACAAAAACAGACCTCAAAATACACGCATATCACTTCAAAGTAAACACATATATTCATGTGTACTTTGTAATTTCTTATGTGTATTTTATATTCTATAAAAAGAACATAAAAAGTGTCAAAGTAAAGGCATAATATTGTACAGTAAACTTCAATGCTTCACATTTACCATTGCTCCCATTCCTTACAGTTGCCGATAAAATTGTTCCACTGTAGCAACTCTTCAAAAAGGCACCATCAAGAAATAAAATAGGCATGCAGTACTAAAATCCATCAATGTATCCTACAAACATTACAAAAATTCTTTTGAATAATTTGCTCTTCGGTTCCACGTTAAAAATGCAATGCGATCCTGGATTATACTGCAGTAGAAGTTCTATATAATCATTGATTAATGCGTACGAAACTTTCTTATCACCATGCAACTCAATAGTAGACATTTCTTTCTCATGGTATGTATGATAATAACCTATATCAAGACCGTAGTTCTTCTTCAAGTCTCTAACTACATCAATTGGTCTCAACAATGGTTTATCCCTTAGCTCATCAGTAAGCAATGTCGAAACTAATTTGGAGTTCATCATTTTGCTTGACGGACTACAATATATGCCCCTACAAGTATGCTCATTATTCAAACTTCTTATAGAAAAGTAACCATTTACTGTTGATAATGAAGCATGAACTCGCTACATGCAATTCTCAGTACTCCTTTTAGAACGCTTTGTTGTCACTCGAGTTTTATCATTTTTTAAATATATATACTTGAAATCAACCTCAACAGTATACTTTCTCAACTTATCATTAAACTTAACCACACCTCCTTCATAACACCGCTCATCATGACTAATATGTCTTCCAATCATTCGACAGATAAATGTTTGATGTACTTGGCTACACACCTCCAACATAAACATCATTTTCAACTCCACTACTAATATCAATCGCAGTGGTTGATGATATATAATCTACTCTTTGCCAACTTATACCACTGCATTTAAAACTCTCGCAACTTGTATAAATGCAGTCAACTCGTTCACAAATTCTATACGGCCATTCAATCCGTTCTTGAATTGTACTAGCGGCCAAAGCTATTGAATCAAAGACGTATCCAAATAAAATCAGCTTTGAGAATCAATTGAGATTGCAACATGCAGCGAACAACTTTATCATAAACTGTAAAGACATATTTTTATAAATGTCCATCACAATTAATTATGTCGTATACCGTCACAATCGTCGAAGAATTGAAGAAGTTTTCATCTACAAAAGACGAATCCGAATTACAAGTTGTCTTCAACATTCAAGCCCAATAATATGACATTTGGTAAGATAATATTTTAAAGTTTCATCTACATTTCATATTAAGAGTGTTGGGATATTTTTAAAAGGAGTTTTAAAAGGCTTTTATATAAAAATATTTTTATAAAAAGGTTTCATTACTGTTTTAGAGAAAGATGATTTTTGAAAAGTTTTGAGAAAATTTCTAAGGCAGTAAGCGTACCTCGGTTTTGATGCTAAGCTCATTCAAGCGAGATCACCATCTCATTCGAGCGATATTGAGATGTCGCACGATGTCGTTTGAATGACACGCGTATCTTGTTCGAGCGAGATGGGATTTTGTTTGAACGACGTGACTTTTTGGTTGACACGCTGACCTCATGATTATCCTTTGACCGACTTAATGTTCTTATAAAAGGGGTCTGCCAGCCTTGGTTTCCGTGGAGAACAGTTTTCAACTTTAAAGAGTTTTAACCTTTGAAACTTTTGTTTATCTGCCCAGAATTTAATTCGATACCTTTGGCAGAAAGTTTTTCTCCAATAATTTAAGGGTTCAAATATTTATTTTGTTTTAATTCATAAAAATCCCAATTACTTTTATGTGAGTTGTTTTGTAGAACCCAATAACATATTTTGCTTTTGTTCATTCTTTGTGGGAAGAACTCTACGACCCACAGCTGCGTGCTATTGTGGAGGGAGTCCTTATGAAGTTTATCTTGTGGAGAAGCCGTTTCTTTTCCATTGCTGACCATCTGGAGTTCTTGCGGGAGATTTCAGCCGACGACATCGAAACCGACACTTGAGGGTATTTCGTATGTCACTTATGTTTTCAGTATAATCCGTGTAAACCGTTCTTTACAAATTATATTGAAAATAAAAAGGTTTTTCCCCTTTGGGGGATTTTTCCTGAAATTTGTGTCACATGCTCTATTCATTTATGGGTTGACACGCGCACACACGTAGTTGCATGTTTAAAGGCACTGAATTAATTTGGTTTAAATAGAATCTAATTAAATAAGTGTGCCAAATTAGAAATTTGTGAATTTACTCAATTATCACACCGTCATACGTTTTACAAATTGGTATCAGATCGGGTTACGCTAATTTATCGCGTGATCCTGATTTTTCAAGGATTTATTTTTTTGATACAATTTGACTTCTCACGTCGTTAAATCAGTATCAGAGTGGGTTACGCTAATTTATCGCGTGATCTTTATTTTCCGCAAAAAATTGTGTGATATTGATTTAAAAAAAAAAATCAGTTTTGTGAAAAATCGCAACTTTTCCTATGGAGCACTTATGTAATCGGATGCCTGTTTTTTACGGGTCTAATTATGCCTACTGGAAAGATCGTATGAAATGTAGTTTAAAATCCATTGACGAGCATCTTTGGTTGCTTTGTGAAAATGGGTGGAATCCTCCCACGGTCACCGCTAATAATATCACATCGTTGAAACCTGTGTCGGACTGGACTAAAGATGATTTAAAAATTTCTAATTTTAATTCACGTGGTTTGAGTGCTATTTCTGGAGCCGTCACTCCCGATGAGTTCCATCGAATTATGACGTGTACCACGTCTAAAGAGGCATGGGATGTACTCCAATTGACACATGAGGGTACGAACGCGGTTAAAGAATCAAAATTGCAAAATCTTCCCACCCAATTTGAGACCATTACTATGTTAGAGTCCGAAACTTTTAATAAATTTTATGCACGTTTGCCGAACATTGTCAATGCTAGTTTTGATTTGGGTGAGGCGATTGATAACACGCGTGTCGCTAAAAAGATTTTGAGATCTCTCCCAAAATACTTTATTCCTAAAGTCACAGTTTTAAACTCGTTGGGAAATTTAAAATAACTTAAGTTGGAAGAACTTGTAGGAGATCTTCAAACCTATGAGATTGACATGTAACCCCAAACCATTAAGGCTAAGGATAAATGCATTGTTTTACAGACTCATTTTAAGAAAAAGAAAGAAAAAGTTTGTGAGTCCGATTCTGAGGGAGATTTTGATTTTAATGATTTGGCCTTACTTGCAATTTTTTTTAAAAAGGTTCTAAAAATTTCTAAAGAAAATTCTTCCAATAAAAAGAGATTTTTTGAGAAAAATAAAAAGAAAGTAAAGGCCAAAGAAAGCGGTGAGAGGGAAAAAGAGAATGACTCAGATGAGGAGTGTGAGGAGGATTTTGAGAACATGACGTGTTTTGAATGCGAGGGTAAGGGGCATAAGTCATTTGAGTGTCCTACGTGGCTTCGAAAGAAAGGAAAGAAAGTAGCCATGCCCACCACACTTAGTGATAGCAATGAAGGTGAGGGTGATGAGACTAGTGGTGAGAAGTTTGTTGCTTTTTTAGCAAGTCGTGTGAGCACACCCACTTTGTCCCACACTAGTGCACACGAATGCGATAGTGATGATTTGAGCACTTCAAGTGAGGCGGAAAGCGAGTGTGAAAGTGGAGATGAAAGTGAGCTCCAAAAAGCCTTTAGAGATTTGTACACCAAGACCTTAAAAACAAAGAAGTATAATAAGGATTTAGGTCGTCGAGTGTTAAATTTGGAGAAACAGAAGGAGGTTTTAAGAAAGGAAAAATGTGATTTGACTGACATGGTGTCTAGTCTGACGACACATGTATCCCAACTCGAGAGTGATCTCGAACATGCGAGGGAAGTCAAAGTAAATTTTGAGAACGTACCTAAGAAGGTTGAAAAGGTGGCTCTTAATCCTGATAAGGGTAGAGTTAACGGGCTAGGAAAAGGTCATGACGGTGCTTCCACTTCTTTTGTCACACCCGAGCTAATTCCCACTTTAGTGACAGATTCACATGGCCCGAAAATTAACCCACCTAGCGTCCCATTAGGAGAGTACGTCCTAGAGTTTTTTAGAGAGGTGTTCCTAGGCCTATATATGTTTGTTCCCATTGCAAAAGGAGAGGACACCTTAGGGAATATTATTTTACGTTGGGTTATGTGTCACGTTTTATTACTACACGTGTTTCTACCACACATGCACCCACACATGATACTTTACATGCTCCTGGAGACTACATGAGAGAGTTTACACATCTAGGTGAGTAAGTTAAGTTTTTAGTCAAAACTTCACAAAATTTGATGGAGGTTTTTCATAAGTTGGGAGCACCTTTGGAAAACCCCTTCGCACCTAACGATTGAGGTTTGAATTATTTTCTAGCATATGATGATTTTCATGATGACATTATTTGTCTATTGCTAGTATGTATCACTTTTGTATGTTTTACTTTTTTTGAATTTTTTTTGAAAAATACAAAAAGATTTTATTTTGATAAATTTTTTGAAAAATCTAAAAAGAGTTTTGTATTTTGTTTGCACCGTTTATGGATGAACACTTAGGATGATCGAGTCACAACATCATTCCATTTTTTTCATGTGATTATTTGATAGTATTTTGAGGCTATATCATGTCATCTTTGTGATTTATAATGTTTGGAGTCATTAAGATGTAATTAAGTGTTACTTCCTACAGGTTTGACTCATGATTTCCTTTATTGCACACATGCACGGATTTGTTTGATTATTGTGCTTGTTTTAACACATGTTGGTTGGGTGTTTTCACTTCAATCCTATCCCTAAAACGAACCAAGCGTGATAAAACTTGATAAGAAAGTTGTGCATGTAAGAGCCGTTTCTAAGTTTGTGTGCTTTATTTTATCAATGGTGAAGGGCTACGAAAGGTTCTCATCTATCCTTTGCGATTAAGCTGCCGTTTAAATTGGACCTAAAAAATTGAGAAATTTTATTATCCGAGGTCCAAAGAGGTTTACAAAAGCCCGAAAAAATTTAAAGGCAATAAAAAGAAATTCATGCCAATTAGGTTTTTGCACCAATTCTCCAAAGTTTGAGAATTTAGTTTATACAACTCTAAAAGAAAATATATATGAGGCAGTTTGGATGGAGAATTGAAACAGGTTTGCACGCCCTTGAAAATCTTGAAATTTTTTTGGACGTAATTGGTGTGAAAATCACTTTGACTTTGATTTGTTGATTTGTATAATACGATGTCATCTAAATTCAATAATTTTTACACCTAAGGATACTTTTGATGTTCATTCGTTAGGAGTACACGTATGCATCGTGCACATATGATTGATTGAGTTTATTTACCTATCGAATGTGTTCACACCCATTCATTCCATTTCCATGACTTGGTTGCTTTAGTTAAATCCATGGTGTGATTTTTGGTATCTTATTTTTGTACGAAAAATTTGAAAAATTAAAAATAGTTTGTGAAAGTTTTTGAGATACTCCTTTGCATGCGCGTAGTTTGATTCCTGTTTGCTATGCATTTTATCGTGACACTCCATTTTTTGATTGTTTCTTCTTATCAGTCTATTTGGGGACATCATAAAAAGGGGGAGAAAGAATTATCATGTTATGGGGGAGTTTTTACATTATGGGGGAGATTTGATTTATTAATGATTTAATCTTATATCATTTCAAACTTGATGCGTCACGAAGGTTTTTGATTTATCTCATGTGTGTAGGTACAAAGATTCATGATCATTATATTGCACACCCTCATGAGAAAAGCTTTGAAATTTGAAGTTGAAGAGTTTTGAAGAAAAGTTTGATATCTTGTAAATTTATTCATGGGAGGGTAGATTTGTATAGGTCATTTGATATTTGATAATTCAGATGTTTTTATGTATGTACCGGCATAGACATAGGGGGAGATTTGTAAGGACATATTTTTATAAATGTCCGTCACAATTAATTATGTCATATACCGTTACAATAGTCGAAGAATTGAAGAAGTTTTCATCTACAAAAGACAAATGCAAATTACAAGTTGTCTTCAACATTCAAGCCCAACAATATGACATTTGGTAAGATAATGTTTTAAAGTTTAATCTACATTTCATATTAAGAGTGTTGGGATATTTTTAAAAGGAGTTTTAAAAAGCTTTTATATAAATTTTTTTTATAAATTTTTTTATAAAAAGGTTTCATTAATGTTTTAGAGAAAGCTGATTTTTGAAAAGTTTTGAGAAAATTTCTAAGGCAGTAAGTGTACCTCGATTTCGACGCTCAGCTCGTTCAAGCGAGATCACCATCTCGTTCGAGCTACATTGAGATGTCGCGCGATGTCATTTGAACGACACGCGTATCTCGTTCGAGCGAGATGGGATTTCATTCGAGCGACGTGACTTTTTGGCTGACACTCTGACCTCATGCTTATCCTTTGACCGACTTAATTTTCTTATAAAAGGGGTCTGCCAGCGTTGGTTTTCGTGGAGAACAGTTTTCAACTTAAAGAGTTTTAACTAGGGCTGTGTTTCTGTCGGATCGGATCGAAAAATGTCCTTTCGAAAAAAATTTCAATTTTTTCGGAAATAAAATATTTGTTCCAATTTCCTGTCCAATTTTTTCGAAAAATCAAAAAAGTTTTCGAATTCGGAAAAATCGGGAAAAAATTGGAAAAATTCAAAAATTCGAAAAATATACTAAAAATTCAGAAATTCCAAAATTTCAAAAAAATTAATATAGGATTTTCGATTACTCGAAATTCTCATTTTAAAGAAATCGATTTTTTTTTTAACCCAACATGTAAATATGTAAGGATTTAACCATTTTTTCCATTTGTGTAGAGGATAGAGGGATATTCTCATTTTATAGAGGACTTTTTTGGGCCTCTCTTCCTCTCCTAGCCGATGTGGGACACATGAGAATGTTTAAAAAAATTGGAAATCGGAAAATATTTCGAAAAAAATAGAAAATAATTCAGAAAAATCGGATTGGCATAGTTTCAAAAAAATCGGATCGAAAAAATCGAAAAATCAGAAATTCAGAATTATTTCCAATTTTTGATCCGATTTTTTTTGGAAAAATTAGAAATCGGAAAATCGGAAATCGGAAACCTTAATACATTGCAAAATCGAAAAATATCGGATTGGATATAAGAAAAATCGGAATGTTCAGAAAAAACACAGCCCTAGTTTTAACCTTTGAAACTTTTGTTTATCTACCCAGAATTTAATCGATACCTTTGGCAGAAAGTTTTTCTCCAACAATTTAAGGGTTCAAATATTTGTTTTGTTTTCAATTCACAAAAAATCCCAATTACTTTTATGTGAGTTGTTTTGTGGAATCCAAGAACATATTTTGCTTTTGTTCATTCTTTGTGGGGAGAACTCTACAACCGACAACAAGGTGCTATCATGGAGGGTGTCCTTATGAAGTTCACTCTTCTGGAGAAGCCGTTTCTTTTCCATTGCTGACCATCTGGAGTTCATGCAGGAGATTCCAGCCGACGACATCGGAATTGACACTTGAGGGTATTTCGTATGTCACTCATGTTTTCAGTATAAACCGTGTAAATCGTTCTTTACAAATTATATTGAAAATAAAAAGGTTTTTCCCCTTTGGGGGATTTTTCCTGAAATTTGTGTCACATGCTTTATTCATTTATGGGTTGACACACGCACACACGTAGTTGCATGTTTAAAGGGGATGCATTAATTTGGTTTAAATAGACTCCAATTAAATAAGTGTGCCAAATTAGAAATTTGCGAATTTAATCAATTATCACACCATCATCATTTTACATAAACCAACACGAATCGACTTTCATCACTAAAGCCGTACTTCAATGAAAAACATCCAGCTTTCAAATCCAAAAACCTGCTACATAACTCATTGCGTATGAAATCTAATGAGTTGTCTTTAAAATTTTCAAATGCAAGAGATATTATCCAAATAATAAAATCGGACAATTATATAACTTTCCATTATGGCCTGTATTAAATTAAAATAGAAAAATGCTTTTATTAAAGCTCAGGATTAATTAATGCCACTAGCGCGGACCCATAAACACATGACTAACTAAGACATGACTACTCTATTAAGCATGAGTAAAGAGTAACAAAGTAAATTCACATTAACATTATGCCAAATTGACGTAAAAAAATAAATGAGAATTAATCATTATAAAATCACGTGTACTTTATATCAAATTGCATGTACTTTACTACAATTTTTTTGTGAGCTATAATCAAATGACTTTAATGTTGTAAAACCTCAAGATTTGTCATTGCCGCTGGCACGGACCCATAAAAAAATGCCCAACTAGAATATGAAAAGTCTATTTAATAATGAGTCAAAAGTAACAGTGTAAATGCACATTAACATTATGCCAAATTAATGTCCAAACACTAAATCGAAATTAATCATTAGAATTTCACGTGTACTTTATATCAATTTGCGCGTACTTTACTGCAATTTCCATGTGAGGAGTTTACAGGAACAACTTGTACATACATAAAGTACACACACACATGAACATACATGAAGACACACGCATGAACACACAATCAAAACATATATGTACACAACCTGCTACAAAATTAAAAGACAAAGTCAAAATATAATCATATAAAATTATAAAAACACAATAAAATCATTCATTCAATATTCTAGTTAATTCAACACATGAATTACACAATTACAATGATTTGATTAATAAAAAAAAAATACATTGTAACAGCCCATACTTTTGGAGAACATGACAATGAATTAAATTGGTGATTTAGGAATTTATTTATTTGGGAGAAATTATTTAATTCGGTGATTCAGATTTAATTAATTCAGGTTAAGTTTAATTTCATGCGTGTTGTGTTTTGAGGTGGAAATAAAATGAATTTATAAAATGACTCGGATGGTGATTTCGAGGTCACGGATGGTTTTAAAAGGGTCGAAATATTCGAAAAAGTGTATCCGGGAGTATAGTTTAGGTCCCGGGGTGATTTTGGAATAACCCGACACCGTTTAGGGGCATATTTGTCATTCGAGAGTTTGAGGTATAGAGAACTCCGAAAATATTAAGCTTATATATGCAATTTGATAAAGGGAACTAGGGTTAACACAAAGTTAAAGAAATAGAGGCCATAAGAGAGGAAGAGGAGAGGAGAACCAAGCTTCCTACACCGTTTTTCACCCCGAACGCGATGGAATCGAGATCAGAGTGAGGGGAGAACCACCACACCACCATCCAAACAAATTTTAGACCTACTATTGAGAGATAAGTATCTAAATGGAATTTTATTTTAAGCATGTTATAATACCCATGTGGAATAGGGTTGATTTCATGTTTTTGGAAGAATTCATATGGCTTTGGGTGGGTTTAATTCATGAATTGAGATAGGAATGCATGTAGAGATATTCCTTTATGTTTCTGACACAAAATCAGAGGATCTGGGGTGATTAGAACGAATTTTAATCTAGGTTATTGATGTGCAAAAGGTGGAAGAATATAAAACCTAGGGTTTTGAGATTTGATATTTGAATCCCTTCTTGAACGAAAATTTTAAGGTTTTGATGTTATATTTACGTTAGAAATCATCCTAATGCATGTAGAAATGGTTAGGGGCAATCGGTTTCAAATTTGGTAGAGAAATATGTAATTTATGCGGGTGTTAATGGTAAAAAATGCACTTGTGTATTGGAGAAGATGAATAGCAGATAGGCGAACCGGTCCGGTGTAGGGGCAAACTGGTCCGGGGCCCAAAAAAATATAAAAATTCCCTTTTTATCTTAAAAATCCTAAATTGTTGTCAGGAATTTTTTTGGGACATTGTTAAATGGTAATGAGGGGTCTATTGTATTGCAGTAGGCTATGATAGGGTTACGGGGATTAAGTCTTATTGAGAGAATTAAGATGCTGATTAAATGGGATTAAACGATAATGTAATTAATTCACGAGAATGATAATGTAATTAAGGGAAAGCGTGAGTGAGCTTATGATATGGAGCAGTAGATTAAGGAAGTCTTAGCTACTGAAATGAACCAAGGGGTAACTAGGTCCCTTAGAGTAGAGAATAATACTCCATTAAATGCGATAGTGAGAATAATCGTAAATTGAATATAGGGTGAGTATTCGAGAGACAAATACTACATACGAATGATTAATATAGGTTGGTGTATACTTATATAAAATTATTATCATAGGTCGTGTGTGTACCTATACGGAATATACATATGGATAGGTTGTGTATATGCCTAGTATGTAGTTTTGTGTATGTGAACATACCTATGCTACTTGCTATCACGGAGGTCCTGTATAGTGGGCGATCCCACCTTGACGATTCCAATGAGGTCTAGATTTGTGCCCCAGACTATAGTGCTGGTAGTGAATAGCTATGTGAGATGAATAGTGAAATCGACAGGTCATTTGGGTATATTAGGTATGTGCGCAGCCCCAAAGACTTAGCACTATGTTCGCCTCCAATATGTGTTGTTTTGATTGATGATTCAAAGAGATATTATTGAACTCATCATCCTTGATTTAGTATGAGAGGTACTTGAACTGATAGCAGAGTATGCGAACGTGCATCACGGTGGTTATATATATATATACAGAAAGTCTCCTGTAAGGACTCCTTATAGTGCAGACCCCGGTACATACCATTTTTTTAAAATAGTAAAAAAATGAATTTTTGATGAAACTTTATGGATATGATCTCCACGGTAAGAAGGTCATCTCCAATTTTTTTCGTCAAAAAATTCAATAAAAAAACCGTTGAGATGAAGTGATATGTAAAAAAATGCTATAAATATGCATTTTCAACCGTGGAAACATTGGGTCGGCGCCATCCGCTTTATTGATTGAATTTTTTGATGAAACTTCATGGATATGATCTTCTCACTATAGAGATCATATCAATGAAGTTTCATCACAAAATTCAACCAATAAGTGGGTGAGATGATCGCCAACATTTTAACGGTCGAAAACGCATATTTATACCAATTTTTTACATATCACCTCATCTCAACGGTTTTTTTATTGAATTTTTTGATGGAAAAAATTGGAGATGATCTTCTCACCGTGGAGATCATATCCATGAAGTTTCATAAAAAAATTCATTTTTTTACTATTTTAAAAAATGGTATATTTCGGGGTCTGCAACATAAGGAGTCCTTACAGGAGAGGGACTCTCTCTCTCTCTCTCTCTCTATATATATATATATATATATATATATATATATATATATATATATATGAAAGTTTTATACTACTTATGTGTGACAGTAGTGAGACTAGATAGTGTGTATCTAAATAAAAATTAATCTACTTATATGTAATAGTAGTGAGACGAGATTGTATGTATCTAAAGAACGATTAACACTAAAGAGTAAATAGTAAAGAGATTAGATAGTGTACATCTAAATAATGATGAATCTACTAATGCGTGAATAGTAGAAAGATAGATAAGGAATATCTAAAATAAAGTTTAAGTAGAGAAACTTCAATGGTAAGGCTTGAACAATAACATACATGAAATGGTAACTTGGGTTTAATAATAACATAAGAGAGATGCTAATTATTAAGGGTATTCAGTAGCGTACTGTATGGGCAGTACGAGTAAGTTAAGGAGAAACTTAACTAAAGGATTAATGATTATTAAGGGTATTCAGTAGCGTACTGTACGGGTTGTATGGGTGAGCTAGACTGATTTGAGGTTTATTACTGATACCCTAGTTGAATTGGGTAGAATGACTAGGCGGGGATGAGTAAGGAAACGTCAGGTCCGCACTATAGATGAGAGGTGAGGAACTCAAGGGAGTGTTCACAGCCTACCATATGTATCTAATAACTGTTCATTTAAATGCTTGCTAAATATTTTCAAAAGATTTTTACTTGGGATCTGACCCGTATTTGTAAAACTTTTTCCAAAAATCTTTTAGGGTTCCAACCAAAGGGATGCCAAGCAGGATAATTTGTTTCAGGGATGGGTAGCTACAACACTTGTGGATGCTTGCAGGATTTGGACTTAGTCACTTCAGCTAATTTATTCCTAATGTAGGGTGCAATTCAGTATTTCACTTGGGCGTGTTTGTAATACCTCGTATTTTTACGCATATTTATTTTATTATGAAATTATGGAAATTGGGATTAATTAATTTAAAGGGAGAAAATTTAATTTATAATTAATCCGATTTTAAGGGTAATAATTACTAGCGTGACGAGAGTTGGTAGTTATCGAAAATAATTATGTCAAATTATAATTATGTTGAACATTAGTAGTACCGTAATATTGTTTCAGAAATAAGAATATGGCCGGGGACAAGATACACGACAGTTAAAATATAATTATTTGGGACGCGCATATGAGTCGCATCAATTTTCTATTTTGGGGGTTAAAAAGGTAAATTATTTTTATATAACTTGGATGGATATTTTGAGTGCGCCAGTGTGTCCAGAAGGGTCGAAATAGTCAAAAAATACTACTCGAGTGTTTTAATTAGAGTCCGGGGCATTTTAGCCCAAAATAACACCCCAGAGGGGTATTTTAGTCTTTTGAGATTTTTGAGTAATTAAATGGACGAAAATAGGATTAAAATAGGAGCATCGAGGGTTAGTGGTCTGTGAGTTGCAACTTACGTGAGAAATAGAGGGAAAGAGAGGGAGAACCAAGGAGGAAGGAGAACCATTGGAGAAAAAGGCCAAACACTAGAGATTTCTCACAAATAGTTACACCAAAGCGTAGATCGCGACGAGAGGATCAACCACATACAAAATTCAACCAGAGAATCAAAAATCCATACAAAGGCGAGTGTTTATCTTTCTCCTCTTTTAGCATATATTGTTCCTGTTGATTTAGGTTTGATGATATAAACTTGGTGCAATGAAAACTTAGGCTTAATTAGACTGAATTGTAAAGAAACCTTATGAATCAGAGATAGTTATGCATGTAGAGGTTTTCCACTTTGTTAGACTATTAAAATTTGGGAATTTTATGTCTTAATCACGAATTATAATAAGAGTTTTGAAAAATTAAAATTCTGGGTTCATTATAAAGGACATTTTAGATATTTGAATAATTGTTGATTTATCCTTTGAAAGTATAAGGATTTAAGCCCTATATTGTGTTATAGAATGCCCCACAATGATTGAAAATAGTTTAGTACTATCTTATTTGAGTTTAGACGAAATTAGGGTTGGATTTGAGGTTTAAAATGTTAGAAAAATCGAATTTTGGGAAGAACCGGGTCTGTCCGAATTTCTCGTTCGAAGACCTTCCCAGGTCGTTTGAATGACCTCGTTCAAACGAGACTTCTAACAAGAATTACAACGACCCTTCTAATGAGCTGTTGAATTCGTTCGAAGTGAGAACTTCATTCGAACGAACGTCGTTCGAACGATCTCGTTCGAACGAGAATTCTGGGACTTCTAACGAGATTCCAGAATGGCTTTTTAGGGTCCGATTGAGTTAAAAATCATCCTAGGTTTATCTAAGTGAGAGTAATAACCTACCTGAGTAATAGGTGACTTAAATTCCGAATATTTATGGGGTTGAGAGTGTGATTGTGCTCGAAATAGGAAAATTTTATAGAACCTAGGAAGGAGTGTAGGTTTGAGAGAGGGAATATATATGAATGAATAACGGTGAGAGTAGCAATGATAATATTACCTATGTATTATGGGAATCGGGTTGCGTGAACTCCTATTAAGTTATATAAGTTGTGTGCATGCATATTACTTGGAATATTATGTGTATGACATACCTAGCTACTGTCTATCGAACGGAGGTTAGCGTGTTGTGGATGACCATATCTTGTGAGCCATCGGGGGGGTGTTGAGTCGTACCACTATAGCATGGAACCTAGGTACGAGCTATCCGTGAGAATGATAGTGATGACGGTCGTATGGGTGCGTAGGTATGTTTGTAGCCCATCGGCTTGGGACTATGTTTGCCTCCAATGTGTGTGCATGTTTTATTGGTTCCTGAGAGATTGAACCCGTTGTCCTTTATGCATGAGCGTTGCAATGGGACAAGATAGCTGAGTATGCTAGTCACCAAGGGGTTCTTAACCATGGGTGCAGTATTGTTAGATATATTTGTATACATGTATATATATACGGCTTGGGACTATATTTGCCTCCAATGTATGTGCATGTTTTATTGGTTCTTGAGAGATTGAATCCGTTGTCCTTTACGCGTGAGCGTTGCAATGGGACTAGATAGCTAAGTATGCCCGGCACCAAGGGGTTCTTAACCATGGGTGCAGTATATATATATATATATATATATATGTGTGTGTGTGTGTGTGTGTGTATGTGTGTGTGTGTGTGTATGTGTGTGTGTGTGTACTGATTTCTATCATGTGTTGCATGTCGATAGACTTGATAAAGTATATACTTATTGTATAACTGGTTAAGAGGTAAGATTGTTATGAGAAGAAGTAAGCATTATGTACCTATTCCTAAATTATGGAAATGTTATATTCGGGCCACTTAGATAATTGGTTAGGCAGTATTGGGTATACCACGTATGTCACCAGTTTAGTCAGACAGGATATCATACCTAGCATGGGTAGTTAGGCTCGCTAGGCGTGTACATTAGATGAGATGGGAGTATCTCAAGTGAGTACGCTAAGTTAACATGAATAATATATGTGCTAATTAAATAAATTTAAGCACTTTCTACTTTTAAACTATTTTCAACTCGGGCTCTGACCCATTTTTCTGCAAAACTCTTTTCTTGTTCCTTTATTTTAGGTGCTCAGCCATAGGGACACCAGGCTTAGGAGATCTCATTCAGTTGCCAAGCTGTAGCTGCTGTGGATTCTACATGACATTGTTAGTAGATGCCTGATAGTCTATTCTTTCTATCTATCAGTTACTTATTTCAGTTGGATATGTCGTCCCCTCCTTAGTCTTCAATCAAAGATTTACATTTGTGTTATTCTACTTTTAGACTTTTATTTCATGGCATTGGACTATTTTATGAGTTTGTGACTGGAAGTGTTTTCTCCAGCAGCTTCATTTATTATTTCACTTAGTTATTTCCTTATGCTATTGTGATGTATGGTGATGATTAATTATTTCCTTTAATGATAATGGTTAATGACAAGTAAAATTTTGACACCAACCTTTTTAAATATTAGGTGTTTATTTTTTATTAAATTTAAATTTGAGTCCTTTGACGGTGATGCATTATCTACACCAACTTGATATTATGAAATTAATTAATTAAGGACTGATCACCCGGTAATTAATTAGGCGGGGTTTCACAGGTAGTATCAGAGCATCAGGTTCTAGTGTCCTTAGGATCTGTACAGCTTATTATATTTTCGCATAGCGTCCTTTAATATAGTGCCCTATATTTTAGGATTGTTGTACTCTTTATTATTTTTATGTTCTTCAGCTATTTGGAGATAATGACACTAGACATATGAAACTTTTTTCTCCTTTTATATGCCTCCTCGACGTGTACAGAGAGTTCCCAGGGATGCCCAACCCGAGCCTCAGCCTGCACCAGCTCAGGGCATGATGAATGCCACTGAAGTTGCCGCCATTGTAGCTCAGGCTCTAAATGCGTCATTGGCAGTTATGCAGTAGGCACCACCTCATGCACGGGTGGTGGCTCCAATTCTGACCCAGGCCTTCCCTTATGCTTGGCAATGTGTTAAGGGTGCCTTCCAGAAGGCGCATCCTTCCGAGTTTACATGGAGCTCCGATGTGGTAGTAGCGAGCTAATAAAACAAGGACATCTAGAGGCATTTGAGGATGCATGAGTGCACGAAGGTGCAGAGTCAGACACTGCCCACGTTCAAGTCAATGGGAGAATCACTGCAGTGGTGGGAGTCTATTAACACTGCTGAGGAGAGAGACACAGTCACTATTCGAGACTTTTGGGTGCGGTTCGATCGCAAATATTTCCCCTCGTCCATCTAGACAGAGATGAGGCAAAAGTTGATGTACTTGAAGAAGGAGGGAAAGACCGTGGTGGAATATGAGGCAGAGTTTATTATCCTTCTGAACATTGTACAGCATGAGATCCCGACTGAGGAGAAGAAGATTCAGCGATTTATGAATGGGTTAACATGGAGGATCCGACAACATTTGATTGGAAATCTCTCTTTGGCCACCTATTCGGACGTGGTTAACGCAACACTACTCCACTGTCAGGACCACCATTTTCATATGACAGAGGTTAAGCGAGTAGGAGAGTCCATCCAGCAGGGCAGGACCTGACAGGAGGAAATGGTGCCAGTAGGGCACAGGCAGTTCAGGGTCAGCATAGACAAAGTGATCAGGGTTCCCAGCAGGGGGATCCTAAGAGGTTTAGATCATGAGGTTTTAGACATGGGCAGGGAGGCTTTAGACATGGCCAACAGAGCACGGCCATCAGAGCAAGTAACAGGTTCAGTAGGGTCAGCATAGCCAAGGGAGGGATGGTAACGGCCATTAGGGTCGGGGATAGCAGGGACAGAAGGGAGGACCCTTCCTAGGGAGATGTTTCACTTGTGGCAACACTGGCCACAAGCATCAGGACTTCCCTCAGAAGGGTAGAGGCCAACAACAGCAGGGTGCTCGTCTGGAACCCCAAAGACCTTTATTTACCATAGCTCTCCCAGCACCCTCACAAATGCCAGCACTACCACCCATTCCAGCCGTCCCAGTTTAGCAGGGGTAGCTTCAGTACAGACAAGTCTACAATCTTCACCAGGACGCAGTTCTGCAGGACTCACCTGTGATTGAGGGTATATTTTCTATCCAGGGGACTTTAGGATGCATTTTATTTGACACGAGGACCACACATACCACGGGGTTTTCACTTACTACGAGATTATTTGATAGAGTAGAGAGTACGGTTACTTGTGTGGATTCGCCATTGAGTAGAGGGTCCGTGATTTTTTTATATATCGAGGAGTAGGTATAGAGATTGGGAGGTTCATCTTACCCGCAGAAATGCTTGTATTAGATATGTCCGAGCATGACGCTATTATAGGTATGGATTGTCTTGTTAGGTATAGGACCATGATCGATTATTTTAGTAGGAGTATAGTTTTTGCCATACCCGGTCAGGAGATG
Source organism: Sambucus nigra (assembly GCA_949130495.1). Lineage (NCBI taxonomy): Eukaryota > Viridiplantae > Streptophyta > Magnoliopsida > Dipsacales > Adoxaceae > Sambucus > Sambucus nigra. The sequence goes on from OX422217.1 coordinate 459,640,605, forward strand.
TTCCTAGTGGCGATGCCTCGCCCTGAGGGAGGATCATCCACAAATTTATACTACATAGAGGAGGAGACCTCTAGGGAGGTGGTGGTACCACTTGACTCGATTCCTATTGTTCGATAGTTCACCGATGTGTCTCAGGAGATTTCGAGGTTACCACCGAGTAGAGAGATAGACTTCGTCATTGATTTAGCGTCGGGCACTCGGTCGATAGCCCGCGCAGCTTACCTTATGGCTACAGCAGAGATGGGGGAGTTACGTGACCAGATTGAGCGGTTATTGGGGCAGGGGTTTATTTGTAGGAGTACTTCATCGTGGGGTGCTCCCGTAATGTTCGTTAAGAAGAGGGATGGATCGTCGAGGTTATGTGTCGATTATCGAGAGTTGAATAAAGTTACGATACGGAACAAATATCCGTTACCTCGAATCGATGACTTATTCGACCAGTTGAGAGGAGCTGCCTTCTTCTCGAAGATTGACCTGAGATCGGGGTACCATCAGTTGCATATCAGGGAGCAGGATATATCGAAGACGACCTTCTTGACAAGATATGGTTCCTATGAGTTCAGGGTTATGCCTTTCGAGCTAACCAATGCCCCAACCGTGTTTATGGACTTGATGAGCAGGGTGTTCAGAGAGTTCCTGAACCAGTTCATCATAGTCTTCATAGATGACATTCTGATTTACATGCATACCGAGGAGGATCATGTCGAGCACTTGAGGCAGGTTTTTCAGACACTGCGTCAGCACGAGTTGTATGCAAAATATGAGAAATATGGATTTTGGCTGAAGGAGGTCCAGTTTTTGGGGTATATCATCTTTTACATAGGGATATTAGTGGATCCGGGGAAAGTGTCAGCGGTGAGGGAGTGGGGACCGCCAACGACATCGAATGAGATATGAAGTTTCTTGGGCCTAGCCAGATACTACAGGAGGTTCATTCGAGGGTTTTCGAAGATAGGGGGTTCGTTGACACATCTGACTCGCAAAAGGGTGTCATTTATCTGGAGTGACGCGTGTCAGTTGGCCTTTGATGAGTTGAAAGACAAGTTAACCTCAGCACTAGTGTTAGCATTGCCCAAGCCGGGAGTGGAGTATCTAGTCTACACTGATGCATCCTTATTAGGAGTTGGGGGTGTACTTCAGTAGGAGAATCAGGATATAGCTTATGCCTCCCGTAAGCTAAAGCCTCACGAGAGGAATTACCTCACCCACGACTTCGAGTTGGTAGCAGTCGTGTTTTCACTTCGGATATGGAGACATTACCTCCTGGGGGTGAAATTTTGCTTGTTCACGGACCACAAGTCACTACAGTACCTCTTCACGCAGAAGGAGTTAAATATGCGTCAGCGTTGGTGGCTTGAGTTTGTGAAGTATTATCAATTTGATATCCAATACCACCTGGGGAAGGCTAACGTGGTAGTAGATGCATTGAGCCGTAGGCCAGTAGGTGAGGTGATCGAGGTGTGGAAAGCAAAATGGAAGGAGTTAGGACACCAAGATGAGGTGGCTCAGTCGTTCATGTCTGTGATGATAGTTATGCCCGAGATTATTACGAGAGTAGTACAGGCTCAAGCAACTGACTCGTTCTGCCAAAGTCAGATAGTGCAGCTTCTAGAAGAGGGGGCCGAATCTTATACCGTGGGTTCAGATGGGGGTTTACGTTTTAATGGAAGGTTGGTTATTCCTGAGGGATAAGACTTACGGCACGAGGTGATGACGAAGTCACACGATTCATGATTTGTGGTACATTTCGGTGGGGATAAGATGTACTAGGATATGCGAAGATAGTCTTGGTGGAGCGGGATGAAGAAGGATATTGCCAAGTTCATCTCAAAATGTACCACTTGTCAGTTGGTAAAGGTGGACCATCAGAGACCGACGGGACTTCTACAGCCATTAGAGTTTTATATGTGGAAATGGGAGAGCATTTCCATGTACTTCATCACGGGATTACGATTCTATATAGGTGATCGTGGATCGGTTGACCAAGGTAGTCCACTTTTTGCCAGCCCGAACGGATTACACCACGGGATAATACGCCCAGACATTCATAGCAGAGATAGTGAGACTTCATGGGGTGCCTCTTAATATCGTGTCTGACAGAGATAAGGTGTTTGTGTCTCGATTTTGGGAGAGTTTCTAGGAGGCGATGGGTACGGAGTTGCGACTGAGTACAACCTATCACCCGCAGACGGATGGACAGACCGAGCGGACAAATCAGATGTTAGAGGACATGTTGCGTAACTGCATCATTGATTTTGGCGGAGGCTAGGAGCAGTATATTTCGCTGGTGGAGTTTGCCTATAATAAATCCTACCAGTTTACTATTGGTATGGCTTCATTCGAGGCACTATACGACAGACCTTGTCATTCCCCATCATGTTGGTTAGAGGTGGGGGATAACAAATTACTTGGCCCATAGATGATCCAGGATGCTTTGTCAAGGATAGAGTTGATACGGAGCCGAATTTGGGTTGCTCATGATCGACAGAAGAGCTACGCCGATGCCAAGCGATATTTTTGAGAGTTTAATGTAGGGGAACAGGTGTTACTACGAGTGTCTCCTATGAGTTATGCATTTCGGGAAGAAGGTAAAGTTGGCACCTAGGTATGTAGGGGCATTCCCTATTATTTAAAGGATTGGGCCAGTTGCTTATAGACTTGGGTTACCGTAGCACTTGCATAGAGTCCATGACGTGTTACATATCTCTTCACTGAGGAGATATCTTCGAGATGATTTGGTCCATACTCACATCGCGTTGGAGGAGATCAGCTTACAGCCTGATAGCTCCTACGAGGAGGTGCCGGTTGCCATCCTATACCGTAGCGAGAGGAAGTTGAGGTCGAAGATAGTACCACTAGTCCGTGTTCAGTGGCAGCACCATAATGTGGAGGAATCTACCTGGGAGCGCGAGGATGATATGCACGAACGTTATCCACAGTTATTCTTGCAAGGTATATTTTCATTTCCGAATTTCGGGACGAAATTCAGTTATTAGGGGGGGGGGGGAGTATGTAATACCCCATATTTTTACGCATATTTATTATGAAATTATGGAAATCGGGATTAATTAATTTAAAGAGAGAAAATTTAATTTATAATTAATTGGATTTTAAAGGTAATAATTACAAGCGTGACGAGAGGGTAGTTATAAAAAATAATTATGTTAAATTATAATTATGTTGAATATTACGTAGCGAGTAACATAATATTGTTTTGAAAATAAGAATATGGCCGGGGAAGAGATACACAACAGTTGAAATATAATTATTTGGGACGCACATATGAGTCGCGTTAATTTTTTATTTTGGGGATTAAAAAGGTAAATTATTTTTATATAACTCGGATGGATATTTTGAGTATGCCAGTGTGTCTGGAAGGGTCGAAATAGTCAGAAAACACTACTCGGGTGTTTTAATTGGAGTCCGGGGCATTTTAGCCCAAAATGACACCCCGGAGCGGTATTTTAGTCTTTTGGGATTTTTGAGTAATTAAAAGGACGAAAATAGGATTAAAAGAGGAGCATTGAGGGTTAGTGGTCTGTCAGTTGCAACTTACATGAGAAAGAGAGAGAAAGAGAGGGAGAACCAAGGAGGAAGGAGAACCATTGGAGAAAAAGGCCAAACACTAGAGATTTCTCACAAATAGTTACACCAAAGCGTAGATCGCGATGAGAGGATCAACCACATACCAAATTCAATCAGAGAATCAGAAATCCATACAAAGGCCAGTGTTTATCTTGCTCCTCTTTTAGCATATATTGTTCCTGTTGATTTAGGTTTGATGATATAAACTTGATGCAATGAAAACTTGGGCTTAATTAGACTGAATTATAAAGAAACCTTATGAATCAGAGATGGTTATGCATGTAGAGGTTTTCCCCTTTGTTAGACTATCAAAATTTGGGAATTTTATGTCTTAATCACGAATTATAATAAGAGTTTTGGAAAATTAAAATTCTGGGTTCATTATAAAGGAAATTTTAGAGGTATGAATAATTGTTGATTTATCCTTTGAAATTATAAGGATTTAAGCCCTATATTGTGTTATAGAATGTCCCACAATGATTGAAAATAGTTTAATACTATCTTATTTGAGGTTAGATGAAATTAGGGTTGGATTTGAGGTTTAAAAGGTTAGAAAAATTGAATTTGGGGAAGAACTGGGTCTGTCCGGATTTTTCGTTCGAAGACCTGCCCAAGTGGTTCGAACAAGACTTCTAACGACAATTCCAATGACCCTTCTAATGAGATGTTGGGTTCGTTCGAAGTGAGGACTTCGTTCGAACGATCCTCATTCGAACGAGAATTTTGGGACTTCTAACGAGATTCCAGAATGGCTTTTCAGGGTCCGATCAAGTTAAAAATCATCTTAGGTTTATCTAAGTGAGAGTAATAACCTACCTGAGTAACACGTGACTTAAATTTCGAATCTTTAAGGGGTTGAGAGTGTAATTGTGCTCGGAATAGGGAGCGTTTATAGAACCTTGGAGGGAGTGTAGGTTCGAGAGAGGGAATATAAATGAATGAATAACGGTGAGAGTAGAAATGATAATATTACCTATGTACTATGGGAATCGGGTTGCGTGAAGGCCTATTAAGTTATATAAGTTGTGTGCATGCTTATTACTTGGAATATTATGTGTATGACATACCTAGATACTGGCTATCGAACGGAGGTTAGCGCGTTATGGACGACCATATCTTATGTGCCTTCGGGGGATGTTGAGTCATACCACTAGAGCATGGAACCTAGGTACGGGCTATTCGTGAGAACGATAGTGATGACGATCGTATGAGTGCGTAGTCCATCGGCTTGGGACTATGTTTGCCTGCAATGTGTGTGCATGTTTTATTGGTTAGGCAGTATTGGGTATACCACGTATGTCACCAGTTTAGTCAGGCAAGATATCATAACTAGCATGGGTAGTTAGGCTCGCTAGGCGTGCACATCAGATGAGAGGGGAGTATCTCAAGTGATTAAGCTAAGTTAACATTAATAATATATGTGCTAATTAAATCAATTTAAGCACTTGCTACTTTTAAACTATTTTCAACTCGGGCTCTGACCTGTTTTTCTGCAAAACTCTTTTCTTGTTCCTTTATTTAGGTGCTCAGCCACAGGGACACCAGGCTTAGGAGATCTTATTGAGTTGCCGAGCTGTAGCTGTTGTGGATGCTACAGGACATTGTTAGTAGATGCCTCGGAGTCTATTCTTTCTATCTATCAGTTACTTATTTCGATTGGACATGTCGCCCCCTCCTTAGTCTTCATTAAGAGATTTACATTTGTGTTATTCTACTTTTAGACTTTTATTTCATGGCATTGGACTATTGTATGAGTTTGTGACTAGGAGTGTTTTCTCAAGCATGTTCATTTATTAATTCAGTTAGTTCTTTTGTTATGCTATTGTGATGTATGGCGATGATTAATTATTTCCTTTAACGATAATGGTTAATGACACGATAAAATTTTGACACCAACCTTTTTAAATATTAGGTGGTTAGTTTTTAATAAATTAAAATTTGAGCCCTTCGATAGTGACATATTATCTGAACCAACTTGATATACTGAAATTAATTAAGTAAGGACTAATCACCCGGTAATTAATTAGGCTGGGTGTCACAGTGTTGCCTTTAGTTATATCATTAATGTCCGTCAGACTTTGTACTCAGAGATTTTTATTCACGTTGGACTTTTTATTGGGTTTTGGAACCGATGGTTTATTTGATATTATTTTAACTCAGTCATTTATATTGTGGATGGATTTATATTGCTATTGCATGGGACGTTAATCATGGTAATAATGTTCCGTTGTTGTTGTTTAAATAAAAAGATAAAATTTGGCACCGACTTTTTTAATACTAGGTGGTTAGTAAAAAGTTTAAATTATTTTCGACAGTGATGCTAAGAATGAACCATATGGGAATCCTGTTTTAATTTATTAAAGGCCTAATCACCCTGTATTTAGTTAGGCGGGGTGTCATATACATATACCTATTTTAATTGATCGACATGTAAAAAATTTCTTGATAGCAGGTATAAAGTTACAAATTATCGAATTAGTGCAAAGGTAAATACAGAAGAGAAAAGAATTGGTATTTTCGAACGAATTGATACCTTCTTTCATTAAGAGAACAAACCTGATTGAACAAAAGTGGAAAGAAGAAAAATAGCCTATGTTATTGGAGAGAACGAAGCTGTTAGACAGAAGTGGAAAAGGGAAAAAGAAGATCCTAGCTTATTGGAAAATCTACCAAATCGCTGACTAGGTCAATGATAACAAAATAAATGAAATGACTGAAAAATGTGTTTCTATGGACCTAATCGTTTAAAATTTGTCTGACTCGGTAAAAAAGTCCAAAATGTCCAGTCAAATGACTAGACCGTAAAAACCTTAATAAAAAATCAAGTAAAACTCGTTGCTTATCTATGTAATTAACCCTAAAATATATTAATCGTTTTAGTTATGTTATTAATCTTTTACTTGTGTTTTCGTATCAATTAGGTGTAAAAATACTAATCGTGTTAGTAAAGTCATCTCATATATTTTTTGGAATGGGTTGTGTTCACCACAAGTAAAAAAAATACAATTTCATGTTGCCATGTCATATCCAAATGGCTCTTAACATGTCGTGTGAGGCCAAAACACGACTCAAAACATGAAGTATTACTCTTAAAATCGTTACATGTATTCTTGTCTAGTTCGTATCTTCCATGTGTCTATTTGTTTTACTAATGTAATTTATATATAATTTTTAATTTTTACATACATAAATAAGTATTGGGAAGGAAAAAATAACAGTGAAAATTTGAAATTTATGTTCATTATATAATGTTAAATAAAAAAAATGCTAACAATACTTTTTATTTTTTTTATTCCTAATAATTATTTTGGGAGGGGTTAAGAAATAAATATGTTTATAAAAATGTTCATTATATAACATTAAATAAAAATTCCAACAATCCTTCTTATTTCTTATTCGTAATATTTATTTTGGTAGGATTTATAAATGAAATCTGTTTAGAAAAATATTCTAAAATCACGGCTCCCCAAAGTCTAATTGGACATAACTAATTGAGTCACCCAAATTTTTATTGCATAGAAGTGGAAGAGTTATCAGCTACTAATAGAAGAGAAATATGGAAGAGAGTGTGTGTTTAAGGCTTTGTTTTTACTTATTTATATATAATTAATTAATTAATTAATTAATACTGCCATGCGGCTAATGATTCTCTAAAGAGAGCATTATATAGTTATTAGATATGGTTAATTATTTTAACTGAATGGGAATATTTCAAAGACAAAAATACGTAACCAAAACGAAAATGTAAATAATTAAAAAAAGGTGGGGAAGAGAAAGTTTACATGTACCTACTTACTGAATTGAATTTTAATTAATTTTTTAGGTTTGAAAATTATAAACGTGTTATGATCTTTATAATATTTATATTTATAAATGATGTTGTCACATTATTATATAACTATATTACTATGTTATATTTACCATATAATGTTATAATATAATTGTATTTAATCGTATTTTTGGAATATAACAATCTCCCTTTGTCATATTAGGGGTCTCAAACTAAACATAAAAGTGTTGGAGCGCGAACTAACACAATGTTGTTTTAGAGTCTAGAATCTAGGCCCCCTTTAATTTTCATGAAGAGGTATTACGTGAGACGAGTAGCCATATTATGTGAATTAAATTCCATTTATTTTTATAAATCATTTTACCAAGATTTAAAATTGAAAATTGTATTAGGGTTACAAGTGTTAATGGATTGTCGGGCATATTTCTAACCAATAACCATTAATTAATATTGTAGCCGCCATTTCTCGTACCTGTTATAAGATCTTTGAAAAGTAGGGAAAATGACAAATACCATGTTAATTTTTTTCATAATTCTAACTTTAATATTGAGTTGATCAAACTAATCACATTAAAATAACATGAGTTTGTTGTTAACTCGTGTGTTTGTTAATAATGAGAATCATATTGGATGATATTTGCTTCAAATTTATGCATAAATGACATGTGAATAAACTATTTCTCAATTATTAAAATTTCACCTTCGTTCAACAATTTAGGAGTAACTTCACTCCTTAATTACTAACTACACGTGCATGCAAAAATTTATATCCTTAAATTAAAATGTATTCACATTTGTACACAAATTTGATGACCAAACATGTTGCATATGTAATTTGGTGTGTTGTTAAATGTAAGTTATTTGGTTGAAGAGTTTGCCATAAATTTCAATTTATTACAACAACTCAAGCCTTGATATATATATATATATATATACACACACACACACACACACACACACACATACACACACACACACACACCTACATCATGATGTATACATCATACCATACATCATACCTATTCTAGGTCCTAAGAAAGTTTTGCTCCAGATTTTTCATTTTTTCTCTTGAAATTAACCTTTTAATCAACCCATATTCAAAAAATTAGGCCACAATACGTTTTGTAGATTTTTTCAAAAAATTCAGAATTTTTTTTGGCGCGGACCCTTATAAATAAGGTATTTTGAGTAGGTTTTTATTAATTTTTTAAAAATAGGTACAAAATGTATTTTGGCCTAATTATTTGAACATGAGTTTATTGGAAGTTTAATTTCAAATAAAAAATAAAAAATTTGGAATAAAAGCTTTTAGGGCCTATAACAAGCTGTGATGTATGGATAATGTACAAAGCAAGATGTATGTGAGCCCTCTCTCTCTCTCTCTCTCACACACACACACACACACACACACACATATATATATATACATATATATATATATATACATATATATATATATATGTATACATATATATATATACATATATATATATACATATATATATATATATGTATATATATATATATATATATATATATATGTTGTCAGCGTAATGATGTCACAAGTTTCTCTATATCTTTGGTTTGAAAAATTGAAAAAAATTGTTAAATAATAAATCCGTGAATATTGGCTCAAGAAACTCAGCCCAATTATATTTTCATTACTCATTCGTTGTTTGTTCGCTTCCCTCCTGCTTGTCGCAGGATGATTCGTTGTCGTGTAAAAGTCCAACACATGTTAGTAAGAAACTTGGGAAATATAGAATTGGTATTTCATGCTCAACGAAGTCTTTCTTCACTACAACAAAGCTTTGTTGGCGTCCAATGAAGTGTTGGTTCTCTACATCAAAGACAGTGATTATGGAGAACATGTGATGACCTGTGCAATGAACGGGCATTAGAGGTATGAAAAGTGGGGTCAATTAAGAATTTTATGGGTATTTTATCTATTGTTTCTCCTTTGCCTAAATATCTCATTTTTGATAAAATTACCCTTGCTAAAAGTTTCCTTCATAATTAAGTACTATATATACATATTTGAAAAGATATGGATGCTTATAAGAGGTGTATCTATAATGTTAATTCAATCAAAATTAGTGAGGCGTTATCATCCATAATCATAGTCAAATTGGTGAACCACATACATCTTGTCTTGTGTGTTTTCACTTTACTTTCTCATTACTTAGCATTTATATTGAACTTTACCTTTGGTTATATCTTTAGTTTATTCATCTTGGATCTTGGGCATGCATGAATAACTCTCTTGAGTGAGTATCCACACTAAAAAATTGGTATCAAATATTTCACTCTATAGGTATGTTTCTTTATATGCATACAAGGTGTTCGATAAAAAAACCTAAGTTGGATTTCTGTCTAGGCCTAGTTGTCAATTGAAGGAAACACTTATTAGGGATGTATAATGGCTACATCTAATGTGCAAAGTCATTTATGATCAAGGTGATTGTAAACCATTAATTTTGGTATGTGGCAATGCCAAATGAAAGATGTTTTTATTTAATAAGGTTTGCATAAGGCGTTAAAGGCATTATGTCAAAACCCCTATTAATGTCTTAAGATGATTGGAAGGAATATAATGGCATATAAAATCCTACACCCGGTAGTCAATATGGTCTTAAAACACAGCTATACACATAAGCTTACTAATAACGCGGTGATCTATCATCTAAAATTAATAAAGCGGCTGAAAACCAAGTCGACTAAACAAACTGCCACGTCTCTATAATCATGACGTAAAACAACCCCTACCCATTTGGGTATCCACATATACATAAATCTCAGAGATAAATTTATATACCTAATAATATTAGTAAACACACTACTAATAAAAAATGACAATTCCTCGATGTCTAAGCCAGAGTCATGTGCGCGAGCCATAAACGTAACCATAACCATCCCCCGGAGATATACCAAAAAGTTGCTTGCCACTTACGCATCTAATAACTAGGGGGCCTCACTCGGCACGAGCGTAACAACTTACTCTAAAGGAACTTTTAAAATGGCGACCTCACCGGCGGACCTACTGATCTTACTTTTTTTTTGTCATTTTTGCTAAAATATGCATCATTTGCCCTGCTCACATAGGTCGTGGATCCACTGGACATAATTCCACTGGCTTTATTGGCTAAAATACATCACATCATCTACTCTTGGAAACTCCTTAGGTTTAGCTCCCCTTTATGCAGTTCGTTTTGATAGTGAGGTTTCCTTACTCAGGTCCATGTTATACCGTCTCTATTCATTGGTCCCTACTTTCGCCTCTATCTTCCCAATCTTAGGGCTATAATAGTTATAATACTCCTACTAATTTATGAGGGTAACTTCAAGCATTTGAGCATAAGTGGAGAAGAGCGGTTTACCCAGTGACACTTGCCAAACCTTTCATACAAGGTTTTAGACAATGCTAAAAAGTCTTTCTCGTATTGTAATGGTAGGAGGGTAGTGAGACTGGGGTCTATGAATAACTGGAAAGGGTGAGGCATGGCCCAATCCAATGGACGCGATCTGCAAGGTTTTCAAGAATCTGGAGCAACTTCTGACGAAACCTTCTCCTTTTGTAAAAATGGAGCTCAAGCTGGAACTCCCTCCCTGCAAGAAGATGAACTTACACAACAATAATAGTAATTTTCTCAAGAAGAGCTCCTGAGAATGATGGCTGTCAGTGAGGAGTTAAAGAATAAGGCACTTAGCACTAGAGAGAGAGAGAGAAGGGAGAGAATACTAGGAAGTTCTGGTGCGATTTTGATAGAGTAACAGTGCTATTGATTTTTTCTATCTTTTTGACCTTGCCCAGGGGTATTATTTAAACTTGGGCACTAGGGCTGAGTTGATACTTTTGGGCGCCAAAATTGAGAGGGTTGGTGAGGCACAAGGTCTGGAATGTACCATTTGTCCCTACCTGTGTGCAGCAGCCTGTCCCCTCAGACAGGTGCCACTTGGTGCCAACTAAAGTCAAAAAGAAAATATGTTTCTCAATGGAGACAAAATATCTGATTCGATAAATATCTTTTTAAATGGTAACTTGTGGTACAAAATTTATAAACTTGAGAGAGGAGGCCTCAAGGACCTCCTCCTCTAAAATTATCAATCTTGAGAGGGGGGGGGGGGGGGGGGGCTTGAGGACCCCCCCTCTTGTAAAATCATTTTTCTTGAGAGGGGCCTTGATGACTCCCTCTTATGAGAAAGTCATTTTTATAAAAGTTCATTTCTTGTGAGCAGCCCTTTGGCTGCTCACTTCACTTGTGACTAAGTGCCAGGGTCTTACTACTAGTATTATCTCAATCCTAAAGTGCTAAGTGGTTGAGCTTGCTCAACAAACTTTATTCCTTAGCGGCCAAGCCAAAACTCCCAAGAGATTCCAACTGGCCTATTTGATCCCTGCCTGTTGAACTAGGATACATGTATAAGAAAGTAAGTATTAGTACTTTTGTTATATTAAAGAATGTATTTTCATGGCCACTGCCTCCACCTAGCTTATTTCCTAGAAGGTGAGTGGGAGGACCTTGAGGGTTCTATGGCCAAATGCATCCTGGGGTTTGAGGGACCTTGGGGGTTTCTTCTCCTAAATGAGTTTTTTCTACGGTCGATAGACCCTGGGGTTCCTTCTCCCATATGATTTTTTTTTTACTGTTGAGGGATCTCGGGGGTGCCTTCTCCAATATGAGTTTTTTGCTGTTGAGGGAACCTAGGGGTTCCTTCTCAATGTGAATTTCTGCTGTAGAGGGACTTGGGGGTTCCTTATCAATATGAATTTCTGATGTAGAGGGCCCCTGGGGGTTCCTTCTCTATATGAATATTTGCCGTAGAGGGACCTTGTGGGTTCCTTCTCAATATGAATTTCTACCGTAGAGGGACCCTGTGGGTTCCTTCTATAATATGAATTTCTGCTATTGAGGGACCTTGGGAGTTCCTTCTCTAATATGAATTTCTGTGATTGAGGGACCCTGGGGGTTCCTTCTCAATATGAATTTCTGCGGTTGAGGGACCATGGGGGTTCCTTCTCGATATGAATTTCTGGTGTAGAGGGACCCTTGGGGTTCCTTCTCAATATGAATTTTGCGGTTGTGGGACCCTGGGGGTTCATTCTCAATATAAATTTCTACCATTGAGGGACCCTGGGGGTAGGGGTGGCAATTCGTGTGCGTCGTGTCGTGTTCGGGTCATGTCATGTCGAGTTCGTGTCAAGTATCAGTCAACCCTAACCCGACCGATTTAACTAATCGTGTCAGATGAGCAAACACTAACCCGACCTATTTATTATCGTGTCATGTTCGGGTTGACCCGCATAACCCATTAAGTAAAATATAAAATAATTTGTTTCTTCTCTCTTAACAAATCATACCAATCATAGGCCTACAATAACTTAAATTTAATTAATTTCAACTTCTTTCAACACATAAATAATTTATCATCCGATTCTCCATGAATTTTATAGAATGCCCACCAAGATATATAAATTATCTAATATATTCTCCATAAAATACGAATTAAGCGGTTCTATTCGTGTCATTTTCGAGTTATACGTGTTTGACACTAACCCAACCCGTTTCTTATTCGTGTTGGCGGGTCGTGTCATATTCGGGTTCGTGTCAAGAAATCGTCAACCCTAACCCGCTAACTTCGTGTCGGGTTATCGTGTCGTGTCAAAAATTGCCACCCCTACCTGGGGGTTACTCAATCTCATATTTCCTGGAGATTAAGGAGGGGTATTTGAGGGACCCTCACCCTAAAATATAGTGGTTAAGCTTGAAAGACCCTTCTACATTAGCCCTTCGTGCAAAGTCTTTTGTGTTGGGCACATCAAAAGGCTTTGTATGCCATAAATTTGATTTTTTAATTTGTGGGACCCTAGGGTTCCTTCATCGTTCCCCCTAGGGCCATTAAATGCGCTGTCACTTTATCCCAGGTTTTGTAGATGAGGCGATTTATGGTGGACCTCCTTTTTTGGGTATCAACTTCGGCAGAGGGGTTACTCATGGTGAGCCCCTCGTCCTTGGCCTTTTTTTGTAACCTTCTATCTTGTTTAGAGGGGTCACTCATAGTGAGATCCTCGTCCTTGGCCTTGTTCTGTGACCTTCTATCCTGTTTAGAGGGATTGCTAATAGTGAACCCCTCATCCTTGGACTTTTTCTGTGGCCTTCTATCTTGTGTATAGGGGTTGCTCAAAGCGATCCCCCTTATCCCTGGCCTTTGTTACGTGGCCTTCTATCTTATTTAAAGGGATTGCTCACAGTGAGATCCTCATCCTTGGCCTTTGTCTGTGGCCTTCTATCTTGAGTAGAGGGGTTGCTCGCGGTGAGCCCTTTATCCTTGGCCTTTGTCTGTGGCCTTCTATCTTGGGTAGAGGGGTTACTCTCTGTGAGTCTCCTCATCCAGATTTTACACCTCGTCATAGGGCCACTCAAGATGGACCCCCTTGCTCTAAATATTTTCTTTCTAGCTTGGGCAGTAGGAGCCCCTCTAGGAGGCCTCACTCGCCCTTGGTTATTCTAGAATAGCATCTCTACATTAGTCCCCTCGTACAAAAATCGTTGTGTTGGGTAAACCAAATGGTTTTATACGAAACAATCACTTCATCTTGAAATGCGAAAGTTTCATGCCTTTACATCATTACACTGTCCGATTTGGAATGACTAAGGGGTCCCTAGTGGTGGACTTCCTCATCCTTAGTCAATCTCTTTTCTGCATCGGTTTTGGGCTTAAGGACCACTCCAGGTGAGCCCTCTTGCCCTAATTCATTTTACCTTGTTCCCAATTTATGCAGTGAGGAGGGGGGAGCCCTTGGGGTAGGCCATCTCATTTTTATGTCTGTCTGTGGCATATGGGTCACTTATCTTGGACTCCCTCGCCCTAGGTTTTCCTCTTTGTACTTTCCTTTGGCAAATGGGGTCCCTCGAAGTGAACTCCCTCGCCATAAACTGTTCGTGCCTTTGATTGTAGCAAAAGGGCCACTCGTGGTGGGCCCCCTCACCACCAGTTATTTTTTAACATTGCTCTTGGTCGAGGGGCCACTCGTGGTGGTCTCCCTCGGCATAAACTATTTCTTGTTGTAATCTTGACTGAGGTGCCATTTTTGGTGGACTCCCTCATCCTCAAAATGTTACTTGTATTGGTCTTGGCAGAGGGGCCACTCAAAGTGGACCCCCTCGCTATAAGTTATTTCTTATATTGATCTTGGAAGATGGTACCACTCATGGTGGACCCCTCGCCCTGAGTCATTTTTTGTAGCATCAGGTTTGGTAAGAAGATCCACTCAAGGTGGATCCCCTCGCCCTAGGCTATTTTCTGTCAAAATTTCAATCTTGGGCAGGTGGATCCATTCTAAGTGGATCCCTATGCTCTAGGCTATTTTGCTCTTTATTCACTGGCTTGAGGACTTCTCAACATTATCCCCCTCGTGTAGAAGTGTCTTGTAGTGTCGAGAGACTTGTGCACAAAATATCATTATCAAGATTTCGCTCTTTGTTTACTAGCTTGAGGACTTTTCAGCATTAGCCCCCTCATGTAGAAGTGTTTTGTAGTGTCGAGAGACTTGTGCACGAAATATCATAATCAAGATTTCACTCTTTGTTTATTGGCTTGAGGACTTCTCAGTATTAGTCCCCTCTAAATCATGATATAAGTTAATAGTATGGGCGCTCTAATGCCCTTGGATCCCCAGGTACTAAACTGTCGTACCTTTTATTTATACTTGACAACTACTCAAGATTGTGAGTGCTCTTATGCCCTTGGAGCCTGAGTTACTAAACTGTCATACCTTTGTTACTATTTTATTCATACTTGGAACTTTCTCGACTTCTCAGGTTGATGCTATGAGCGCTCCGGTGCCCTTGGAGCTTTAGGTACTAAACTGTAGTACCTTATATTTATACTTGGCATTTTCTCAAGATTGTGAGCGCTCCGGTGCCCTTAGAGCCTTAGGTACTAAATTGTCGCACCTTATATTTATACTTAGCACTTACTCAAGACTGAGCGCTCCGATGACCTTGGAGCCTTTAGGTACTAAACTGTCATACCTTATATTTATACGTGGCACTTTCTTAAGAATGTGAGCGCTCCCGTGCCCTTCGAGCCTTTAGGTACTAAACTTTCGTACCTTAAATTTATACTTGGCACTTGCTCAAGACTGTGAGTGCTCTGGTGCCCTTGGAGCTTTTAGGTACTAAATTATCGTACCTTATATTTATACTTGGCACTTACTCAAGACTGTGAGCGCTCCTATGCCCTTGGAGCCTTAAGTACTAAACTGTCGTACCTTATATGTATACTTGGCACTTGCTCAATACTGTGAGTGTTCCGGTGCTCTTGGAGCCTTAGGTACTAAACTATCGTACCTTATATTTATAGTTGGTACTTGCTCAAGACTGTGAGAGATCCTATGCCTTTCGAGCCTGAGGTTATAAATTGTCGTACCTTTTATTTATACTTGCCCTTGCTCAATACTTTGAGTTGCTCTATTTTCTGTGAGAGCTTCAAGATTGAACTTCCTCGTGGTCTGTGGGGTACTTGCCTATGATTTGAGAAGGTTATCATTTTAGAGCTATCCCCTCTAACTATGGGGTACTTGCATATGAGATGAACAGGTTAAAAGTTGGAAGCTGTCCCTCTAGCTCTGGGGTACTTGCATATAGTCGAGCAAGTTAAAATTTTAGAGCTATCCCTCTAACTATGGGGTACTTTCATACAACTGAGCAAGTTAAAATTTTGAAGCTACCCCTCTAACTGCGAGGTACTTGCATATGAGCTGAGCAAGTTATTATTTATGAAGCTACCCCTCTATGTGTGGGGTACTTTCATATGAGCTGAGTAAGTTGTTATTTCTGAAGCTTCCCCTCTAACTGCGGGGTACTTGCATATAATTGAGCAAGTTAACATCTTGAAGCTTCCCCTATGTGACTATGGGGTGCTTTTTAGTGCAACCCCGTGTGACTGTGAGGTATTTCTTTATGCACATTCATTTCTTATGGATTAACTAGGAGATGGGGTTAGCCCTTCTCCTTCCCACAAACTTTGAATAAAATTTTGCATATATCATAAGTAAAGAAATAATTATTTCTTTATACTGAAAATTTCCCTTGGTTTGCAGGGTCCTTGTTCCAAACTTTTCTTAGGAACCTTTTTGTCTTAGAAAAATAACAAGTTTATGGGGGGGGGGGGGGGGGGGTGGGGGTGGGGGGAGGGGGTAGACCCACTTCTCCCTAATTTCTGAAAACTGGTTAAGTAAATTTTTTTCTTGATAATAGAGGTTAGGACTTGTTCTCTAGGCTATAAATCTATATGGAATAATAAAAAGAATGTACTGAATTTGATTTATTTATTATTATTACTCGGAGGATAACCTCGTGCTGGTCTGGAGTAAAAAAATTATATATTGTGTCTGTAAGGACTTTTCTCAATATACTTTTCCCTTGGGATGGATATTCTTCCAAGTATAATGAGGAAATTTCCTTGTATCATGGACCCTCTTATAGTCTAGTAGAGGTTTTATTATTCTTTTAAGAAAGAAAAAACATTAGTCTGGTGTACCTTTTGTTGAGCGACTCTACGCCTTTCTACCTATATACTGACTGCTTCTAGTTTTTTGAGTTTAAATTCTTTAGGGGGTTCCTCGTTTGGAGTGTGTGTGCTAGTGGGTTCCTTGTCTGAGACTTTGAATATGGGGGTCCTTATTGGGAGCCTTTGTGATTGTGGCCCACGAGATATGACTTCTTTGTATACCAACAAGTAAAAATGTACTATAAGGCACCACGACTGTAAGAAAATATTTGGTGAATAAATACTGACAAGTAAAAAATGCACTATGAGGCACTATGGCCCACGAGATATGACTTCCTCGTCAAAGATCCGTATTCTTGACAATTTCCACCCCCAACATTTGTTCCCCAAGAACATTTTGATAATTTTATAATTTTGGGAGCTCAGACTGAAAATATTAAACCGCTCAGTCAGAGTTTGCTTTTTTTAAGAGTTCTCACGACTATTGATAACCCACACTCTTATACTCGGCTAGTTCTCTGTACCATAAATAGCTGTTGGTTCTTGTTTATGGAGAGAGAAAATTTTATGAAGTCATTTGATTTTTTTCTTTGTTTCCTCTCAGCTTGTGAAACTTAGTAATCAAAATTTAGTGTTGTGCGTGAAAATTAAGACACAAACCTTGATTCGCGATGTTGAGCAACAATTCTTGACTTATGATGTCGAGCAACAATTTGTGATGTCGAGGAATCCAAGGGAGTTCCTCGCCGCTGCCTGAGATGGGGAGTTTCACAGAGGATTTGATGGAACCGGATGATTTGCTTTCGCAGTCTTCTTCGGCTGCTGCGTTTATGGTGGGGGTTTCTCAACTACGAGCTTAACTATAGGGGTTCCTCGTTGAGGGTCTTGTCTACTTTAGGTTCCTCCACCTCATTTCCGTTCATGAAGGGCTCCTCGTGCACGATGCTGCTATTGATGGGTTCCTCGTGTCTGGGTTTAATATTTGAAACTTACGCCGCTGAGGGATTTTCACAAACCTTACTGTTAGAAAAAAGTGGTTCCTCGCGTGCGCCAACACCTTTGGAGGGTTCCTCAACCGTCGATTGCTCGTTTGTTCCTTTGGTTGCGAGTTCCTCATTAGAGGTTGAGGATATGAGGGGTCCCTCGTCCAGGCTCTTTGCCATGGCGAGGGGTTCTTCGACTGGTTATCTGTCTAAAGGTTCCTCGTCAGAGGTTTGGGGTATGAGGGGTCCCTCATGCGGGCTCTTTACCACGACGAGGGGTTCTTCGACTGGTTCTCTGTCTAAGGGGTCCTCGTCAGAGGTTAGGGATACGAGGAGTCCCTCGCTTGTTGGTTCCTCGCTTGGGGGTTCCTCACCCAGAATTCTTATTGGAGGTTCCTCATCTGGCATTTCTTTTGAGGGTCCTTCGTTTGGAATTGAATTCGGTGGGGTTCCTCATGACCGCAGCTAACTGAAAGGGGTTCCTCATTTGGAATCATATGCAGTGAGGGTTCCTCATTATTGGGTTCCTTACGATCAAAGTTTTCTGAAGAGGATTCCTCATGAAAACTCTCCAAAACTCTCCATTGCAAGTGGTTGCTCGCGTGGATTTTTGGCTATGGGTTCCTCGCCCAATGATTACTGGGGGTTCCACGCACCCCATTTCTGCTGAGGGTGCGTCATTTGGATTTTCTGCTGGGAGTTCCACGCACCCCATTTCTGCTGAGGGTGCGCCACTTGGATTTTCTATTGGGAGCACCCCACATCTGTCGAGGGTTCCTCACTTGGATTTTTAGTTGGGAGTTCCTCGCACCTCATTTATACTGGGGGTTCCTCAAATGGAGGAATATCCATCGCAGTGACGACCTTGGGTTCCTCAAATAGCATTCATACCGCTGAGGGTTCCTCACAAGGGTTCCTGCCAATGGGGGTTTCCTTACAAACCATAACTTCTGCTAATGTTGGGGGTATTGAGCATGGGAGGTTCCTCATCTGGGCCTTCTACCACTGCGGGTTTCTCACTTGGACCAGTATTGCTAGGGGTCCCTCGTTGGAACCCATATCACTGAGGGTTCCTTGCATGGGACTTCTACTATCCTTAGGTTTTTCGCTTTGCCATTGAACTTGAAAAATTTGGGTGGAACATACCCCTTTGGGTATGGTTTCTCATTCACCACTTGTGGGTAGGGGTCCTTCTGAGAAAAGGAGAGCAACTTCCTTACATCTTCCATAGTAATGACTTTAGAGGGTGATTCCTCCAAACTCATGCCTTTAGCTGCTGGTGAGCTTAGCGATTTTATAGCTTGCTCCGGTTCCACCTTCTACGACAGAGCCACTTCCATTGGAAGCGCTATTACAGTGACTGCCCCTCTCGAGGGGGATGCAGCTGGTGTCACATAACCTTGACCTAAACTCGCTAAGTTTACGTTATTTTTCTTTTAAATCTCAATAAACATACTCATAAGATTGATACCTATTGCCAATGAACTAGTCTACCCTCCCTGGGGAGCAGGAAGTATAGCTCCGATCACCACCACATCCTCCTGAGTGGTCCGGTCACTTTGAGCTCCATTTCTAGACGAAAAGTCTTCAAAAACTAGTTGCTTAGAAATATTGAAACCTTCTTTGTCATGGAAGTGAGGATACCTCCCCAACGGAGTCACTAAATGTAGGAGGGTAGTGAGGTTAGGGTCTATGAATAACTGAAAAGGGTGAGGCATGACCCACTCCAATGGACACTGCCTGCAAGGTTCTCAAGAACTTCTAGAGTCGCTTCTGATGAAACCTTCTCCTTTCGGTAAAAATGGAGATCAAGCTGGAACTCCCTCTCTGCAAGAAAATGAACTTCCATAACACTAATAGTAATTTTCTCAAGAAGAGCTCCTGAGAATAATGGCTGTCAGTGAGGAGTGAAAGAACAAGACACTTAACACTAGAGAGAGAGAGAGAGAGAGCAGGGAGAGAATACTAGGAATTTCTAGTGTGATTTTGACAGAGTAATAGTGCTATTGAGTTTTTCTATCTTTTTTATCTTGCTGAGGGGTCTTATTTATACTTGGGTACTAGGGATGAGTTGGCACGTTTGGGCGCTAAAATTGAGAGGATTGGTGAGGGACAAGGTCTGAAATGTACCTTTTGTACATACCTATGTGTAGCAGCCTATCCCCTCAGATAGGTGCCACCTAGTGCCAACCAAAGTCTAAACGCAAACATGCCTCCCAATGGAGACAAATTATCTGATTCGGTAAATATCTTTTTAAACAGTAACATGTGGTACAAACTTTGTAAACCTGAGAGAGGAGGCCTTAAGGACCTTCTCCTCTAAAACTATCAATCTTGAGGGGGGGGGGGGGGGGGGGGGGCTTGAGTACACCCCTCTAGGGGTGTAAACGGGTCGGGTCCGGATCGGGTCTGGGTATATCCAGATCCGATCCGGGTATATTTTTAACGGATCGGGTCTTACCCGATTACCCGACGGGTCTTTGAAAATGGATCCAGACCCGGATCTGTTAAAGACCCGGAGACCCGACCCGATTATATATATATAAATAAACTGTATAACTGTATATATATATATATATATATATATATATATAAACTATTTTTATATATATATATATACATATATATAAACAATCTTATATATATACATAGTAAAACTGTTTTTATACACTGTTATTTTTATATATAACTTATATATATTTTATATATAACTTATATATATATATATATAACTGTTTTTATATAAATATATAATATATAACTTATATATATATATATAACTGTTATATATATGTATGCATATATGTATGTAAAACTGTTATATATATATATATATAAGTTAGTTATATATATATTTAGTAACTATATGTAAGATTATATATATATATATATATATATATATATATATATATATATATATATATATATATATATATATATATATATATATATATATATATATATATAATATTATATATAAATATATATTTATTATGTTATATATATACACATTCGGGTCGGGTCCTTATCGGATCGGAGTCATGTATATCCAGATCCGGTCCATTAACTAATCGGGTAATCGGGTCTATAAAATTTGCTCAGATCCGTTAATTCAGGTCGGGTCCGGATCGGGTCCGGGTCCAGACCCGGTCCATTGACAGCCCTACACCCCTCCTCTAAAATAATTTTTCTTGAGAGGGGCCTTGAGGACCCCCTATTATGAGAAAGTCATTTTTGTAAAGTTAATTTCATGTGAGCAGCCCTTTGGCTGCTCACTTCACTTGTGACTAAGTGTGAGGTGTGTGTGGTCTTGAGTGACTCCCGGGGTCTTCCTACTAGTATTCGCTCAATCCTAAAGTGCTAAGTGGTTGAGCTTGCTTAATAAACCTTGTTCCTCAGTCGCCAAGCCAAAACTCCTAAGAGATACCAATTGGCCTATTTGACCTCTGCTTGCTCAACTAGGCTACCTATACAAGAAAGTAAGTATTAGTACTTTTGTTATTTAAAATAATGACTTTTCATGGTGATGGGTTGCTCATGGTAGCAACTCGCTCATCCTGGCTTATTTTCTAGAAGCTGAGGGAGAGAACCTTGAGGGTTCTGTAGCCAAATGCTTTCTGGGGTTTGAGGGACCCTGGGGGTTCCTTCTCCCATATGAGTTTTTTCTACAGTCGAGGGACCCCGGGGTTCCTTCTCCCATATAAGTTTTTTACTATTGAGGGACCCCAATTTTCTACTGTTGAGGGTTTCCTTCTCAAAGTGAATTTTTGCTATAGAGGGACTTGGGGGTTCCTTCTCAATATGAATTTCTATCGTAGAGGGACCCTGAGGGTTCCTTCTCTATATGAATTTTTGCCGTAGAGGGACCGTGGGGGTTCCTTCTCAATATGAATTTCTACGATTAAGGGACCCTGGGGGTTCCTTCTCGATATTAATTTCTGCCGTAGAGGGATCATGGGGGTTCCTTCTCAATATGAATTTATGCCATTGAGGGACCCTGGGGGTTGCTCAACCTCATATTTCCTGGAGACTAAGGAGGGGGTATTTGAGGGACCCTCACCCCAAAATATAGTGGTTAATATTGAAACACCCTTCTACACAAGTCCATGTTAGGACATTAACCTTTGAGTTGTAAATGGCCAAAAAGAAAACAATGAAAAAAACTTCAAATTTCAAACTTCAAACCTAGTTGTTAGTTTGAAGTTTGCATCTTGAAAAAGATGCTGTGAAAATACACTAGTCATCGTGGACCTAAACCAAATGGAAAATTCAAATATCTGCTGAAATTCATCAAACTGACATGGCCTGTTGTCAAATGAGTATCTGCAAATTAAAACGATTTGTCTAGTGGAAAAGCAGTTGCTTTGTCAGAGGAATTTTTATTTTATTCGTCACGTTAGTCTGATTATTTTTCTTCTGCACACTTCGTGTATACTTGGGTTCCTCCCCTTAAGCAGGCTTAGGCCATCTGCCATGGGTGGGGTTATAGGATAAGTTTACATTTTTTGGTTCCATGGTGGGTAGAAAAAATGGTGCCCAATCCAAAAATACCGAATTAACGCCAGTTGAAAAAAATAGGGAACTCATCACGAATATAATAAAAGAACTAGCGATTTGTTTCGCACTCGCTGATAAATGCTCTGGAGCTTGTGCACACCACTGAAACATGTACAATTGTAGGGTTCTATAGGATATATTCCGTCCTTTGTGCTCTGAATGGCCTATTCCGGGAAAATATGATTCGAATATTTCATCCACGGTATACAGACTGCTCGTAGGAAAGGGTGGCAAAATTGGATGGATTCCAATTTGAATTCCTATAAAATGGAGAAATTTAAGAAATTATTAAGTACCAAAAAATTCAAAACTAATATAGGCAAATAAAATAAATTGCGTAGCATTATATTCAAATATTACCGGATAAATGCACAAAATCGAATGGGGTAATCCCCAACTCCACACAAGGTAGGTGAAATGTATGCATTATCTCCAACCACCTACTAATTAGCGCTCCATTCATTTGATTATCTGAGTTAGGATAAGTTTTCCTAAACAAATGACTGAACTCGAAATTGTCAATGATAACTCGAACTTTCGAAACATCGGCTAAACGGGCGTACACTTCAATCGGACCTTGTAGACTCCTGCGCATGTGAAATTGACTCTCGTTTGCATGTGCATTAGGATCAACTATTGTGTCTCTCGCATGTGGTGTACTATCATCATACAACCAAACTAAATTTCTATACACGATTGACAAAATTGGTTGGGGGGATTCTCGTTTGGTTTAGGAGTTTTTCCACACCATTTCCTTTGAATTGCCTGCATTTTGGATAATAAAAAAGATTAATAATATCAATAAATATGAATGTTTTAAATTGGACTGAAAATATGAAATTTGGTATGGTAGGTATTAAAATTGATGTGAAAATAAATGAGGTATTTGGAATTGATATGAAATTAGAATGAGGTAATTTGGAATGGTATTTATACTGGTTGGTTTTTAATTATGTATATTTTATAACGGATACATTTATAACAAACGGATTGCTAATGGTTGAATTTTGGACCGTTAGAGTGGGGGAGGCTGGACGGGTGTAAGTTGTCCATCCAGGCTTGGACGGCTGATATTTGTCCGTCCATCACTGCCACATCACCAACAAACACTCCCATTAGACTCTCCACTGTGTGTAGCGTCCAAACAATTAGACTCCCACGATGTAAATATACATCTCTTTTAGCCTCTCCATTTGAGGTGGCCTTAGTAATAAAGTCGGTGTTTATAAATCATGTTTCTTTGATTGATTCACAAATTCCAAATCAAGAGTGCTTGATACGTGTCTAAAATGTTTTAATGGAGATCCTTTTGAATTGTAAAGCATCAAAATGTTATTTAAGATTCTCATACTCGTGAAAGAATCTTAACAAGTAATAATTAATTTAAATTGTTATTTTGGCAGCATTAATTTAAGCCACTACCAACCTTTTCATATAGAGGATTTAACCAACTTTGTTATTGTACCTGGAAGAGAATTATGGATTCCCTTGGTCACTAAACTTCTTTGGTGAATTATCCAAGAAGAAAATATATTCAAATGATAAATGGTGTGTTTTGTGTCTGTAGACGCTGTTACGACACATATTATGACTGACATCCGAAAATTCGCATTTTTAAATTTGTAGAGATTTGTGAGCATTGTATTTTCTGTCTCTAGTGTTTGTTCAGTGATACCTAAGCTGCCTAGGATCTTTTTCCTGGTCAGTGGAGGCAGTCGTAAATGGTTGCACTTTTGAGTTTTTACATGCAAATGTGTTTTCCCGAAGTGTTTGATATTCACAATATCTTTTTTATCTACGTTAATAGATATTGATTCCAAAGTCAAAGCCATATTCAAGATCATCGAGGAAGACGATGATTCCTTTGCAAGGAGGGCAGAGATGTACTATAGGAAACGACCAGAACTTATGAAATTGGCTGAAGAGTTTTACCGAGCATATCGTGCATTGGCCGAAAGGTATGATGATGCAATTGGGGCTCTCCGTCAGGACGACCGGGCCATAGCAAAAGCTTTTGCAAATCAAATCCCCTTTGGACCGACTGATGAGTTACCGGGAAATTCAGCTTCCGAGGTGTTGGAGATTTTATAAAATAAGTGAGTAAGAGTTTTGGGTGTAAGAGCTTAAAGAGCTTGTCCCACATTGGAAGTGTGTGGAAGAGGTGGGAAGCTAACCCAAATATAAAAAGGGATAGTGTCCCACATTGGAAAATGTACAAAGTTAAGAGTCACCACTAAGCTATAAAAGGAGTGGGCAACCATTGAGTCCCACATTGGAAAAATATTAAGAATTCGTGCACTTAATAGGTACAAATAGAAGATGAAGAGTTAATTCATCTAGAATTTAAGAGGCTATTCAAGAGACCTCAATACGGTGCGAACCACCGTACGCACATGCGGGGCAGTGGGCTGTAGAGGTACTAGTGACGCACTTTGTACTTCTTCAGAAATGACTTAAGACTGTTGGTAATTAACAGTCATACCATTACGGAATTGATTAAGACTGTTAATCCAACAGTCATGACTCTTGAAGATAAAACTTTTCATTTTCTATAAATAAAGGCTGCCTAAAACGAAATTGCATATAACAAAAACCCAGTTTCAGATTTCCAAACCCTGCTATTACTCTCTTACAATTTTCAGCAGATACAAATTCTCTTATTATGTTTTGTGCACAGAAACAGAATAAGAACTTGATTGACTGTTCTTCGCTGCTGCATCTAAGGGCTATCTTCAAACATACAATTTACAGACAGTGCAATTGCTTCATTATATCTTGCGTATGAATTTCTTGATTCCCATTTGTATACCGAAGTTATTCGTATGGGGCAAATACTGTATTTAGAAAAGTGACATCACGCCTTAAAGTTTTCTAGTATCTATTCAGAAGTTACATTGTTGTATTGAAGTTGACATTACTATGATATATAAAGAGTTCCATTTCTGTATTTGCATTCATATTATCCAACAATCTAAATACAGTATTATCAGAAATGGCCGACTCTTCCAAATCACTTAGACAAATAACAAAAGGCTTTGTCAAGTTGGACCATTTTGATGTTGGTAATTTTCTGCGTTGGCAGAAAAAGGTTCATTTTCTTCTAACAATATTGAAGATTGTATATGTCTTGTCACAATTGAAACCAAATGAAGATGAAGATGAAACCGTAGAACAGACTAGGCAACGCACAAAATAGGAGACCGATGATTACTTGTGTTGTGGTCACATTCTCAATGCACTTTTTGACAATTTGTTCGACTTGTACTAAAATGTTGGGATTGCAAAAACTTTGTGGGAAACATTGGAGACCAAATATCTTACGAAAGACGCTACAAGTAAGATGTTCCTTATCGGTCAGTTTTTAAGCTTTAAAATGCATGATAATAGGCCTGTGCTAGAACAATTTCATGACATCCAACGCATCATAAATCATTGCAAACTAAAAAAATTAAATATGGATGATAATATAATTGTTGCTGCCATAATTGAAAAACTTCCTCCTTCTTGTAAAGATTATAAGAAAGAACTCAAACACAAAAAGGAGGATTTTTCACTTGAAGAATTAGAGACTCATTTAAGAATTGAACAAGAGTCTCGAATTCTAGATGGTAAAGAGGAACAAGAAAATTATGTTTCTAAGGTCCATGTGGTGGAGGAAGGAAATGAGCAAAAATATGGCAATCATGGAAAAAATAACAAGCGGAAGAATTTTTTAAATAATTCTAAATCAAACAAAAAGAAGAAAGGAAATTGTTTTCATTGCAACAAACCAGGTCACTTTAAGAAGGATTGTCGTGAGTTCAAGAAACTAAAGGAAAAAGGAGGGACATCAGACACAAAGCAAAACTTTGCTGCTATGATATCCGAGGCTAATATTCTTGGAGAAGACAACTCTTGGTGGGTTGATTCTGGTGCCACAAGGCATGTTTGTAAGGACAAGAACTTGTTCTCCGCTTATGAAACGGTGGAAGGAGATGTTCTCTATATGGGAAATTCTTCTTCTGTTGCGGTTAAAGGCAAAGGGACAGTGGATCTCGAATTCACTTCCGAAAAAATCCTTATCCTCATCAATATTTTTCATGTTCCTGATGTTAGAAAAAAATTAGTTTCTGGAAGTCTTCTTAACAAATTTGGCTTTAAGCTTGTATTTGAGTTAGACAAATTTATTCTAACTAAGAATGGTACCTTTGTAGGCAAAGGATATTTGTATGAGGGCATGTTTAAGCTCAATATCAATGAAAAAGATTCTTCTGCTTATATCGTTGATTGTCTTTCATTATGGCATAGTCGTTTAGGACATGTTAATACAAAGAAAATGCATTTCATGGTTAATTTAAATTTAATTCCTAAATATGAGAATGATATGAATGAAAAGTGTAAAATATGCATGCAAACAAAAATAACAAGATTGCCTTTTCCAAAATAGAAAAAACTACATATTTGTTGCAATTAGTACGTAGTGATGCTTGTGATTTGCATGGAACACCTGCTAGAGGTGGTAGTAAATATTTTGCTACATTTATCGATGACTTTTCAAAATATTGTTACATATATCTTTTAAACTATAAGGATGATGTGCTTAATAGATTTAAGACATATAAAAATGAAGTTTAAAATCAATGTGATACTAAAATAAAATGTCTTAGATCTGATAGAGGTGGTGAATATCACTTTCCTCAATTTTGTGAAGATATGGGAATTATACATGAAGTACTGCACCTTATACACCACAATAAAATGGAGTAGCAGAAAGAAAAAATAGGACACTAACTGAAATGGTTAACGCTATGCTTTCTTATTCTGGTTTAAGTAAAGGGTTTTGGGGAGAAGCACTTTTTACTGCGTATCATATTCTGAATAGAATACCTGTTAAAGATAATAAGAAAACTCCTTATGAATTATGGAAGAATAGAAAGACTAATTTATGTTATCTTAAAGTTTGGGGTTGTAGAGCTATTGTAAGACTACGTGAAACTAAGAGAAAGAAATCAGGAAGCAAAGGCGTTGAGTGTATTTTCATAGGTTATGCATAACATAGTAAAGCCTATAGATTTTTGGTTAGTGAACCTAATGATTCTGTTGAGGTAAATACTATATTTGAATCGAGAGATGCAATTTTGTATGAACAAATATTTTCTTCTATTCCTAGGATAAATAATGAAATATAAATAAACACTCCTTCACAGTTACCTGACACTCCACCAGTAGAACAAGAAGAGATTAGAAAAAGTAAAAGACCTAGGAAAGAAAAAAGCTTTGGTCCAGATTTTGTAGTCTATCTTGTTGAAGGAACTAGAGACACATATTGTAATCAATATGCTTTGACTCTTAGCGTTGAAACAGACCCACAAACTTATAGTGAGGCAATTAAGTCTATAGATTCAGCATTTTGGAAAGAAGCTATAAATGATGAAATGGATTCAATCTTGGGAAATAAAACTTGGAAGTTAGCAGACTTACCTCCAGGATCTAAACCCATCAAGTGTAGATGGATTTTTAAAAAGAAAATGAAAATAGATGGAACAATTGATAAATTCAAGGTTAGATTGGTTGCTAAAGGTTTTACACAAAAAGAACGAATTGATTATTTTGATACCTATGCACCTGTTGCTAGAACCTCCACTATTAGAATTTTAATTGCATTAGCATCGATATATAATTTTGAGATTCATCAAATGGATGTGAAAACTGCCTTTTTAAATGGTGACTTGGAAGAAGAAATTTACATGGAACAACCTGAAGGGTTTGTTATGCCTGGATAAGAAAATAAAGTATGTAAACTTATTAAGTTCTTATATGGCCTTAAACAAGCACCTAAACAATGGCATGAAAAATTTGATAAAGTCATTATTTCTTATGGTTTTAAAATTCATGAATCTGATAAGTGTGTTTATAGTAAATTTGCTAATGGTAAAGGTGTGATAATTTGTTTATATATAGATGACATGTTAATTCTTGGTACTGATTTAGAAAGCATTAATAATACAAAGAGTTTGCTGTCTTTTAAATTTGATATGAAAGATATGGGTGTAGCTTATGTTATATTAGGAATGAGAATAATAAGGAAAGATAAAAATATAATTCTCACTCAATCTCATTATGTTGAGAAAATTTTAAAGAAATTTAATCAGTTTGATTGCACACCTGTTAGTACACCTTTTGAACCACAACTAAAGATGATCCCTAATAATGGTAGAGCTATTTCAGAATTGGAATATGCACGAGTAATTGGTAGTTTAATGTATGCCATGACATGTACTCGACCTCATATTGCTTATCCTGTTGGTAAATTAAGTAGATATACTAGTAATCCAAGTTTATTGTATTGGCATGCTGTCAATATAATATTAAAATATTTAAAAGGAACTATGGACTATCGTATATACTATAGTGGATATCCTTCAGTATTAGAAGGGTTTTCTGATGCCAGTTGGATAACTGAGCGAGAGGATCATTCCTCAACAAGTGGATGGATTTTCACTCTTGGTGGAGGAGCAGTTTCTTGGGGATTAAAGAAACAAAATTTCATAGCTGATTCTACTATGGCAGCTGAGTTTGTAGCATTAGCTCCAACTAGTAAAGAGGAAGAATGGTTAAGGAATTTATCGATTGAAATTTTAGTTTGGCCAAAACGAATGCCTCCAATATCTATACATTGTGATAGTGAGTCTACACTTTCCAGAGCTTATAATAAAGTGTACAATGGAAAATCTAGACATATTGGCCTTAGATATAGTTATGTCAGACAAATGATTACAGATTTTATAATCACAGTGGATTATGTAAAATCAAGTCAAAATTTAGCTGGTCGTTTTACAAAAGGTCTTGCAAGAGGACTGGTGTCTAAGACATCAATAGGGATGGGACTAAAGCCCATTAATAATAATCACTCTTGATGGAAACTCAAATTGAAACTTGATATATTCAAGTCTCAAGTTCAATGATTAAAGTACATCATACGACGTGATTGTAAGCACTATAAAATTTAACATTCCAAGGATAAGTGCTTAGAACATGTAATGAATAATGAAAGAGGAAGAGTTTAACCTTAATAGATTTATGGTGTTTTAAGTTACATGGACACCTATGATAATCTACTTATATGAGTGTGGAAGTGGTTCCGCTTCATATGAGAACTGGGCTTGACTCTAAAGCACTCATGAAATCAAGGTACAAACACAAGGCCTAATACATGTGTCGACTTATATGGATAATCAGTGACTAAAAGATTTATGTGTGTAGAAAAATCCGTCTGATCAAAATGGATTAATAGTTCAAAGACAAGTCTACTATACTTTCATGGTTAGCCTTGACGGATCTTCACCGGGTATTGGTTCAAGTCGTGAGACACCAGTACTTATACACAGTCTTACAGACAATCAACGATTTACAAAACTTATTTTGAAAATGGTGGAGGAATGTCAGAGATTTTATAAAATAAGTGAGTAAGAGTTTTGGGTGTAAGAGCTTAAAGAGCTTATACCACATTGGAAGTGTGTGGAAGAGGTGGGAAGCTAACCCAAATATAAAAAAGGATAGTTTCCCACATTGGAAAATATACAAAGCTAAGTGTCACCACTAAGCTATAAAAGGAGTGGGCAACCTTTGAGTCCCACATTGGAAAAATATTAAGAATTTGTACACTTAATAAGTAAAAATGGAAGATAAAGAGTTAATTCATCAAGCATTTAAGAGGCTATTCAAGAGACCTCAATACTGTGCGAAGCATCGTACACACACGCACACGTGCGCGCGCGCGTGCGGGGCAGTGGGCTGTAGAGGCGCTAGTGAAGCACTTTGTACTTCGCATGCCGCGTGTCCGTAGTGGTAGCGGGTTTCCAGGATTCATCCGGGTCGGATCACGATAGCTCGGGCGCGGTCACTTTTTGGTTGACCTGTGCAAAACCGATTCGGTATTAATTGTACCTGTTCGGAAATGACTTAATACTGTTGGTAATTAACAGTCATACCATTACGAAATTGATTAAGACTGTTAATCCAACATTCATGACTCTTGAAGACAAAGCTTTTCATTATCTATAAATAAAGGCTGCCTAAAACGAAATTGCATATAACAAAAACCCAGTTTCAGATTTCCAAACCCTGCTATTACTCTCTTATAATTTTCAAGAGATACAAATTCTCTTATTCGGTTTTGTGCACAGAAACAGAATAAGAACTTGATTGATTGTTCTTCGCTGCTGCATCTATGGGCTATCTTCAAATATATAATTTACAGACAGTGCAATTGCTTTATTATATCTTGAGTACGAATTTGCTGATTCCCGTTTATATACCGAAATTATTCGTGTGGGGCAAATACTGTATTTAGGAAAGTGACATCACGCCTTGAATTTTTCTAGTATCTATTCAGAAGTTACATTGTTGTATTGAAGTTGACATTACTATGATATATAAAGAGTTCCATTTATGTATTTGCATTCATATTATCCAACAATCTGATCCCCGAATGCCTGAGATGCTAACACATGTATGTGTAATATTTGATCGTGAAGATTTGCAGAAGGGTGCTTTAGGACTCTCTTCACCTCATTTTAACAAGAAGAATGGGGCATTTACTCAAGAGTTTGATTCTGTAACAAATAGAAAGGGTTTGAAACAACTCAATGAGTTGTTTGGGTCTGGAGGGCATGCAAAATTTGCACAAGGGAAGGCAAGAAAGGTCCTTAATTTTCAGGAGGCAGGGGAGAACGAAACTGGGGCAGAAATCAATGAGAATTTGGAGAATGAAATTTTAAACATAAAAAAGCCCTTGCCAAATTGGAAGCTGAGAAGGGCTCTGCTTTAATTCAGCATCGACAGAGTTGAGAGAGATTTTCTAATATGGAGGCAACATTTGGAAAATCAGTCTTAAGAACACCCTAATATTCATTACGAACACATTAATATGATTAAACTTCAGCATACTTAATAAAAGGATATTGGATCTTCATATTTTCACATAATATACATAAAGGATAGAAAAGAAGACTTACCTTGATCCAATGCATTGATCAATCTTGTTACAGAAATCTCTTTTATTTATCTTGATTAATTACTCCATCAATCTCCCTTCTTGAAAAAATTGCACTTAAAATGGAATTTCAGAATTTCTCTCCCACCTCAAAATAGTATTTTATGAGATAACCCCAGATGGTATATGATTCCTCTATTTATAAGGGGAAGAGGGCCGGAATCCTAGTCAAGATGGGACTCTATTTCAAGTCTCCCACTAATGCCGATAACCATCATGTGACTAACGGATAAGAATAACCCAATCCTTTATTATTTGTATTTATCATGTTCATAATTAATTATCTGATATTTATCAAGACCACATAAATGAGAAATTCATAAATTCAGAATTTAATATAATCGAAATTAAAAATTTAATTTCGGACTACATTATTAATTTTCAACAGTCTCCCACTTGGTCTTAATAATCCTCATAATTAAATTAGGTACCATAAGGTGCACAATAACTGATAAATATAGTTTGCGTAAATCAAACAATTCACGAATGCGAGTCATGGCGGTTCCATGCTATTCACGAGTATGGTTCCTTCCATGTACCACAACACCAATGTTTCATTCAACTAAGCCTTTAATATTGGGTATCATAATGGCCTCATAATGTCCTTTTGAATAAGGACTATTTCTGTCAACAATAATTCATAATCATATGCATGCATTCATAAAAGACAAAAATAATTAAAATCAGAAATACTTTTATTGAATTCACGTAATAGTATCAAACAATTAAGCCAAATAGCAATCATAATCTTACTAATCGAGACCCATCTCTTTGATACGTTCCATAATGTCTTTGGATATAGTTCTTTCGTAAGAGGATCTGCTATGTTATCACTCATACTAATGTGATCAATTGACACTCTTTGTTTCTAAATTTCTTCTTTCACTGATAGGTATTTCATGAAATATGCTTAGTTACTTTAGGAATACTTAACATTTCTTCATAAAGAAGATTGCAGCGACATTATCATAATATTTCAGCGGCTTGATAATAGTGTGGATAACTCCAAGTCCCGAAATGAAGTCACGCTGCTAAAATACATAAGTTGTAGCATCAAGCATGCTACAAACTCAACTTTCACAATAGTTAATGGATGGTTTATGTTGCACTCCTTCATTATATTAGTTGATAAACCAAAACAAACATATTTAATCAAGAGTGAACTTCATACCATTCGTACAACTAGTAAATCCGAGTCACAATAATTGTTCATATTTAAATGAACACATACATCATAAATGTGAAGTATCTCATTACTTCATACACAACTTTTAAACCCATAAAATTATTTTGATTCTCTACTTTCTAAATTCGTGCTTGTATATAGAGAAAATATATAAACTTACTCGCACTGATCTTAAGGTGTATACAAATATACAACGATTAAAAAAATAATGATATTATTTCTTAAAATACGTTATGTGGGAAACTTATGTTTATAAAATGATATCCTAAACATATAAACATGTTTTATAAGACTTTAAAAAGTAATTTTCACATCCACTTCATGTAACTCTCAATCATAATGAGCTACTAATGTCATAAGAAATCCATGTTCTTACATATAATTGAGAAGATTCATTTATAAACTTTTCTTCATTAATGGTGAACTATTTTACTACAATTTAGCGTTATCTCGTTTAACTACCGTTAGTGTCACGTTTGGTCTTGATGACCCCTTCATACCCAACTTTAGTGCATCTATTATGTAATTCAATGAGATTCTAAACGTAGTTGTAGTCCATTAGTTTCACTTCTTATGACTTGTGAAAATAAAACCAAGTCATTATTTATCCATACGCCAAATTCATGTTCATGCAGATACACTACATAATCATTTAGGATAGTAAATCTTTTAGGATCTTCTTAATACTATTCCTTATGATTTTATCTACATTTGTCTCACGGTGACAATATTATCATTTAGTGGTTGATCATTTATTTGTTCAAAAATAACAAGTATTCAAGAAAGTTATCGGTAATGGGATAAGTACCCTACCTTCCTTTATAACCATATTTCATGATTTGTTACTCCCACTAATTTCACCATCCATAATGAATTTGACATTTTCGATTTTCTTTAATGCAACAAGTACGTGTCAATGACAATTATATGATCCATGTAGGTCCACTTTAAGGGAAGTTTCTCATAATCTTCCACTTGGGCCACATAGGTCATCCTGATATTAGACATCATAATACCTTAAGAGCGCAACTCGACTATCAAGATTTACAAGAGATATTACAATAACCCTGTCCACGAAAATTATTAAAGGGAGTCTAGATTTAATTTAGTGAAAGATTAAAGAGTTAAATCAATAAGGTTACGATTATGATGCAGGATTAAAACAATATTTAAAAGAAATATGTTCAAAATTTTATTTCATACAAAGCATAAAAAGGAATACCACAACCTTTGAAAAAATATACATTAAAAGATTCTTTAGAGTATATCCCTCACGATCAAGTCTAGACAAACAGTTTCCAAGAAAATTAAAAATTGAGGGTTTATGAAAAACAAATGGCGATTTGATTCCCCAATAATAATAAAAAAAGAATCTTATTAGTATTTCGAGTTTGTTTTAGAAACAATCCTTGCATCAAAAGTAAATAATTTCTATAACACAGTAAGTATAACTTGCAAACTCTACTAAGATGAAAAACTCGTTTCAAATCATAAAAGATATATATTATCTCTATCATTATTAGTCTGAGTGTGAAACATGTAAACAAATTTAATTTGCTTAAACAAATTAAATATGAAATTTTAGAGAAATAAAATGGGATACAATAATATTATAAGATAATGAGATAAATTGCTGACTTCATTAATGCTTTAATTTAACAACACACGCATCAATAACATGATAATAAATTAAGCGCATAACCGTGAGTTTTCTTCAGTAGTAACCGTGAATTATTGATTCTATGATGCTTCTAGATTACTTTACTGGGTATAATGTTATTTCATTATATTGTACACGATATTTGTGGACAACTTATTTTCACATACTATAATAATGTATGTGATCTATGATGTTCATTGAATCACTCAAAATTGATTCCCTGTAAGGAATAACCTTGCTTGAAGAAGTAAACTCAATATACCCCATTAATATCTTTACAATTACAAGCATCATGAGTTACTACTACCATCATCTTTACATTTAATATTCATTGCCATTATAGTCGGGTCACTGTGATGACTACCAAAATTTCATAATATGAATATTACATTATGCAAAGACTTACATACACAAGTTAGTAAGTTTTTCACCGATGTTCATTAAATATCGCATGAGCAATAAACTAAATTATTCATGTTTATGGTTTTCATAAACTTAATAGGTGATATGATTGTGAAAGAAACTATGGCATTTGCGTTTGATGACCATTATTACCTTCCCAAAATATATATCACCACTTACATTTTGTTCAATTCTTGTAATTGGACAGGTAGATTTATGAATCACAATAAATGAATAAACAATAATATGTATGCAAAATCATAAAGTATCATCATCCTAGCATTCAATATCATACATAGACCAGTAGGCAACCAAAATATGCATGATATTAATTCATTAGTCCAATATTTATATCTTCTGGAATGGAGCGCTTTAATGAACACCAAACCTTATATTATATAAATATTAGAGATACGCATACATGTTCAAAATACCCGTAATACATGAATGAATTATATTATTGTCTATTCCTTAATTTGAAATTCAGTAAAAAATAGACAAAATGTGAAAATCAAATAGACAAAGAGTTTACAAGAGATATTACACAAATAATAGTAAATGGAAAATATAAATCATTTACTTTCTCTATATCACTTATGTATGTGTCACAAATCAGAAATATTAGCCCAAATCATTCATGGTTATATTAATGCACAATACGGTTATAATCACAATTATCATACTACTGGCATATATAAATATGACTATATAACATTGATGTCAACTATTTAATATTTAAAAAAATTCCAATGTTTATTTGATTCAAATTTCAGCATGTGTTACGCTTCAATTTAACCTTATAACAAACATTAGGATAATCTGAAATGACTACAAGTACAATATCTTCACATGTAATCTTGGTCTGTATTTGACATTTGATTAAACTGAACGAATACCTGCTTATGAGTCTCAAACTCTGCAAGTCATGCATTCAAATATGCATGCATGCAACGAAATCATAAATCTAGTATCCGCACATATGAATTGTAGCCCGTGTTTGGCATTTAATTCAACTTAATGGGAGTACTAGCATTAAACTAAACAATAATTCTGATTTTCAACAACATGAATCGTTGGCTTGTGTTTGACACGAGACTCATTAAAATACGTATATCATAATATTCAATAATATGAATAATTGGCCTGTGTTTGGCACGAGACTCATGAAAATATGAATATTAACAATAACGCAAGTCTAATATCCTACCATATGAAATATGTTGGTCTGTGTTTGGCACGAATATTCAACTAAAATAGGATCATTAGAGCAATGTTTTATCAGAGTTCTAGATAAAACATACATGAAATATGGGGAAACTTAAATTTTTCCAAAAAAATGAGTCAGCATCATGCAATTGTAGAAAATTATTCCAGAATCATGAAACATTCGACGAAATTCAAAAATCATTTTTCTGGAAGTCGTAAACCTTATTTATGTAAAATCAATGCCCCCAAAATATTATACTCAAAACTTAATGTATAATTAATGGTCCAAATATAGATGCACACAAAATAATCTAATATTTACAATTATAGATTAAGACACTTTCATGTCTTCCTCATCCAACATCATATAAATATTATTGTCGAAACATCAATTCATAATTACATTAGGACCTTTGGGCTACCAATTATAGATTATATACAATAACCTAATATATCGAAATGTTACTGTCAAACACATAATCATACATCTAATATTCAAAATATTATATTGAACCCTTTCATCAATACCAAATAATACATAACATGAATATTAGAACAACCATGGACGTAAAAAACAGCTGTCGTGGTGGAAAAATACATAATATTTAGGAAAAGAGGGTTTTGGGGAAAGGTCCTCATAATTCTCAAAGTGTATAAAAGTAGGACATCCACATAATTTTTATAAATTTAATCCCTGTACTAAAAACATGACTAAAACACCATGAAAAATGGTGCCATTAACGTGGACCCAAAAAATAAACTCCTAACTCTAATGGGACCACACAAATAAATGCTATTGTACCACAGGGACTGGATTTATAAATTTGAAAAGCATTATCCTATAGATCCCAATATAGGAAGGAGCATGACCTTTACCTTAATTATCTATTAGAAAAATCGTAATTTTTGCCAAAAATAGAAAATTTGAGTTAGCACCACAGGGATGTAGAGAATTACTCTAGGATATCAAGACAATCTACGGAATTCAAAAATCAATTTTCTAGAGCGAGATATTGACGTCAACATTATTACCAAAAACGTAATTTTAAGGGTCTAAACGACATCAAAATGCATAAGTAAGGTGGTGCCCATTGTATATAATGGGTTTTGTTTATTTCGTCGTTTCCAGTCGACCATGTCAGTTTCGTAAAATTCTGATCAAGTTTTGACCTTTCATTCCAACCAGTGAGTATTGGCGATAGAAGAAAAATGTCATAGAAAGTCTCAGACATACTTTAAGAGCAGATTTAATGACAAAAATAAGACGTCGCAGAAGCTCTCAGGCACAAAAGAAATTTAATGTAGATTTTATTATAGAGAAACATCAATAAGGAAAATCATGAGATCTTAAACTTGAGCTCTGATACCACATGTAAAATCATTCTTAAGAACATTGTAATATTAATCACAAACACATTAATATGATTAAACTTCAGCATACAATTTTTCTTAATAAAAAGATCTTGGATCTTCATATTTTCACATAATATGCCTAAAGGATAGAAAAGAAGACTTATCTTGATCCAATGCATTGGTCAATCTTGTTGTAGAAATCTCTTTTAATCATCTTGATTAATTACTCCATCAATCTCCCTTCTTGAAAAAATTGCACTTAAATGGAATTTCAGAATTTCTCTCCCACCTCAAAATAGTGTGTTATGAGATAACCCCAGATAGTGTAGGGTTCCTCTATTTATAAGGGGAAGAGGTCCGGGATCCTAGTCAAGATGGAACTCTATTTCAAGTCTCATACTAATGTCACTAATGATGATGTGACTAACGGATAAGATTAACCCAATCCTTTATTATTGGTATTTATCACGTTCCTAATTAATTATCTGATATTTATTTAGACCACATAAATGGGAAATTCATAAATTGAGAATTTAATATAATCGAAATAAAAAAATTAATTTCGGACTATATTTTAATTTCAAACAGAATTTTCTTGTGTCCAAGAGGAATCTAAAGATCTTAGCAAGCAAGCAAGCAAAACTAAAGTTCAAAACTTGAAGGAAGCCCTCTCCAGATTAGAAGTGGAAAAAGAGGCTAGCCTTATGCAGTATCAAGAGTGCTTGGAGAAGGTGTCTAATCTGAAGATCACTCTGTGTGATGCCCAAAAGGATATTGTGGAACTCAATAAACGAGCTAGTAAAAGTGAAACTGAAGCTCAATTTTTGAAGCAGGATCTTACTAAACTAGAAGCTGAAAAGGATGTCGCTCTTGATCAATACAAACAATTTCTGGATATGATATCAGATCTGAAGAACAAACTACTCCATGATGAAGAGGGTGCCGGTAATTTACGAGAGCGTGCTAAAAAGGCGGAAAGTGAACTTGAAACCCTGAAGCAAGCTATTATCGAGTTGAAAACTAGTGCCAACAAATAAATGAGATGCACCTGTATCGTATAAACTATCAAATCGTATAGGTTGGTCACATATGATGCATCGAAGATGGGGCTTGTATATCAATTTATATCCTTCTCAACATTAATAACCAAGAAATAATAAGTCCAACATTCACATCTAGATAAGATATAATCATAACAAGAATAAAATTTTCTCAACAAACGGAATAAAATGAATCCCAACCTTATGTCCATACAATATCCCAAAATAAAATATCGAAATAGAATAGCAACCTACACTAGAATCAACGAGCTAATATCTAATAAGCAAAGTGAGACGACATGGTTGATATCTTGTCAGTCTTGCTATCCCATCTAGGCACACCAGGAGGGAGAAAACATTTATAATTTGGGCCAGCGCCCTAGAATTGCAAGAATTAACATACAAAAATTAAAATGAAGTAATATAGTTAATTCAAAGTACGAAATTCTCTATCGGCACTCACATGCGTTAGGTCTCTCACCCCTCATCTAAATAGAATACTATACACATATCCTCCCAAGTCCCAAATGTAATGACAAATAACTATACCATCATTTAATGTACGATGAATCTAACACCATCTATATACTTAAATGTAATTATCTACACCTGTGTTACCATTTCCCAAGATGTCCCAGGTTGTACTACCCACAAAAGTGACATAACCATATATTATGCATACTACATAGTATTGGGCCTGTGCTTGATTATCTACATCATTAGACTAAATACTTTAATCTCATTTACACCATTGTACAGTCGGTGACAATGGATCCTAGCATCTACACCTACCTTTTGTAATAGGTGTTGTTATGTGGTACCTAAAATAACGACTTACACAATGCCTAACCAATCTGTGCCGACATGTGCCACCATCCTGAAATGCGCGTGACCTCAATCGATAAGATCGTCCACGACCATAGGTATGTCCAAAAATTTAAAGAAATACATATTATCATCATACCATATGTATATTTAATTAAAATTTTAATTACCTTCCAATTATCCCCTTTAATCTATCTCTTAATAAGTCTCAATTTAATAATTAACCATCTAGTTAATTAATAGGTTCCTATTTACCAATAGTGTGACAATTTGATTTTTAATAAATTATCCGTTTACTTGGATGACCTTCCACCAACTCGCATGAGTTTCTAAAAATATCCTTGGTCCTATCTTGACCTGGCCCAGGAGCCGAATCGATTCACATCTGGGCAGAACTCAGAACTGCCATGATTCTTTACATACAAAAATCCTACTTTCATCCCAATTTCTCATTCTAATGATTCATTCCTTTAGATTACTATATGATTATGTCCACCATGTCACATTACATCATCTAGGTTTGTTAATTACACAAATCAACATACAATTCCATCCCAAAACATATAATTTATATCTAATATATAGACCATTAGATCCAAGTTCTTATCTCATAATCCTCTTAAATCCTAATCATATTTTGGCTTTACACATGGATCATAATTACCATTTAATGCAAGATCCTAAGACATGCATTCTATTGTCCAATTCAAGATTTCTTTCATTCTAAATTTCTGGGTTTAATCTTTATTCATTAAATATTTAAACACAAAATTCAAATTTAATCCCTCTGCATGTATAAGGTTCAATCCTATCACCCTATCATCAATTTCACATTATAACCCAGAATTTACATGAGCAATTACTATGATGAATTAAGAAATACCTTGAATGTTAATTTAAGTAAGAGAATTATTGCCTGATATGGAAGATTTAGTGTCTTCCCTTGAACCCCTAGTCTCCTTTTCTCTTTGGCCCTTGATATCTTCTCTCTAGAGATATGGCTACTAGGATTAACTTTAGATAAGTGAAATGAGTCACTTAACCTCACAATTAACTTATAACAAGTTCTAATGCCGAGTTAAGCCTAAACCTCTATTTTTGGGCCCCAAATGAGCCCCAATCCATAACTAGAATGGCCAAACCACTCCCCAAATGATATACTTATACCCCGGAGCTATTTTTAGATGTATAAAATACCTAAACGAGTTTCCAAAACATCTCTAAACTCACCCAAATTATTATTATCCAGCATACACATTTTTCAATTTAATTTAACACCACATGACAATTATTTAATAAACATGCAATTATTTTCTATGGGAAATTTTAACATGCATAAATGAAACCACTTAACATGAAATTATAAATAATCATTTATTCATGATTTATTTAATTAAATACTACTGATTTAATTTATTTTTTGTCGATTTTATTTTATTATAAAAATACGAAGTATTACAAAATAATGAGTTTTGCAACTTTTAGGATAAAAAATGTAATAAGTTTCAATAAAACATGAATTATAATTGCCTCGTTTGCTCCTGACACCCCAACCCCCGGCACCACTCGAAACTTTGTCCCCCAGGATTAAAAAATTGGATCTGTCACTATATATATATATATATATATATATATATATATATATATATATATATATATATAAGTTACAATGGTGTTTTCACTATTCATAAAGCGAAAAGACACTTTACGGTTTAGATCGAAGCCAACAAGGCACGAAATGAAGGGTTGAGATTAACTAATGTCCTGCAATACCCTTTTTTCCCCTCAAATTTTTGGTTCCCCCTCTTTTATTACTTCCCAAACTTACAAGTTAATTCTTAATGGGGGGTATGTTGGTGAAAATGACAATGCTTCTCTATTTCTCTCCCGCTCGCACAAACCTTATCCCCCCGCTCACACAAACCCTATCTTGATTCTCTCATTCTCTCCCCTCACAGATTTTCTACCTCTCTCTCATCCGAACCACATCAACCCATACACGCACATACCCACATGAAAATTTCTTGGGAGTTTGGGTTCAAAATCTAACCTACTCGGGAGTTTTTGCTTTAGTTTTTTTTTCCAAGAACATATCATTTGAATGTCGTGACAGGTATGATTTTTATTTTTTAGATTTTGGTAATTTGAATGAAACATTTGATTCTCTTTATTCATATTTAGATTTTTGTTTTTAGAGTAAATTCATACATGTAAGGAAAAAACTGTGTGCGGTGCAGTGCGATCGACTTTCTCATCAATGATTTACTTATCAACTGTGTTAGAGGTACTCTCTCTCTCTCTACCCACACCCTCTCTCGTTTATTGCATACCCCTTTGAAAAAAATATTTTTTAAAGTTTAGGGTTTGTCAAAATTTTGGAGGTGGTGATTTTAGGGTTCAAACTTTTGATTTGGGTATTTTCTTAAATTTAGGGTTCCTAAGATGGTTACTGATTCTCATGTATGCTTAGTTAACACTGTTTGATTGTTAACACTATTTAAAAGCAATATATGCTTAGTTGAATCTGACAATGTTGTGTCGAACAACTTATGATTATTATTGCCGCTCTCTGGTAGTTTGGCTCTATCATTCTCTTACACTCGTGCACTCACACAAACTATTTTCTGTTCAGGTTGTTATATAATCTATTGTTTATTTTTTGTGCAGAGCAACCCCTAATTTATGAGATTTCCATGTCAGTGAGTTAACTATTTTCATTTTGTTTTGTACTCGGTTTTGTGTTATAGGATGGGGTTAATATTGTGTAAGGTAAATGAGGCAGTAATTACTAATTTCTCAGTGTTTTTTGCTTAGCCCTGTTGATACCAAAATTAATATGCTGATGTGGACGAATAATACGAAGACACGTGTCAATCTACGTGGCACGATAGCAGCGAGGAAGTTCATTTGACCAACCATGCTTCTTTCCGAGCAACGAGGATATACCGAGGAACTCTAGCGCACCGAGGAACTCTAGCGCACCGAGGTACTCTAGTTCTCCGAGGAACTCCTGATCAGCGAACAGCTATGGCGGTCCGAGCTGCACCTCGGTCGTATCATTAATTGCCAGATAATCAACAGTTCAGATATTCATTGAATGCTTATATTCTTGACGCACACGCTGCATTAAATGTATTACCCTTTCACATGTATACCATTTAATGTATCGAACCTTTCATGTACAGCCTCAAGGCTATAAATACCTTGTATCAAACCCATTCATGGGGACCGGAATTTCTTGAGAGAACTTGTAATCAAGAATTCTGCAAACACTCAGCAATAACATAACAGTGGACGTAGGCTTTATTCCTAGCCGAACCACTTTAAAAATCTTTTTCTTATTTATTTATCTGTGATTGAATAATTAGAGCAATCTAGTTTTTTACATCAACAGTGTACAGCCTCAAGGCTATAAATACCTTGTATCAAACCCATTCATGGGGACCGGAATTTCTTGAGAGAACTTGTAATCAAGAATTCTGCAAACACTCAGCAATAACATAACAGTGGACGTAGGCTTTATTCCTAGCCGAACCACTTTAAAAATCTTTGTCTTATTTATTTATCTGTGATTGAATAATTAGAGCAATCTAGTTTTTTACATCAACAGATTGGCGCCGTCTGTGGGAAACGACTGTTACTATCGTTTTTCGCAAAAATCATTTGTTATCAATGGCAGATAATCCAGAATCCAGTAATCGAAATGCTAGAAATGCTGGAAATCCTCCAAATCCATCTGCAACTCCAGATCTGGCTGGAATTATGACAAATCTGGCTCAAGGACAAACCGCCATGCAAGAATCTATGAGGCAGCTCATTCAAACTCTTCAAGGCGGTGCACCTACCTATTCAGGACAACGGAGTGATCGTGGGCAATCACGATCCAGACGTACTGCGTCGTATCGCA
The DNA here is from genome assembly GCA_949130495.1 of Sambucus nigra. NCBI lineage: Eukaryota > Viridiplantae > Streptophyta > Magnoliopsida > Dipsacales > Adoxaceae > Sambucus > Sambucus nigra. Next base: position 459,683,646 of record OX422217.1, read on the forward strand.
ATGGAGAATCTAATGATTCTTCTTATCAACCTGGGCGAACTTCATCGATACGGGCTACGGATACAAATTAACCTATATCTCTCTCTCCGGAGAGAACCAGCGCTTTGGAAAGATTAAGCAGGGCGTCTCCTTTCAGTCGATTAGGACCAAGGAGGAATATGAGTCCACCTAGAGCTCCATCGAGAAGTTTTCGGCCACCATCAGGTTTGAGAGAAGGATCAGCACAATCACGACCAGCTACTCGTCGAGATAAATCTCAGGAAGCTACGTCAGAACAATCAGTTGCTCGGACTAAGCGGCCTGAGGAAGGAAATGAAGCATGGAAAGGTTCCATTCAGCGGTTGGAGGATAGACTGGGCGAAATGGCTAAGGCAAGAAACCCCTTACAGAGAACTTTTGTTCAAGGGACACCTTTTGTGCAAGCCATTGTGGATTTTCCTACACCATCGAAATTCAAAGCACCTGTGGTGACCCCCAAGTATGATGGAAAGACAGATCCTGTACTTCATATAGAACAATACCAAGCTGCCGCCGACATATATGCCGTCCCCGACGAGATGAGGTGTAGAGCATTCTCGGGAACTCTTACCGGATCTGCACAGATATGGTATAACAATCTTCCTCGGGGTAAGATTTCAACTTTTATTCAATTAGCCGAGTTGTTCATTGGGAATTTTTGTTTTGGGGCGAAGCCGATAAAGCGAGTAGCACATTTGTTAAGTGTTAGACAAAAATCAGGTGAAAGTACTATAGACTACATAACTCGTTTTAACAACGAGAAGTTGGAAGTCGTAGATTACGAAGAAAAGACAGCAATCACTGCTTTGATGAGTGGTTTGCTGCCTAATAAGCTGTACTACACCTTGGCCAAAGATCCACCTAAAACTATGTCCGAGTTGATGGCAAAAGCAGCCAAAATTATGAATGCCGAGGAGGCTATGGCTGCGAAGAAGAATATGGATAAAGAAGTAAAAGTGGAGGTCGACAAGTCTAAGAAGAAAGATCAGAAAGGTAATGGTGATGACAAGCATTACAGGAATAACAGGACAACGTTGGAAGTCCTAAAGAAGTACGATAATTATACCCCATTGAAAATGGGTATTAATCATATTTTGGAAGAAATCAAGAACAGCGAGGAAATCAAGTGGCCAGAGAAACTGAAGACAAATCCCGATCTGAGGAATAAGGCCAAATATTGCGAGTTTCACAAAGATCATGGTCATATGACCAAAAATTGCATAGCCCTTCAGAACGAGATTGAAACACTCATCCGAAGAGGAAAGTTGTCAAAGTATGTAGATCATAGAGGTGAAAGGAAGAATGATGACAGAACTAGAGAGAGATCTAGATCTCCTCGTCGTGCAGAGGAGAAAAAGAAGAGGGATCATGAAGATGATCTAGATGATGACCCTGATCTTCCCAAGAAGCCAAGGCATCCTTAACGAGAGGTATTTTCCATTCGTTTTGGGTCATTTGATTGTAATGTTATTACAGGAGGAGATGCAGGAGGAGGAGACCTTACTGCAGAAAGAAAAGCTTACCTCGGAGAGGCTCAAGCTTGTTCATATATTCAGCGAATAAATCTGGCCGAGGATGATCGTCCGAGGAAGGTAAACAAAGAGAAGCTAGTGATTGGTTTTTCAAAAAATGACCTGGCAGGTGTTCTTTACCCTCATGATGATCCTTTGGTGATCAAAATGAGGATGAAGGATGTGGTCATTTCAAGGGTGTTAGTAGACAATGGTAGTTCGGCAGACATCATGTACTATTCATGCTTTGATAGCTTGAATTTAAAATTATCTCAATTGGAACCTTATCACAGACCCCTTCTGGGTTTTGCTGGCGAGAAAGTTTTTCCACTTGGGACGATCAAGTTGGATATACTCATCGGAACTTGGCCTGCTTGTCGAACAGAAAGAATACGCTTCTTTGTGATGGATAAGAATGTGCAGTCAGCCTACAACATCATCATGGGAAGAGTTGGATTGAAGAAGTTTGAGGCCGTTCCATCTACAGTACATCAGTGTTTGAAATTCCCAACGAATTTTGGAGTCGGAATTATGAAAGGTGATCAAAAAGTAGCTCGGGAATGCTATTATTCATCTGCCGAGCAAGAAGAACTTGAAGAATCAAGGAAAAAGACTACTACTTACCAAGTGGAGGAAGGTACAGAAATTGAAACTCTTGACCCTAGGGATGAATCTCAACTTGTAAAAGGACAGGTGGTGGAGTCTACAAAAAATGTTATTCTGGACGACGAGCATCCTGAACGAGTAACCCAGATAGGATCGTCGTTGGATGTTTCAATAAAACAGGAGTTGATAACTTTCTTGAGAAACAGGAAGAATACTTTTGCTTGGAGTCATGAAGACATGCCAGGAATAGATCCAAACTTCTTATGTCATGAGCTCAATGTGAATAAGGAGATCAAACCTGTGAAGCAGAGAAGAAGAGTGTTTAGTCCCGAGAAGAACCAGGCCATACAAGAGGAGGTCGAGAAACTTCAGAAAGCCCAATTCATTGAAGATGTGAAATATCCAGATTGGTTGGCGAATGTGGTGATGGTAAAGAAGAAGAACAACAAATGGAGAATGTGGGTTGATTTCACTGATCTTAACAAGGCATGCCCAAAAGATCATTTTCCATTGCCCAGAATTGATCAACTAGTGGATGCTACCTCGGGACATGAGCTACTCAGCTTTATGGATGCATATTCTGGCTACAATTAGATCAAAATGAAGCCTGAAGACAGGGAAAGTACTTCTTTTATTACCCAAAGGGGAACTTATTGTTATAATGTTATGCCTTTTGGTTTAAAAAATGCAGGTGCAACATATCAGCGGCTGATGAACAAGGTTTTTGCCGAACAAATCAGTTACAATATGGAAGTCTATGTCGACGACATGCTCACCAAAAGCAAGAGAGCTACTGATCATCTAGTTGACTTAGGCCAGACCTTTGATCAACTGGATAAATACCAAATGAAGCTCAACCCGACGAAGTGTACCTTTGGAGTACGAGAAGGAATGTTTCTCGGATACATCGTCAATCAACGAGGTATTGAGGCAAATCCAAAAAAGATCAAAGCTCTTTTAGGGCTGCGATCCCCAACGACGAGGAAAGAAGTACAGAGTCTTACAGGACGAGTTGCAGCGCTCAACAGATTTGTATCCCGAGCAACTGATAAATGCCTCCCATTCTTCAAAACACTGCGAAAAAGTTTTGAGTGGACTGACGAATGTGAAAAGGCTTTTCAAGACTTGAAGAAGTATTTGGGAGCCCCACCATTGTTGTCTAGGCCAATAACTGGAGAGAAGCTGTACTTGTATTTGGCAGTATCAGAAAATGCAGTTAGTTCAGCATTGATCAGATTGGAGAATGGAGTCCAGAAACCTATCTATTACACAAGTAAAGCTTTCCGAGGTGCAGAAATCAGATACCCAAAGCTAGAAAAATTGGCGTTGGCATTAATTGAAGCAAGTAGAAGAATGAGGCCATACTTCCAGGCCCATACAATCATTGTGTATACCGACATGCCATTAAGACAAGCCCTTCACAAGCCAGAAAAGTCAGGAAGATTGATGTATTGGGCAATAGAACTCGGTGAATATGACATTGTGTATGAACCCAGATCATCATTGAAGGGGCAAGCTGTAGCAGATTTTATAGCAGAGTTCACATACCCTGATACCCCCGAGGAACAAAAGGTACTTGCTGACCTACCTGTGGACGATACAGGATCAACTGACACAGATCCAGACCAACCAAGGTTGGTAAAAGGACTTGTGGAGGTAAAAAAATCATCATACCCAGACCAACTACGGTTGGTAAAAGGGCGCGAACAGCTGACCGACGAGGAACGAAGGACACCCGGGGATGATGAAACAAAGCAGCAGATATTTTACAGAGGAACTCTGACGGACAAGAAATTTGAAGACGAGGTACCTACATGGAAATTATATGTAGATGGATCATCGTGCACAGCTGGTTGTGGAGCAGGAATTGTTTTAAACACCCCAGATGATATTGACATGGAGTATGCCTTGAGATTCCAATTCAAAGCCTCCAATAATGAGGCTGAGTATGAGGCTATGATAGCAGGTTTTCATTTGGCGAAAGTTATGGAGGCACGGCAAATAATTGTTTTGACTGATTCTCAATTAATTGTGAATCAAATGATGGGAGTATATGCAGTTAAGGGAGAATTAATGGTGAAGTACCATGCAAAGGCGATGGAGTTATTGGCAGAATTTGATGCTATTCAATTGGTGAGAATACCGAGGATGGAGAATGCTAGAGCAGACGCATTGGCCCGATTAGCGTCAGCTACGCGCACCGAGCTACGAAGAACGATACCAATTGAAGTATTAAAAAATCAGAGTATAGAGGAAGATCTGATGGTAAATATAATTACCCTTGATTTGGGACCATCTTGGATGGATCCTATCAGGGCATACATTGAAGAAGGAGAATTACCGGAGGATAAACTAGCTGCCAAGAAATTGAAGTATAAAGTTGCTCGATATGTGTTAACTAATGGTGTTTTGTATAGACGAGGAATTATGGCAGGTTTACAGAGATGTGTGCATCCATCAGAAGTCAAAGAATTGATTGAAGAAATCCATGAAGGATCTTGTGGAGCTCATGTAGCAGGTCGGACACTTTTGTAAAGGGTAATGACACAGGGATATTACTGGCCGACGATGAGGGCTGATTGTATAGCCTACGCTAAGAAGTGTGACAAGTGCCAACGTTTTTCCTCCATCCGAAGAACTCCACAAGCATTGTTGACACCCATAACTTCTCCTTGGCCATTTGCCATGTGGGGGGTTGATCTGGTTGGACCACTGCCGATGACCCGAGGAAGGTTCAAGTATCTCGTCGTGGCAGTAGATTATTTTACTAAGTGGGTGGAAGCTGAACCACTAATTGATATGACGTATGAGAAGGTATATCAGTTCATTTGGAAGAACATCATTTGTCGATATGGTCTCCCCCATGCTTTCATCACAGACCATGGAACACAATTCGATAATGAAGAATTTGCTGCCTATTGTCATCAGTCGAACATTTTGAAGTATCATTCAGCACCAGGCCATCCCCAAAGCAATGGACAGACTGAGGTGACAAACAGAACATTACTAAATGGTTTGAAGAAGAGGTTAAGTGAAGCTAAAGCAAACTGGATCAATGAGCTCCAATCAGTACTATGGGCTTACCGAACAACTCCCCGAGCAACAACTGGAGAATCACCATATATGTTAGCATTTGGAAGTGAAGCTGTGATACCTGCCGAGTTGGGTCTCCCAACTCATAGAGTGCTGAATTTCAACTCCCTAGTCAGCGATTTGATGAGAAGACTGGATTTGGATATGCTCGAGGAGGTTAGAGAAGAGGCAGCCATTAGGAATGCTGCTTACCAACAACGTACAGCTCTATTCTATAACAAAAAGGTGAAGAAATGTGACTTAAAAGAAGGGGATTATGTGCTAAAGAAAGTCATTCAGAAGCAAAATAAGTTGGAAGCAAACTGGCATGGACCTTACCGAGTTACAGAGGTTGTTCGTCCAGGAACTTACAGAATAGCAACTCTAGAAGGAGAAGAATTTAAGAATGCGTGGAATGCTGAACACCTACGCAAGTATTAGCAGTAATGTAAAATGTAAAGTTTTTCCTTCAGTATGAATAAAACGAGGATGTTTCACCATTTTCTTTCTGTTGAAAGTTTTTCGGGGAATACTAGTGTAATACACTACCAACACAAAAAGTGCTCTAAGGAGCCAAAAAGTGCTCTAAGGAGCCAAAAGCTCTAAGGAGCCAAAAAGTGCTCTAAGGAGCCAAAAAGTGCTCTAAGGAGCCAAAAAATGCTCTAAGGAGCCAAATGCTCTAAGGAGCCAAAAAGTGCTCTAAGGAGCCAAAAAGTGCTCTAAGGAGCCAAAAGCTCTAAGGAGCCAAAAAATACTCCTTTGGTTAGGAGGTGCTCTAAGGAGCCAAAAAGTGCTCTAAGGAGCCAAAAGCTCTAAGGAGCCAAAAAATACTCCTTTGGTTGGGAGGTGCTCTAAGGAGCCAAAAAATACTCCTTTGGTTAGGAAAAACAAAATATTCCAAAATACACCAAGTATAGTTGGTCGGGGATAAAGACCCACTAACTATAGTTGGTCGACGAGGACAAATTATTGACCTTAGTTGGTCGGACACATTTTTATATTTGAAATTGAACCAAGTATGGCTGGTCAGGGATGAAAATCCATCAACTGTAGTTGGTCGACAAACATTATTTATCCACCTTGGTTGGTTGGAAACAGTTTGAACATTTTTATACTCATTACTTTATTATTAAGTGATCGAGAAACGTTACCAATACTTGTAACTTTTTATTAAGTTGCTCAATGAACAATATTATTGTTATCTTTTTAACAGATACATATGCATAAGTGTAAAGTGTTTGATAAGCACGAGATAATACCAATACAGATTTACAAACAAAAATGAAGTCTTTCATTAAAAATTCAAAATAAATTACAAGTTACATGAATGTACTAACTGTTACATTGAAAACCTATTCTATTAGTTTCTTTCCTTTATTTTTTAAAACAGGCTCCTCGCCAGCAGGAGGATCCTCTAGGCAAAGAGGAGAATTAATGAAATTAACATCCCTGAGCATTCTGACGTTCATCACAGAAGGTGTATCCAAGAGATGCTCAGGACGAGACAATTCAACCTGAGAATGAAGGCTATAATCACCAAGGTACTTTGAAATCAAGCTACGAGGAATGGAACGAGCTGGGATCCATGCCATGTCCAATTTGAAAGGTGGTACAGGCAAGTCTAATAATGATGGGGCATGATAATCCCATAAATAATGCCCTTGCTCCAATTTTAACACACCCAGTGCGTTCAACCATCCTTGCTTGTAACCTTCATTGTTGGCATGTTCAATACGAGCATCCAGATGAACAAGAGCTTCATTATATCCTGCCATCCAGAATTCCCTGGGCGGCTTGTGAAATTGAAAGGTTAATATATCCAACTGTTCGAGAAGATTTTTGGCAAAAAGATCCTTGGTATGAAGAGCAGATTTCATTGCAGTAAGTTGGTCTTCCAACGATAGATTTTTCTTGGACATTTCGGACAGAGAACGATCCTTAGCATTCAATTGAAACGCTTGAGTTTCCAACGTGGACTGAGTACGAGCCTCTTCAACATTGCGACTAAGAACTCTTGATCGGCTCCGAGAAGCGACTGGAGAACTTTGCTCCTCGGCAACATTTTGAGCAGCTCTTCCTCGCCCCCAAGAACCTCTTCCTCGTCCACGAGCAGTCCCAGAAACAGCAGATCTTCTTAAATCATCCAGTTCTTGCCTTAATTTGGCATTTTCGACCTCTAAGAAAGAGAAACCTTCATCAGTAACGGGCACTAGAGCAGCGGAAGATGACGCTGCAGATTCATATTGAGCCAACTTTTTCTGTAAATTATTATTTTCTTGTTCCAGGATCTCGGCAATCTGCCTGCAAGCTTCAACTTCACCTTTTAGGGTCCTTTCCCTAATATCATATCCAGCAATGATCTTCTTATGGCCTGTTTCAGAAGAAAGTTGTTGGTATCTATTTTCATAATCTTCGTGTAACAAAGCCATTGATTCATTGTGCTGAACTTGGAGATCCTCTATGGAACCATGAAGTTCCTCGATCAATTCGTAGTATGCCACATTGTTGGCCACAGATCTATCAAGTAAATCTTTCAGGTACCGGTAAGCCTCAACTGCTTGTTCTGAGGCATCGTGACCAAGAATGTCAACAATCTCTGATACACTTAGGTCTGTATGACCAGCTTTATAATAGCCATTGCATTATCGCATCAATTCAGTATCAGGAGCAGATATCAATTCCATTCTGGCCAAAAACTAATAAAGAAGAGGAAGCAAGAGTTAATAAATAAAAGCAAACAGAGTATCAATAAAGAAGAGAAACGAAGATGTATTTTATTAGATCATCAAAAAGTTACATTGTTCGGTTACAAGTAATGAAATATAGAAATGATACCGAACAACTTCACACTTTTTCCTTGTCCCCCAAGACTTTCTCGGGAGGCTGGGACGAGGAGCTCGGTTGCTCGGTGGTAATAACGGTTTGATCAGCAGGAATCTTCTCGGCAGGAGGAGGCATGGAAGAAATGTCCTCGTTGACAGAGGGTTGAGAAGCAGGGACTGGGTCACCCGTAGCCATAGAAGATTCATCTGAGACAGGCTCATCTTCTTCTTCTTCCACAATTGCTGGAGGAGGACCAGGGAGGTGTTGTTGGAATAGCTCAGAATCGTCTTGGACCTTCAACTCTTGCAGAGCAGCTACCCAGCCATCGTGGAAGTATTTCAACTTCCCATATTGGACTTGGGATGTCATTGCAGCAATCCCTTTATCCCATCCTTTCTCCCAACCAGCACTGAAATGTTTCTTGATTGCAACCTTTCTTCTCAACTTCTCCGAGGAGAGCTTCACATCCAATTCTTCTTTTTTGACCTTGATATCTCGCAGGGTAGATAACTCTTCCTCTGCCTTTTTCAGTTGGCCATCATATTCCTGATGTTTAACCTCTAAACCTTTTACTTTCTCCTCCAAATTCTTGGAGGTTTCGGCCATTTTCACCTTCTCAGCTTCAGCCACAGCTAATTTCTTCTCCCAAACAGCTTTTTCGTCAACATACTGTTGACGAGATTCCTTTAAAGACTGGGTCAAACCCAATAGAGCATCCTCTACACCTGACGAGGAGCTTGAAGCTTTAATAGCTTCATCCTTCTTCACAATATTATTAAAACAGTTCACCAACTGAAAGATGAGAAAAATAGTAAAGTCAATACAAAATGCAAGTATTCAGAGAAAGAAAGAAAAACCAAAAGTATGAGAAATTTACTGAAGCAAGGTGACGAGCAGCTAAGGATGTCAGCATATCCCTAGGAATTCTTTCATCAATACCATGGACCTCGGGTACGACCGAGCTCATTGCAGAACTTGGAAGAATGATGTTTGGAACATCAGTACCACCAGCAGGTAGAGAGGGGGCAATTTCAGCCGGAGTAACTGAGGATGATTTCCTCAATCTCCTCAACGGGAGTTCAGAACTTTCAACCAAAGAAGTCTTGGTCGGAGAGATTGTAATTACATCTACAGGAGCATTTTTCTTGCTCGGAACCACTGGGGGCTTCTCGGTAGCTTTAGAAGACCCAGCATCCACTTTCTTAGTCCCCTCTGGGACATCGGCTTTGTTTTTCTTGGCCCCAGCAGCAGAAGTAACATCATCAAAGAGAGCAGGAGGAGCTCTTTTCTTACCCATCCTTTGACTTAAAGGAAGATGAGAATCTGAAGATGAACCTTCTGGAGTTGAAGCTGGTTCAACAGGGCGAGCAGTATAAGAGGTTGTGTAACTCTTATACTGTAGCAGATATGAGGCAGACCTGATGTGTTCGTCTGCAATATTCTTGTGCAAACCCCAGATAAGTTTCAGATGCTTGATATTAACCTCTGATTCTTTTGGAGTTCTTCTTTTGCTATCAACTGCAAATAAATACATAATGAGATATCAGTCATACATTTTGTCAAACATGATGAAAGCATAATTTCATAAGTAAAATAAAATGAAAAATAAACCTATCCCATTGCCATATGGGGGACATCTGGGACCGTTGTATACTTCATTTCCAGCTAAAGGGGCATATTGCCAATTTTTTATAACCAACCCATGTTCAAAATAATCTCTATTTGAGTCAGGGAGGTTAACTACAAGAGCCCTATTCAGAAACCTAGTTTTTAAATAATAAATATTATCTAGAGTGGCCCACTTATAGCAGTACATAATCTCAGGGATCCCAATACGAGTCCCATGAGTTAGATTTAATTTGTGCACCCCATTAATTATTCTCCATGAATTGGGGGCTATTTTTGCAGGGACAAGATCGAAATACTGACAAAACTCAAGACACAATGGGTTTGGTGGAAAAGAAAATCCACATTCAGCAACAAAAAGACTGGGGAACCAATGTCCCTCAGCCAATCGAAAGTAATCTAAAGGCTCAGAAAGAACCTCTAGAGTTACCCACGAAGGAACGGAAAAATCAGAACGAAATTTTTCAACAGATTCTACAATATAAACCATATTGAATAAAAGACATACAGAAGAAAGGAAGAAGATCTTACCGGAAGAAAGGAGGAATGTTGACAACGAACGAAAACAAGGACGAACGCACAAGAGAGAAGGAGAGAATAGAAAGCTTGAATGCAGAAAATTGGAAAACGTAGAAGACGGTATGATTACCCAAGAAGTTTAAATACTTTGCATCGGGAAGCGGCGAAAGAAATGATTACCAAAAAGAAACTACTGAACTTCCGGCGGCGAAAAGGACAAAAACTGCACGGAGATCGAAGCGCTTATAAAAAATTCAAAAAAGGACGGAAGCTGCGAAATGAGAAGGAAATTTGAACACAATGTTCCTGAAACCCAGGAAAAGTCATTTAATATTGCCATATACCGAGAAAGAATGTTCCATACTCCTCAAAGTTCGAAATATGAAACATTGGGGGCTTCTGTTGATACCAAAATTAATATGCTGATGTGGATGAATAATACGAAGACACGTGTCAATCTACGTGGCACGATAGCAGCGAGGAAGTTCATTTCCCGACCAACCATGCTTCTTTCCGAGCAACGAGGATATACCGAGGAACTCTAGCGCACCGAGGAACTCTAGCGCACCGAGGTACTCTAGTTCTCCGAGGAACTCCTGATCAGCGAACAACTATGGCGGTCCGAGCTGCACCTCGGTCGTATCATTAATTGCCAGATAATCAACAGTTCAGATATTGATTGAATGCTTATATTCTTGACGCACACGCTGCATTAAATGTATTACCCTTTCACATGTATACCATTTAATGTATCGAACCTTTCATGTACAGCCTCAAGGCTATAAATACCTTGTATCAAACCCATTCATGGGGACCGGAATTTCTTGAGAGAACTTGTAATCAAGAATTCTGCAAACACTCAGCAATAACATAACAGTGGACGTAGGCTTTATTCCTAGCCGAACCACTTTAAAAATCTTTGTCTTATTTATTTATCTGTTATTGAATAATTAGAGCAATCTAGTTTTTTACATCAACAAGCCCCATTGTTAATTTATATGGTATTTATTGTCTTTGAGTTAGAGGCCTCTTAAAAAGAATTAAAATTTGACTTCTCTTTTTAGATACCTCTTTGTATATTTTTACGTGTTTTTCACATATTTGGTTTCTCATTTGATTTTTTTAATCTTATTGATTTAGCTTCATTTTTTGTTATTTTGTACAGCTACACCATGTCTTGAACTGCTGCTATTGACATATTGGATTTGATGACAAGTTAGTTTGAGAAGTTTTTTTGTACTTAGCATCAGTGCTTATTTTAAATATGTTTGTATTTATGTTGTTTTAGTTTTTGTATATTGCGATGGTGTTGTGGTTTTGGTCTTGCCTCTTATATATTTGTGTATTAAGATGGTTTTTTCCACCTTATTAGGATTTGTAAACTTTGGCATCAATGTTTTTCCCATTATCTCTGTTTAGTTGTGACTTATATTGCTTGGCCATTCAACTTAATGAGAAAATTTGGGTTCAATGATCAGTGGATAGACATGATATGGTGGATCATTTCAAACGTGCACTTTTTAGTCTTAATAAATGCTGACGTTTTCGACTTCTTTAAGGCTGCTAGAGGTATAAGGCAGGAAAACTCCATATCTCTTGGCTTATTCATTATTACCGTTACGACTTTCTCTAGAAACAGTAATGCTCTTCAATATAAAAGCAATTTTAATCCATTTAAAACTCTAATATCTTGCCCCATTATTACTCACTTGGGTTTTGCAGATGCTATTCTTATCTTTACTTCTGGAGGCTCCAAACCTATTAGAGTAGTTCAAAGTGTGATAAATAGATATGAGAAGTGTTTGAGTAGTTCAAAGTGTAATTAAAGGCAAACAAAATAAATTAGAAGTAAGATTCTCATTGAGATGCAATGCTACAAGGATGACCTTCTTCTGCTAATACATAGACGTGTCCCTCTCAAAATCTTTTGTATAACTCTGACTACTAAAGAAATCATTGAAATTCCAACTTGTATCATCAATAGAGGCTAAACCCAAAAAAATCACTCATAATAATGCCCAATCCTAAAGCAATTGCTACAGGAGAATAAGCCCAAGTGAGCTTCTCAGTTATTCGAGGGATCCTCTTTTTAAGTGACTCACTACACAAAACTATAAAAATAGTGTAACTCTCCATCGCGATGACAGTCCCCACTAAAAACAAACCTAAAAATACTTCACCGGCTAGCTGAGAAGTCAAAGCTAGTGCATGCAACACAACAATCAGTGCATTAGGCTAAGGCCCATGAATAATCCTAGTGTCAAGGAAATCATTGGGATCCTGAGGGATTCGTAATTCTTGACATCACACTCTCTGTTTTCCATCACAACACACAGGGCGAGGACCTCCTAAGCTTATTTGATTTCTATAGCGCCAATTGGGTAAATCCCATAACTCTTGATCCCCATGTTCGGATAACTTCAATGTGGAGCCGATCTTTCAATAGAAAAATTCACCTGTACTGCATCGTGGCTGTGACTCCAGAGAGACCCGACCGCAACACTTTTAATCTGGGTATATCTGATCATAAGTGGGGCCAGATCTTCTAGGTGGTCGAGACCTGATAGTGTGGGTAAGTAGCCATGCCGATGAAGAAACTGGTCCAAGCACTACTTAGAGTTGTAAACTCTATTCATGTATTTATTCCTAACTGTGTTCATGTTTGCATTTTATTTATCAATGGCCAAGTGGAATGATCACTCAGAGTTGTAAAGTTACTCATTGTGGTATTTTTATTTCTTATCTTGGCCCTAAATTTATGCTTTTTTCTTTTCGTGCTTATAAATATTCTAATATTTATAGTAAAATCAAAGTCAAGAACTCATTTTTATGTTTCAAAATTTGTAAAGATTGGGAAACAGAAGTTCTCTTGATTAGCTCGCAGAAGATCCCCAAGGTATTTCTACACTGTTATATATGTACCATTCTTTTGACGTTATATTGGTCCAATGTTCGCACTTAACCACCTCATCATCAAATATTTATCAATGATCGAGTGTTGGGTTTGTTGATTTTTTTATTGTGAATTAACAATTATGATGGCCAATTTAAACGAGACTTCATCAGATGTGATTAAAATTAATTGTACGGATGCAAAATTTGTAAAGCTCAGGTGAGTTTGGTTGTCTTCTTTTGCTGTTTACAGTTTCTCTACTGCTTATTATTTTAGTGGTTGACATTGTACATTTCGTATGCTATTATATCAATTTTTCACCTAAGTACGATTCATTTTTAATTTAAGTATATGGATAATTTATGTATGTATGGGTTAAGTTTTATTGTTTCAGTTTATTTATAAGAGTCTACATGATTCCTCTGTTCTCACTCCCTCCTTCCATCACTCATATATACCCCATATTTTTTTTCTAAAAATTAAGGACACAACTAATGTGGAAGGTCGATGAGGGGTTCAGAATTGTTTTTTCTTTAAGATGTTGAGAAGTTAATTGAGGACACATACAGATTATTACACTGATTTGTACATAATGTTTCGAATTTGAATTTTTTTTAATCAGTTTGTGCAATCATGTTAGATGATTATCAGAATGAGCATGTTTAAGAGATAAGAAAAATTAAACTGAGTGTCAATTTTTTTCTGTACAAGCATATTTAATTATATTGTAGCGATGAAATCACGATGTTATAAAGTTTAAATTCTACGAGTCAGAATACTATAATCTAAACATGGGTTTTTACAACTACTATTTTATTGTTGTTAATATTTATTCTTACATTCTCAACAAAACCCAATGCCCCTTTCATCGATCACTCGATATGAGAGCACCATAAACATTAGATTTTGGGGTTTTTAATTCATTATACTTATTAAATTATAAGTATAATTGATCTTATATTGATATTTATCTGAATTGATAATCATTGATCTTAATTGAACTTAGAAGCGCTCATTTTATAAGCATTTTCTGGAGTTGGGAAATAATGCAGTTGAAGCGTTCGCTGGAGGAGGCTGCTGAGGAAGGTAGTTTATATTATGTTATGATGAACATCACTTTATCCCATCTTTGCCTTTTTGGTTGGTTTTGTGAGAATACATGTTGAATTGCTTCACTGCATGAAATGATTGATGAGTTTATATAGATGATATTATTTGATTTCTGCCAGAACAATTCAAATTATCTGAACATGGCAAAGGAGTTCCGCTTGCTGAAGGAGTCCTGAAAACAAAAAAAAGGAAAATGGAAAACTTTTAGGGAGATAATAAAACGACGAGTAAACAAAACATATTAGAAAATTTCGACTTTGAGACAACTAGTAAGTATATGAAACTTTATATGTAATTTATTAGCTTCTAAAAATTACATGAATAAGTCTGTTTGTGTCAAGTCAGATTAGGGTTGACTACGACCCGAAACAGCATAACGTGCATGAATTATCATTGAACATGTTTTTTTATGACCACCTAATATTGTTGAACATAATTAGTTTCAAGACCTAAAAGTGGCTTCCAAATTAATAATGCACAAAAGCAACCAGAAATTGAAGAAAACAAAAATAAAAAATAAGCTAGAAAATAAATTCAATATATTAGAGATTGATAAGCACCTCGCGATAAGGGAATTCGTCGCCTTCGAGCATTTGAACGACTTGACTCATCTTCGAACGTTTTTCCAAGTTGAGATCAACACATCTAAGCGCACCTAAAAGCGCGCATTTTAGAGCACGTGTTGTTGGCTTAGGTTCAAGGTTTGGATCCATAACTTCCTCTGCTCTTCTATTCCCCACCATCATTTTGAGCTTCTCAATAAGATTAACCTGAGCATAAGAAGTTCTTATTAATAAAACATTCAAATCTAGAAATAATAGGACCTGAATAAGCCCTCCACACATTAGAAAGAGTGAGACGCTACCTCATTTGCAAGCCAGTCTGTAATACCCCGTACTTTTATGGATATTTAAATTACATGAGTGAGTGTAATTGATTAGTTTGAGAATTTGAAGTGAATGGATAAATATTAATTGGAGAATTTTGGATTATTATTGATGTGTGTTATATTTACTTACAGGAATAAGCAAATGAAGGTGGATTATTATATATCATGTCGCGGTTGAGAAAAGTGACAAGTAATAATATTTTATATAGAAAATACTTGCGGAGTTGTATTGTGTTAGAAAGGTGAAATTTTGATAAGTGACTCGAATGGGGATTTTGATTGCACGGTTGGTCTCGTATGGGCTGAAATAGTAAAAATAGAGTACCTAGGGGTAGTGTTTGGGTTCCGGGGACTTTTTGGACTAATAGGGACTTGCATTTGTGTATACAAGTCAATTTTCGGTTTAATAAGGGGAGAACCCTTATTTCTATCTTATAAGCCATGAGAGAAAGAGAAAAGAGGGAAAGAAAATAAAGAAAAGAGAGAAGGAAATAAAGGAAGAAAAGGAAGAAGAAAAGGAGATTTCCGGCTAAGCTCCGGCGGATTCCAACATAAGGTCGTCGGAGTTATCCAACGATGCAAGTGTTTAACTTGCTTTTATTATTTATGTGTGTTTATTATTCATATTATAGTTGGTGAAAACTATATGATTTTGGGTTGGGATTCTTGAATCAAACTGGAGTTTTTGGAAATGATTTCATATAAATTGATGTGATAACAACTCCATATGAAATCTGAGCTCAAATCCATGATAATGGTGTAATTTTTGGTGAGGAATTTGGAAAGATGAGAAATTTAGGGTTTAACTAAATTAGGATTTAAATCTTAGTTAAATTGAGGAATCCCATGAATAAATTGATGTGTTGGGTAAAAATAAGTGTGTACATGTTTATAATGATGGTTGGTGATGTAAGAAACCATAAATTTTGGAGTTGGAGAAGATGATACTCCGGAACTGTACACGTCGAACTCATGGAATACAGTTCAATTTGGGTCACCAGACCTATTCGTTAATGGGGGCCATCCGTTCGGTTCATTTATTATCACTGGACTAGTTCGTTTTTCTGGCCATCAGTTCGGTTCAGTTTTGGCAGTTAATTTTCGAAAATTTTCATGGACTTAAAAGGATTGGAGAAGAATTCCTTTTGGAGATAAATAATAGGGGACCCTAAATAGAGAGTGAGGGCCTCTAAAACGTTATTTGGGTGATATATAAACCTCGGGTTAATGGGAATAAGATCTAGGTTATAGATTTTAGGAGTGTTTGAGACGAACAACACTCGAGAAGGTTATTTCGGCAGGTATTAATATACATTATCCGTGCATGTGCTGATGATATGTGAGTGAAATCCGAATGTGTGAGTAGGATAAAACTGGAATACTAGCTAGACATGATAAGCTAATATTCAGAATAAAATGTGAAAAATTTATTATTAGTGAGTGAATACTTATAGGATTAAAATAAATTGTGTGTATGCTTATGAATTAATACGAATGGGTGTATTCAGGATTATAGGCTAATGCTAGTGAGATAGTCATTAATAGCCGAAGTTAATGATATATATATTGAGAGAGAGAGAGAGAGAGAGAGAGAGAGAATATATATGATATGACTATGATTATATCTGTGTGTGAATGATATATTTGTGTGGAACATACCCCTCTAGTGCTATCATGGGAAGTTGCGCGATGTGGATGAATCCCCTGGCTAGTGAATGCATGGAGAGTATAGTCCCCAAGTCATAGAGTACGAGGGCGACTAGTGGACGATTTCTCGTATCAACAATTTGGTGCCGTCAGTGAAAAGCGAGATATTTTAATTATTTCTCTATATTTTGAGTTCTCAAACACCTTATTTTATTCATGGGGATCCTCTAGGTCATCATCTCATGATTAAATTTTGGTTATGGAGCTCTACCTTACATTTACACCCTTAAATGGGTATTTCATATATTCAGATCTGTTCTTAGGGTCTTCATTTTATGACCTTAGATCTATTTTACATACCCAGTGACATCATTTCATCTAGATAGTGCTGAAAATCATGATGGGACTTAGCCCTGAAAAGATGAATGGTTAGGGAAGGACTGTGCTTACTCCTATTTTTGTAGTTCTCGACCTATGATTGTTGATAGGAGAAATTGTCCACTAATCGCCCTTGTACCAGCAAATCAAGTGTATATTGCATAATAAGTAAATAAAGCAAGTAAGAGAGATAAACGACAAGATATAGAGTGGTTCGACTATAAAAGAGCCTACGTCCACTTTGATGCCTCCCTCTCATTATATTCATATCTTCGATGTACAAGTTTACAATGCTACAATGGGTATACAAGATAGATGAGAGAGAAGAATACATGACTGTAGAGGTTCCGGGAGTGCCAGAGGTATTACCACGATGTAGATGAGTAACCCCCAAGGAGTATGTTGAGATTGTGTAGAGAGAATTTGGTAAGGCTTCACCAGGTACTGTAGAATTTGACCCGAGGATTAGGAATTAAAGTTCCATATCCCGAGGTGTAGACCTCTATTTATATGAGGTACGTGAGTTGTGTCACGTGCCTTGAGCACGTGATATATAAGTCTGGAGTAGATACAATAAGAGGGATACGGCCTGTGAGGTTAGAGCTGTGGGTGCCGCACCCTCTATAGTATAAGTCTGTGGCGTGTACGGATGGGCAAGACTGTGGGTGCCGCACCCTGTGCTAAATAAGCTTTTGTGCCTGATCAAGGTCCGTGGAAGGGTGCTATATTTACCATATCAATAAGCCCCCAAGTCATAGTGCCAAGAGGTAGCAATTGGGGATGCGACGAAGTAATCAAGTCCTCTCGAGGTGCCGCGGTATTTCCTAGGTGACGCTTCATCTTCCCGCCCCCTCTTATATAAATTGTATCGGCCCTGGACTTCATTATGTTTCCTAAATCTTTGAGAGCACATCGAGAGTGAATTTCTGCGTGTTTGTCTCCTTGCATTTTCTGGTGATCTCTAACAGCTGCGAGTGGTGGTTGAAGGTGGTTTGAGGTTGAGTATTGGTTGTTTCTTCATTTCTAGGTAATCTTCCAACCATATCTCTCATTTTATACCCCATTTGTGTACTAGCTTCATATTTTCTGAGATAAATTCCACCTAACTGATAGGAATTAAACTCGCATATCTGTCAATATCTAAGAATTAAACTCGTTCAAAAATGAATTTTCATCTGTTTGATTCTTGAATATAACTTCCATATCTGTTTCAGAGAAAAAAAACCCAACTGCTTGATAGAAACTTAGGATTTTGATTGAATAATTCTTCTATTGTTTGGATCATATGGCATGTATTTGTGTTGGATCAAGTTGAAACCATATAACTGTTCTTGCTATTCTTGAATAAACTCTTCACATTCTGAGTCTTCAATCTTTAAATGAATCGACGTTAGATACTAAACTGTTTGAATGAGTGACTGTGGCATGATAAAATACCCCTTTAGTTATCTAGGGTTGTCCTTAATCCATGCAACATTCCAACATTGGTTTAAGCTCAAGATACGTCCTGTGGCGAGTGATGGCTGCGGCTTGTAGCCTCTTTTGTATAGGGTAATCTCTTAGGTTCTTGGATTTAGACTCCGTGGAATTTTAGCCCATAGTTTGATGACTACGGCATGTTGAAACTAATTTGACAACATTCTCCTTAGGTTCTCAGATTAAAGTTAGCAGTGTTTTAACCCATAGTAACTACGGCATGTAAGAAAATAATACCTTCCATCAAATCCATATGTCGTGGTGACAATTATCTTTTAGGGACTTAGAACCTAACCTTTGGTGGACATTGCCCATTTGGCCTTAATATTTCTTGTTCGTCCTCAACTTGATATTTCATTTCACATGCCGCGGCCTCTGAGAGGCCTTAATACCATACTGGATGCGGCGCCTAACTATGGATTGTGCTTTTCAGGTAGTGCTGCAGCCATATGAACTTTGACCTAAACGAATTTTTGAGAGGCTTTTGGGAAAAATATTTTGGAGCCTCTCCTCCTGAACTTCCTTTCGTGCCTCCTTTGAAGTCAATTGGGCCTTGCCAATTGAAGGATTGCCTCAACTACATAGTAATAGACTCAGACTCCGCGAATTCTTCCTATAAGAAGGATTTTGAGACCACGCCAATGGAAGAGGAAGCCAACTCTAGTAACCAACCAATGGACATAAAAGATAACGCCGCGACAGGGGGTGCAACTAATGTTTGGGATGAACCAACTGGACCATCTGGGAGGGCTGAGAGGCCTCCTGTTGCACTTGACATTCGCAGTATTATGACCCAAGAATGGGTTGATCAAGTAGCTGAGTCCTTCGAGTTTCTTGAGGGCTTGATGTGCTCAGCTCCTGCTGCGAAACAAAAGCCCTGCACGGCCCTTGCTGATGATGGGGTCTGTTTCCCTTTACACGCTTTCATTTACGGTCTGCGGCTACCCGTACTTGTTTCCATCAGAAGAATTTTTGAAACAATGAAATTAGCCCCAACCCAATTAGATCCAAATGGCTGGAGGGCCATTCTTACAACCGTCGTGCTATAGGAGAATCAATTCAAAAGAGATATTACTCATGCGGAGTTCTTATACTTCTACTTCCCGAAGGAAAACTCTGTAAAGTTTACTAGGTGTTACTACTTCTCCATTCGCGGCAGGGACGAGACCCTTTACTCTGGGAGGCCTACCAGTGTAAAGAACTGGAAGGGGAAATATTTCTACATCTCTAGATAAGGGTGGGAGATTCACCCTCAGGAGAGCGAGAGGGAGAGATCGTTTAGGATGCCGCGGTAATGGGGGTGTCCCTCCATGATATGACCAAAATGTACCCTCGTCTCTTAGGACTGCGGGTATCACATCTCACAAGAGCCTCACATATCCTCAGCAGGATCGTCCAGATAAGGGTCGGCCTCAGTAGGGTCAGCCACGACTTAATCATTGGAAGGGTCATCTAGATAAGGGTCGGGCTCACTAGGATCAACCTCAATAGGGTCGGCCTCAACAGGGTCGGCTTTAATAGGATCGGACATGGCTTCATCCTCAACAGGGTCATCCAGATAAGGGTCGGCCTCAGTAGGGTCGGCCACGACTTAATCATTGGCGGGGTCATCCAGATAAGGGTCGGCCTCAACAGGGTCGATAATGGCTTAATCCTCAGTATGGTCATCTAGATAAGGGTCGGCCTTAATAGGGTCAACCTCAACAGGGTCGGCCACGGTTTATTCCTCAGCAGGATCATCTAGATAAGGGTCAGCCTCAATAGGGTTGGCCTCAATAGGGTCGGTCTCAATAGGGTCGACTATGCTTAATCCTCAGCAGGGTCATCGAGATAAGGGTCGGACTCAGTAGGGTCAGCCTCAATAGATTCAGCCTCAACAGGGTCGGCCTCAACAGGGTCGGATAAGTCTTATCCTTGGTAGGGTTGTCTATATAAGGGTCAGAACAGAAGACATTGACCTCAGCCTCATAACTCTCATACAACAGCTTAGCCTCGACCTCAGCCTTCTCCAGTATCAACGTCATCTCAACCATAGCCGAGTTGACAAGAAGCTTATGACAACCATCAACAAGGTCGTCTCTCATAAGGTTGGCCCCTCATACACCAACCTCCTCTCTTCATAATCCGAGGTTACATCAGATAAGGACACAGGGCCGAGCATTTATAAGCACATGTAACGTTTGGAACACGTGGTCAAATCAGTTATAACCGAATCATTACCCTCACGTGAGGGAATATTGAGGTCATCATTATCTGCATAAGATCAGCCAGGTGTCATTCTCATATCGGTTCGATCCTCATGCACATGCTCATTATATGCTTGGGGGGTACATTACACCCCCTAAGCACTATATATAGAGGTTATCCTCTACCTTGTAAAGGGGTTAAAAAATTACAAATCTAGCTGAAACTCTGTCATTTTACATAGTAGAGAGATAAAGCTTGAGAGATTGTATTAATGGCCATTAGTGCCTTCATTCAGTGATACTACTCACACACACTCACAGTGGATGTAGGCCAGATTGGCTAAACCACTTACATTCAAGTGTTCATCTTCTTCTCCTCACCTCAATCTCTTATATTTAGTATACTCTTGTGCTGCCATTGTTATCACTAGTTTGAGCTTATAAACACCTTGACTGGTGGTGTTATTTCCAGCATCATCATTTTGGCGCCGTCTGTGGAAACGAGAATCTGTCTCTTCCTCTTTTTCTGCATAACCTCACTGGAGACTCTGGTGGTGAACCAGGCCTCACCCCTTGCGTGGAGCTATTTCACCATTGAAAGAGGTCCGTTAAGGTATTAAGCTCATCTTCTTTACAAGATCTTTAGTTTTAACATATGGCACCGGAGTTTCCACCACCTCCTCCACCATCTGGTGCTGGAGGACCTAGTTCCAGCCTGGCACCACTCCAGTCCGAAATGACTGAGGTGGCAGCAGCCTTGAGATCCTTGGCTACAACATAGCAAGTAATGAAGGAGCAGTTTGCACAGCTCAGTCAAAATATGATGAGGACACCTGGGGTCTCACCGAAGATGATTACTCCGGCAGCTGTCCAACCCCATCCTAAAGCCAAGGGACCACCCCAGGCACCGCGAAAAGACCAACCTACCCCTCAATGGAGGAGGGACGTTGCTGACCCTAGGTGTTTATGTCGAGGGAGGCAAGGAAACCCTTGCCCTGAGGATATGTATGATGATATGGAGGAAAAATATGCTCCGAAGGACTGCTGGGAGTCGTATGAGGTTTCAAACAATACTGTACGTCCTATCCAACAAAGCCGAGGTTGTGGGGGCAGAAGAGATGGTGGTGCCCAACAAATAGGATCAGCTTTTGATCTCTTGAGCAGAGGGTCGGCCTTTGAAAGGTTCGACCCAGTTAATGACCTGAGGCAGAGGTTATCCAGGTCAAGATGTGTAGCATTCTCACAAAGGGAAGATGGGGAACATCAGCCTCATCATGGCCGACCCCATCATGGTCGACCCCAGCAAGGCCGAGACAGGGATCAAGAGGAGGTCTATAGCCGACATTGTACAGCGGATGTGGAACCCTTAGTTCACCCCTTAGAGGTGGTCGGGGACAACCTCGGCCTGGTCGACATCGCAAAGCCATGGAATGACTCCATTCAACGTCTTGAAGAGAAGATAGGTAACCTCATCAAAAGCCGAGACTCACTATAAAGAGGCTTCTCATAGGGCTCCCCATTTATGGCACGAATTGTGAACTTCCCAACCCTGCCAAATTTAAACCACCAATGGTGTCTCCTAAGTATGATGGTAGTTCCAACCCTGTGCATTATATCGAGATGTACCAGTCTACATCAGACATTTATTCAATCCCAGATGAGATAAGGTGTAGGGCCTTCTCAAGCACTTTAACGAGAGCTGCACATATTTGGTTCACTTCTCTTCCAAAGAACTCTGTTGGGAACTTTAAGGGCTTGGCTGAACGGTTTATTCACAACTTCTGTTTTGGGGTAAGGCCTCAAAAGAATACCACTCATTTGTTGTACGTCAAGCAGGGAAAGAATGAGAGCCTAAGAGACTACATTGTAAGATTTAATAAGGAAAAGCTATAAGTGGAAGATTACGAAGAGAGTATAGCTATGATAACTCTCATTGGAGGACTTCAAAAGGGAAAGCTACTATGGAAGATTGCTGAAGACCCTCCAAAATCTATGGCCGAGCTGCTGGCAATAGCTGGTAAGGTCATGAATGCCGAGGAACCATGGATTCCAAAGAAGAGGGTGAAATCAAGACCTATAGCTGTAGGAGACCTAGTGTAAAAGAAGATGTTGTAGAAAGAAAATAAGCTCCACTCGAACTGGCATGGTCCTTACAAAGTAATCGATGAGGTTGTACCTGGTACCTACCGACTAGAAAACCTCGAAGGGGAACCTTTCTCCAATCCATGCAACGCTGATCACCTGAAAAAGTATTACATATGATGTTGCAGTTATTTTCTTGTATTACATATATCATTTTATGAAGAGAATGTTAATGAGGAGCAGTTCCTGTGTCAATACTCAATTTCATCATAGTAAATTTATGGGGGTAAAATCATAGTTTGATGACCTCAGACCTTAAACATCATAATTTGGTGACAAGGTCTGAAGTGAAGCATCATAGTTTGATGACCTCAGACCTTAAAATATCATAATTTGGTGACAAGGTCTGAGGTGAAACATCTTAGTTTGATGACCTCAGACCTTAAACATCATTAACTTGGTGATCTCATATATAAAACATCGGTAACTTGTTGACATGAGAGTTAACATCATTAACTTGGTGGCTTCATATCTGAGACAAACATCATTAACTTAGTGATCTCATATCTAAAACATCATAACTTGGTGACATGGTCGGAGATGAACATCATACTTGGATGACCTCAGACCTTAAACATCATTATTTTGGTGAAATTTATGGGGGTAACATCATAGTTGATGACCACAGACCTTAAAACATCATAACTTGGTGACAAGGTCTGAGATGAGCATCATACTTGGATGACCTCAGACCTTAAACGTCATTAATTTGGTGAAATTTATGTGGGTAACATCTTAGTTAATGACCTCAAACCTTAAAACATCACAACTTGGTGACAAGGTCTGAGATGAAATCATACTTGGATGACCTCAGACCTTAAACACCATTATTTTGGTGAAATTTATGGGGGTAACATCTTAGTTGATGACCTCAAACCTGAAAACATCATAACTTGGTGATAAGGTCTGAGATGAACATCATACTTGGATGACCTCAGACCTTAAACATCATTAACTTGGTGAAATTTATGAGGGTAACATCTTAGTTGATGACCTAAGACCTTAAAACATCATAACTTGGTGACAAGGTCTGAGATGAACATCATACTTGGATGACCTCAGACCTTAAACATCATTATTTTGGCGAAATTTATTTTGGTGACAAGGTCTGAGGTGAAATATCTTAGTTTGATGACCTCAGGAATTAAACATCATTAATTTGGTGAAATTTATAGGGGTAACATCATAGTTTGATGATCTCAGACCTTAAAACATCATAATTTGGTGACAAGGTCTGAGGTGAAACATCTTAGTTTGATGACCTCAAACCTTAAACATCATTAACTTGGTGATCTCATATCTGAAACATCATTAACTTGGTGATCTCATATCTGAAATATCATTAACTTAATGACATGAGAGTTAACATCATTAACTTGGTGGCCTCATATCTGAGACAAACATCATTAACTAGGTGATCTCATATCTGAAACATCATTAACTTAGTTACATGAGATTTAACATCATTAACTTGGTGACATGAGAGTTAACATCATTAACTTGGTGGCCTCATATCTGAGACAAACATCATTAACATGGTGATCTCATATCTTAAAAATCATTAACTTAGTGACATGAGAGTTAACATCATTAACTTGGTGGCCTCATATCTGAGACAAACATCATTAACTTGGTGATATCCTATATGAAACATCATTAACTTGGTGACATGAGAGTTAACATCATTAACTTGGTGGCCTCATATCTTAGATAAACATCATTAACTTGGTGGTCTCATATCTGAAACATCATTAACTTGGTGACATGAGAGTTAACATCATTAACTTGGTGGCCTCTTATCTGAGACAAACATCATTAACTTAGTGATCTCTTATCTGAAACCTCATTAACTTGGTGACATGATAGATAACATCATTAACTTGGTGGCCTCATATCTTAGACAAACATCATTAACTTGGTGGTCTCATATCTGAAACATCATTAACTTGGTGATCTCATACTTTGAAAACCTTTATCTTGGTTAGAGACAAACATCAGTGATATGCCCAAGTATACCCTTGTCCAAGATTGGGACCCCTCGGTTAAGGCTAACCTTGATAAATCATCAGACACAGAGATATTATGACTCGGCTTGGGGGTCGACACAGGAAGCCTCAACCTCGTTTATGACAGTAGATCCGATGATCTCATTACCACCAACTATCCCATCAGAAGACCGACTCATCATCTCGGCCTGGACCAACATAGCCTCATCCTGCTAAAGGACTATCTTATTATCTCAGTCTCATAAGAGAAAGGACCCCTCGGCTAAGGCCGATCAGTAGCGGTACCATCAGTTCGTGCAAAGTACACAGAAGGATTTAAGCATCAGAGGTCTTATGACCCAATCACCCTCGACCTCGTCCACCATATGAAAGAATGTCTCATCAACTTCTCGACCCAAAGATACTTTATCCTTTAGCCTACTATCTACATTGAAGACTAAGGTCTAAGGGGTAATTGATATGACCAAAATGTACCCTCGTCTCTTAGGACGACATGCATCACATCTCACAAGAGCCTCACATATCCTCAGCAGGGTAGTCCAGATAAGGGTCGGCCTCAGTAGGGTCGGCCATGACTTAATCATTAGCAGGTTCATCTAGATAAGGGTCAGCCTCAGTAGGGTCGGCCTCAATAGGGTCGGCCTTAACAGGGTCAGCAACGGCTTCATCCTCAGCAGGGTCATCCAAATAAGGGTCGGCCTTAGTAGGGTCGACCACGACTTAATCATTGGCGGGGTCATCCAGATAAGGGTCAGTCTCAATAGGGTCGACCTCAACAGGGTTGGCCATGACTTAATCCTCAGCAGGGTCATCTAGATAAGGGTCGGCCTCAGTAGGGTCAGCCTCAACAGGGTCGGTCTCAACAGGGTCAGCCACGGCTTAATCCTCGGTAGGGTCATCGCGATAAGGGTCGACCTCAGTAGGGTCGGCCTCAACAGGGTCAGCCACGGCTTATCCTTGGTAGGGTCGTCCCTATAAGGGTCAGAATAGAAGACGTTGGCCTCAGCCTCATAACTCTCATACAGTAGCTCAGCCTCAACTTCGGCCTTCTCCAGCATCAACGTCATCTCAGCCACAATCGAGTTGACAAGAAGCTTATGACAACCATCAGCAAGGTCGTCTCTCATAAGGTTAGACCCTCATACACCAACCTCCTCTCTTTATGAGCCGAGGTTACATCAGATAAGGACACAGGGCCGAGCATTTACAAGCACATGTAAGGTTTGGAACACGTGGGTAAATCAGTTATAATCGAACCATTACCCTCATGTGAGGGAATATTGAGGTCATTATTATCTACATAAGATTAGCCAGATGTCATTCTCATACCGGTTCGATCCTCATTCACATGCTCATTGCATGCTTGGGGGGTACATTACACCCCCCAAGAACTATATATAGAGGTCATCCTCTACCTTGTAAAGGGGTCAAAAAATTATAACCCTAGCTAAAACTCTGTCATTTTACATAGTAGAGAGAAATCTTGAGAGATTGTATCCATGGCCATTAGTGCCTTCATTCAGTGATATTACTCACACACACTCATAGTGGATGTAGGACAGATTGGCTGAACCACTTACATTCAAGTATTCATCCTCTTCTCCTCACCTCAATCTCTTATACTTAGTATACTCTTGTGCTGCCATTGTTATCACTAGTTTGAGCTTACAAACACCTTGACTGGTGGTGCTATTTTTAGCATCATCACTCCAAGATAAGTATTTTAATTATATCCGTGTCCCCTCTTTATAATTACCTATTATTCTCCATTTTGCTTCTGTACTTACCTTTGAAATCTTTTCTGCAGTTCTTGACAATTTGCAATTTAGCAAGCGGCAAGAGAAAAGAGTTTCCAAGGACGCGACAGTTTCTGCCGAGGAGAAAAAATTCAGTATACTTGTAACTTCTGCCTTTGTATTTGAAGCAGGATACTTCCCAAGAAAATCCATACTAAAATAGATGGCCACGGGAGGTAATAATTCTATCAACAGTTCTGTTTCGCAATAATTATTTTCAAAACATCAGATATTTATTGTTGCATTTCTTCTTTCAGGTGAGGAGGTTGATAGGGAGCTTTTGGCTGCCCAACTGGCAGAGATGGATGAGGATGCAACTGTACTTAATAACACTGCTAGGACCAGAAAGAGGAAGAGGTCCAAGACCAAGGCTCCAGCCGCAGTTCCTTTCAGTGACCAAAATCCACCTGCCGCGATCGAACATCAAGCTGCGTAATCAACTATCCCTGCCGCACCCCAACTCTAAGTTGGGGAGTTAGATCCTCTCGAGAGTCCTGAGGGTACTTTCGATGATGACATTGGGGCCAATTTGGCCACGGCAGGGCTGATGTCAACCTTCGATGGTCCAATCCATTCAAACTCAACCTCACCATTAATTATCGCAATAAATGCCAACTTTTCCCCTCCTTAGTGCCGAGCTAGCGTCGGTATTGATGGTCGTTCGTGGCCAAAGCTTAGGCAGACCAACCCTTAATCCTCATGGGATGCAAGTGCGAGGTCTACCCGCAGGATGAAGAGGGTCCCAGACGTCGCGGACCTTAATAGACTTGTGGATGAAGACCACGACGACCTGGAGGACTATGGTCTACACAGTGTTTTGAAGGTAAGTGCAAATACTCTTAGCTCTATTTCTACATTTCGTACCTTGCTCCTAACTCATTATATTTTCAGGCTGCGGACGTCATGATTAATCTGAAGAGGAAGTATGAGGCCTTGTACAAGCTGAAAGAGGCCGCGGAGAGGGTACATGCCTCTAATTTGGAAAGCGCAAGGAAATCTTCATTTGAAGCTGGTAAAAAGTCTTCTGTCGTGACACTCCAAGCAGCTCAGATGGACCTCGAAGCTGCTATCAAAGCCAAGGGGAAAGCTAAGGAAAATTTTCATCAGGCCGCGGAGTCTCTTAAAATTTCTCAAAGCCAAACTGCGAAAGCTGCCAAGGCCGCGGAGTTTGCCAACAACAAACTTGAACTTTTGTAGACGAAGTATGAGGAATTGGAAGCCCAAGCTATTAAGGATTCTAAAGCCCATGCTGCAGTGGTCAAGAAGATGGGATAAGATCATGATGCATCCCTTCAATTACCTATTGATAGAACGGTGGAATCATTCAAGGGGTTCAGATACTTCTTCCTTATCAACAATAGGGCCTACCTCTGCGGCTAGCAAGAACTCAAGCATAGAGTTATAAAAACTTCCCAGACTCTAAAGACACAATTCTTGCCTGGGGTCTTGGTGATGCTGAGCACCAGGAATGCGTGGCCGAGATCAAGGCCGTGGCAGAGGAAAGAGCCAAATTGAGGGCAGAGGCTGAGGTAGCGGTAGCTGATGAAAATACCCTGACAACTATAGAGGGAGAAGAGGGAGATGAAGTTGATGATGCTGAATCTTAAGGCTGCGTCCCTCTTTATCTTTTTGTTGTCTGTAATCTTAACATTAATATTTGCCAAAATTTTTGGCTCCCAACTTTATTATCAAGATTGCAGCCACTTTTAATGTTGACTTTCTACTTCCTTTTCTATTAGCTTTCTTATTTCCCTGCTTTGCTTGCCTTGTTGAATGAACTTATTGAACTAATATATTAAGGCCGCGACACTTGTAGTATAATTTTTTTTCACATAGGCTGCGACTAGATTTCTTCACCTTGGACTTTACACTTGTATTTTAATATACTGTTGCAATCTTGCATGTTTGATGGCTGTAGTCTCTTCTTGAATAGGGCCACGACACCTTTGGATGTTAGAATCCCATCTGCTATAGCTTTATGATTGTAGCTTAATCCTAATGTCGCTTGCTTTCCTGAACAGGGCTGCGACAGGTTAACAATCCTGCCTCCCCTTATCTACCTCGTCTTCTGACTAAATTCACTTAATGGCTCCAGCCATACTAATAAGGCCGTGGCACCTTTCTAACCCTTTAGGAAATTGAGGCCATCCTTTTGTATCTTTGGCATGCTTCGTGATCACAACAACACAGCCTCCTTTAGTCACTTTAATCGCCTTTCACGACTTTTCTTTAGTCGCTTTGATTGGGTTATTATCAGGCCCCCCCCGGGTTAGGTATTACAAAGATTCCCCAAGCTTATCTGGATATATATAAAGCCTTACTAGACTATAATAGGATTATTCGTAGACAATTAGGTCTTTGTCTCCTTCAAATATAGGATTATCCATAGACAATTAAGTCTTCAGCCCCTGTGGGTTATTTTCAGGCCTTCCTAGGCTAGATATTATGAATCTTCCCCAAGATGATATGATATCGCCAAGTTAATGATGTTTAGTCTCATATCCACCAAGTTAATGATGTTTGCAGGGGGAGTAACCTCCCCAGGCTAATGGTGCATCCCGAAAGCTAAGAACGGGCATTGGAGGCCCGCATAGCTAATAACGCTTTCTGATACCCGCTTCTGATAATGTAGCTATCATAGTCTCCATATGCGGCATTATAAATTAGTGTCCCTGTCGCCCTCAATATTTGCTTTTGCTATTTCAAATTATCATTTGACTTCATATAATCAGGCGTCATTGCGGGCGTTGTGAGCCTATTTGAATATAATTATTCTCGATATAATTCGATATCTTTATATAAAATATGTTTAAGACAAGAAGTCTTTCATAAGATATAATTTAATGGAATCGAGAAATTAAATTATTACATTCATTACTTCTCATAAGCATAGTCATAAAAAGTCAGAATTAAGTAAAAGATAATGTTCACTATGAACATAAACAAAAGGAGATATAAACTGAATCATAAAGATAAGGGAAGTATGGCCCATCAGGCAAGGTTGCATCCACTAAGCATCTCTGAGGAACCTCTGTAGCATTCCTTGCCCAATCAGCCTTTCAAGTTCATCCTTCAGAGCATAGCATAGCTCAGTGTTATGGCCGTGCTCCTGATGGAATCTACACAAAGTAGCTTTGTTCCTCTTGTGGGGTGGAGCCCTTAGATTTTTTGGCCACCTCAACAGCTTTTCCTCTTTGATGAACTCAAAGATGTCTTTAATCGGGAAGGCCAACAAAGTGTAGGCCTCAGATCTCATATCTTCCTTCTCTATTCTCCTCTTTAGGGCCCTGGCCGCAGCCTTGCCTTCTGTAGCCAGTGCTTTTAGCTGGGACACTTCCTCGGATGAAACTTCTAGAGCTGTGGCAGAAATAATCATGGGTGCAACACCTACATTAGGTGAGGCTTCTACCTCAAGCATGAGGATCCTTTGAGTCAAATAGTTGACTTGGGTCTGGAGTGAAGCATTACTGTCGTAGAGATGGTTAAGGTGATTGTACAACTGCACAATCTCATCTTTAACTTCTGTACTCTGGCAGGATTCTCCTTCCATTTTCTTCTTTTTTAGTCTTTACAATGTATATATAATCTGAGACAAAACTATCAGAAGTAAATAATCTCAGAAATATTGGAGTAACCAAGTAGGAAATGGGGATGCAGCGCTTGCACTACTGTATGGTATTACTGCTGAGGTCGCGGCCAGTAAGGCACATAGGTGCACTGCCATGGCCTTTATGATATTAACCAAGTTTGAGCTGTAGACCATCTAAGTCTGTTCCCCGATGTTTGTAAGCTTATGTAATGCAACCGTGCTAGTAGAGGCCGCAGACACAAAGGCATTTGTACTGCCCGACCACATCCCATCCTAGGTAGCAAAGGGAGCAATCCTAAAATTTTAAGCCCAGAAACAGAGTTTTTCTCCCCCAGCACGTGGAGATCATACCTACTAGGGTCTGTTAATGAGAGGATAGCATCACGGTACACAAAACGACACAATTTCAATGATAAACCCTAGATCATAGGTCAAAAACTGCAAAATAGGAGTAAATACAATCCTTCCCTAACCATTCATCTTTTCGGGGCTAAAGCCCATCATGCTTTTCAGCACTATCTAGATGAAAGTATGTCACTGGGGTATGTAAAATAGATCTAAGGTCATAAAATGAAGACCCTAAGAACAAACCTGAATATATAAAATACCCATTTAAAGGTGTAAATGTAAGGTAGAGCTCAACAACCAAAATTTAATCATCAGATGATGACCCAGAGGATCCCCATGAATAAAATATAGTGTTTAAGAACTCAAAATATAGAGAAACAAGATTGAAATATCTCTCTTCCCACAGACGGTGCCAAATTGTTGATACAAGAAATCGTCCACTAGTTGCCCTCGTACCAGCAAATCAAGTGTATAATGCATAATAAGTAAATAAAGCAAGTAAGAGAGATAAAAGACAAGATATAGAGTGGTTCGGCTATAAAAGAGCCTACGCCCACTTTGATGCCTCCCTCTCATTATATTCATATCGTTGATGTACAAGTTTATAATGCTACAATGGGCGTACAAGATAGATGAGAGAGAAGAATACATGACTGTAGAGGTTTCGAGAGTGCCAGAGGTATGACCACGATGTATATGAGTAGCCCCCAAGGATCATGTTGAGGTTGTGTAGAGAGAATTTGGCAAGGCTTCGTCGGGTACTGTAGAATCTGACTCGAGGATTAGGAATTGAAGTCCCATATCCCGAGGTGTAGACCTCTATTTATATGAGGTATGTGAGTTGTGTCACGTGCCTTGAGAACGTGACGTATAAGTCTGGAGTAGCTACAATGAGAGGGATGCAGCTTGTGATGTTAGAGCTATGGGTGCCGCACCCTCTGTAGTATAAGTTTGCGTCGTATATGGATTGGCAAGACTGTGGGTGCCTCACCCTGTACTGAATAGGGTCGCACCATGTGCTAAAGGGTCGTGGCCTATAAGTTTGTGTGCCTGATCAAGGTCCGCGGTAGGGTGCTATATATATATATATATATATATATATATATATAATAGATAGAGAGAGAGAGAGAATATATATATATATGATATGATTATGACTATATCTATATCTATGTGTGAATGATATATTTGTGTGGAACATACCCCTCTAGTGCTATCATGGGAAGTTGCGCGATGTAGGTGAGTCCCCTGGCTAGTGAATGCAGGGAGAGTATAGTCCCCAAGTCATAGCGTCCAATTATTTATGCAGCGTGGCTTTTATCATGGGTGAGACGTGTTGGGTATGATTCGTCTCACTTTTAGGTTAGGAACTATGGCCGCTTCCCATATGTTTGTATTTTTTTTTATCAGGTCGGTGTGAGATCCAGACCGATAGTACCCAAGATGATGTGTGTATTCCCTGGAAGATGATAGCATTCTAAAGACTGCATCCATTGAGTTATAGCTATGAGGGATGGTTATTATACTTATATAGTGTGTAATATATAAGTATGGATATACTTTATGTGTATAGTATATATATATATATATATATATATATATATATACGAACAAAATAAAGGATAAAGCGGGAAGTAAATTGGTTCATCCGAGAAAATAAAATTCGGAATAAAAATGTGATATACGTATATAAGATGAGAAAATGATATATGGGACTAATAACACTAAAATGTGAATATTGTATTATAACTAGTGAAAGTTATTCTTAATGAGGGGAGAAATTATAAGTGAGAATTATAATGCATAAGCTCATGCGAAGTCTTAAGATATTATGTACACGGGGTATGAGGTAACGTATGGGTGATTTAGAGTTTTTTGGAGAGATGTTGTTTAGGCTGGGTAGCGTAACTATGGTGTTTAAAATATATGCGTTAGGTGTGCATTGTTAGATGAGAGGTGAGGGGTATCTCATGCGAGTGCGGCACCAGTTTAAATATGGAAAATATCATATTTTAAATATTAAAGTATTTTAAACACTTGCTAAATATTTTTAAAATATTTTGGGTTCTGACCTGCTTCAACGATTTTTTTTAAAAAACCTTTTAAGTGTCCAGACACAGGGACGCCTGGATGACTTTATTCCTTCAAGTTAGACGATGCTGCAACATCTGTGGATGCTAGCCGGAATTGTTTAGGTGCTTCCTTCCTTGTGATCTAGATAGGATGTATCGTGAGTTATATTCGGGCATGTTTCCCAATTGTTGTCATTTATTTTATTTGTCGCATTTTCGTTTACACATGTTCGATTTAGTTGTATTGATATTTTACCGAGAGTTATCGGTTATAGTTTTATTCAATTGATGTTTATATTAATTATGTGGATGGATCCATTGTGTGTTTTAGTTAACAAGATTAGAAGGTTTAAAATTTGACACCGGGCCTAATAGGTTATTAGTAATTAATTTAGTTATCGACAGTGATACTGAGAATGATCCATTATGAGAATCATATTTAATTTTGTTAAATAATTGATCAGCCGAGATTAAAATAGGCGGGTGTCACAGATGGTATCAGAGCATTAGGTTCTAGTGTTTGTAGGAATTTGTGCGGATGTACTATGTTTTCAGCGTTGTTTTCTATTTGATATTGATCCCTATTCTTAGGATTGTTGATTCCTATGGTGAGATTTCGTTCTCCTGTGATAATGTATAATTATAGTGAATCTTATATGCGTTTGGGTATGCTTCATATGCCGACACATGAGGGACGACTAGTGAGGGCCGTTGGGAGGACAGCAGGAGGCGGGGATCAGTTGGAGTTGTAACATATTTCGAGGAAGATGACCATCGTCAAGGTTACCCCTATTGTTTCTTGGGAAGATGGGGCTGTAAGGACTGCTAGGGTGAAGTATATATTTTTAAGTACCACTATAGTAGAAAGTGGTGCCAAATAAGACTCACCCAGCGTGGTTAGAATGGGAGGAGTCAAACGGGTTTTTTAAAATGACCACTCGTTGGAATTTTAGGAAATACGGAGATTGTGTGTTAGCCAATGGATGTAAGATACCCAAAGGCTTTGGTATACAATTGAGTGTAGTATACCCAGAAGTGAAAATTTGGGGTAAAATTTTTCTTAGCTCGTGGGAGTAGTGTTGTAGTGATGGGGGTCAATCATCACACTTGATAAGTGAAATAGTATGACAATAGAAGGATCTTAGGTACGGTTTTATCGCAACTTCTTTCAATTGTTGTTCAGAAAGAGACGTGGATGAAATTATGAACTTATCACAAGAGGGCCGAACGAAGGACTTATCTAGATAACTTTGTATCCGATGAGGTAGATACAATGGAGAAAAGAGTCCTCAAGTGGGTAATGGACTCACAAGAAGAGTCGCCAGCACTTAAGGGAAATTTTTCTTGGATGATCGATACAGATAACAATAATGTCGTGCTTTTGTCAGTAAGGATAATAACGCTTCTTTGTGAAGGGAGCTAAAAGAATTGGGAAATTTAGTCAGAGAGTAAGACTGGATGTAACGGTGCTAGCAAAACACCGCAATGGGAGACCCATCAGGGGACCCATTTAAGGATTCAGGTAGATAAATTTCTACCGAGTGACTATGGATTCAATCGGGACTCGTAAAGTAAATAGTGTGTTCCTTAGGTCCAGCGGGGCTAAAGTAACAACGGGGATAGCCATCAGGGACGAGGCTATCATCGAGAGAAGAACAACCTTAATACGTCCAGCGTGGTCGGAGATAAGTGGATTATATGGAGATATATTTTCATGTGGAGAGTAGGACCATATGCATTGAATTTTGCCCAAAGCGAGTAAAGGGACAAGAGTATGGTGCCTAGCAGGGGTAATGATTAAGATAGTTTTTGGTTCAGTTTTGACAAGCGTGTTATGTCCGGGAACCATTGGAGTAGCCAGGGCGATTGACAAGGTTGAAACATAAGTTTTAACCTCGGGTGAATGAGGTATGCTTTGTGCAGAACGAGCGAGTCATGGTATTTTGATTAGCACTAGATTCACGTGTGAGATGAGTTTAATGGTCATATCGATAACATTATTATTATGTTTATGTATTTTTTGCGGTATAGAAGGGTTATCTTTGGTTTCATCCTCGGGGAAACGGGTGTAGGCATAGTCGTATATATTCTCTTGGAATTAATCATTTTAATAATGTGTTGTAGAAGTATGATATTATCCTGAGTACAAAATGGTTAAAATGACAGTGGGCTGTGATTGCAAGGCTATCATGTTAACTGTTCCAGGGCAGGATGTGTTGTTTTGGCAATGCCTCACCTGAAAGAAGGTTGAGCTCGCATTCATATTATATTATGATGGAGACTTCAGAGAGTATAGTTGTATCAAGATATTGATCCCGGTGTGTAGGGACTTTACCGATAAGATTCGGGGTATATTGGGTTTACTATCGAGTGGAGAGATTTAGCTCGTTATCATGCTTAGCGCTTAGAACTTGGTGATAGGAAGAGCGCATTGTTGTATCACTCCTTTAGAGATGTGGGACTTGAGATTTATATTTATATATCTGGGGATAGAATTTTGAGAGTCCCGGTTATATGTTTGAAGTTTATGGAATTTTTTTACTGCCAATGCTGAGTGATAGTGCATTGAGGGAAAGTTCCTCATTTAAATATTATTGAGGGATGAGATGCTCATGAATCTTGATAAACATTGCGAGTAGAGAGACGTTGATGGATTATAGGGCATCAGTTTTGAATATTGACTAATGGAAGTGTAGAGAGAACACTCTGAGTTGAGAGCCATTATATAGTATAAGGCCAGTGGGTCCGGTAGTGCCGTAAGTGAGCCCTGAATTTTTTTCTTCTCACCACAAGTTGAAGGGTGGAACAATGTTAAGGAGAATTAAATTTTGATTTATAGAGTGATTGGAAATACCCATACATTATGGTCATGTCGAGAATACGAGGCTAATTTTGAGGAAAGTGTCTGACATTTCCAGTGTTATGCTAATATGCATGGATTATAGGGTGTATGGGTGCCCTGGTTAGTTTGATTTTCAATCATTTGAGATAGGAGGACGTGGAAATAGGTGTGTGGAATATATGCCTGTGGGAAAGTTATAAACAAAGTTGGAATGGCATGATGGATTGAACGTCGTATGAGGAGGACGATGATCCAAGTATATATGTGCAATGAGAGTACCACACCCGAGATGAGTTGAAAGGCTATGGGAAGCCATTCAAAAGGATATTTCTTGAGAAGAGGAAAATCCAACTATCGTGGAAAGTGAAGAAGAGTCCTACTCAGTCGAATGTTGAGGGTGGCTTGTGCGTAATTAGAATGTTGATGCTTAAAACGTAAATGGGCCCAGATGTGCGAATTATGGTAACAAGTTCTTGGGCCATGATTTTTGGTACATCCCGAGGAAAGAAAGGGAGTATAAGTACCACTTAATGTGAGATGTTATAAGTGGGAATTGGTGAGGTGAGACGTAGTGAGATTGTCTCCGGATGCACCACTCATAGATGGAAATAGGTTGGTTCGAGATAATAAACTAGAAATTCAGTATCAAGTCGATGATTCCAGTGATGGAATGGGCAGACAGGATGGTAAAGAAGGATTGCACCAGCGCGAGGTGCAACCTAATATTGTCGTGAATCAAGATGAGATCCTTGAACCCCACCTCCGATAAGGATTTTTGGGAAGCAATGGGGATGACATTTTGTTTTGGGAAAATTGTGTCTCCTATAACCGATGAGTATACGGGAGGTGATTTACAATGATGAATAATGCGAGTGGTGAGCATTATAAACTGTAAGGTAATTAAGAAGGAAAATTACCGATTGTTAGAGTTGTGTGTAATAACTTGTACCGGTTTATTATGGACAAGGTGTCATTTGAGGTTTTGCGTGGAAAGCCTTGTTGACCCCCCTCTGGTTGTTTAAAGGCCAGCGAATAACTAATAATTTTGGAGCGAATGTGATGTAGAGTCCATTGTCGATAAGGGCATTAACCATAAACTATTTGTGGGTGACTTTTGAGTATCGTGAGAGTTGCGTCTCCATGAAACAAGATTTGAAGAACTGACAGGAGTGGTCAGATGTTTTTCATGGTTTCTTTCAAGATGGGAGTTTTGTGTTGGGATGGATATGGGATGCTGTCACTTAGTGATGAGCGACCTTCTAATAATATTGAGGCGATAGAGCCGGTGATGTATAGGTTCATCTTACTCAGAAGTTGTTAGTAGAAGCACAAGGTATGATGTGCCGTTATTGAGGTTAGAGATTATGACTGATGGAATATATCAATATGAAGAGAATTGAACAAGCTTGTTATGAAGCTGGGGCAATAGTGATTAAGCCTTTAAACAACTGGGTAGTGGAATGGTGACCATACCATCATCGTGATTGAATTTTGGGTACTAGAGGATGCTGTGATGTTAAAGATCCTAAGTCTTAGTACCGGTTGTATTCGAATTTTGAGGACATAATTCCCTTGTAAGGGGTGGGGGGGAGTATGTAATACCCCGTACTTTTATGGATATTTAAATTACATGAGTGAGTGTACTTTATTAATTTGAGAATTTGAAGTGAATGGATAAATATTGATTGGCGAATTTTGTATTATTACTGATGTGTGCTATATTTACTTATAGGAATAAGTAAATGAAGTTGGATTTTTCTATATCATGTCACAGTTGGGAAACGTGACAAGTAATAATATTTTATTTAAAAAATACTTGCGGAGTTGTATTGGGTTTAAAAAGCTAAGATTTTGATAAGTGACTCGAATGGGGATTTCTAGTGCACGGTTGGTCTCGGATGGGTTGAAATAGTCAAAATAGAGTACCCGGGGGTAGTGTTTGGGTTCCGGAGACTTCTTGGACTAGTAGGGACTCGTATTTGTGTATACAAGTCAATTTTGGGTTTAGTAAGGGGAGAACTATTATTTATCTCTTATAAGCCACGAGATAAAGAGAAAAGAAGGAAGGAAAAAAAGAAAAGAGAGAAGGAAAGAAAGTAAGAAAAGGAAGAAGGGGAGATTTTTGGCCAAGCTCCGACGGATTCCAGCACGAGGTCGTCGGATTTATCTAACGAGGCAAGTGTTTAACTTTCTTTAATTATATATGTGTGTTTATTATTCATATTATAGTTGGTGAAAACAATATGATTTTGGGTTAGTACTCTTGAATCAAAATGGGGTTTTTAGAAATGGTTTCATTTAAATTGATGTGATAATAACTCCATATGAAATCTGAGCTCAAATCCATGTTAATGGTGTAATTTTTGGTGATGAATATGCGAAGATGATAAATTTATAGTTTAACTAAGTTAGGGTTTAAATCTTAGTTAAATCGAGGAATCCCATGAATAAATTGATCTATTGAGTAAAAATAAGTGTGTAGATGTTTATAGTGATGGCTGGTGATATTAGAAACCATCAATTTTGGAGTTGGAGAAGATGATACTCCATAACTGTACACATCGAACCGATGGAATGGGGTTCAGTTTAGGTCACTAGATCGGTTCATTTTGGGGGGCCATCGGTTCGGTTCGTTTATTGTCACCAGACCGGTTCGTTTTCCTGGCCATCGGTTCGATTCGTTTTTAGAAGTTAATTTTGGGAAATTTTCTTGTACTTAAAAGGATTAGAGAAAAATTCCTTTTGGAGATAAATAACAGGGGACCCTAAATAGAGAGCGAGGGTCTCTGAAAGGTTAATTGGGTGATATACAAACCTCGGGTTGGTGGGAATAAGATTCGGGTTATAAATTTAGGAGTGTTTGAGACGAACGACACTTGGGAAAGTCATTTCTGTGCATGTGAGTGAAATCCAAATGTTTGAGTAGGATGAAACTAGAATACTACTTAGACGTGATAAGCTAATATTCAGAATAAAATGTAAAAATTATATCATAAGCGAGTGAATACTTATGGGATATATATATATATATATTTGTGTGTGAATGATATATTTGTGTGGAACATACCCCTCTATGTTATTATGGAAAGTTGCGCGATGTGGATGAATCTCCTGACGAGTGAATGCAGGGAGAGTATAGTCCCCAAGTCATAGCGTCCAGGTATTTATGCAGCGTGGCTTTTATCACGGGTGAGATGTCTTGGATATGATTCGTCTCGCTTTCAGGTGAAGAACTATGGTCGCTTCCGATACGTTTGTGTTATGTTTTTATCAGGTCGGTGTGTGATTCCGACCGGTGGTACCTAGGATGATATAAGCATTCCCTAGAAGATAATAACATTCTAGAGACTGCATACATTGAGTTAGAGCTCTGAGGGATGGTTATTATATATATATATATATATATATATATATATATATATATATGAAGATGTTAAAAGATATATATACGGACGAAATAAAGGATAAAGCGAGAAGGAAATTGGTTTGTCCTGGAAAATAAAATTCGGAGTAGAAATGTGATATACGTATATAAGATACAAAAATTATATACGGGACTAACTAAAATGTGAATAGTGTATTATAACTAGTGAAAGTTATTCTTAATGAGCATAGAAATTATAACTGAGAATTATAATGCATATGCTCATGCGAAAGCTTAGGATATTATATACACGGGGTATGAGATAGCGTGTTGGTGATTTAGAGGTTTTTGGAGAGATGCTAGTTAGGTTGGGTAGCGTAACTATGGTGTTTAAAAT
This sequence comes from Sambucus nigra, assembly GCA_949130495.1. NCBI lineage: Eukaryota > Viridiplantae > Streptophyta > Magnoliopsida > Dipsacales > Adoxaceae > Sambucus > Sambucus nigra. Next base: position 459,722,956 of record OX422217.1, read on the forward strand.
ACATGCGTTAGGTGTGCATTGTTAAATGAGAGGTGAGGGGTATCTCATTCGAGTGCGACACCAGTTTAAATATGGAGAATATCATATTTTAAATATTAAAGTATTTTAAACACTTGCTAAATATTTTTAAAACGTTTTGGGCTCTGACCCGCTTGCAACTATTTTTTTTAAAAAACCTTTTAAGTGTCCAGACACAGGGACGCTTGGATGACTTTATTCCTTTGAGTCAGACGATGCTGCAATATTTGTGGATGCTAGCCGGGATTGTTTAGACGTTTCCTTCCTTGTGATCTAAATAGGATGTATTGTGATTTATATTCGGGCATGTTGCCCAACTGTTGTCATTTAGTTTATTAGTCGCATTTTCGTTTACACATATTCGATTTGGTTGTATTGATGTTTTATCGAGAGTTATCGGTTATAGTTTTATTCAATTAATGTTTATATTAATTGTGTGGATGGATCCATTGTTTGTTTTAGTTAACAAGATTAGAAAGTTTAAAATTTGACACCAGGCCTAATAGGTTGTTAGTAATTAATTTGGTTATCGACAGTGATACTGAGAATGATTAATTATGGGAATCCTGTTTTATTTTGATAAAGGATTGATTTGCTTAGATTAAAATAGGCGGGATGTCACATAACCATAATCCACCAGATCCCTTCCAGATACTGCTTCTAGCAGCAAAACAAAATTGCATTTTTTTTACAGTTATCATACAGTTCATTGCACTTTATTTTGATGAGGTTTTATTATGGTTTTCATTTAGACATTGTATGTGTTTTTGCAAACATTGTATGTGTTCATTATTTTAGTCTTTAATTGCAAATGAAAGTACTATCATTGCACTTTGTTACAGTTATCATACAGTGCACTTTGTATCATACAGTTATATTGTAGGTGTTCATTTCAACGTATCAACGTAGGTAAATAAATCCATCCTTTTGTCTGTCTAATTAATGCCCCCGAAACTGATACAATTGGATTATTTTTCTGATTCGAATACTTATATATAGATTGTTTGCAAGTAGTGTATATGTATTCAAATTATTATGATCTGGGTTTATTTGTAAAGTCTGATTACATACCTGCTCAATTAGATTTCCAACTTTACCATATACGTATAGATGGCCAATTAGATTTGCAAACAGTCTTAGTCATGTTAAAGATGGATAAAGAATGAAATTTAATTGGCCCACCATATTGTAACAACCCTCGCTTTTGGGAGCCCATTTTATATTTATTTACTATGTTGAGTAGTTGCATATATAAAATGCTGCATGTGGGTAAGTATTAATTTGATAAAATAAGTTAATATTTACAATTAAGTTGCATGTTACCATGTGTGTAAGTAGTTGTTACCATGTGGTGTTCTATTTTGTCATGAAAATTAATATGGCAATTTGAATTAAAATGGAACCGGAACTTATTTTGGCTTATAAAATCTCCAAATGATAATTTGGAGGGTGTAGTTAGTTCCGGGAGGTGCGAGACAGTCAAAATGTGTGCCATATTGTATTTTGAGATTTTGGGCACTTTTGACTGGTTTTGGCATATTGCGTATTAGAACTTAACTATTGCGGTATTTTTACTTAAATGTTGGAGACTTTTAATCTTAAGCCACGATTAGTCTTTCTCCAAGTCTTTCATTTCCTCTTATTTGCCCTAAGTGTTATAGCCCTAAAGTGTGAGAGATTGAGAGTGGAAGATTGGAAAGAGAGAGATCTTGAGGATTGGTGGTTTGATCTTGCTTTCTTCTTCAACCAAGCCTGAAATTGAAGCCCCAAGGCAAGTTTTCTACTTGCTATTGTATGGTTTAAGATGAATAATTAGTATGGGTAGATATGTATAGTTTTGATGTCGTTTAATTGTGGTTTTTGGTTGGATTTATGGGTATCCACATCTTTGGTAGAGATAGATTGTTGATTGAGGTAGAAAAATGTTGTTGGGAGCATTTATGATCTTTTGGTATCATTAAATGTAGTTGGATGATTTTGGTTGGTTAATGATTTTGGGGTTCAGAAGACATTTGGAGAAAGGGGTCTAGGTCTGCAATGGCCGGTCGATCGCGTATCTCAGACCGGTCGACCGGGCCTTCGGAGGAGGGCACACTGCTTTCTTTCAAAGGCACGAAAATAGGGGCGCGGTCGACCACGGTTATACCACGGGTCGACCGGTTCATCCGAAATGGACTTTCTGCTTTCTTTCAAAAGCTAAACTTTGAGACGCGGTCGACCGCGGTCTTGGGATCGATCGATCGATCACCTGTTTTCTCAACCCATTTTCCTACTTTTGTTTTTAATCCTTTCTTTCCCCTAAGAACTTAGGACTCTTCTTGAATGAAGTAAACCTTGGCTTTTAGAGTCCTAGTTGATTTGGTTGTCACCCTAGTGTTGAAAGGGTTCACTTGGGGTTAAGGTAGGGGGAAGGGTTGTCCTAAGTGATGTTAAGGCATCACTTTTCTTTGTGCATCCAAATAAATATGGATGGGAATTGTAGGCCCACACTTGGAGACTTTAGGGGCTTAAATTGAGTTATACAAAACCTCATGTTTGGGAAGTGAATATGATCCCTTGGAGATTTATTCGAGGCATAACCTAGGATGAGTAATGAACTATCCTATGATAACGGTTTCTAACAAATGAAACATGTAAATGTAATGAAAATGAAAAGTATAGTTTTTATAGTAAATGCTAATTTACTTAAACACACCTCTCTAAATGCTATCATAAGGTAAGCTCGCGCATGAGGTGATGTTCCTTGACATGTGAATGCAGGGAGACTATAGTCCTCGTCCATATGCGGGTTTATTATATGTATTTTTTCTGCGCTAGTGAAGTAATTCCGGGTGTGGTTATGACTCACTCGCAGGCATATGGCCACTTCCCGACGTGCGTTAGGTACCCAGGCTGCCTTGTTTGATGGCCCCCTGGAAGATGATAGTCATTTAGGGGCGCGCCCAGTGGGGAAACTCGGAGGGGCGGTCTTAGAATCGTTATATGCATAAGAATATAGCTTTTTAAAATCTCAAGTGGGACTTGAGGGTTGTATAATTCCACTAAATGATATTATGACAATTACATTCTTGCTAAGGAATGGGAATTGGAACGAAAGGAGAAGATAATGTTAGTATATTCCTGTTAAGGAACTGAAACTGGATTAAAGTGGAATTTGGGAAATACAAGCTCTTAATTTAGTTTTAATTTAATCTTGCATAATTTCATCTTCTTGCATAGTCTCTTTCAATCATGTCATTTTCACTTGTTTTCTTATGATCCATGATTAGGTTGTTAGAGTGTTGATTTCTATACCCATGTTTTGCTATTCATATCTAGCATGCTTTTTGTTCATCTGGGAACTATATATAAACCGGGTCCTGACCCATTCTTTTTCTTCTATGTTGTACTTGTTATTGTATCCGCCCAGGTGCTCCTCCGCAAGGACGCTCGTGTTGATATTCCTACTCTTTTGCTTTTAAGGAGCTATATGAAATTGCGGACATTACAGGATGTTTTGTTAGACGCCGTCATTCTTTTGATATCTAGTTATGATCGGGTCTGTCACTCGGGCGAGTGGCCCAATCTTGTAATTGTATAATGAATGTAAAGCTTAACATCTAATTGTTGTGATTACTTTTGTGTAGCTGTGAACCGACAGCATATTCGGTTCTTATCTTTGTATATTGTGGTTTTAGATGTATATTAGTTATGTTTCTTTGAATTCCACTATTGTTCTAAAATGGGTTGTTTAAATTGTTTTTCTTAACTTAACTATTAATTGCAAATTGTTTTGGCAACCCGTTTTCTGAATTATTGGGTGGTTTTCTTGGTTACTCTTACTATATTTATGGTGCTGAGAATGATTTCCGTCCATGATTACCGTATATGTCGGAGTATCGGGCTGGCCACCCCTTATTTCGGAGTGCGAGTTGTCACAGATGGTATCTGAGCACTGGGTTCAAGAGTACTAGGATCTATGTGGACTTGTCACGATCTACCGTAGCGTTCTTTGATATAGAGCCTAATGATAAGACTGCTTTGCTGCTATAATTGCGATCTTCTGTGAAATAGATTGTTGTGAATTGTATTCTAACACTATTGTCCCTTCATCTCAGATGCCGCCTAAGAGAGGTCGCCCTGCGAGACGCAATAGAGTCGTAGAAGAGGATGTTGGTCCTCCACCGCCCCAAGGAACTTTTAATGCTGCGGACGTAGCCAATATCGTGGCTCATGCAGTTAATGCTGCCATGACCGCAGTAACTCAACAGATGCCACCAGCCCAACAACGGGCACAGGATGCTCAAGCACCTACGGGACCTTCTCCGTGGGAAAGAGTAAGGGAGTCCTTTTTAAAGGGCCATCCCCCAGAGTTTGACGGAGGTTCTGATGTTGTTCGAGCAAATCAATGGAAGAAGGATATGCAACGCCATTTACGAATGGTGGACTGTAGTGAGGAGAAGAAGCAAGTCCTTGCTACTTTCAAGTTAGTTGGGATAGCATTACATTGGTGGGAGTCGATGACTACGCCAGAACAGAGGGATACTATGTCCATTACTGATTTCTGGGTCTTGTACGACCGGAAATATTTTCCTCCTGCAATTCAGAGGGAGATGAGGAGGAAACTTCAAGATCTAGTTCAGGGAGAACGATCGGTTGCCGAATATGAGGAGGAGTTTACCCGGCTATCTAGTTTTGTGTCGGAAGAGGTAACCCCGGAGGAAAGGAAAGTCTCAAAATTCATGGGAGGTCTAAACTGGAGAATCCGGCAGCATTTGCTGGGTAATCCGGCTTTACAAACTTTTGGTGAAGTGATGAATGCTGCATTGCTTCATTGTCAGGAGCATCGGCTGTCTATTCAGAATAGCAAGAAAGCTTCAGGAGTTGGGCAAGTAGGGAAGCCCGGGGTGAGTGGGAATGGAGGAGGAGCCTTTCCTTCGTCCCAACCAGCGGGTAACAAGCAACGAGATAGGGATCCCCAGCAAGGGGATGGGTCGAAAAGACAATGCTCTGGCGGGTTTAATGTTAGTGGAAATGCTAACAGGCAAGGTCAGGGTGTCGTACCACAGCAAGCGGGTCGAGGTGGCCAGGGAGGTAGGGCCCAACCGGGCCAAGGTTTTGGGCAGTTCAGAAATAACAGAGGTCGAGGTCAGGAGAATATGGTGGGGAAATGTTTCCAATGTGGAGAAGCTGGTCACTTTAAGAGAGATTGTCCTCAGGTGATTGGGGTACAACCTCCACGAGTTCCTCAGCAGCCTTATGTGCAGTTACCTCCACAAGCATCAAATCCAGTTGTCCCTCTGTAGCAGGGTCAACTACAGTATGGGAGAGTCTACCACATTCAGGATGCTATGCTTCCTCCTATTCAGCCAGCGCCGCCAGCTATAGAGGGTAAGTTCCTTATTCAGGTACACATGGGTCGCGTTATATTTGATACGGGTGCGACGCATTCTTTTATTTCTAGAAGTTTTGCTCAGTCCACAGAGTTGATAAAATCTGCGAAAAGTACCTTTTCTTGTGTGGAGTCCTCTATGGGTGACGATTCCCTTATTTTCTTTGTTTGTAAACATATAGGGATCACTCTTGGTAATTTGTGTTTTGAGGCCGACTTACTCGTCCTAGACATGGTCGGGTATGATGTTATTTTGGGCATGGATTGGCTTGTTAAGTATCATGCTATAGTAAATTGCTACGGGAAGAGTATAGTCTTCGCCGTTCCGGGACAAGATATGTTCCTGGCGGTTATGCCTCGTTTAGAGGGAGATTCTGGTACTTATTTGTATTGTATTGCGGATGAGAATTCTCGGGATGTAGTTGTTCCCTTAGATTCTATTCCCGTTGTTCGAGATTTTGAGGACGTTTTTCGGGAGATACCGGGTCTGCCTCCTAGTAGAGAGATTGAGTTTGTTATTGACTTAGCGCCTGGAACTCGACCGATTGCGCGAACTCCTTATCGTATGGCTCCTGTGGAAATGAGGGAGCTAAGAGATCAGATTCAGCAGTTGTTGGAACAGGGGTTTATCAGGCGTAGCACATCGTCGTGGGGTGCTCCTGTGTTATTCGTGAAGAAAAGAGATGGTTCTCTCCGGTTGTGTGTTGACTATAGAGAGTTGAATAAGGTCACCATCCGGAACAAATACCCTTTGCCTCGCATAGATGATTTGTTTGATCAGCTCAGGGGAGCGACCTACTTCTCTAAGATAGATTTGAGAACGGGGTATCACCAGTTGAGGATACGGGAGCAAGATGTATCCAAAACTGCTTTTCTGACGAGGTACGGGTCTTATGAGTTTTTGGTTATGCCTTTTGGGCTAACCAATGCCCCTGCAGTATTCATGGACCTTATGAATAGAGTATTTCGGGACTTCATGGACCAGTTTGTGTTTATTGATGACATTCTTGTGTATTCTCAAACGGAAGATGACCATGCTACTCATTTGGGGTTGGTCCTGCAAAGGTTGAGGGATCACCAATTGTACGCTAAGTTTGAGAAGTGTGGTTTTTGGTTGCGGGAAGTGCAATTTTTGGGTCATGTCGTGACATCACAAGGGATATCGGTGGACCCAAGTAAAGTTGTTGTGGTGAGGGAGTGGGGTCAGCCCACGACGCCTACCGAGATACACAGTTTTTTGGGTTTGGCGGGCTATTACCGCCGATTTATTAAGGGATTTTCTAAGATTGCTAGTCCTTTGATAAATTTGACCCGAAAAGGGGTTAGATTTGTGTGGGATGACGCCTGTCAAGCTGCATTCGATGAGCTTAAAGATAGACTGACTTCGGCTCCAGTCCTCTCTTTACCCAAGCCAGGGTTGGAATATTTAGTTTTCACCGATGCATCTATACAAGGTTTGGGAGGTGTGCTTCAGCAGGAGCGACGAGCTATTGCATATGCTTCTAGAAAACATAAGCCTCATGAAAGAAATTATCCGGTGCATGATTTGGAATTAGCCGCCATTGTCTTTGCCTTAAAGATTTGGAGGCACTATCTTCTCGGGGAAAAGTTTAGTCTTTTCACAGACCATAAGTCGTTGCAATATTTATTTGCTCAGAAAGATCTGAATATGCGGCAGCGAAGATGGTTGGAGTTCGTGAAAGATTACCAATTTGATATTCATTATCTTCCGGTCAAGGCGAACGTAGTGGCAGATGCCCTGAGTAGGAGACCCGAGGGAGAATTAGCTGGTGTGGAAAGCTAAATGGAAGGAACTCAGTCATGAGGATGCGGTTGCTAGGGCGTTTATGTCCGTGATGACCGTTACTCCGAGGGTTGTGGAAGCCCAAGGCAGAGATAAAGAATGTCAAGACCACATTCGCCAGTTATTGACTGGGGGAGCGGAGTCCTACTCGGTAAGCTCTGAGGGTGGATTGCGCTTTCATGGAAGGCTTATTGTTCCGGAGGATGGAGATTTGCTACGGGCTGTGATGGCGGAATCTCACGGCTCTAAATTTTAGGTACATCCGGGAAATGATAAAATGTATCAAGATATGCGCCGTCAATATTGGTGGCCGGGTATGAAACGAGATATTTCGGAGTTTGTATCTCGATGCACTACTTGTCAGTTAGTTAAAGTTGATCATCAGCTACCGGCAGGTTTGTTGCAACCGTTGGAAATTCCTGTTTGGAAATGGGAGAGCATTTCAATGGATTTTATAACCGGTTTGCCAACGTCACAAAAGGGTCACGATTCTATTTGGGTTATCTTGGATCGCTTGACAAAGTCGGCGCACTTCCTTCCCGTCCGTACTGATTATAATACCGCTCGTTACGCTCGATTGTTCATTGAAGAGATTGTTAGATTGCATGGGGTGCCCTTAAATATTGTTTCCGACAGAGACAAGATCTTTGTTTCCCACTTTTGGCAAAGTTTCCAAGAGGCCATGGGAACCGAATTGAAATTAAGTACTTCTTATCATCCTCAAACAGATGGCCAGACCGAAAGGGTTAACCAAATGTTGGAGGATATGCTCCGTATGTGCATGCTTGATTTCAAGGGTAGTTGGGAACAATATCTCCCTTTGATTGAATTTGCTTATAATAACTCATACCAGTTCACTATTGGGATGGCGCCCTATGAAACCTTGTATGGTAGGCCTTGTAGATCCCCTACGTGTTGGTTAGAAGTGGGAGATAATAAGTTTCTCGGACCTGAAATGATTCGGGATACTTCTTTAAAAATCGAGCTTATTCGAGATCGTATTCGGATAGCCCAAGATAGACAAAAGAGCTATGCCGATGCGGGGAGAAGACATGTGGAGTTAGAAGTTGGAGACCAAGTGTTGGTACGGGTGTCGCCTATGAAAGGCGTTAAGCGTTTCGGAAAGAAGGGGAAGCTTGCACCACGTTTCGTTGGGCCTTTTCCTGTACTTGCTAAAGTAGGCCCCGTGGCGTATCAAATTGCCCTACCAGAACCGTTGCAACAGATCCATAATGTTTTCCACATCTCCTCTTTGAAGAAGTATAAGAGGTGTGATGGTGCCTTTTGGCACATCCCTTTCGAGGATATAGAGTTACAACCCGATATTTCTTATGAAGAGCAACCCGTGGCCATTTTGGAGCATAGGGAACGTAGATTGAGATCTCGTGTGGTGCCCTTGGTTAGAGTACAATGGAGTCATCACAGTGTCGATGAATCTACTTGGGAGCGTGAGGATGATATGCGAGAAAAGTATCCGCATCTTTTTATCCAAGGTACGCTTGAATTTTGGGGGCAAAATTCCCTCATAAGGGGGGGAGTATGTAACAACCCTCGCTTTTGGGAGCCCATTTTATATTTATTTACTATGTTGAGTAGTTGCATATATAAAATGCTGCATGTGGGTAAGTATTAATTTGATAAAATAAGTTAATATTTACAATTAAGTTGCATGTTACCAAGTGTGTAAGTAGTTGTTACCATGTGGTGTTCTATTTTGTCATGAAAATTAATATGGCAATTTGAATTAAAATGGAACCGGAACTTATTTTGGCTTATAAAATCTCCAAATGATAATTTGGAGGGTGTAGTTAGTTCCGGGAGGTGCGAGACAGTCAAAATGTGAGCCATATTGTATTTTGAGATTTTGGGCAATTTTGACTGGTTTTGGCATATTGCGTATTAGAACTTAACTATTGCGGTATTTTTACTTAAATGTTGGAGACTTTTAATCTTAAGCCACGATTAGTCTTTCCCCAAGTCTTTCATTTCCTCTTATTTGCCCTAAGTGTTCTAGCCCTAGAGTGTGAGAGATTGAGAGTGGAAGATTGGAAAGAGAGAGATCTTGAGGATTGGTGGTTTGATCTTGCTTTCTTCTTCAACCAAGCCTGAAATTGAAGCCCCAAGGCAAGTTTTCTACTTGCTATTGTATGGTTTAAGATGAATAATTAGTATGGGTAGATATGTATAGTTTTGATGATGTCTAATTGTGGTTTTTGGTTGGATTTATGGGTATCCACATCTTTGGTAGAGATAGATTGTTGATTGAGGTAGAAAAATGTTGTTGGGAGCATTTATGATCTTTTGGTATCATTAAATGTAGTTGGATGATTTTGGTTGGTTAATGATTTTGGGGTTCAGAAGACATTTGGAGAAAGGGGTCTAGGTCTGCAATGGCCGGTCGACCGCGTATCTCAGACCGGTCGACCGGGCCTTCGGAGGAGGGCACACTGCTTTCTTTCAAAGGCACGAAAATAGGGGCGCGGTCGACCACGGTTATACCACGGGTCGACTGGTTCATCCGAAATGGACTTTCTGCTTTCTTTCAAAAGCTAAACTTTGAGACGCGATCGACCGCGGTCTTGGGATCGATCGATCGGTCACCTATTTTCTCAACCCATTTTCCTACTTTTGTTTTTAATCCTTTCTTTCCCCTAAGAACTTAGGACTCTTCTTGAATGAAGTAAACCTTGACTTTTAGAGTCCTAGTTGAGTTGGTTGTCACCCTAGTGTTGAAAGGGTTCACTTGGGGTTAAGGTAGGGGGAAGGGTTGTCCTAAGTGATGTTAAGGCATCACTTTTCTTTGTGCATCCAAATAAATATGGATGGGAATTGTAGGCCCACACTTGGAGACTTTAGGGGCTTAAATTGAGTTATACAAAACCTCATGTTTGGGAAGTGAATATGATCCCTTGGAGATTTATTCGAGGCATAACCTAGGATGAGTAATGAACTATCCTATGATAACGGTTTCTAACAAATGAAACATGTAAATGTAATGAAAATGAAAAGTATAGTTTTTATAGTAAATGCTAATTTACTTAAACACACCTCTCTAAATGCTATCATAAGGTAAGCTCGCGCATGAGGTGATGTTCCTTGACATGTGAATGCAGGGAGACTATAGTCCTCGTCCATATGCGGGTTTATTATATGTATTTTTTCTGCGCTAGTGAAGTAATTCCGGGTGTGGTTATGACTCACTCGCAGGCATATGGCCACTTCCCGACGTGCGTTAGGTACCCAGGCTGCCTTGTTTGATGGCCCCCTGGAAGATGATAGTCATTTAGGGGCGCGCCCAGTGGGGAAACTCGGAGGGGCGGTCTTAGAATCGTTATATGCATAAGAATATAGCTTTTTAAAATCTCAAGTGGGACTTGAGGGTTGTATAATTCCACTAAATGATATTATGACAATTACATTCTTGCTAAGGAATGGGAATTGGAACGAAAGGAGAAGATAATGTTAGTATATTCCTGTTAAGGAACTGAAACTGGATTAAAGTGGAATTTGGGAAATACAAGCTCTTAATTTAGTTTTAATTTAATCTTGCACAATTTCATCTTCTTGCATAGTCTCTTTCAATCATGTCATTTTCACTTGTTTTCTTATGATCCATGATTAGGTTGTTAGAGTGTTGATTTCTATACCCATGTTTTGCTATTCATATCTAGCATGCTTTTTGTTCATCTGGGAACTATATATAAACCGGGTCCTGACCCGTTCTTTTTCTTCTATGTTGTACTTGTTATTGTATCCGCCCAGGTGCTCCTCCGCAAGGACGCCCGTGTTGATATTCCTACTCTTTTGCTTTTAAGGAGCTATATGAAATTGCGGACATTACAGGATGTTTTGTTAGACGCCGTCATTCTTTTGATATCTAGTTATGATCGGGTCTGTCACTCGGGCGAGTGGCCCAATCTTGTAATTGTATAATGAATGTAAAGCTTAACATCTAATTGTTGTGATTACTTTTGTGTAGCTGTGAACCGATAGCATATTCGGTTCTTATCTTTGTATATTGTGGTTTTAGATGTATATTAATTATGTTTCTTTGAATTCCACTATTGTTCTAAAATGGGTTGTTTAAATTGTTTTTCTTAACTTAACTATTAATTGCAAATTGCTTTGCAACCCGTTTTCTGAATTATTGGGTGGTTTTCTCGGTTACTCTTACGATATTTGTGGTGTTGAGAATGATTTCCGTCCATGATTACCGTATATGTCGGAGTATCGGGCTGGCCACCCCTTATTTCGGAGTGCGGGTTGTCACACATATACGTGTAGATGGACAATTAGATTTGCAAACAATCTTTATCCATCTTAGTCATGTTAAAGATGGATAAAGAATGAAATTTAATTGGCCAAGATGGATTAAAAATCTAATTGAACATACCTGTTCAAGATGGATAAATAATGAAATCTAACAGGTATCTTCATCCAATAGGCATGTTCATTTAGATTTCATTCTTTATCCAATATTGTTTAATCTTTATCTTGATCAGGGTTTATTTGTAAAGTCTTATTACAATTAGATTTCATTTTTTGTAATTTGTGGGTTCGTTTTATAACAAAATGTTTGTGTTCATTCTGAATTTTGGATTGAAATATTGACAGTTGAGGTGGAAAAGTCAGATTGCTACACATAAAATATTTTTCTTTGAGTTGAGGATCGACTAGAAGAATGGGGAGTGTGAATGAGGAGAAAGTGAGGTTTTGTATTAACATAGGAGGCACATTCATTGATGTTTATAATGAAATTTCAGGTCATACTGAAGGTTGAGTTATGAAGTTGTTGTCTGTTGATCCATCAAACTATTATGATGCTCCGATTGAAGGAATATAGAGAATTTTGGAAGAAGGCCGATTTTCTAGGAGAAGATGTTACTCACCTTTGTTTTGGTGAAGTGTGGAGGCGCGTTGATGTCGGTATCTCGATGGTATCAATTTCTTGACTGTATATTTTTCCCTAGGGTTGTAAGATTTTGCAAATATGTCTTTGGAATTTAAACGATTTAAATGATTGAAATAGATATGTCGATGTATGTCTTTGGGAGTTAACATATACCTGCTTGCAACCCGAGATTTATAACATATATGTTTTGCACGACTTATGTCAATTCATGGTCAATTGGTACATGTTTAAACATGTATATGTTTTAAACTATTTATGTCGATTCATAGTATCTGGGGTCGATTTTATGTAATAAACATGTATTCTATTTATGGTAAATTTTATGTTTTAAATAGGTATATGTTTTAAACGATGTCGATTCATGGTTAATTGGTACCTGTTTCATTTCTAGTTTACCTTTCGTTTTAATATTGTTACGTTTGTTTACTTGCTGTAAGAAATTAGGCGTATTATTGTGTTTCATTATTAGTACCCAATTTTAATTAGTTTATACAAAGTCCATGAGTGTATTTATTTCGTTGTTGAAGTGTTTTTTATACCTTAAATTGGTGGATAGTTCTATAAATCAAGGAGCATTTGTCCGATTTTTTCAAAATTTTAACTTATTTGTATTGAAATTAAACCGGGTCGATTGTTTACACGATGTTTGGAAATTTTGTATTAAGTATTGGTGTTATTTTCACGAGTTTAGTTAAATTTATTTATACGATGTTTATGACGGATTATTAGTATTATTATTGGAGTATTTTTTTTTCTTAAATCAGGTGGAAAGTTTTATAAAAAAGGGAAACTCTTCAAAAAATTTAAATTGTGTAACACTATATGCATTATACATAATACTTTATAACTAAAATTATGTAAGAATTAACACTTTGTTTTGCTGGGAGAGTGAGATTGTTTCCGTTATTGAATTACGTACTTTGGAAATTTTGGACATACCCTAGTGTATGTGTGTGTGTGTCTATATTTATATTTCTTCCTCTAGTTTTCAACTTAATATTCTCCACTTCAACAATTACGGTTTCGAGCGATATTGATAGTAGAACTTTTTTGTAGAGGCACATTATGGTTTCGAGCGAGGAATATTGATTGCAGAATTTTTCGCCAAATGCACCTTCTTTAAAAATGTGTTCGTTTTAAGCCTTGTAAGAGAAGATGAGAGATTAAAGTAAAATTGTACAAAGTTAAATGAGTGTATTCCCCTGTGCGTACCTTTGTACCAAAATAAGAAAATTATTACTCCATCACAAAATAAGAATCTTAATTATTAGTTTCTTCAAATTTTTTTCTTTCTTTAATTTACTGAATTTCATTCATGCACACAAGCTATTTAGTATAATACCAGTGAAGACAAAACCATTTACTAACATTCTTTTATGAATATTTTTTTACTATTGTAATTTAGAAGTTCATCTTTTTATCTTATATAAAATGTAGGATGGTCTTTATATTTGCTTAAAAGAATTACCAAGACAAATAATTTTATAGAAAGATATAATTTTCTGAACTGATTCTTCTCATTGAAAATTAACATGATGTATGTATACTGCTTCAATACTACTCATGTCATGTAAATAAAATTTATTCCTTAAGGATTATGTCAAATGTAGTACACATACTTTAATTTTAAAATTATCATGTGCTTTCTTATTCTTCTTATATATTTTAAATTGTCTATGCATATGGTAATTTATAAGTTTAGATACTCTATGTTAAATCTATAATCATAATCATAATCGTAGAAGTATTGCTCTTGGTTGCTCATGGTACCACAATTTGATTTTATAAATAACAGGAAATAGTAATTGCAAGTCCATTATTGATTGTAAGAAAATTATGCATATAATAAATTTGTTGATGTATTAAATATAATATTGTGTTCAATAACATATTACAACCGTCCACGCACGCAAACATATTTCAATAACTACCAATAATAGTTATGAGTTTTATAAATCTAAATTTGGAGAGAGAGAGAGAATTTTTGAGGGAATTTGATGATTTGGCGAGTCAACTCGAGAAGGTGAAGATTTCTTTGAGTGAGCAATTGATCGTCGTAGGTCAGGAAAAGAGTAAACTTAAATCCCATGTGTCCCAAATCGAGAGACATCTCAAACATGCCTGGGAAGTTAAGGTTACTATAGATGACCCATCTAAGAAGGTTGGTAAGATGATCCTCGGTCCCACTTTAGGAAATATTGAGAGATTAGGAATAGGTTATGACGGTGCGTCTACTTCCCATTTTGCAATTGAACCGATTCCCGAGTTTGTGATAGATCTATATGGCTCTCAAACTAACCCACCTAAGCATCCGTTAAACGATAGGAGGACATTTTAGGAGAGGTGTTCCTAGGCTCGTGTATGTTTAGACCCATTGTAAGAAGAGAGGACACCTTAAGGAATTTTTCTTTAAGTTGGGTAATTTGTCGCACAAATTTTTTCCACAACATGCTTCTACACACGCACCCACACATGATGCTCCACTTGATCCCGTACATTACATGATAGAGTTTGCACATATTAGAGATAAATTTAAGTTTTTAGTCAAAACTTCACATGATTTGATGGATGTTTTTCATAGGATGTCATCACCTTTGAAAAACTCCTCCGCACCTAATGGTTGAGGTTTAGACTTGTTTTCTAGCATAGGATGATTTTCATGATGATATTTTATGCCTATTTCTAGTGTATACCGCTTTTGTACTTATCTTTTCCATTTTTGATATGTTTTTTGTAAAACCAAAAAGATTTTCATTTTTGAAAATTTTGGAAAAATACAAAAAAAAAATCTCTTTTTTATAAAAAAATTTGAAAAAGCCAAAAAGATTTTATTTTAATAAAATATTTGGAAAAAACAGAAAGATTTTCGTATTTTGTTTTATACCGTTTATGAATGGACATTTAGGATGACCAATTCACAACATCATTCCATATCCATGTGATGATTTGATCGTGATTTGAGACGCATCATCATTTCATTTTGTGCTTTACAATGTTTTGAGTCATTGAGATGTTATTAGTTGTTACTTCCTTCATGTTTGACTCGTGATTTCCTTTAATGCACACTTGCACGGATTTATTTGATTATTGTTCTTGTCTATGACATATCGGTCGAATGTTTCCATTTCAATCATGTCTTTAAAACGAATCATATGCGATAAAACTTGACAACGAAAGTTGTGCATTTAAAATTTAATAAACGATGAGTGAACACGGAAAAGAGCCGCGGGTGAATAATAATCACGTCGTGAAAGACACCGTTTGAAAAGAGCCCGGAAAAAAAAATTAAGGCCATAAAAAGATGAATATGCCAAAAAGGGGCCATTAGGATTTAGATCACCTCAATAGAAAAATAAATAGCACTATTATTTATGGGGGAGTTTGGTTGGAAATAAAACAACGGGTTTGCACATCCTGATAAAGTTTTGAAAAAAGCATTACATTGTTTTAGATGTTATTAGTGTTGAAATCATTCTTGACTTTGATGTATCGATTAGATTGAGTCGATGCCATTTAAATTTACATTTTGACACCTAAGGAAGACTTTGAGATCATTCGTTAGGAGTAAATATTCATCGTGCACATATGTTATGTTTGATTGCGTTGATTTTCCTATCGAATTGGTTCACACACATTCATTCCGTATCCACAATTTGGTTATCTTAGTGTAAATTCATGGTGTGTGTTGTTTTTGTAAATTTTCTTTGCTTAAAAAATTTGACAAATCAAAAAGAGTTTGTGGATCCTTTTTAGTTTATCCTTGAATGAACGCAATTGATTTATTCGTGATGATTTTTTATGCTTGTCGTGACACTCCGTGCTTATTTTATTTATTATTTTCCTTGTCTATTTTGGACAATTAAAAAAGGGGAGAACAAATTATGAATTATGGGACTAATATTTGGATTATGGGGGAGATTTGAGATTTTCTTCAGTTGATTTGATATTTGATTTATGTTTATCTCATTTCAAACTCGAAACTTCACGAAGGTATTTGTTTTGTTTATTGTGTGTAGGACTTTGATGATTATTTGGAAAGCACATAAAATAAACGCAAGAAAAGAAAAGAGATTTGAAGACTTCAAAGTTGAAGATTTTTGAAGTATTTGAAGACTTGCATATTTATTATCTTTCTGGATTTAGGGTTGCATGGGAGGGTATTAGATTAGTATATGCATTTTATTGATAATTAAAATATTTTTATTCTGTAACGGTATAGATATTAGGGGGGGGGGGGGGGGGGGATTTATATGGACATGTTTTCCATAGTCCATTGTTTACATAGGATATGTCATATACCGCTACAGCTGTCGAAGAAATTCATGATCATTAGTTCAAGACGACGAATCCGAATTTCAAGCATCTTCAACATATGCGCGACACGAGGTAAAATTTCATATAGAATGTGTTCAAGTTTCATAAATGGTTTACATTTATATTGGGATATTTGTCAAAACTATTTTTGTAAAACTAAGGGATATTTTCTAAATCAAAAATAATTTTTCAAGACTTGTAGGCGAGCATTTTAAAATAATTTTTGTCGCTCCTATCATTCAAACGATAAGGTAATGTCGTTCAAACGACATGCAAATGTTGTTCAAACGACAACTTCTAATAATGTCGTTTCAAGGGTCACTCAAAGGGTCATTTCTAAACTGCTTTAAATGAACCCATACTGTTTTATGTTCTTACTGGTCATTAGTAACAACATGAGATGTCGTTCAAACGATATGGCTATGTCGTTCGAACGACATCTAATGACCTGTGCCGCCTTAACTTTTTTGTTCAGCTATAAATACCTGCTATGGAGACCTATTTCATTAAGACATTTTGCAAAACAAAATTGCATCTTGGTAGACCTTTTAGTCTTCAAAGTTTAGGGCTTTTTATATGTTTGATTCACACTAAAACATACCAATTCTTTTGTGAATCGTTTGTGAAATCTAAATCACTTTTTTAAAGTTTGTTCTTCTGGAGTGCCATCTCTACTGTTGGATTGGTAGCTCTTGAGGGAGTTGCTTGCTGATAACTGCGGTCACTTGGGGAGACTCGAGGATGTTCCTTATTGAAGAGAGATGCGATTATTGTGGATTATTGTGGAAGTCCATTGTTGATATAGGTTGCGGCCTATGTGAGTTTTCTGCGAAAGATTCATTGCAGATTTCTATAAGTGTGTTGTAAGTTACGATTTGTAAACATTTATTGAAATAAAAGGTTTTGCCCTTTCGGGGGATTTTTTTCTAAAATTTGTTTGTCCAGCAATCTGTGATTGTTTACGATGGCATGATTATTCACACAGAAACATGATTAGGGTTTAAATAAAATTGGATTTAATTTGGATAAAAAATTGACATAAAATTAAAAAGGTTTTAATTGGAAATTTGCGAATCCCTTTAACAATCGATATCACTGCATTTACAAATTGGCATCAGAGCTTTAGCTCGTGTTTACCCCGTTTTCAATAATAAAAGCCTCAACTAGCAATATTTTTCAAGTAGTTTAAGTCATAAAAATTTGTTTGGGTGCAAATTTAGTTGATTTAAGTTCATACAGTAAAAATATTCCTATCTGAGTTGTTTTTCATAAATAAAATTTATTATTACCTTCAACTCAAAAAGATACCTTTGCATCTATAAATGATTAATATAAATTTATTTACTTATATGTATGGGTAAGTTAAGGTGTTCGAAAATTCAAATTTTTTGTCATTTATTTATGTTTGATTATACACCAAAAGACTTTTGTAGGAAATACTTTTTGAGTATGTTTATTATGTTTCAACCCTTTGAGTTGGATTAGCATAATTTATATATTACAATTGATTGGAGGGTGATGTAACATTAGACAAAGTTGTATAAATTGTTTACATGATATTTTTTCAATTAAACAATCTCTTTATTAATAAAAAATATGTGTGGATATGTATTTGATTTCATAAAGACTAAATTATACAACTCGATACAAATAAAAATTCAAATCGTATGCGCATCATGCTGGGTTTAAATGTAGTTAAATTAAACGCTGAGACCATCATCTGTTTTTAATATACATATTTTGTGAGATTAATGAGATCAAATAGTATATTAAGATATGTGAACAGATAAGAGTCAAGTTTTTGAGTAAATTGTAATTTGCATAACCTTTTGGTCCTCCTTTATTTTGTTTTAATTTTTAAAAATCATAAGTTTTGATTTGCAAATTAATTTGTGGAGATTTGTCAAAAAAGATTTACATTTAATAAAAAATTTGGAATTTAAAAAAATGAAGTGACCCAAGCCCAGTACACGTGCTCGTATACATTAGAGCATAAAAAATGTGTGTGTATCTTTTTTATAAAATCCACTTATACACACATGCAACTATATAAGAGTAATTCTACACGGACACCTTATCGACACATTTTGGAGCGACACCATAACGTGTTATACTTGTATTGACTTGTATCTAGTGACAATACAAGTGGAGCCCAAACATACAGACCAATACAGATGTAACACATCAGGATGTCACCTCAAATGTGTCGCATTTGAGTGTCGGCCTAACATTATACCTATATAAGTATGTTACTTGTGCAAAAATTATAAACGAGCATGCCGTTTTAACTTAAATCGGGCTTCTGTAGATTTTGGTACATCCTTATTATTGAAATTAAACCTAAAGATTTACTTTATTAAAATATATCTAAGAAAATCATTTATATATCAACGTTTTTTTAAAACAAAACCTTATTGAAATATTTTAAGTCAAAAACCCTTATTTAATTATCTACCACCTTTATGGACAAGGACCCTACAGAGCCAGCCATATCTCTCTTATTTACGTTATTGATAACAAAACAGGACCAATGGCCTTCTAAACTTTTATTTTTTGTTTCTTATTAACTAATAATCAAAGCCTCCAACCTAGCGGCCTTATCTCGAAGGTTGTAGTTTTATAGAATGACTAGTATGAAGGCCACGCGATGCGTGGCTGAATACATATCTATGTCATCATATATATTGCATGAATTAATTTTTAGAAATTCAATTTATTAACGGATTTTTATTAAAATAACCAGTAGATGAGGTATACTAAAACCAAATTGAATAGCATATGATCGACATTTAACTCCAATTATGGATATCCACTCCAAATATAATGAATATAATCATGTTAGACCAATAAATTCGTATAATGTTGAGGTATGATTCAATTATGAGTTTTTTTTGTTTTCGTTTGTCACATTGCTGCAATTGAAACCATATCATCACATTCATTTAATAAGAAACTTGGCCATACCATATCATATGTGGTGAACTAAAAACATTCACCTAATCAAATTAGCAAACAAACTAATAAAACTCTATATGATATTTCTTATTTTACTATGGAAGCAAATCAATATTTCAAGTGGACCATAGGTCCAGGACATCATAAAATTTATTATTATAACATTACTTGTAATAGTCTTTAGGAAATGTCCATTAAAAAAATAAAAAGCTAGTCATATAAATTGTTTTACAAAACAACACTCAACATTTGATTTTCGTGATGTGACTTAGTTGCAGCCCTTTATCTTGAAACGAATGTCTGGAAAAATGACTCTATAATTTATGTGAGTCATTTTAATTACAATGCAATAAATGAAATAAAAAAACACAATTTGAAGACCACATTTGTAGAAGGTAAGTGGTATGATCAGTTAAATTACAACGCAAAAAATGAAATAAAAAACACAATTTGTCAAAAGTATAAATGTCATAAACACCGCATTCCGAATCCTCAAAATATTGGCAGATTTTACACCCCCAATAAATTTTACGATAAGAATGGTTAACAATGAGATGTAGGATGATGGGAACATTATCTGTTTTCCAGTTATGATATTAAGAAGTTCTGAGCTACTTCTTTTTGTATAATAAATCAATCCTAATCCCCAAATCAAACTGAGACACTAAACAACCTATGTTCATATATCCTAAATAATCGAGTCGACGCAGACTTACTGAAATCCATTTCAACACCCAAATATATCCAAATCAAAACAGTTTCAATTGAAGAACAATACCGCCAGCAGATACATATGTTATTTATTGCACAAATGAAGACCACATTTGTAGAAGGTACGTGGTATGATCAGTTAAATTCCAATACAATACATGAAAGAAAATGTTAAAACTATAAAAGTCATAAACACCAGATTTAGAATCCACAAATTATTGGCAGATTTTACACCCCGAAATAATTATAAGATAAGAACGGTTAACAATAAGATGTTAGATGAGGGGAAACTTCTTGTAAGTGTGAGATAATCTACCAGGTCAAGTACTGATATTTTGTCCCCCAGGTACATGGTCGTAATTATGGTGTTTCATTAACACCTAGACCATCAAATTTGACAAATGCAGAGATATATTGTCTGCAGTCCTAAAAAACCAATAAAAACATTTACTCTGCAAGTAAAAATAACAATACTTTTAGTTAATATAAAACAAACCAGATTAGTCCAAACACTATTTGTGAAAAGCTAAATTTCCATCTTTAAATTCTGATAGAGATAAAGATTAAAAATAATAATTACTATGTAGAGTTTTTCATATGAATTATCAAGAAAGGTTGGGTTTTAAAAATCTGATATATCTACCATGTGGAGTGTTAATCCAATATTTTTTGATTTAATGTACAACGTGGAGTCTTAGTCACAATTAATCCAATAATTCTTAATAATCCAATAGTTCCTGATCAAAATTACATATAATGTGGAATGTTAATCGCAATTATACATTGGGCCCCACAATTCTCTTGTTGCGCATATGAATTATCAAGAACTGTTGGATCCTAAAATTCTGATAGATCTAAAGATTAAAAATGAGAATCAAGTTCTTTCGAAAATCATTGTCATGCTTCGTAGTTCAGTTTTAGATTTTGACAATAACTTATTTTTTTTAATTTGTCCCCATGTAATTACACTTAACCGCATAAAATTTCAAAATTAAACTTACTCCCCACATGTTCATCAATACACCTGTACCTTATGCATACCCAAAGAAACAAAGAATTCTAAAAAAAACAGATCATTGTCAACAACATACAATAAGTAAAATCATGTAAATCGTTGACAAAATAGGTTCATTCAGACAAAAAAACATATGATTTACATACATTTCATTCAAGCAACACAACAGATAAACATCATACTTACAATTTTTGAGGAAACGAATGTACCTTTCAATTGAATCCTGAAATATTTCAGGGAAACCAAATACTAAAATATAAAATGCTGCAAAAACATAAATTAAAATTAAAATTAAATATAAATGAAGAACTGTAAATAATTATATAGTACTGGAAAAATCATAGTATACCTTTCAAATGATTGAAGTGAGCATGCATTCACGGATGGCTTGTCTGGTTTATATATAATCAAATGTGGAAGGTTGAGGGACCAAATAAATGGAAACTCTTCACCTACCTGATTTATCTGTAAACCGGGGAGGAATATCAAAGGTTGGTAATACATGGATGATTGAAATAAGAGGGAGCGAATGTGAATGGGAATCGTTAATTGGAAGAAGTGAAGAAGTGAGAGGAGAAGAAATGAAACGGCCATCAAATTAATGATGTGAGAGAAAAGGAGAGAGAAATCGATGGAAAATCAATACCTGCTAAAGATGTGAGAGAAGAAGAGCTGCTATACTCGATTTGGCCTTTAATTATATTTTTTACATATACCACGTGTCAGGCTGATATGAATTGAGGCAAGAAATAAGGAAACTTATGTGTCAAAATAGGATTGTAACTCGAGTTTCCGAAAATAGGCGTCATCTGGATGGGAAGGGGAATGAACATAATTTTTTTCTTAAGGCCCGTGTAGTGTATCCGCATTTCTAGAGCCCGTACAGTGAACCAGCATTTATGATTCACTTGAGAAGAGAATAGGCGGAGGGAGAAATGGGTGACTTTAGGAGAGAGAAGGTAATGAATAATAATGAAGTCTTTATTACTGCCACGTGTCATCCTCAGAGAATTTGAGTCTATAATTTTTATATAGTTATATAGATTTGATTGTTCTTAGTATTCTACCGAACCATCTGAAATCCTAAGCACCCTTGTCCCTCCTTTAATAATTCATTTTCTGGTATATCTTTTTTATGTTGAGAGTTCGAGAATTACACTAGTAGCCAGCTTATTTAGACTTTTTGAAAGGACGCACATGGCCCTCCACCTCATTTGAAGGCAAAATAATATAGGCTTTTATTTAGGCAAAGAGACAAAAAAAGTAGAACCAAATTTACACATTTTTGTAATTTAGTACAATATTTTTTTGGATCAAATACCAAAAAGTCCTTCAAATTTTTTTTAATACACATTTAGTCCAAGCCTTTTATTTTGTACCAAAAAGTCCACTATTCTCTTATCTTTAAAGGTCCACGCCAGCGATATGGTAAAACCTTTTTGGCATGGTGAAGGACTTTTTGGTGCAGAATAAAAAGGCTTGGACTAAATGTGTATTAAAAAAAGTGCGAGGGACTATTTCGTATATTCCCCTATTTTTTTTAATTTGAAATCTCACCAAAATTTTAATAAAATTTTCATTTACTCTAAATATGTGGCTAAAAGCCACACGCGACGGTTTGAATGTCGTGGAATAAATTATTTTTTAATCAAATTAAGGTGCATGAAGGATATGATTTCGAAAAATGAATAACACTTGAGATTCTATCTTAAATTTTGTGATGATTTATAATCTTGTAGTAGTAAATACATGTTTTAAAATGAGAATTCACAACCTATAAAAGTGGAATATATGTTGGTGTTTTAAATTGGTAGAGTAATGCTATAAACACCTACTCCTAGTACCAATCCAATACAAATTGTGCTTTAAATGCGTTGTACCTTAGTGGAGCCCACACTTTAGTACAATCATTTAAAGCACAATCGGTGTTGGATTAGTACTAGGAGTCGATGCATGTATCATTTTTCAAATTGGTATGATAATGACAATTAGTCTTACCTTAATTACACCAATGATGAGGTAATACAAATAAAATATGAGATGATTTATACTAGAGAGAGATGAGAGACAAAGAGAGAGATAAAGGTTTTTACATGGTTCAGTCCAGTATGGCTATTTTAGGTCACAACAAAAGCCCCCATACTACATTCTTGATTGGAGTGAGTAATAATTGAAATGACGGAGTATTATCCATCAGGATTTGTTCAGCTTTCTGCTGGCGTCTAGTCAGCTGTCGACCTCTTGGATTTTTCAAATATCTTAATTTCATTATTCGAGCCAATGGAGATTTTGTAAATAATAGTAAATATAAAGAACCACCTAGTGGTACGTTGGTCATTTGGTTTCTTAGTAACTGGCATGCTATCGAAAGATGGAGCAGTGGGTACATTTAATAATTTCACTTCGTTCAATACCATCTTGACAAGACATGCCAAAACTGGTTCTTACATTACTAGGGCTACCCTAGCATATACTGTCAACACATAGATATAATAATCACGTTTTGATGCTACCCCACCTTGACTGCCATTTTCAAGTCTCCACATGGCATCATCACAGTCTCGAATACATCTCCTAGTACATCTTGAAATCGGGTATCACCACATCCATACTAGTCATTCCATGACATCTAAGCATCACTCCTATAAGGACACAACTATCACCATACCTTAGGGATTACACCACCCATCTGTGCTGATGGGAAGCCATACTTGGCACGTACACTACGCGACCAATACTCTGGGATCATCGCCTGACCCTCAACACCATCATTACTAGAATGCTACTGCCTTTTCTTATCGGACTTAGTTGGTCTCCTAGGAATACCAAACACATCTCCTATATACGTCTTAAAACTCGACGATATTTCATTTTCTACACCATTATCATCATAGGTTCACTCTATGAACCTTTCGATACTCACATCAATATTACTTAGTGATCACAAGGACTTTAGTCTATGAGCTTCTACCTTTAATGCACCTTAATCATCAAACACCTCAAGGCAACACATCATTCGATATTTATCCTTAACGATGCCACACAAAATTTATCCTATGGGCACCTCAACGTGCCTAGGAACTACTCTCACACCAGGGTTACCTCGCACCTAGCCATTATCTCGATGGCTAAAACGAGTCTCTATATCTAGATAATATTCTTATTTTCCTCCTGAGTGGTCATGACAATAAGTCACATACAAATCACAACCAATGATACTACGAGTTATGGCAGGATACATGACATCACCTGCAACCTATAAACCTCAAGGTCTACACCACCTAACCCTCAATGAATGCTCACTATGACAATTAAATTGCCTTACTATGTCAACATCACACCATAGGTTATCCTACAAGTTAACACAACTAGGAGGCTCTTGGTAGGATATGGGACGTTGGGTATTGCCTATAAATACCAAGGTCTATACAGCAGATGCCACGCAGAATCCTATTCCTCAATATCACATCATAATCAAGGTACACCCAACCTAAGTCCTTAACCAAAGGAACTAACATGTTGTCACCACAAGGTCGATACTTATGAATGTTATTCAGTTATCTAGTATCCAAATGTGAAGCATACAACCTTTACAACTAAGTCGCCAAGAGAATTTATCAGTGTATACGGAGGCTACACTCACCATCAAAATTATCATACAACACTATCACACAAGGACCATGGCATCACCATTATTAGTCTACAAAACTTCATGCGTTCACTGAATTACCATCAACTGTGATATCACTCCAAGGATCGAATTTTTCTATTTACATCACCGACATTAATTCCCGTAAGTGCCACACCTAAGGCTATATACATTTCAGTCACCAATCATTAGTGCCTAGTCAAGACTTCTTAAGCATTAATCTCTACCGTTGACTGTAAGTGACTTGTGCCACTTGCTCAATGGGCGTTATTTCATTCTATCGACACCTCGAATGATCCTATGTCACCAAAATTCAACACAAGCACCTCACACTAAAATCTCATGTGTCACCATTATAGGCTTGCATGGACACCTGTAAATTGCTAAAATTCTAATCAGAAGCGTGAAAGCGATTAATAACTATCAACTTCATCGCGTGCCACTTGGCACTAACTCACTTGTCGTGCTAACCTCTTTGACCTTATCATCGAGGA
The DNA here is from genome assembly GCA_949130495.1 of Sambucus nigra. Taxonomy (NCBI): domain Eukaryota; kingdom Viridiplantae; phylum Streptophyta; class Magnoliopsida; order Dipsacales; family Adoxaceae; genus Sambucus; species Sambucus nigra. The sequence goes on from OX422217.1 coordinate 459,748,199, forward strand.
CACGAACCAAACCGTCACCAAACTAGCATGACTGATCCTACTCAAAACCGACATCGAAAGATCTAATACCGACCTCACCGCCTCACTCCCGAAAGGAACCTTCAACCTAGAGCTTTGATACCATTTGTAACACCCCGACCCAAATTTATGGGTTACCCGTAGTCCACCCGATCCGACCCGAGCATTAGGTGTGAAGTGTAACGAAACGACCTACATAATGTTGCTAGTCCAGTTTTATTTTAATTAACATTTCACTTGTTTAGCATGCGATTACAGCTTCAAGATAAACTACGTGTGGGACCAATGGGGAGCACCCCAAAGTCCAAGTATACAAAGCTACTATCGTAAAAAAAATTAATAAAATACTTACTTGTATAATGCCCTCAAAATATGAAACCGCCCCCAACTTGTTGTAACAAAGTGAGAGTGTGAGCCCATGCCCAGTGAAAATATAAAAACGAAATATAGAATCGAGAGGCATAAAGGAGATCCAACACGTTATGCCTACTTGCACAAGCAATTACATAGCATCTATATACATATACACTTGCATATATGCAATGCATGAAATAATTTTTACTTTCGAAAACCTTATTTATCCTGATTATTTTACCTTAATCGTTTAAAAGGACTTCGTTTACTCATTCCTGACATTTCTCACTTTATTTAACACACTCGATTCAACACTTGAAACTACCACATTTGATTTATCCATACACGTTCCTTTACCCGAATCACCCTTTTATTTATTTCAATACATTTTATCATTTTGTTGAAATTTACCCTTTCAACATATGCAAACACCATGTAGAAAATACTTATTTAATCTTTCATAACCTTTTTCAACATATTCTTGTGTTAATTATGGGTTTAACCGCTTAGGTTGCTTAATCACCCATCTACACACTAACTTTAACTTTTTACTGACTTTATGGACATTTATCAATTATACCTTTACTTGTCCATTTTAACCTTTACCGGAACATTTATTATTTCATTCAACTTAGGTTGTATTAATACATTTTACCACACAACCTATTTGATTGAAATGTTCCTTATTCCTTTTATCTTTTCTTTGAATCTTCCAATACCGCATACTTTAAAGCGCTACACACCGCCAGCTATGCGCACCATATGCTCTGGCCAGTGGTTTTGGGTTTTTCACCCTAGGGATCTGGGCTCTTCTTACTTTTTGTGTCATCCTAATTCCTTTTAACGTGTTTTAACAGTTTGTAAATGTCCACATTACTCACTTTTACTTTTCACCTAATCGAAGCCAAAACCAGGGACTTTACTTCCCCATTTGTGTTACACTTTGAAATTTACCATTTTATGTCCTTTACGCTTTAACCTTTGATTTTTATTCCAAAAATCATTTTTATTTAGGACCATCTTGTGTAACACTTTTTTCAATATTTTTATTTTATTCCACTATAAGTAAAATTACCATTTTACCCATTTATTTTCCAAAATCACCTTTTACTCCATTTTCATAGGTGTTAATTTTTCCCAAACACGATTAGGTTATTCATACCAAATTATTGAGTGTTTTAACATCTTAATACCTTTTTACACTTGGAGTAATATTCTTATTAATTGGAAACACCTTTATCTCCTTATTTTCGTTTTCAACGTCAACCCCTTTAAACACTTTTACTACCCATATTTCCAATTTAGACATTTCTTTACTTTTTTATTCAAGAAATCTAATTACTCCCAAAGACTACTTTTATAAGAAAACACCATTTTTTTATCAACACATGTAGTCTTATATCTCATGCTCATCATATCGTTTAGTCCAAATTTCACACATTTTAAAGACTAGATTTTTAACTTTTCTTAGTTCATGTGTAAACCCAATCCAAACCTTCTCTAAACTTTTTTATACAATTAATGCCAAAATACTACAAGTTTGTATGCATGAGAAGTTGGAGTTTAAACCCCCAAATCCTACATTTAACCTCAATATTTCTTAAAAATAAACCATTTTCATGAAATACCCACCTTTAACATATCAAAACCTCAAAATAATTATCCATTCTTTATTTTCAACAAATAATATTTTCTAATATTTTTATTTGATAAAAATATGTATTATCTTCTACATATTAATTACACCATTTAAGTAACTGCAACCTACTCAAATAGTCTAACTACAAGACTAAAAATGTGCAATATAAGTCTTACACTAACAGTAAGGTTTTCACACCTCTAGTGGAGCTCCAAAATGATAGGCATGAAAGGTCTAAGAAGATGTTAATATCCCACCTCCTAAGGTGGCCTCAAGGAGGTTTCCTCACTTCAGAAGCATTTCCATCAAGTCTCCAAACAAAACCCCTTTCAACTCCATGAAAACTCACCTTCATCTTCTCCAAATATCCCCCACATACTCCGCCAAAATTCATAGCTCTTCTCCTACAATAGTGAAAATGGATATTTTAGGCTTGAACATGATGGAATATCATGTAAAATGGTGGTGGAGCGGTGGTTTGTTGGTGAGTGGAGGTGGAAGACCACCCACCCCTCTCTCTCTCTCTCTCTCCCCATCTTCCATTTTATTTCAACAACAAAATAAACCAAACACATCCTTATAAAACCGTCCCTAATGTTAAAAATCCCATTTTACCCCTTCTGAGATGATCTGAGCTCAAAAACTCAAAGATCAAACGCCTATAATTGTAGTAGTGCACAAGGGCACTGAGATTAAAAGTTCGACTTACGTCGTTTGAACGACTTCCCTATGTCATTTGAATGACTTCCCCATGTCATTAGAATGCCTTCCTTTATGTGGTTATAACTATGGATTACGCGACCCTTCGCGCGACCTGCTTGTGTAAAGTAGCACGTCATTAGATGCCCTGCTTCTTGCAACCTCACTATGTCATTAAAACGACATGCCCTTATCATTTGAACGACCCTTTTTCTTATTCTTTTATTTTTCTCCATTTTGTTACCCACAATTGTTCTATAATTATAATTAACTCCTCCTCATTTATAATCCATATATAATTTAATTCAATTTTCTGGACAGGCTATTACGTAGTTCCTATTCGCTTTATTCCTAAGGTCACCATGCTTAACTCTTTAGGGATCTAATACACTCTTAGGTTAGAAGAACTTATAGGAGATCTTCAAACGTATGAGATCGATATATTCCTTAAAACCATTAAACCTAAAGAGGTAGGGATTGCTTTAAAGAATCAAACCAAGAAAAAGAAAAAGGATTGGGTTTGTGCGTCTAAATCTTAGGGGGATTTTAATGTTGATGACTTAGCCTTGTTTGGAATTTTTAAAAAAAGTTTCTCAAATTTTCCAAAGAAAATTCTTCCATTAAAAAGATTTTTAAGAAAAAAACTAAAATAAGAATGAGGTCAAGAGTAGCGGTGAGAAAGAGGAAGATTCAAGGTGTTTTGAATGTGAGGGCAAAAAGGGAACAAGGCACATAAGTGTCCCGTTTGGCTAAAGACAAAGGGCAAAGAGGTTGCGAATAAAGCCACTCTTAGCGATAGTGGCATCGAGTCGGTTGATTCAAGGGTAGAATCACCACAATGAACCGTGTGTTGCGTTCATGTCTAGTCACATTAGCACTTCTACTTTGTCCCACGCCGATGAGGAAAAATCTAAATGTGAGAGCCTCGATGATGTTTTGATTCATTCGAGAGACAGTGATAGTGAGGATGTTGCTTTAAGTGAGGGAAAAGGGGATCTCCAAAAAGAATTTACTGATATTTACACTGAGACTTTGAAGAAGAAAAAGATTAATAAGGATTTATCTGTTAGGGTGTTAGATTTGGACAGAGAGGTGAAAGTTTTAAAAGAGTGTGAGGTATTGGCAAGTCAAATCGAGAAGGTAAAGGTTTCTTTATGTGACCAGTTGATCGTTTTAGGTCAAAAAATGACCGATTTGACCAACACTATGGCTAGTCATATGGGAGATCATCAATCTTCATTGAAGACTTATGAAAACTTGAAGCCTGTGTATCCCAACTAGAGAGGGATATCAAACGTGCCTCGGAGGTCAATGTTACTTTAGAGAACACATCTAAGAAGGCTGAAAAGATGTTCCTCGGTCCTGCTATAGGTAATGTTGAGAGGCAAGGAATAGGTTATAATAGTGAATCCACTTCCCATGCTATACCCGAGCCGGTTCTCGAGTTTGTGTTAGATCCATATGGCCCTCAACCGAACCCACCTAGTAGAGCTCACCCTAGACGTCTTAAGAAAAGTGGACCAAAACCTGTGTATGTTTATTCCCATTGCAAGCAAAGAGGTTACCTTAGGGAATTTTGATTTAATTTGGGTAGAGTGTCTCCTAGGTATCTTCCACGTTATGATATCACATGAGTACCTACATGAATTTCCACATGCACTCCCATATATGTTACTCCACATGATCCCGTACATCACTTGAGAGATTTTAAGAGTTTTCGAGAATAAGTAGAGTATTTAATCAAAACTTCACAACATTTTATGGATGTTTTACCAGGATGTCACCTCCTTTATCGAGGTTGTGATTTGTTTACTAAAATTGGATGTTTTTCATGCTCCATATCATATATCCCTATTTCTAGTGTGTACTATCATTTTACTTATATTTTTTATTTTGATGTATTTTTTGAAAAATCCAAAAAGTGTTTTGTTTTTCTTAAAATTTTTTGAAAAATACGAAATTTTTTTTTGTTTCTTTTTGAAAAAGTGAAAAAGGCAAAAAGATTTTATTTTTGATAAAATTTTTGTAAAAATTCATAAAAAGTTTTGCAATTTTTTTACACCATAAATGGATGAACATTAAAGATGTCTGAGTCACCCATTTATTTCATATCCACATGACTATATTGTAGTGTTTTGAGATGTGACGTCATTACATATATGTGCTTTATAATGTGTGGAGTCATTAAGATGTGATTTTATGGTAACTTGCTACATGTTTGATTCATTATCACCTTTAATGCAAACAAGCATGAGCTTATTTGTGTATTGAACTCACTTGTCACATGTCAACCATAGTGTTCTCATCTCAATTTTGCTTTAAACCGAACCAAATGTGAAAAATGAGATAATAAAAGTTGTGCATGTAAGAACCATTGCTCGGATTTAAAAAATTATTTTTTCGATAAAATTATTATTCATTAAGCTGTGGAATTGGGTTGTGAAAGACACGTTGACATTGCGTGAAAAGCCACCATTTGCAATAAAAAGAACCAAAAAGAATAACGTCGCATATAAACAGAAGTGCCAAGCCATTTGCTTGAACATTGATGCTTTGCTATATATGACCATTAATTTCTTCAAAATAATTGATATTATAATTTCTATATGTGAGATTTTTAGGGATTTAAGTCGAAGATCAATGGGTTTCCACGTACTATAAAAATCTTGAAAGACATTACATAGTTTTGGGTATCATTGGTGTGAAAATCACTTACGGTCTTGATTTGTTGATTAGGTTAAGTCATTTCACATGAGTTTGCCATTTTTTACACCAAATGTAGACTTTGAGATCTTTCATTAGTGATGTCTCAATCCTTCTTGCGCATGTGTTATGATTGTTTACATTTATTAACCTATGTAATATGTTCACACCCCTATATTCCATTTCCATGATTCAGGTATTTTTATGTTTCTCCATGGAGTGTTATATTTGTTAAAATTTTATACATGAAAATTTTCAAAAATAGTTTATGGAGCCTTTGAGATTATCATTGCATTTTGTCATTCATATATTTTTGTGATGATATCTTGCTGTTGTTTGTGATGCTTTTCAATTCATGCTTTAGTTTCAACTCCTTGTCCATTTCAGACAAAATAAAAAGGGGAGAACAAATTATAGGGGGGTTTAATTTATAGAGAAGAATTTTTATGAATTTAATTTTATATGTCAAACTCTATACATCATAGGTATTTTCTTTGTTTTATGTGTGTAGATACTTTTGGAAGATCATATTTATAGTACACTCAATGAAGACAAAGTGCCCAAGAGAAGACCAAGAAGAAATGGAGATTTGAAGACAACGTTTGAAGTCATTTTGAAGACAACATTATCTTGTACCTATCAATTTTCTAGGGTTTGGGAGGGTATTAGGATATTTTCATTGTCTTAGGGGATTTTAATGTAATTTGGATTTTACATTTATTCTTTTACCGGAATAGCCAAAGGGGAAGATTGTAAGAGCATAATGTCTGTCATTTTCCCATTGCTTAGGTTTATATAGATTTTTGCATATCCTGTTACACTTTGACTCGAGCTATCATGAAGAACCAAATCTCCAACATCTCCATGTTCAGTGGTTCTCCACTTTATGAAGATATAAAGCTTTTAGGAATTTAAATTTATTCATTAAATTTATTTTTTGATGTTTTATTTTTTATTAAAACTGAAACAGGTTTTTTGTAATAAAATAGAGGCATTTTATATGTTTAAATTATTTCGCCTGCCTCGTTCAAATGAGGAGGCTTTCTTGTTCGAACAAGATTTCAAGTCATGAGAAGTGTCGTTCAATATCTTCATCTAGTGAGCATCTAACGAGAGCGTACTGTATGGCATCGTTTGAAGGTCATTTGAAGCTTGTTCAAACGAGATAGCAATGTCGTTCGAACGAAATCATGTTTTGTTCTAACGGGCTTCTATTCTCGTTCGAGCGAGACTCTTTTTTGCACGAACTAGTTGCCGCCTTAAAATTTGTGTTTTCCTTATAAATAACTGTTTCATGTTTATGTTTTCCACGACTTTTGCCGAACAATTTATGCATACACTTTGCAAAAATTTTCAACCTTTTGAGTTTAGAAAATTCTTTTGATTCACAACACATCCCCAAAATATATTTTTGTGAATTAGTTTAAACCATATTAAGTTTTGCATCCTTGAATACAATACTCTTGTGGAGATATCATCTCTAGTGGTGACCATTGTGATTCTTGAGGGGATCATTGTTGAAGACGAAGGCTGATCGGTGGATATTAATGGTGGAAGGCCGCCTGTGGACTACTTAGAGACAAGTGGTATTCTTTAAAGATTTGTTAAGACTAGCATGTTATACTTGTGGCTGGTATCAAGTAATATTTGTAAGTCGACTCTATTATAATATTTATAAAGTGCTGAAACAAAAAGGTTTTTCCCGCAAGGGATTTTCTTTAAATTTTTCTTTGTTGATTGCATGATTTACTTTATCTGTTTTATCACCTAGATGCATATCTTAGGGTTAAAAAGATAAAGTTTGGTATTAATTTCGATTTGTATTTGGTGGACATTTAATTATATAAATATTCCATTAAGATCATGATTCCTCACTCTCAAACTGGTATCAGAGCATTCAGTTGTATTTACCTTTACATTCTTACATTCACAACTTATCTCTTTTTAAATTTGGTTTGTTATTAAGCAGGATTGAGATGAGAACATCGTATTCGACACATAATAAGCAAGTAAAATGTTTAAAAAGTCCGTACACGTGTGCAGTAAAGGTAACACATATTCTAACATGTAGGTATTAATCATCAATTAGTAACGTAATGAATCCACACATCATTAATCACACTAACGAAACAAAATCTTGTCTCAAAACACTATGAAAAAGCCACATGAATGGATGGAATGTATGGGTGATCCGAATATCTTAAATGTTTATCCATATATGGTGAAAAATTGAAAACACAAAAAATCTTTGTCTTTTTCAAAAATTTTATCAAAAATAAAATCTTTCACTTTTTCAACCTTTTTCTTATAAAATCAAAAATCTTTTTAAATTTTTCAAACATTTTCAAAAACACAGATATCTTTTTGTATTTTTCTAAATATATCAAAGAGAAAAATGTATAGATGCAATGATAATACAATTATAGGATTATAAGAGATGAACATAATAAATATCCTGCACTAGATAAAGTACCCGAACTCAATCAGCAATGTCAATATCCAAAGATTTCCTAAGGTCCTCAAATCAAAGTGCATCTAAATATTTCGTGAAAATATCGGCTAATTTACGTTCGATGCTCACAAAGATCAAGGACTTGTCAATGTGACCACATATAAAATGATCACATATCTTAATGTACTTTATGCGTGAATGTTGGTGTGACACCCCTCATATTTCAATAATGGGTGATCAGTCCTCTACTAAAATAAAATAGAAATCTCATATGATTCATTCTTAGCATTAATGTTGAAAATATTTTAACTACTAATAAGCTATTAGTCATGGTGTCTAAAGTTTAAAACTTTTCAACTTACTTACACAATATTCCCATTCACATAACAAACCATGCAAATAATGAAACTCACACTCACTGGCATAAATAAATTAATCGATAACTCCCGGTAAAAAGTCACAATACAATAAGTTAACTAAGTGAAAGGAAAACCTCTGAATAAAATAAACACCATCTAAATGAGTGATATGACCTAAGTAACTCGGAAGTACCTCATATCTAGATCTCGAGGATAGAAGCATTTAAAAAATCCCCTCAAGCATCCACGGTTGTGCAGTATTGTCTGACTAGAATGATGTTTAAGCCACATGTCCCTATGGTTGAGCACTTAAAAGTTTTGAAAATATTTTGATACTAGTTAGAGCCCAAAACCCTTTGAAAATATTTTCCAAGTGTTTAAAATTGTGACACCCCGACTAATTAAACACCGGGTAGCTACTCCTTTATAAAATTAATTCAAAATGCCAAGTTGGCTCAGTTAATAGCATCACTGTCGAAATTTTTTTTATTATTACTAACCACCTAGTATTTAAAAAGTAAGTGCCAAATTTTATTAAATCTGATTAACATGCAACAAGAGTAATGAATAACTAAATAACACCATTCACCATACTGAAATGAAACAAATAACCATCACAAACTGTAAATAAAACCCTGGAGGAAAAACTCCTCAATACAAATCCCACAACTGATAAGTAAACTGAAATAAATAACTAAAACTGAATACTGAGCAATACATGCTAGAGTCTGAAAACTGAAATGTAAAAATGTCTAATAGAATTGGGCAACATGCCCTACAACTGATAGATGCTGAGACTGGAATCCAAATGAGAGAAGCGTCTACATGAAAATCCCTGTAGCTTCCACAAGCAGCTACAGCTCGTTACCTGAATGAGTATCCTATGCTTGGTGTCCCTGTGGCTGGGCACCTAAAATGGTTTTACAAGAAAATATATTTGAAAGCAAATGGGTCAGAGCTCGAAAGTGGAAATCATTTTAAAAACCTGCAAGTGCTTTAAAAACATTTAAAACATTAAATGCAAAGTACATGTTAGGACGTGCACTCACATTAAATTCTCACCTCTCGACTAACTGTGCACTCCTAACGTAAGTACCCATCTATAACGACCCATATTACTAGCTAACTGACAACATAACTAGCTAAACTGCCAAAGGTTCTACCCATGTTACTCGGTTCCATTTATCATAACAACGCTCGTAATTAAATAGAGGTTTAATGTAAGCTCAGTTACTAAACATGCCATAGATATAACTATCAGCTACTCATTATATATCTCGAAACAATACCGTAATATTTTTACAACATTAACATGAGGATTTCCATTAATTTAATGTATATTATTCACATCATAAATATACAATACAAGCACCCCGCAATCTAAGCTGTAGTGCACACATACTCTGCTATCCATCCCGGTACATCACGTACATAAGGATTACATATTCCGAATCTCTCAGGAATAGTTTACCGATAACAACATCACAAATAATGGAGGCGAACACAGTCACCATCACATGGGTCACGCACATACCTACGCTCCCATGGTCATGCAGACTTATTAATATCACAATAAGTCCTTCTATGATCTATGTTCATCAAGGTACCAGTCTAAATCCCCCCCGTAGGCACACAAGGATTAGAGGGTCCTAAGCGAACGCAAACCTCCCCCGTGATAGCAAGTATGGTAGGTATGTTATACACATAAACTATATACTAAGCATTCACACATCTTAGATATTACCATATTAATAAGGTATTTTCTACATCATTATACCATTATTCCCAACTTATATATATTTCAAGTCTCCCGTTAATATAAAGTTAAATTACCAACACGTCTCACGCCGTAGTCCCTTATCCTTAAAACCTAACTATAATAGATTATTAGGTTCCGATTATTCCCAAATATAACATCTTAATTCCTAAGGTCTTTACTTCTGCTATAAGCCTTATTTCATCGAATTACACAATTTTGCACTATTAACCCAAACGTTACCTCTCTAACGAATCTCAATAACCTAGAATAATTCCCCGAATTGCATTCTAATTAAAGTCCACTATAATAATCACTCCTACTGGTCTCCTTAAGGTTGAGGGTATTCATAAGGTCTCCAAACATATTCTCCGAGGGTTTCCACCATTAAAATCAAATTAAGGAAAATTTTACTCATTCTGGGAAGGTCGATCGATCGACCTATGAATATCGATCGAGCGATCTAGTCGATCGATCGACTGATGAATGTCAATCGATCGATCGAACAGGTATGGCTACGGACTGCTTCGTTCTGCAGATTTGAAAACGTCCCAAAACTTATTTCTAACGTATGATTCTCAGATATAACGTTATAGTAATGTCATATAACAATCCTACAATATTACTAACGTCCATAAATCAATATTTCAACAACTATAGGCTACATATGGATCAATCTTCATCAAAAACCTAGTTTTTTTTCTGATTTTTCTCAAGAACAGTCATGAACCTCATCTTAAATCCGTTTTTCGTATTACAAAAGGCAGTAATTCACATAATATGATCGTCCAGTAACATTCTACATGCAACCTATATCCCAAAATTCAAACTAATAACTCCAATCTCATGGGTTTTTCATTATCTTCCAAGAACATACAAAGTTTTTTTGAATAATCTAACATGGAAGAATCATTCTCTGAAATTTAAATGGAATAAATCACTTGCCTTGGTTTGATTTCGGATTTGGTGTTGATTTGGTGAAGAATCTCTGCAGAATTCCTCTCTCTCTCTCCTTCTCCAAGATTTCTTCTTCCAAAGGTGGCTATGGTGGCTAGGGTTTGCTTTTGGGAGAGTTGGAAGACTAAATGATAACCTACGTAGCTTATGGGGTTAATAAAGGGTTGGTTGGGTCAATCCTTATCAGATTGCAACTCTCAATTTTCGTCACTTTTAATTACCCAAAAATACCAAATTACTAAAATACCCTTTAAGTTGCCGGTATGGCCTAAAAATACCCCGGGACCCAAACTATACCCCCGGCTAGTGTTTTCTGACTATCTCGACCCTTCCGGACGCGATGGCGCACTCAAAACGACCATACGGATTATAGATTTTAAATTCACTTTTATTATCAAAATATTATACCGTGACGCGGCGGTCCAAGCGTCTCAACAAAATTTCTAAAATGCCGTATATAAATCTCACGACAAATTTTATAGTACCAGATACATATATAATCATATATGCACATAATCAAATACCAATTCTCACCTCATTAGTATTTATAACCCGGATTAATTTCCAATTAATACGCAATTTAATTAATTAATCCCAAAAATAATTATAGTCAAAAGTACGGGGTATTACATACTTCCCCCCTAATAACTGAATTTCGTCCCGAAATTCGAAACTAGAAAGTACCTGCTAGAAATAACTCTGGATAACACTCGCGCATCTCATCCTCGCGCTCCCATGTGGACTCCTCGACATTGTGATGTCGCCACTGAACACGCACTAACGGGACTATCTTTGACCGCAGTTTCCTCTCGCTTCGGTCCAAAATAGCAATTGGCCCCTCCTCGTAAGAGCTATCCGGCTGGAGATCGATGTCCTCCACAGCAATGTGAGAATGAGCCAAATTGTCCCTAAGGTATTTCCTCAGCGAGGAAATATGGAACACGTCGTGAATCCGATGCAAGTGCTCCGGTAGTCCAAGTCTATATGCAACCGGTCCTATCCGCTCAATAATAGGAAACGGCCCCACATACCTCGGTGCCAACTTCCCCTTCTTCTCGAAATGCATAATCCCCTTCATCGGAGAAACCCTGAGCAAAACCTGGTCCCCCACTTGGAACTCCCTGAAAAATCTCTTCGCATCAGCATAACTCTTCTGCCTGTCTTGAGCTACCCGAATGCGACTCCGAATCAACTCAATCCTTGCCGAAGTATCCTGAATAACTTCCGGCCCAAGCAGTTTGTTGTCCCCCACCTCCAACCAACATGCTGGGGAACGACAAGGCCTACCGTACAATGCCTCAAACGGAGCCATGCCAATAGTGAACTGATAGGAGTTGTTGTAAGCAAACTCCACCAGTGGAAGGTACTGCTCCCATCCACCCCCGAAGTCAATAATACACATGCGTAGCATGTCCTCCAACATCTGGTTGGTGCGCTCTGTTTGCCCATCGGTCTGCGGGTGGTAAGCCGTAATCAACCGCAATTCCGTGCCCATGGCCTCCTGGAAACTCTCCCAAAACCTCGAAACAAATATCTTGTCTCTGTCAGACACGATATTCAGGGGCACACCGTGAAGTCTCACAATCTCTGAAATGAAAAGCTGGGCATACTGTCCCGTAGTGTAGTCAGTCCTTACGGGTAAGAAGTGAGCGACCTTGGACAACCTGTCCACAATTACCCAAACGGAGTCGTGACCCCTCTGCGACGTAGGCAACCCCGTGACAAAATCCATGGATATGCTCTCCCACATCCACACCGGAACCTCCAACGGCTGTAGCAATCCTGCTGGTCTCTGATGATCCACTTTTACAAGCTGACAAGTGGCGCATTTTGAGACAAACTCAGCGATATCTCTCTTCATACCGCTCCACCAATATTGCCGTCTCATGTCTTGGTACATTTTGTCCCCTCCGGGATGTACCGCGAACCGTGAGCCGTGCGACTCTGCCATAACATCGTGCCGCAATTCTTCCCCTTCCGGAACTACCAACCTCCCATTGAAGCGCAATCCCCCGTCTGAGCTAACGGTATAGGACTCGGCTCCCTCTGCTAGTAATCGAACTATCTGCTCCTGACAGAACGAGTCATCGGCCTGTGCCCGTACTACCTTCATGACAATCTGCGGTGTAACGGTCATCACAGACATGAAAGATCGGGCCACTGCATCCTGGTGTCCTAATTCCTTCCACTTAGCCTTCCACACCTCTGCCACCTCATCTGCTGGCCTGCGGCTCAACGCGTCTGTTACCACGTTAGCCTTACCCGGGTGGTACTGGATGTCGAACTGGTAGTCCTTCACAAACTCAAGCCACCTACGCTGCCGCATGTTCAACTCTTTCTGCGTGAACAGATACTGTAAGGACTTGTGGTCCGTGAACAGCTGAAACTTCTCCCCCAAAAGATAGTGCCTCCAAATCCGTAAGGCAAATACCACTGCTGCCAACTCCAAATCATGCGTGGGGTAATTCTTCTCATGAGGCTTAAGCTTACGGGAAGCATAAGCTATGGCCTGTCTCTCCTGCTGCAAAACACCTCCAAGCCCTTGCAAAGACGCATCGGTGTAAACCAAATACTCAACTCCCGGTCTCGGCAATGCTAACACAGGTGCTGAGGTCAATTTGTCCTTCAATTCATCGAATGCCAACTGACAGGCATCACTCCAGATATATGGCACACCCTTACGAGTAAGATGTGTCAAAGGACCTGCTATCTCCGAGAAACCCCGAATAAACCTCCTGTAGTATCCTGCCAGACCCAAGAAACTACGAATCTCCGTTGGTGTCGTGGGCTGTCCCCACTCCCTCACCGCTGACACCTTCCTCGGATCGACAGATATTCCCTGGTCGGAAATAATGTGACCCAAGAACTGGACTTCCTTCAGCCAAAATCCGCACTTCTCATATTTTGCATACAACTCGTTCTGACGAAGTGTCTGCAAAACCTGCCTCAAATGCTCGGCGTGCTCCTCCTCTGTCTGAGAGTAAACCAGAATGTCATCAATGAAGACAATGACAAACTGATCTAGGAAATCTCTAAACACCCTGTTCATCAAGTTCATAAACACTGCTGGAGCGTTGGTCAAGCCGAAAGGCATAACCCGAAACTCATAAGAACCATATCTCGACAAGAACGCAGTCTTCGAGACATCCTCCTCCCTGATACACAACTGATGGTATCCCGATCTCAAATCAATCTTCGAGAAGAAAGAATCTCCTCTCAACTGGTCGAATAAGTCATCGATTCGAGGCAACGGATACTTATTCCGTATCGTGACCTTATTCAACTCTCGGTAGTCCACGCACAATCTCAGTGAACCATCCCTCTTCTTCACAAACAAAACTGGAGCGCCCCAAGGTGAGGTACTCCGGCGAATAAAGCCCTGCCCTAATAGCTGCTCTATCTGATCCCGTAACTCTCGCATTTCAGCCGGAGCCATACGATACGGTGCACGTGCTATAGGTCTCGTACCCGGTAGCAAGTTTATAACGAAGTCTATCTCTCGACTGGGTGGTAAGCCTGGTATCTCCTGAAACACATCTGAATACTCCCTGACAACCGGGATCAAATCCAAAGGAATCACAACCTCCTTAGAGGTATCCTCCTCTATGTAATACAGATGAGCGGTCGATCCTCCCTCTGGGCGAGGCATCGCCACTATAAACATCTCCTGCCCCGGAATGGCAAAAACAATGCTCCCGCTGAAGCAATCAATCATGGCTCTATATGCTACGAGCCAATCCATACCGATGATCACATCGTGAACATGCATGTCTAACACTAACATGTCCGCAGGTAATACCAAACCACCAACCTCTACTCCCACTCCCCGGCATATAAAGAAAATAAGTGACCCACTCCCTAATGGTGAGTCGACACACGTCACTGTGCTCTCTGCCGTAGCTAACAATCCTAAAGCTTTCGCGAAGTGTGTAGCAATAAAACAGTGTGTAGCACCCGTATCAAATAACACCCGACCCATAGTGCCATGGATAGGAAACGTACCCTCGATCGCGGGCGGTGCCTGTGGAACTGCAGCCCGGTGAACGTTGTAGACACGTCCATACTGTAGCTTCCCCTGCTGAGTTGGGACTGCTGGAATGGGTGGCAATGCTGCCATCTGTGGCGGTGCGGGAAGAGCGGCGGGAAACATGGGTCTCTGTGGCTCCTGGCGAGCACCCTGCTGCTGCTGCTGTGGGGCCCTGCCCCTATCAGGACAATCCTGCTTCTTATGGCCAGTCTTGCCACAAGTGAAGCACTTCCCTGGGAAGTTTCCTCCCCTCTGCCCCTGCTGTCCCCGGCCCTGGTGGACGTTACCATTCCTCCCTTGGCCCTGCTGGCCCTGATGGAACTGCTGCCCATTCTGCCCCTGTTGGCCCTGCTGGCCGTTTGGACCCTGATGGCCCTGACGGAAACCTCCCTGTCCCTGCCTGTAGTTTCCTGACCGGAACTTTTTATTGTCCCCCTGCTGGGTACCCTGCTCAGTCTGTCTCTGCCCCTGACCGATCTGTGCCCCGCTGGCACCATGTCCTCCAGTCCTGCCCTGATGGCTAGACTCCCCTGACCGCTTGCCCTCGGCCATATGAAATCGGTGGTCCTGGCAGTGCAATAGTGCAGCGTTAACCACATCAGAATACGTGGCCAACGATAGGTTCCCTAGCAGATGCTGACGGATCCTCCAATTCAACCCATCAGTGAACTTCTCTATCTTCTTCTTCTCTGTTGGAATCTCGTCTGGAACGATATTCAACAGGTTAGTAAACTCGGCCTCATACTCGGCCACTGTCTTGCTCTCCTGCCTCAGACTCATAAGCTTCCTCCTCATCTCTGTATGAACTGCGGATGGAAAGTACTTGCGGTCAAACCGCACCCAGAACTCCTGAATGGTGAGGGTATCCCTCTCCTCCGCGGTGGTAATGGACTCCCACCACTGCAGCGCAGATCCAACTAGCTTGAAAGTAGCTAGCACCTGCTTCTGGATATCTGTGCACTCATGCATCCTCAAATGCCTCTGTATGTCCTTCCTCCATTGGCTCGAGACTACCACATCTGAGCTTCCTGCAAACTCTGGCGGATGCGCTTTCTGAAAAGCATCGCGTACACGTTCCCAAGCAGACGGGAATGCATTAACCTGGACGGGCGCGGCAACCGGCGCCTGAGGTGGTGCCTGCTGAATCACGGCAATCGCGGCATTCACCGCTTGAGCTACTATAGCTGCAACCTCAGTGGCGTTCAACATGCCCTGAACTGGAGCGGGCTAGGGGTCGGGCACTGCATTCCTGGGAACTCGTCGTGCACGTCGTGGAGGCATCTGAAATAAGAACAAAATTTATAAGTCTACAGTTATAAACTTTAAAATAGCTGAAGAACGAAGCGTACACACAAAGAGTACAACAGTCCTAAAATATAGGGCTCTATATCAAAGGAAACGTAGCGGAAACATAATAGCCGTACAGATCCTAAAGGACACTAGAACCTGATGCTCTGATACCACCTGTGACACACCGACTAATTAAACACCGGGTAGCTACTCCTTTATAAAATTAATTCAAAATGCCAAGTTGGCTCAGTTAATAGCATCACTGTCGAAATTTTTTTTATTATTACTAACCACCTAGTATTTAAAAAGTAAGTGCCAAATTTTATTAAATCTGATTAACATGCAACAAGAGTAATGAATAACTAAATAACACCATTCACCATACTGAAATGAAACAAATAACCATCACAAACTGTAAATAAAACCCTGGAGGAAAAACTCCTCAATACAAATCCCACAACTGATAAGTAAACTGAAATAAATAACTAAAACTGAATACTGAGCAATACATGCTAGAGTCTGAAAACTGAAATGTAAAAATGTCTAATAGAATTGGGCAACATGCCCTACAACTGATAGATGCTGAGACTGGAATCCAAATGAGAGAAGCGTCTACATGAAAATCCCTGTAGCTTCCACAAGCAGCTACAGCTCGTTACCTGAATGAGTATCCTATGCTTGGTGTCCCTGTGGCTGGGCACCTAAAATGGTTTTACAAGAAAATATATTTGAAAGCAAATGGGTCAGAGCCCGAAAGTGGAAATCATTTTAAAAACTTGCAAGTGCTTTAAAAACATTTAAAACATTAAATGCAAAGTACATGTTAGGACGTGCACTCGCATTAAATTCTCACCTCTCGACTAACTGTGCACTCCTAACGTAAGTACCCATCTATAACGACCCATATTACTAGCTAACTGACAACATAACTAGCTAAACTGCCAAAGGTTCTACCCATGTTACTCGATTCCATTTATCATAACAACGCTCGTAATTAAATAGAGGTTTAATGTAAGCTCAGTTACTAAACATGCCATAGATATAACTATCAGCTACTCATTATATATCTCGAAACAATACCGTAATATTTTTACAACATTAACATGAGGATTTCCATTAATTTAATGTATATTATTCACATCATAAATATACAATACAAGCACCCCGCAATCTAAGCTGTAGTGCACACATACTCTGCTATCCATCCCGGTACATCACGTACATAAGGATTACATATTCCGAATCTCTCAGGAATAGTTTACCGATAACAACATCACAAATAATGGAGGCGAACACAGTCACCATCACATGGGTCACGCACATACCTACGCTCCCATGGTCATGCAGACTTATTAATATCACAATAAGTCCTTCTATGATCTATGTTCATCAAGGTACCAGTCTAAATCCCCCCCGTAGGCACACAAGGATTAGAGGGTCCTAAGCGAACGCAAACCTCCCCCGTGATAGCAAGTATGGTAGGTATGTTATACACATAAACTATATACTAAGCATTCACACATCTTAGATATTACCATATTAATAAGGTATTTTCTACATCATTATACCATTATTCCCAACTTATATATATTTCAAGTCTCCCGTTAATATAAAGTTAAATTACCAACACGTCTCACGCCGTAGTCCCTTATCCTTAAAACCTAACTATAATAGATTATTAGGTTCCGATTATTCCCAAATATAACATCTTAATTCCTAAGGTCTTTACTTCTGCTATAAGCCTTATTTCATCGAATTACACAATTTTGCACTATTAACCCAAACGTTACCTCTCTAACGAATCTCAATAACCTAGAATAATTCCCCGAATTGCATTCTAATTAAAGTCCACTATAATAATCACTCCTACTGGTCTCCTTAAGGTTGAGGGTATTCATAAGGTCTCCAAACATATTCTCCGAGGGTTTCCACCATTAAAATCAAATTAAGGAAAATTTTACTCATTCTGGGAAGGTCGATCGATCGACCTATGAATATCGATCGAGCGATCTAGTCGATCGATCGACTGATGAATGTCAATCGATCGATCGAACAGGTATGGCTACGGACTGCTTCGTTCTGCAGATTTGAAAACGTCCCAAAACTTATTTCTAACGTATGATTCTCAGATATAACGTTATAGTAATGTCATATAACAATCCTACAATATTACTAACGTCCATAAATCAATATTTCAACAACTATAGGCTACATATGGATCAATCTTCATCAAAAACCTAGTTTTTTTTCTGATTTTTCTCAAGAACAGTCATGAACCTCATCTTAAATCCGTTTTTGGTATTACAAAAGGCAGTAATTCACATAATATGATCGTCCAGTAACATTCTACATGCAACCTATATCCCAAAATTCAAACTAATAACTCCAATCTCATGGGTTTTTCATTATCTTCCAAGAACATACAAAGTTTTTTTGAATAATCTAACATGGAAGAATCATTCTCTGAAATTTAAATGGAATAAATCACTTGTCTTGGTTTGATTTCGGATTTGGTGTTGATTTGGTGAAGAATCTCTGCAGAATTCCTCTCTCTCTCTCCTTCTCCAAGATTTCTTCTTCCAAAGGTGGCTATGGTGGCTAGGGTTTGCTTTTGGGAGAGTTGGAAGACTAAATGATAACCTACGTAGCTTATGGGGTTAATAAAGGGTTGGTTGGGTCAATCCTTATCAGATTGCAACTCTCAATTTTCGTCACTTTTAATTACCCAAAAATACCAAATTACTAAAATACCCTTTAAGTTGCCGGTATGGCCTAAAAATACCCCGGGACCCAAACTATACCCCCGGCTAGTGTTTTCTGACTATCTCGACCCTTCCGGACGCGATGGCGCACTCAAAACGACCATACGGATTATAGATTTTAAATTCACTTTTATTATCAAAATATTATACCGTGACGCGGCGGTCCAAGCGTCTCAACAAAATTTCTAAAATGCCGTATATAAATCTCACGACAAATTTTATAGTACCAGATACATATATAATCATATATGCACATAATCAAATACCAATTCGCACCTCATTAGTATTTATAACCCGGATTAATTTCCAATTAATACGCAATTTAATTAATTAATCCCAAAAATAATTATAGTCAAAAGTACGGGGTATTACAAAAATATATTAATAAATATGTCCTGCAATATTCATATTTAAATCATCATCGCACTCCCATGATATACCCTTCTCCCCTCATCTATAGTATACACCTATAGCATGTATTTTAAACATCATAGTTATGCTACCCAGCCTAACTCGTATCACTGCTCATCTCAATCCCATACATTTCCTTATGCCCCACATATAATTTTGTTTAGCTTGGAATTCTCATTAAGCTTCTGCATCTACTTATTCATTTAAAACCTTATTTATAATCTTATCAATTAATTTCACACAACTTTATGCTAGTTATTAATTCGATGTTCACACATTAGTGTCATTCACCCGTATATATTTATATCACATTTATATATGTATTTCCACATAACATCCGTGAGCTGTCCTCCCGGATGCATATAAATTTACTATTCGTAATATCCTTTAATTCACCCGTATATATATTTACACACACATATATACGCATATACAAATCACATCAAGTATACATACATATATATCGCTCACTATATACGTATAGCCACAATCCCTCTGAACATTACCTTGTTGGAATGCAATCATCCGTCCGAGCATTACCCCGTTGGATGAAAATCTATAGCTTGCTATCAAGCACCAAAGATATTGTAATACCCCCCCCCCCCCCCGGATAAATTAATTAGATTATATAGGGACTTCATATAAAAAGAACAAATTGTAATTTTTGGAATTTATGGGTAACAAGTTGAATCAAATAAAGAGAACTTGTCGCTTTTTTATTATATATATACACACACTAGGGGAATGCCTGTGCCTGAAGGCACGATTTTTTTTTTTTGAAAGTATTGAATTGCCTATAATTTAAGTGAAAAGGTTTTCTTTACAACACAACTATGTGTAAATAATTTAGATAATTAGAACAAAATTTATTTTATTTATAGGACTATTCACCATGTTTAAGAAATTGAAAAATATTCCAACAACAATATTCATTGAACCATTAAAAAAACTAAAGCCACAATTTAATAGTTATAATTACACATCAAAAGTCCAAAACGATTCTATGATTCCATCTACTTGGCATACAAACGTTAGCAGAAGACATGTCTTACCACCAAAGAATGGAATAAAAAAAATAGAAATGTCCGACGAAACTACTCTAATTTTACTTTTGCTACACCATCTATGTGGCATGCGCTTATTCTCATGTCTCCATGCCACATTCCTACGACATTTACTGCATTTACCCCAATCCAACAACATAATAGCAACTATAATATGTAAACAAAGCCGATACCAACAAAATAAAGATAAGAGTTAGTGGTATTCCTTATAAATATTCAAATGTTATAAAACAAATACAAATCACACATACTGTAACACTTAAACCACTAATGTTAGTAGCAGAGTGAATAAAAAAATAATGAACATGAAATTTCCAAATTTCTTACTTAGTAATTTCCAACCAACATAGTAATTTCGAAAAATAATTTGATCAAGACTTTTAATGAAGAACGGACCTTACACCACTAACAAAAAAAATATTAAGTGATTGGAAAAAAAAGTAGTGATTCTCATTTATCACTTAACATCGTCGCATGTGATGATCGACGCCGACGGTAATTCCATAGTGCATTTTAGGCATACCTGTAAAACAAAACACATATCAAACAATGTTTATGGTTCCATCATATACCTAAATAGGTTACTACTCAAAAGATTATAAGTTGTGAATAAAGGAGGTCAACAAACAATGTTTAAGAATATGAAATCAAAGAAAGAAAACCTATTGAAAAGTATCCTATCTCTCTAAACGCACCATAAAAATAAATATTGGTGATAACGTTGCTAGCTTCACAGTAGGTAGATATCTAAAAGTACTCATACTTAGACACACACCCGTATCAAACTTTACAAATAACAGTAAAACATGCGTGGACAGTGTGACACCCCGACTAATTAAATACCGGGTAGCTACTCCTTTATTAAATTAATACAAAATGCCAAGTTGGTTCAATTAATAGTATCACTGTCGAAAACATTTTAATAATTACTAACCACCTAGTATTTAAAAAGTGAGTTGCCAAATTTTAGGTTAACTCTGATTAACATGCAATAAGTGAAATGTAAAGGATAACATAACCATTCACAATAAAGTCCAACTATAGTAATCATCAAATAATAATAAGTCAGGAGGAAATACTCCTCACAACAATCTAAATACGGAACTGAAATAAGAACCATCGCATGTATCTTGAATTAATTACAAACCAAAGTCTGAATAACTGAAATGTAAAGTGTCTCTAAAAGAAATGGGCGACATGCCCTACAAATGACGAAACTGAATATGGAATCAAGACAAGAAAAGGAGGCGTCTACTCTCAAGGCCCTGTAACTTCCACAACAGCTACAACTCGTCACCTGTATAGAATTCCTATGCATGGTGTCCTTCTGACTGGGCACCTAAAATGTTTTTTATTACAAAAAGATAGATTTGAAAGCAAACGGGTCAGAGACCGAATGTGGAGAATATTTTAAAAACAGCAAGTGTTTTAACAACATTTAAAACAATGAATGCAAAGTACATGTTAGGACGTGCTCTCACATGAAATTCTCACCTCTCGACTACTTGTGCACTCCTAACGAAACGTACCCATACAAGTGATTCTCATATCTATCTAGACCAAAACAATTATTAACCTTTCTACTCGATTCGCAATTTAATTTCAACATCATCAATTGAATAGAGAGTTTTACATTAAATTCCCGGATTCTCAATTATTAGAAATACAAAGCACTATAGGTTATCTCTTTTTATCTTTAATCGTGCAACACAATAATTATATTTCACTATATAAACGTGATAAGTCTTTTGATCTAACCGTATATTATTCACATCATAAATATACAATACTAGCACCCCGAGACTAAGCTACGGTGCACACATACTCTGCTATCCATCCCGGTACATCACGTACATAAGGATCACTCATTCTGAATCTCTCAGGAATCGTTCTCAGATAATAGCAAATCACAAACAATGGAGGCGAACACAGTCACATCACATGGGTCACGCACATACCTACGCTCCCACGATCAGCAAACTTATTAACATCTCAATAAGTCCTTCTCTGACCTATGTTCTCGAGGTACCAATTTAAATCCGGGGACACAAAGATTAGATGGCCCTAAGCGAACGTAAACCTCCCGTGATAGCAAGTATGGTAGGTATGTCATACACATAAGTTATATACTAAGCATTCACACATCTTAGATGTCTCAATATTAATAAAGGTATATTCTACATCCTTATACCATTATTCCAATTTTATACATTTTAAGTCTTTCGATAATACATAATGTAGACTGTCGACACATCTCACGTCATAGTTTCTTGTACTTAAGACCTATCTCAAAGGGATTATTAAGTTTCTTATTATTCCCACATACAACATCATTATTCTTAAGGTCCTTACTTCTGCCCCAAACCTCATTTCATCACATCATTCAAATTTACTATTTTAACCCTAATATTATCTCACTCATCGAATTTCATTAGATTTTAGAATAATTCCACAAATTGAATTCTAATTAAGTCCAAATTTTATAACCATACCTACTGGTCTCCCTTAAGTCTAAGGATATTCATAAGGTCTCCAATAATAATTTTCTAAGGGTTAACATCATTAAAATTTAACTAGGGAAAACTTTACTCATTCTGGGAAGGTCGATCGATCGACCTTGAACATCGATCGATCGATGGTGGTCGATCGATCGGCTGATGCCGATCGATCGATTGCACCAGATAGGCTACGAACTGCTTCATTTTGCAGTCCTCAAATCGTCCCAAAACTCCATTATAATGCATGAAACTCTAATCTAACGTTATAATATCATCATACAACCATCCTACAACATTGTTAATGTTCTAAAACCAATAAATCATCAACCAAGGGCTTTATTTGGATCAAAACTTCATCAAGAACCCTAGTTTTCTATTTCTTTCAAGAACACTAATAATTCTCTTCTTAAATCCGTTTTTAGATCATCAAAGGTTATATTTTGAATTCATAATTTGTCCAGAAAATGTCTACATGCAAATCCTAACATGGTTTATAGTTTTAATCCTCAAATTCATGGGTTTGTATCAATCTTCCAAGACAAATTCGATAATTACCCTAAACATGGAAGAACATATCATTGAATCAATTGTAATTAAATCACTTGCCTTAATCGTTCTTAAGATTGTTGTAGATGAAGATGATGGTTGATATCCACTCTCTCTCTCTGCAGAATTCTCCTTTCTGTCTCTCTCTACAATTTCTTCTCCAAAGATGACAATGGAGGCGGAGGTTTATTTTTGGACTTTTAACTTCTTTTCTAAACTTCTCCCGTAGCCCACTACTTAGTTTAGTACTGATAATGGGTTGGTGGGTTTAATGATAAATCATAATTAAACTCTAATTTTCGTGGGTTTTAATTACCAAAATTCTGAAATTACCAAATTACCCTTTTGGTTTGCCGGTATGGCCCAAAAATGCCCTGGGACCCAAACTAAACCCCCGGCTAGTGTTTTCTGACTATTTCGACCCTTCCGGACACGTTGGCGCACTCAAAATGACCATACGGTTAATAAAAATAAAATTCACTTTTTAATTAAATTAAATATTTTCCTGACGCGACTGTCACACGCGTCTCAACAAAATTTCCAAATTGCCGTATTTCTATCTCGCGACAATTTTAATATTCTCAATATTCATATATTGCCATATATACACATTATAATAAAATACCAACTCACATCTCGTTAGTATTTTATCCGGATTAATTCTCAATTAATTCATATTTAATTTAATTAATCCCATAAATAAATATCGATAAAAATGCGGGGTATTACATACTTCTGCCCTAATAACAGAATTTCATCCCGAAATTCAAAACTAAAAAGTACCTGGTAAAAACAACTCTGGATAACGTTTGCGCATATCATCCTCGCACTCCCATGTGGACTCCTCGGCATTATGATGCCGCCGCTGAACACGTACTAACAGAACTATCTTTGACCGCAGTTTCCGCTCACTTCGGTCCAAAATAGCAATCGGCCCCTCCTCGTAGGAGCTATCGGGCTGGAGATCGATGTCCCCCAAAGCAATGTGAGAATGAGCCAAATCATCTCTAAGATATTTCCTTAGCGAGGAAATATGAAACACATCATGAATCCTGTGTAAATGCTCCGGTAACCCAAGTCTATACGCAACAGACCCAATCCGCTCGATGATGGGAAATGGTCCCACGTATCTCGGGGCCAACTTCCCCTTCTTCCCAAATCTCATAATCCCCTTTCATAGGAGATACTCTGAGTAAAACGTGGTCCCCCACTTGGAACTCCCTGAAGAACCTCTTCGCATCAGCGTAGCTCTTCTGCCGATCCAGAGCTACCCGAATGCGACTCCGTATCAATTCTATCCTTGCCGAAGTATCCTGAATCACTTCCGGCCCAAGTAGTTTGTTGTCCCCCACCTCCAACCAATATGCTGGGGAACGACAAGGTCTACCGTACAACGCCTCAAATGGAGCCATGCCAATGGTGAACTGGTAGGAGTTGTTGTAAACAAACTCCACCAGTGGAAGATACTGCTCCCATCCACCCCCAAAATCAATGATGCACATACGCAACATGTCCTCTAACATCTGGTTTGTACGCTCGGTTTTCCCGTCGGTCTGCGGGTGATACGCTGTACTCAACCGCAATTCCGTGCCCATGGCCTCTTGAAAACTCTCCCAAAACCGTGAAACGAATATCTTGTCTCTATCAGACACGATATTTAGGGGCACACCGTGAAGTCTCACTATTTCTGCCATAAAGAGCTGGGCATACTGTCCCGTAGTGTAGTCTGTCCTTACGGGTAGAAAAT
The DNA here is from genome assembly GCA_949130495.1 of Sambucus nigra. Taxonomy (NCBI): domain Eukaryota; kingdom Viridiplantae; phylum Streptophyta; class Magnoliopsida; order Dipsacales; family Adoxaceae; genus Sambucus; species Sambucus nigra. Next base: position 459,773,481 of record OX422217.1, read on the forward strand.
GAGCGACTTTGGTCAACCTGTCCACAATTACCCAAATAGAGTCGTGACCTCTCTGTGACGTAGGCAACCCCGTGATAAAGTCCATGGATATGCTCTCCCACATCCACATCGGGACCTCTAATGGCTGTAGAAGTCCTGCCGGTCTCTGATGATCCACTTTTACCAGCTGACAAGTTGCGCATTTAGAAACAAACACGGCAATATCTCTCTTTATTCCGCTCCACCAATACTGTCGTCTCATGTCTTGGTACATTTTGTCCCCACCGGGATGTACCGCGAACCGTGAGCCGTGCGACTCTGCCATCACCTCGTGTCGCAAGTTCTCCCCTTCCGGAACTACCAGTCTCCCATTGAAGCGTAATCCCCTGTCTGAACTAACGGTATAGGACTCGGCTCCCTCTGCTAGTAATCGAACTATCTGCTCCTGACAGAACGAGTCATTTGCCTGTGCCCTTACCACCTTCGCGACAATCTGCGATGTAACAGTCATCACAGACATGAACGATCGGGCCACTGCATCCTGGTGTCCCAACTCCTTCCACTTTGCCTTCCACATCCCTGCCACCTCATCTACTGGCCTTCGGCTCAACGCGTCTGCTACCACGTTAGCCTTCCTCGGGTGATATTGGATATCAAACTGATAATCCTTAAAAAATTCAAGCCACCTTCGCTGCCGCATATTCAACTCCTTCTGCGTGAATAGGTACTGCAAGGACTTGTGGTCCGTGAACAATCGAAACTTCTCCCCCAAAAGATAATGTCTCCAAATCCGTAGGGCAAATACAACTGCCGCTAACTCCAAGTCATGAGTGGGGTAATTCTTCTCGTGAGTCTTAAGCTTACGAGAAGCATAAGCTATGGCCTGACTCTCCTGCTGCAATACACCTCCAAGTTCTCGTAAGGACGCATCGGTGTAAACTAGATACTCAACTCCCGGTCTCGGCAATGCTAACACAGGTGCTGAGGTCAACTTATCCTTTAACTGATCGAATGCCAACTGACAGGCATCACTCCGGATGAATGGCACACCCTTACGTGTCAGATGTGTCAAAGGACCCGCTATCTTGGAGAAACCCCGAATAAACCTCCTGTAGTATCCTACTAGGCCCAAGAAACTACAGATCTCAGTCGGTGTCGTGGGCTGTCCCCACTCCCTCAGTGCGGATACCTTTCCCGGATCAACAGATATCCCCCGATCGGAAATAATATGCCCCAAAAACTGAACCTCCTTCAGCCAAAACCAGCACTTCTCATACTTTGCATACAGCTCGTTCTGGCATAGTGTCTGCAAAACCTGCCTCAAATGCTCGGCGTGCTCCTCCTCTGTCTGGGAGTAAACCAGAATATCATCAATGAAGACAATGACAAACTGATCTAGGAACTCTCTGAACACCCTATTCATCAAGTCCATAAACACGACTGGAGCATTGGTCAAACCAAAAGGCATGACCCGAAACTCGTAGGAACCATATCTCGTTAAGAAAGCAGTCTTTGAGACGTCCTCCTCCCTGATACACAACTGATGGTATCCCGATCGCAAATCAATCTTTGAGAAGAAATAAGCTCCCCTCAGCTGGTCGAATAAGTCATCGATTCGGGGCAACGGATACTTATTCCGTATCGTGACCTTATTCAACTCCCGGTAATCCACACACAACCTCAATGATCTATCCCTCTTCTTAACGAACAACACAGGGGCACCCCATGACGAAGTACTCCTCCGTATAAACCCCTGACCCAACAACTGTTCAATCTGATCTCGTAACTCTCTCATCTCAGCTGGAGCCATACGGTAAGGTGCGCGGGCAATAGGCCGAGTGCCCGGCGTCAAATCGATCACAAAATCTATCTCTCTACTCGGAGGTAATCCAGGTATATCCTGAAATACATCGGCAAACTCTCGAACAACCGGAATCGAATCAAGTGGTATCACCACTTCCTTAGAGGTCTCCTCCTCTATATAGTACAAATGAGTGGACGATCCTCCCTCAGGACGAGGCATCGCCACTAAAAACATTTCTTGCCCGGGAATGGCAAAGATAATACTCCTACTAAAATAGTCAATCATGGCGCGATACGTAACTAGCCAATCCATACCAATAATGGCGTCATACTCGGTCATCTCTAACACTAACATATCCGCGGGTAAAGTAAACCTCCCAATCTCTATACCCACGCCTCTACATACAAGGGAAATCACGGAACCCCTACTCAACGGTGAATCTACACAAGTAACCGTACTCTCGGCGGTGTCTAACAACCCAATGGTGCGTGCAAATCTCATAGCAATGAAACAATGTGTAGCCCCCGTGTCAAATAAAATACGCCCCAGAGTTCCCTGAATAGAGAACATACCCTCAATGGCTGGTGGATCCTGTGGGGCTGCGACCTGCTGGAGCTGATACACTCTCCCATACTGAAGCTGTCCCTGCTGAACTGGGACTGCTGGAATGGGTGGTAATGCTGCCATCTGTGGTGGTGACGGGAGGGCGGCGGGAAACATAGGCCTCTGTGGCTCCTATCGAGCACCCTGTTGCTGCTGCTGCGGGGCCCTGCTCCTATCAGGACAGTCCTGGAGTTTATGGCCAGTCTTGCCACAAACGTAACACTTCCCCGGGAAGTTTCCCCCTCTCTGTCCCTGCTGCCCTCGGCCCTGGTGGCCGTTACCATTCCTCCCCTGGCCCTGCTGGCCCTGATGAAACTGTTGTTGACCATTCTTCCCCTGCTAGCCTTGATGGCCGTTCGGACCCTGATGGCCCTGCCTAAAACCTCCCTGTCCGTGCCTGAAATTCCCCGATCTGAACCTCTTATGATCCCTCTGCTGGGAACCCTGGTCACCCTGCCTCTGCCCCTGAGTAGATTGTGCCCCACCGGCACCATTTCCCCCAGTCCTACCCTGATGGATGGACTCTCCTGATCTCTTGCTCTCAGCCATGTGAAAGCGGTGATCCTGGCAGTGTAACAGTGCAGCGTTAAACACGTCAGAATAAGTGGCCAACCAGAGGTTCCCCAACAAATGCTGACGGATCCTCCATGTCAATCCATCGATAAACTTTTGAATCTTCTTCTCTTCGGTCAGTATTTCATCCGGAATAATGTTCAGTAGATTAGTGAATTCGGCCTCATACTCGGCCACAGTCCTTCCCTCCTGTCTAAGGTTCATCAACTTCCTCCTCATTTTCGTGTGAACAGCTGACGAAAAATATTTTCGGTCGAACCGCACCCAGAACTCCTGTATCGTAAGAGTATCTCTCTTCTCTGCGGTGGTAATAGACTCCCACCACTGCAATGCAGATCCCACTAGCTTGAAAGTAGCTAGTATCTGCCTCTGAACATTGGTGCACTCATACATCCTCAAGTGCCTCTGAATGTCTTTCCTCCACTGACTAGATACCACAACATCGGAGCTACCTGCGAACTCTAGAGGGTGTGCTTTCTGAAAAGCATCACGAACGCGTTCCCAAGCATACGGGAATGCATGTGCCTGAACTGGCGTGGCTACCGGTGCCTGGGGTGGTGCCTGCTGTACAACGGCTAGGGAGGCATTTACCACTTGGGCTACAATAGCTGCAACCTCGGCGGCATTCATGGTGCCCTGTACTGGTGCTGGCTGTGGCTCTGGCTGTGCATCCCTAGGAACTTGCTGCGCACGTCGTGGAGGCATCTGAAATAAGAGTAAGGTCTATAAGTTCGCAGTTATAAACCCAAAATATCTGAAGAGCGAAGCATACATAAAAGAATACAACAGTCCTAAAATATAGGGCCCTACATCAAAGAAAGCTCAGCAGAAACATAATAAGCCGTACAGATCCTAAAGGACACTAGAACCTGATGCTCTAATACCACCTGTGACACCCCGACTAATTAAATACCGGGTAGCTACTCCTTTATTAAATTAATACAAAATGCCAAGTTGGTTCAGTTAATAGCATCACTGTCGAAAACATTTTAATAATTACTAACCACCTAGTATTTAAAAAGTGAGTTGCCAAATTTTAGGTTAACTCTGATTAACATGCAATAAGTGAAATGTAAAGGATAACATAACCATTCACAATAAAGTCCAACTATAGTAATCATCAAATAATAATAAGTCTATAGGAAATACTCCTCACAACAATCCAAATACGGAACTGAAATAAGAATCATCGCATGTATCCTGAATTAATTACAAACCAAAGTCTGAATAACTGAAATGTAAAGTGTCTATAAAAGAAATGGGCGACATGCCCTACAAATGACGAAACTGAATATGGAATCAAGACAAGAAAAGGAGGCGTCTACTGTCAAGGCCCTGTAACTTCCACAACAGCTACAGCTCGTCACCTGTATAGAATTCCCATGCATGGTGTCCTTGTGGCTGGGCACCTAAAATGTTTTTTTTTACAAAAAGATAAATTTGAAAGCAAACGGGTCAGAGCCCGAATGTGGAGAATATTTTAAAAACAGCAAGTGTTTTAACAACATTTAAAACAATGAATGCAAAGTGCATGTTAGGACGTGCTCTCACATGAAATTCTCACCTCTCGACTACTTGTGCACTCCTAACGAAACGTACCCATACAAGTGATTCTCATATCTATCTAGACCAAAATAATTATTAACCTTTCTACTCGATTCACAATTTAATTTCAACATCATCAATTGAATAGAGAGTTTTACATTAAATTCCCGGATTCTCAATTATTAGAAATACAAAGCACTATAGGTTATCTATTTTTATCTTTAATCGTGCAACGCAATAATTATATTTCACTATATAAACGTGATAAGTCTTTTGATCTAACCGTATATTATTCACATCATAAATATACAATACTAGCACCCCGAGACTAAGCTACGGTGCACACATACTCTGCTATCCATCCCGGTACATCACGTACATAGGGATCAAGCATTCCGAATCTCTCAGGAATCGTTCTCAGATAATAGCAAATCACAAACAATGGAGGCGAACACAGTCACATCACATGGGTCACGCACATACCTAAGCTCCCACGATAAACAAACTTATTAACATCTCAATAAGTCCTTCTCTGACCTATGTTCTCGAGGTACCAATCTAAATCCGGGCACACAAAGATTAGATGGCCCTAAGCGAACGTAAACCTCCCGTGATAGCCAGTATGGTAGGTATGTCATACACATAAGTTATATACTAAGCATTCACACCTCTTAGATGTCTCAATATTAATAAAGGTATATTCTACATCCTTATACCATTATTCCAATTTTATACATTTTAAGTCTTTCGATAATACATAATGTAGACTGTCGACACATCTCACGTCATAGTTTCTTGTACTTAATACCTATCTCAAAGGGATTATTTAGTTTCCTATTATTCCCACATACAACATAATTATTCTTAAGGTCCTTACTTCTGCCCCAAACCTCATTTCATCACATCATTCAAATTTACTCTTTAACCCTAATATTATCTCACTCATCGAATTTCATTAGATTTTAGAATAATTCCACAAATTGAATTCTAATTAAGTCCAAATTTAATAACCATACCTACTGGTCTCCCTTAAGTCTAAGGATATTCATAAGGTCTCCATTAATAATTTTCTAAGGGTTAACATCATTAAAATTTAACTAGGGAAAACTTTACTCATTCTGGGAAGGTCGATCGATCGACCTTGAACATCGATCGATCGATGGTGGTCGATCGATCGACTGATGAATGTCGATCGATCGATTGCACCAGATAGGCTACGGATTGCTTCATTTTGCAGTCCTCAAATCGTCCCAAAACTCCATTATAATGCATGAAACTCTAATCTAACGTTATAATATCATCATACAACCATCCTACAACATTGTTAACGTTCTAAAACCAATAAATCATCAACCAAGGGCTTTATTTGGATCAAAACTTCATCAAGAACCCTAGTTTTCTATTTCTTTCAAGAACACTAATAATTCTCTTCTTAAATCCGTTTTTAGATCATCAAAGGTTATATTTTCAATTCATAATTCATCCAGAATATGTCTACATGCAAATCCTAACATGGTTTATAGTTTTAATCCTCAAATTCATGGGTTTGTATCAATCTTCCAAGATAAATTCGATAATTACCCTAAACATGGAAGAACATATCATTGAATCAATTGTAATTAAATCACTTGCCTTAATCGTTCTTCAGATTATTGTAGATGAAAATGATAGAAGATGATTGTTGATATCCACTCTCTCTCTCTGCATAATTCTCCTTTCTTTCTCTCTCTACAATTTCTTCTCCAAAGATGACAATGGAGGTGGAGGTTTATTTTTGGACTTTTAACTTCTTTTCTAAACTTCTCCCGTAGCCCACTACTTAGTTTAGTGCTGATAATGGGTTGGTGGGTTTAATGATAAATCATAATTAAACTCTAATTTTCGTGGGTTTTAATTACCAAAATTCTGAAATTACCAAATTACCCTTTTGGGTTGTCGGTATGGCCCAAAAATGCCCCGGGACCCAAACTAAACCCCCGGCTAGTGTTTTCTGACTATTTCGACCCTTCCGGAAACGTTGGCGCACTCAAAACGACCATACGGTTAATAAAAATAAAATTCACTTTTTAATTAAATTAAATATTTTCCTGACGCGACTGTCACACGCGTTCCAACAAAATTTCCAAATTGCCGTATTTCTATCTCGCGACAATTTTAATATTCTCAATATTCATATATTGCCATATATACACATTATAATCAAATACCAACTCACATCTCGTTAGTATTTTATCCGGATTAATTCTCAATTAATTCACATTTAATTTAATTAATCCCATAAATAAATATCGATAAAAATGCAGGGTATTAGAGACAGTTTCATAAATAAGTGCATCCAACAATAGTAAATTGTCTTCACATAGTCAAACATCAAATAACTTCTTAAAAACATAAATATTAAATTATTTCATCCCTGCTCCTAATGAAAATTTCAAAGGAAAACCATGGACCAAGAATTCTATAGATATATAAATATATTAACATGTTTTACCAAGGACAAAAATGAAGTAATGGAAGTTCAAAACCCGAATAACAGCGATTCAAAAACGAAGATGTACGAAGAGCTTCGAGGAAACCTCTATTTAAATATCGTGCAATTGAGGATGAAGGCAACCCATGGGCCAAAAAATAACTAATCAACATAATGTGACAATAATAACCCAAATAAATAAAGGTGGACAGATACAAAATCGAGGAAACCCCTATGTTATAAGTACAAAATAGAGTAAATCATCAATCTTAACTTAGCTCTCTCTATTCACTACTTTATTACTAAAGTAAAGTATGTATCCCAATTGAAACAACAATACTTGAAAATAGTTTGCATTGAAAATAAAAAGTAAACATAGATATTATCCAAACAAAGTTTTAAACCTAAAACTCATTCCAAATTATGAAGTGTGAGGAAATGAAAAAATACGAGCACATCTATTGTTCTATGTCCTCATCCCGGTTATCTAGATTATAGTCCTATGACCAAAATATTTTAGAGTTAGGCCTTTTGTTAACTCTCAAGAATGTATTTTGAACTCATCCTCCCATTGAGAAAAAAAAAGAATAAACTATTAGCACAGAAAAACTATTAGCACACACCTTTAACATAAAAAAATAGACAGTAACTCAGTAACCCATAATCTCTCTCGACTGAAAATCGAGCTCATTCTTACTAAAAACATGTATTATTACATGTAATAACTGACAAACGAAATAAAATGCAAAATAACAGTCATTTGCTTCAACAAAACCAATTAATTTCTTTACATTCTAAATTACATTTGATAATCGACAAGCTAAATAAAATACAAAATATCAATTATGTTCTTCAACAAAGGATGCACTAATCATTTTTCTTTTCTACGAACTGAACAATTAATAAATTATATCAGACTCTTCATACATTACACTATCCAACCTCATTTCATTTACAAACACACACTAACTATGTAAACAGAGAGTAAAACTCTATTTAATCTTGAAAAAGAGCATCAATAAGCATATGCAGATATGCAGAATAGCATAAATAGAAACGTACAATAGCATATGCATATACCATGGTTAGACTCCACCAAAAATAACAAAACTACAAATTCCACTACAAAACAAATCGGCCCCAAAATTATTTTTGTTAGGAGGACAAACGGGAATGCAACTCACTTTCCAACTTCAATTCGTTCAGCAAAACGGTTTAAGCAAAAAGTAAACTCGACAAATAACGGTTACTCGACCTGTTTTAGCTTTACATAAAAGTCGGACTTTTGTTTAGAAGGCAGCTTCATTTTTCTTCGATTGAAAAAGATATCATAATGGTTGGATAGCTCCTCCAGTTCCTCCTAACTGCTCCGGACCTCCATATATATAGAAGCACCGACCAAACTTGACTTCTTAAAATAAGTTATCATCATTGGTTTGTTGTTCCTCTTTTGTAGTATTAAATATTACGATCGATTTTAACTTTATAGAAAAAATTTAAACCCCACTCCCTCCTTCCTCCTCTGTCCACCACGACATCAACCCCAAGAAATTTTCTCAAATGCTTTAAATTTTGGAATTATTTTTCAAACCATCCCAAACATTAGGTAACATAATTCGAACGGAGTAATTTAAGAAAATTTCAGAATTATTTTTTAAAGTCTTCCAGGAAACTAATAAAACTTTCAGCATTATTTTGTGAACTCTCCCAAAAACCAAGGATCATTTTCCAACCCAGTTTAAGAAATTTAAAAAGTTTTGAGGATAATTTTTAAAACTCCCCCAAAATAAGGTAATATAATTCAAATCTACATATAAAATTTTAAATAGTATTGACAATGATGCCCACTCAAGGACCCATGACACTTGCAGAACATATATGGTAAAGAGTAAAAAGGCTCCGAAAAGATTAAGGATCCGTGACATACATGAGATTTTTTTCATCCTAATCTTATTTACTCCCAATCCACCAAAGATTTTCTCATAAAGCATCAGTTATACAGGAGGAACTAAAGCTCAAAACAAAGATACAATCACATAAGTAGAGATACAATCAGTAACATACATGAGCTTTTTTTCATCCTAATCTTATTTGCATCTAAGGAAAAGGAGATTGATGGTAATATGTTTTTCATCCTAAGCTTCATCCAAGGAAAATAAGATTCATCCTAACCTTTTTTTCATCCTAATCTTATTTGATATCCAAAAACAAACTAACATCATACTACCAACCCAATACCTTCTCATATTGAATTTCTCATTCCTTCTTATTAGCATTCTCTTCGGATGTTATGGCTTCATATTTCTTCTTCTTGATCTCTCCCTTTGGATTCCTCACCAACACAATTTTAATCATAGCATTATTCAATCTGCAGCGGTATCCGTTGTCCATTACAATAAAATCCTGGCCAAAACGGCTTCAGCCACAAAGAAAGAGAATCATATTAGTCTAATCTTAAAAATAATCCTTAACAATCAAATATTGATATCTTTATATGTATTTAGTGTTAAAACCAACCAATGATAATGAATAGGCATTATAATTCGGCATAAGGAACATATAAAGTAAATCCAAAATGAGAAGAAATCGAAATACCAGAGCTGAAATTTCTACAGCAGCAAACTGCTTCCCATTAACAGGGCAATCAAGCTTAATATTGTCGATCCATTAATGACTATTAAAGCATAATCCATGTATCTTTTGCAAATTCAGATTATTGAATCGATAATAGATGCAGCATATAGCGCATTTAGGAAAGCCGAGTATCATCAATGTTCTTGTAAGGAACAAAATAAAGACGTTTAAGTAAAGGCCATATTTTTCACCGTTAGATGTAATGCATTTTAGATGGATATTCTTTCCACGTCATTAGATGAACCTAACATTAAAAATAATAATTACTTTTTAAGCCCTTAATTTACGTTCATACAGGAATGGGAGCATTAGTAATCTAATTATTATCCACAAATATATTAAGAAGTTACTTACCCTCCACTTAAAAGGAAACGTCCAAGAGTGGCAAAGATAAGCTTTGAGCGGAGGCCGAGATGAACAAAGTACACAACCTAAAGCCTGTACTTATAGTCAGATGAATGCACTCAATAGATCCATCTCAATATGCTCAAGCCAGGCGAGTTGTCTTTATTCTGCACAATGCAGTATGTGATAAAATAAATAACTCTGAGTATAGTATGTATGGACAATGCAGTACTATGCATGTAAATAACCTTTTCAGGCTTCACATTTGCTTCAGCATCAACATTTTCCTCATTTGACTCATGTTAAGTGCTTTCATCTACAATTTCTTATCTTATTCTAGATCTTCTTCTGGATCTTCATCTTTGCTTCACTATCTCACTTCAACTTTACATCCTCATCTATTTCACGGTTTGGCTTTGACTTTATAAGCTCATCAGTACAAGTTTTCCCTTAGAATGGGCAACAAATATGTACTTTAAACACTGACATCGAAACTGAAAGCAATTTCATGATTTGAAAATACAACCATTATGAAGTTTGTCTTGTTTCACTATCTTTTTCAAGACGTGGAACCTAAAATGACTTAAATATGGATACTTTCTTTTGCACGTCACTTAAATCAATTGTGCGTGCATCATGAAATACACATTATTAATGTAAGTCCAATAACATAAGGATACTTTGGCAAATGTAGACATGATTTTATGAACGTATTCATATGATATGTACTTACATTTTTCATAAACACATAGGTTATAATATCAAGTGAAACTAATTAGGGAAAATATAACTTCAAAACATAAAGATGTATTACACCATTTCTCTACAGATGGTAGATCACGTTTTGTTCTTACTCAACTCAAACAGAAAGCATTGAACGAAACAAAACCCAAAATATAAATTAAAGTATCCTTTTTACCTTGTCTATAAAATTAACCTAAGTGTAACTTAAATTATAAATCCACTATGAGAATTTATTGTCAAAGAAAGGCAATTAAATTACCAAGTCTTCAAAACTGACATCACAAAAGAAAAAGAAAAAAGTAATGGACAGTAATTTGTTAAAAAGAGTAGGTTTTTCAAATTTTGATTAGTTTAAGAATTAAGACACGTTACCTGAAACCATCAAAGACTTATGAATAAAATAGGGAAATACTCAGCCACTAGTAAAGATGTAGGGGAAAGGGAGCTTAGGTCATTGTGCAAATGGGAGTATCTAAAAAAATATCATTTATGATATAGATTGAGAGTATACAAAAACATATCATTTAACATAAGAATGGTTATGCTGTGACTAATTATTATGAACTGTGTTTGATATATAATTTAAAATTTCTTTGTGCATTAAAAAGAGTAAAGAGCATTTACCATCAAAGCAACCTACAGTTGATATAGAAACATATTTGTGTTCTTGATTGCTTGTCACGGCCAAATATAGGAACATTATGTCATTAGGAAAATAAATCCAATTCGGTAACTTAGACTTTCTTCATGGCTCAAGTAGGAAACACGGGATATAGAACATGTGTATCTAAACTAAATAATATGTGAGTTAAGGAATACCCCAATGGATTTTCTCTTGCGTGTATGCAAAATGATGTTAAATTTGAAGCCTAAATATGAATCAAAATGAACATTCATGGTAACAAAAACAAAAATCTCTAAATATATGAGAGGAAAACCATCCTTTTTAATTCCTCCGTAAGAAACAGGGGAACCACATAGCCACATAGGCATTTTTTCAAGCAGCTACTAAACATAAAAGTGCATTAAACATATTTATTTACTAAACATAAAATCCAATATGTGAATCAAAGAAAGAATGATTAGATAAATTAGAAAACAAAAATTATGTACCGAGTCTAGACAATTACTCCATCTAGTTAAGTCCGCATTTTTAGAGTGATTTGAAAACACATATGCTTTTGGAATGACTAGAAAACAATAAACCTAGAAACTTATTATCAGTAAACCTAGAAAATGATTCTCTTACAATTGAATACACACCTAATAATGATGAACACGTGCAATCAGATAATCAATAATTAAAAACAAAATATAGTAATGACCTGAAATTCTAAGAATACATCAACGCCATTAACCTGAAACATTAGAGAATACAAATTTGAAAAATGCGGAAATAATATTAGAAAAAATAATGTCAGATGTTCACGTTCATAAAATTATTTAATCCAAATCCGTTAAAAGTAGAGAGAAAGAGAGATAAATGTCAGATCTATAAAATAAAGCTACAAATAAACAAACAACAAACCAAAAAAACGTTTTATTCAGAGTTGTAGAAGTTGAAACCATGAATAAGAAAGGATAAAAAAACCCAAAAATGAGGGTTTAGAAAATGTAAATTGAATAAAAAAAATCTCCAAATAACTTGAATGTGACTAAGACACTATGCATACCTCATAATGAATAGAAGGCAGGGTGAGAGGGCGAGAGAGAAGTAAGAGAAAAGACATGATTCACACAAAAGACACCAAAAACAAAACATGGTTTTAACAATAAATATAAAGCCCTATTTGAGCTCAAAAAATCCAAAAAATGTGAAGCCCATTTACCAAACAGAGATGCCTTAAACCCATGTAAAACCGAAAATCCCCATGTAAAACCAACCAAAAACTATGTAAAACTCGAATCAAAATCACGAAAAAACAACTTAGGTGATGGCTGAGAGAGAGAGAGAGTAGATGCACCGTGCGAGAGCTGAGAGGGTTTGTGTGTTGGGGGGAAGTGAACGGGAGAGAGAAAGTCATTGTGTGTGAGCACTAAAGTACTTCTGCGTGTATTACCAAAATACCCATTTTTTTAATCGGAATTGTAAATCTAGGAAGAAAATGAGGGGAAAAGTATGTTTGAGTGGGTTAAAATTGTAAATACAATATAGAGTATATAATGAGATGTGCGAGTTATAGAGCTTATGGTATGAATTGTGATATTACCCTCCCTCTAGTGACTTGTTGGCCAAAGCAGGACCCCTAGTTAAGTTATCATCTTATGGAATAGTAAAAATCTTTTGTTCCTAATATATATATAATTGGTTATAAATTAATTTAAACCTTTTGTGCCTCTTTTACGATGTTGGACACTAGTTGGGGCAAATATGCTAATCTAGGAAGAAAGACCTTAGGGGAAGAATTGGTTGAGATGGGGTTTTAGAAGAAAAGTCGTAATTTATGTGGATCATTCAAACGACCTTAAGAGTCGTTAAAACGATATTTAAGTGTCGTTCAAATGACCACTCCATCGCTCGATCGATAACTATCTAAATTTTGTTTCCCCGTTGCTGTCAATACCTTATTCGTGGGCTCAAGATTTGTTACCAACTCATGGAGATGATGGAAGAAGGGACGCATATTATATGGGTATAATAAGGTCTGTGGACTGAAAACTTAACATCAGAGCAAGAGAGAGAGAGAGAGAGATAGAGGCAAGCTATGACCGTCGATTTTTATATGTCATCGATCGGTGAAGGTTACAACACTATACATGTTAACATTTGGTATAGGAATCCTCCCTTTTAAAATCGATAAGGGTTGTGTTAGTGGGTATAAGACAAAGACTTGGGGGGTAGAGTATAGTAGGCATTATCGTTTCCTCTCTGTATCTCAAAACACACGAATAATTGTCCATTTTCCCTCTTAGTCGTAATAACCACCCTCCAGCCTTAGAAAATACACAGTCCATCATTGTGAGTTAGAGCTACAATAAATATAAAAGTTGTTGGTGGTTTTTATGTGTGTTTGAGGAGGTGTTATTAGAAGAAGGCGACTGTGCCATTGGAGATATTTGAAGGAGATTTTTCATTGATCATTTCTTGGAATTTGTTGGAGAACCCATGGAGGACTGTTTGTTGGATTTTTAGTGACTCCATTTAGGGCCACCTTTAGAGGTGGGGGAGTCACCCGTCTTCATCACCACCACCATCCTTGAGACCATTTAAGTGGGGTAATCTACTCTTATTACATATGAGACTCCATTTGATAAATATCGTAGTCTTAATGTTGTGTATGGTTATGAGTAGGATTATAAGAAATCATGATGTGTTATTAGTAAACTAAATAATGGACATTTTTATGGGATAAAAATGTAAGAAAATGTTATTTTAGTATATTTTCTAGTAAAAGAAAATAATGGACATTTTTATGGGATAAAAATGTAAGAAAATGTTATTCTAGTTAAAGTGTCAAGTGTGAGGATTGGGTAATAATGTGGCAACAAACAAGTGTTAAAATGGCTGAAGTGTTTTAAATGTTAAGTTGGATATTTAATAACCATTTTGAGAAAATAACAGTTGTTAAGGAACTAAATTGCAAGTTTGGTAAACAAAGGGTAATTTGATAATTTACTTAAAGTGGAACATTTTTATGGAATAAAAATGTTAAAGAATGTATTTGGACTAATGCGTGTGAAAATGAATTAAGTCCTAAAGCGTGAATGAGTTTTGTATAAATCACGTGTGTGTGGATAAGGGAGTTAAAGAAGAAAAGAAACAAATTTTCCAAGTTTTAACGAAAAAATGGATGGTTAATTCTGGGTTTTGGTTTCGGCTGGGTAAAAGTAAAGATGTGGAATAATGTGGGCATGTGTAAAATATTAAACACATCAATAAGGACTTGAATGCAACAAAAAATAAGCAAGAATGGCCCGAATCCCTTGGGTGAAAAGACCTAAATCACTGGCCGGAGCATATAGTGCGCAAAGTCATCGGTGTGGAGCCATGTAAGTATGCAATAATGGAAGATTTCGAGAAAAGATAAAAGGAATATGGAAGATGTCAAGAAGTGGGTTGGATGGTGTGTTAATAGAAGCTTACTTGAATGAATGAAATCAATGTTCTGGTAAAGGTTAAATGGACATGTAAATGCGTAAATCTATTAATGTCCATAAGTTAAGGTAAAAAGGGTAAAATAAAATGGGCAAAAGAATGGTTAAGTAACCTAAGTGTTAAACCCATAATTTGCATAAATATGTGTTGAAAGGTTTTTAAATGACAAACAAGTATTTTCTAATGCTATGATTGCATGTGTTGAAATGATACTTTTCAATGAAAATACTAGAGTTTCCTTTTATGATATGAACAAGGGTGGTTTCGGTAAAGGAATGATTTGGAATAAATCAAGTGTAGTCGTGTTAAGTGTGTAACTGGGCGTGTTAAACAAAGTGAGAAATGCTAAGTATGAATAAGGAAAGTCTCTGCAAGATTAAGGTAATTTAATTTGGCGGAGTAAAGTTTTTGGAAGTAAAACGGTTAATACAATTGAATATGTATTTTTCAAAGGTATATATATATCTATATCTATATATATATATATATATGTAGATACATATAAATTTTCACATGCGTGTGATTGTAGTGTGTGACTATTCTTTTCTGCTGCCCATATCTATACTGCTTGTATATCCCCACTGCGCATAGGCTCACACCCCTCCTTTGTTACGACAGGTTGGGTGCGGTTTAGTATTTTAAGGGAGTTATACAGGTAAGTGTATTCTATTTATTTTACATTAGTAGCTCTGTTTACTTAGAATCGGGGTGATCCATTGGTCTCACACGTAGTTTATCTCGAAACTAGAATTGCATGATAAACAAGGGAAATGTTAATTAAAAATAAAATTGGACTAACAACATTATTTAGGTTGTCTCATTGCTCTTCACACCTAACGTCCGCTTCGAACCGGGTTGACTCACGGGTAACCCATAAATCTGGGTCGGGTCATCATTACAAATGGTATCAGAGCTCTAGGTTCAATGTTCCTTTCGGGTGTGACGTGGTAAGGTCAGTATTAGATCTTTCGATGTAGATGTTGGTTTGGTCCAATCACACTAGTTTGGTGACATTTTAGTTCATGTCCTCGATGGTAATGTAAAAGAGGTTGGCATGACAAGTTAGGGCCAAGTGGCCCACGATAAATTTAATTGTTATAAATTGTTTTCAATAAAGTATGATTAATAATTTACGAGTGTCCATGTAAGCCAGTGAGTGGTGACACTGTGATTCATAGTGTGAGGTGTTTTATGTTCCAGCCTTTGTAGACGTAGAGTATTTGGAGATACTGATAGAATGTAATATCGCCCGTTGGGCACATGGAACCAAATTATGAATAATCAATGGTAGGGATTTATTGGTAGTGTGTCATAATTAGGTAAAGGGAAATCATTATTTAAATTATATGTAGCCTTGGGTGTGACAGATATGAGAGGTCAATATCAATGTGATAATTGGGCAATTTCGATCTTTGGGGTAATTCCGTGATTGATGGTAAGGTTAATGCGCATATAAATTGATGTAGGCCAATGCTAAAGGATGAGTCAGTCTCAGTGATAGGATTATATCCTTATGGGTGAACACCTTAGTGGATTGTTGGTCGATGAATGTGTTTACATGTGTTAGCTCTGTGGAGAGAAAGTATTAGGTCCATTGGTTGTAGGCTTACGCTTAGAATATTCCGATTCATGTGCCTTGACTGTAATATGGGTTTAAATGATGATGATTAAGGTATCCTAGGAATGAACCTAGATAATCGTGGTGACTTGGTATTAAGAAAATGAGTTGTGATGTTTATAAAAAGGACCTCTTATGGCGTCAGTCGGGTGGGCCTCCTTGTGAGAAATACCCAATGTCCCGTGTCCTACCAAAACCTGAATTGTATTAATTTAGAGTTTGGTGATAGTATTTTATCATTGAGAAATAGGATTTCTTGCAGTGTTGTTAGGCACTGGCCTAAATGTTCATAGGTGATGCTCGAAGTCCCGTATCCTACCAAAAATATATATAGTTGTGTTAATTAGTACATTAACGCGTGGTATGAGGTTTACTTAGTAAGGCACTTCAGTTTTGGTGGTTAAACGCTCATAGGAGATTAAAGGAGATAGGTTTGTGAAATCGTACCGACAATTTCCTTGGAGATGTATACTAAGGTTTGTCTAATATTACATTAATTCTAGTGGTAGTCATTCCCTGGTAATAGTAAATCTGAAGTTGTGTACCGCGCATTACAACGACGATAATATCTCTCTTCGAAACCTTGGAATATATTGTTGCATCGAGGTTTATGTAGTGATGTCCATTTCATAAGTGATAAGCACAAGGTAGAGTAGCATAGGTTATGGTATGACTTGTGGTTTCTTATAATAGATGTGTAAGTTGTTTGCAGAAATAATTGAGTTTGATGTGTTTGCCTATGAGATATTCAGAACATTCGTTGTATTGAAGTTTACATAGGTGATGGTAAAACATTGATGGTTGTAGTACGATTAGATCATGTCAATTTGTGGCAATGTCTTGGAGTAGGGATATGAATTTGATGTTAGGCATGTGCCATGATATGGCCTTCGAGGATAATTTCTAAAATAAGTTGACCGACGCTAGGTGGTGAACCTGGGAGAATTAGAACACGATGAGGTTTGTTATGACTTTTTAAAATAGCACTCGGGAAGAAGTGTTAAACTGATTATAACACCTAAATGTGCTACATGTATAGTTAGTACTGACCTCGTTGAGGGAAATCATTAGGCATGACTGATGTTTGATAGTTGAAATGTCATTAGAATAATTATGGTTTGGTAATATGTAGGCATTTCTAAGAGTGGTATCAATGGTTCATGAATTGAATGTTTGAAACTGTGTGAGCACTATGTTCACTGATGAGAGTGATCACGACAAATGAGGTTAGCTACCACGTATTAAAATTTTGGAGGCCTAGTTGTGATAGGTCGGTAATTAATGATAAGTGTCAAGAGAAATAACTTCATCTTACTTTAGGATAATTTTTCTTACTAGCAACAGATAGGTAGCATTAGTCCTAAGGAGGGAAGCCCAATATTTCATCTTCTCGAAGGAAACTTATTTGTGTTCCGTTCGTCCGGTATGGATGAATGATCCTTGATTAGAACTCGTCAAGTTTAGTAAGCCAAGTCAGGGTACGTGGCAAGGCTATAGTCCTTAACAGGTATCGATGAAGAGTTATAAAAGCCAAATGTATATTGTAGGTCTGCACTTCATGTAAGCCGATTCATTGTTGGAATTTGATTGTTTCCGTTTGATGTGGCAGTCGCCCAATTTATAGCATTCTTGTGCCTTCTTTGATCCCGATAATGGGAGGTTGTCGATCAGTTTTGATTCGATTTTGGAAATGCATTAGCTCGGTAGTGATGCAAGTTAGGCCGGTTATGGCTGATGTATCACGGTATGTGAATGCACTTTCTTCATATGCACCTTTATTCTACCCAGTCTATGTGTGTGCATGATCTCATTTTTGTGGCATATAATTTGCATATGTTACTTATTTGTTTTATGTTAACATGTTTCATTAGTTAACCAGTATGGCTAGTTATGACTTAGTCGTATGTCCCGAGGTTATGATTTGAGAATATTGTGTATATTGGAACCTGATAAACATTAGATGATATTGTTTCACTTGGTTCAAAATTATGGAGATCTAAGAGATGATCGCTTGTATATATGCATGTTATGATACCCAAGGTGACCTTAGGTCAGCATAAGGAGCTCGTAGGAGATATCAATCGGGTAGAACTATGTGATAAGGTGATTGTCTTAAAAATCATTGATAAGCGTAACGAGAAGTGTTTAGGTCATACCAGCCTAGGTTAAGCATGATCCAAGAATTTAGTTGAGGAAATGTAGGTTGTGAATCCTAACGTAGGAATGATCCATGTTAATGAATTCATTGGTGACATTATGATGTTTAGTAAGTATCAACAATCTCGAGGTTTTGTTAGCATAGGCACGTTAGTCATGCTTGAGGATGAGTAATAGGAACTTAGGAGAGGATGAGCAATAGGACCTTAGGGTCCGTCATGTTCGGATTAACAATGATGATTGTTTAAAGTGAAATCCTTGGCGTTAAGCTATAGTATTGAAAATGCCTATAATTGGAAACTAATCTTACACGGATAGGGTATATATTGTGATAATCCAAGAATTTCTAGAACGAAATTCCCTAAGGAGGGAAGTTTGTTATACCCCGCGTCGAAAAATTAATTAGATTATGTAGAGACTTCTTATGAGAAAGAACAAACTGTAATTTTTGGAATTTATGGGTAACAAGTTGAATTAAATAAAGAAAACTTGTGGTTTTTGGATTACATATATATCTATCTATATATATAATTGGTTATAAATTAATTTAAAACTTTTGTGTCTATTTTACGATGTTGGATGCTAATTGGGTCAAATTTGCTATTCTATGAAGAAAAGACCTTAGGAGAAGAATCGACTGAGATGGGGTTTTAGAAAAAAAGCCGTCATTTTTGTGGATCGTTCAAACGACCTTAAGTGTTGTTCAAATGACATTTAAGTGTCGTTTAAATGACCACTCTGTCGCTCAAATGATGACTGTCTAAAGTCAGTTTCCCCATTGTTGTCAATACCTTATCCGTGGACTCAAGATTTATTACCAGCTCATGGAGCTGACGGAAGAAGGGACGCATATTATACCGATATAATAAGGTTTGTGGACTGGAAACTTAACATCAGAGAAAGAGAGAGAATGTCGATATGTGATCGTCGATTTTTATGTGTTGTCGATTGGTTAAGGTTCTAACACCAGATATGGTAACGTTTGGTATGGGAATCCTCCATTTTAAAGCCATAAGGGCTGTGTTAGTGGTTATAAGAGAAGGACTTGGGGTAGAGTACTGTAAGCATTATCATTTCCTCTTTGTATCTCAAAACACAAAGAACAATTGTCTATTTTCCCTCTTAGTCGTAATAACCACCCTCAAGCCTTAGAAAATACACAGTCCATCATTATGAGTTAGAGCTACAATAATATAGAAGTTTTTGGGGTTTTGATGTGTGTTTGAGGAGGTGTTATTAAAAGAAGGTTGGGTAATCTACTCTTATTACATTTGAGACTATATTTGATAAATATTATAGTCTTAATGTGATTCATGATTATGAGTAGAATTATAAGAATTCATGATGTGTTCTTAGTAAGATGAATAATGGACATTTTTATGGGATAAAAATATAAGAAAATGTTATTCTAGTATATTTTCTAGTAAAAGAAAACAATGGAGAATTTTATGGGTTAAAAATGTAAAAACCTGTTATTCTAGTATATTTTCTAGTAAAAGAAGATAATGGGCATTTTTATGTGATAAAAATGTAAGAAAATGTCATTTTGATGTATTTCTAGTAAAAAGGAATGATGAACATTTTTATGAAATAAAAAATTGTGAAGATATTGTTTTAGTGTGTTTTCTAATAAACCAATAATGGAAATTTTTATGGAATAAAAATATAAGGAATCATTATTCTTGTTTAGAATAAGAGGAAAATGTCTGCTTATTGCAAAGGGTAAAACTTCTAGAATGAATGTATGTTTAAATCATGAAAAAGGATTTTAGAAATTAACGTCCAATTTCTCATGCGTATAAACTTATAGTATTAAAGATGTGAACAAGTTTAAGAAAATTTTTGTTGGGTCTAAACATAAAATGAGACAGATGAAAATCTTGGTCGTTAAAGAATGTGTGAAAGATGGGAATTAACCATGTAAAGGTGTCATTCCATGTGTTCAAGGAGTAAAGTTTTCAAGTGTGAGGATTGGGTAATAGTGTGGTAACAAACAAGTGTTTTAAATGTTAAGTTGGAGACTTAATAACCATTTTGAGAAAATAACACTTGTTTAGGACTAAATTGCAAGTTTGGTAAACAAAGGGTAATTTAGTAATTTACTTAAAGTGGAACATTTTTATGGAATAAAAATGTTAAAGAATGTCTTTACACTAATGCGTGTGAAAATGAATTATGTCATAAAGAATGAATGAGTTTTGTATAAATCACGTGCGTGTGGATAAGGGACTTCAAGAAGAAAATAAATAAATT
Source organism: Sambucus nigra (assembly GCA_949130495.1). NCBI lineage: Eukaryota > Viridiplantae > Streptophyta > Magnoliopsida > Dipsacales > Adoxaceae > Sambucus > Sambucus nigra. The sequence goes on from OX422217.1 coordinate 459,794,302, forward strand.
TTCCAAGTGTTAATGGAAAAACGGACGGTTAAGTCAGGGATTTGTCTTTGGTGAGATAAAAGTAAAGATGTGGAATATTGTGGACATGTGTAAAATGTTAAATACATTAATAAGGGCTCGGATGCAACCGGGAATAAGCAAGAAAGGCTCGAAAACCTTGGGTGGAAAGCCCTAAATCACTGGCCAGGGCATATAATGTGCATAGCCATCAGTGTGGATCCCGTGTAAGTATACAGTAATGGAAGATTTCGAGAAAAGATAAAGGAATATGGAACATGTCATGAAATGGTTTGTGCGTTAAAATATGTTAATACAACCTAACTTGAATTAATAAAATCAATATTTCGGTAAAGGTTAAATGGACAAGTAAACGCGTAAATCTATTAATGTCCATAAGTTAAGGTAAAAATGGTAAAATAAAATGGGCAAAATGATGGTTAAGTAACCTAAGTTGTTAAACTCGTAATTTGCATGTGTATGTGTTGAAAGGTTTTCAAATGACAAACAAGTATTTTATAATGCTGTGAATGCGTGTGTTGAAATGACACTTTTCAATGGAAATACTAAAGTGTCCTTTTATGATATGAAAAGGGGTGGTTCCGGTAAAGGAATGGTTTGGAATAAATCAAGTGTAGTGGTGTTAAGTGTGGAACTGGGTGTGTTAAACAAAGTGAGAAATGCTAAGCATGAATAACGAAAGTCTCTACAAGATTAAGGTAATTTAATATGAGTGAGTAAAGTTTTCGAAAGTAAAATGGTTAATGAAATTGAATATGTATTTTTCAAAGGTATATCTATATATATGTAGATACATATATATATTTTTGCATGTCCGTGATTGTTGCGTGTGAGTATTGTTTTCTGTTGTCCGTTTCTATATTGCTTGTATATTCCCACTAGGCATAGGCTCACCCCCTCAGTTTGTTATGGCAGGCTGAGTGCGGTTTTGTATTTTGAGGGTGTTGTACTCTATTTATTTTACGTTAGTAGCTCTGTTTACTTAGACTCGGGGTGATCCCATGGGTCTCACACGTAGTTTATCTCGAAACTGGAATTGCATGCTAAATAAGGGAAATGTTAATTAAAATAAATCTGGACTAGCAACATTATATAGGTTATCTCATTACACTTCACACCTAATGTTCGATTCGGACTGGGTTGACTCACGAGTAACCCATAAATTCGGGTCGGGTCATTACAAATATATTCCTCTACCTGGGCCACTGGGTCAAAATCACACCTACCGAACCCAAAGCGTAACCTTAACGGGAGGCGATTATAGTCCTAAGTTCGTGGGCCATAACCATACCACATCACCCCCACTAAACTCCAAACTCACATAGGGTGGTCGTGTGATAGACCAATAACCCCGGGGATCAATACTAAATTTGTTGGGATTCACCAGGGTAAACCATCCACTGTGTACAACCTCCACCGATAACATCCCCTTGAGTATCTATGTCTCACATATATCAATCACACACCGATATATTTATACATACATATATATTGCCTCTATACCCATATATATACACAGTAAAATTGGCTAACCGTGGACAAATCATTCGTAGAACTAGTCCTACTTTCCCAAGTCTAAATCCGACTCTTGAATCCATAAGTAGTCACTTACTTACTTTTATTTCACAATTATTTTTTATTCTGGATACTAAGCCTATCTTAATCCAACCCGTATCCCAACTCCATCCGAAATTACCACTCGAATCCATTAATTTATTTTCAAGTGTCATTCATATCAAATACTCCTCATTACATACCCCGATTTTATTCCGACTATTCCAAGGTATTTAATAATATATCTAATTATTTTCCATAAGTCCTAATCTTATCTACGCATATATCGAAACAATTCGAACCCAACTCAAAAAACAAAACCATGTAAAGAACCAACCCTGGCCAAGAAGGGTAGCCGAAACGGTTCGCCTAGAGGGTACATGTTTGATTAATTCAAAGTTCTACCCAATAATTAATCCACCAAAATCAGTCCCAAATATTTTCCCAACACATTATAATACTACCCTATCAATATCAATCATAATGGTACATATTTTTATGATTTAATTTCCCCCAATGTCAGTCCAATTCATGGGATTTAGCATCAACTATGAGGAATTAATCCTCACCTTAATTCTAATACAATTCCCCAATTCATAAATCAAGATCACCTCTTTTTACCAATTATGATATGAACTAAAACACAACCTATACTATTAAAGAAAGTTAAACAATTGCCTTAATCTGTAGAGAATTCTTAATTTGCACCTTGAGATCCTCTATACTCAATGATCCAAGTCCCATAATTGTTAAACTCCTACCGAAATGGTGTTCTTGAGTTTTATCTTGATTTCCCTGTCTCTATTTGTCTCTCTCTCAATATTAGGTGATTTAGAATGCTTAATTGGTTGTGTCCATCAACTAACACCCATTTATCTTCCCCTAATCCCGAAATTAGGTTTAGTTAGAATATTAAAATGACCCTAATACCCCTGTACGGGTCCCGTATAGCTTAAAAAGTCCTCGGAACCCTATTATAACCACCCGGAATCTAATTCTAACTATCTTGGGCCATACTGGATCATCCTTGCACCCCAAAACACAATTCGACTCACTATGATATATTTACCATCTTTTTCCCAACAAGACCCCATACGCGCATCCGAAAATAAGATAATGTCGACCCGTCATTTTTACCCACTTATGACGTAATATAAAATAATACAATTTCATTTACTTATCTCACAAGTAAATATAATAACACATAAATATTAATCCAATATTCGCTAATTAATATTTAGTCCATTCACTTTTGTTTCTCAAATTAATTAATTTACGAGTACACGTGTAATTTAAATACTCTAAAAAATAGGGGGTGTTACAGTTGGATTTGATTACGAGATATATGGATGGCACTAGTATTATCACAAGAAATAGTCATTATACCTTAAGAAATCCCATAATCTTCTAACATTTTCTTCATCCATAAGAGTTGCATGCAACAACTCCTGAAGGCAATATACTCAGCTTCCGTTGTGGACAAATATACGGAGTTTTGTTTCTTGCTCAGTGAAGAGACAAGATCACTCCTAAAGTTAAACACCCACCCGAGGTGATCCTATAACCACCAATATCCCCAAACCAATCATCATCTAAATAGGTGGATAAACGGTCATCGGTGTCAAAGGAATACCAAATATCATAGGAAAGAGTGCTAGTAACGTATTTGATGATATGATTAAGTGCGAGTAAGTGGGGGATGCCTGGTATCACATATAGACTCCAATGCTAAAGGCAATTTCAGGACGACTAACGGTTAAGTGGATAAGACTACCTACCATGCTCTTATAAAAGGGTTTACTCTATATCCTTACCTAAAGTTTCTTTGCTAAGCTTAGTCGATGTACTCATAGGGGTGCATGAGTGCATAGCGGAGTATAAATAGAACTTCTTCACTAGGTCCCTAGAATATTTAGATTGAGATATGAATATCCCATCCTCTATCTGACATACCTAGATACCTAAGAAGAACATAAAATCACTAACCATGCTCATCTCAAACTCGCTCTTCATCTCCTCCTCAAAAGTGTGAGCATGTCGGGAGCAAGTGGATCCAAATACTATGTCGTCCACATTGATTTGGGAAACCAAGATAGCACCACTCTGTCTCCTAACAAATAATATCTTATCCACCCCCCTTTCTTGAAGCCATGAGCTAAGAGATAAGAAGTGAGCCTCTCGTACAAATCACATGTGCTTGCTTCAAACCATATAGCGCATTCTTAAGATAAAAGATGTGTCCTGGGTGCTTTGGGTCTTCAAACTCCTTTGGTTGTTCCACGTAAACTTCCTCCAATATAATTCCATTAAGGAATCACTCTTGACAAACCTGATATAGCTTGAAGCGCATATGACATGCTATGGCGAGTATTAAATAAATGGACTCAAGCCTAGAAACAAGAGCAAATGTCTCATCAAAGTTCACATCCTCAATCTCTGTGTAGCCTTGAGCAACCATTCTAGCCTTATTGGTAATTATGGTACTATTCCCATCCATCTTATTCTTGTAAATCCACTCAGTACTTATAAGATTTTTCTCTCTATGTCGGGGGTCTAACTCCCAGACATTGTTCTTGAGAAACTAAATAAACTTATCTTGCATAGAGAATATCCAATGCTTATCCATGAGTGATTTTTTCACATTCTTAGGCTCGAATAAATGGGTGTAGCAAAGATATCTATCCACATTCTCAAGTTGAGCACGAGCCTTGTCACCTAGAGTAGGATCACCAAGTACTGAGGTATGGTCACGACTCCTTCGAACCTAAGAGGGTGGATCTTCTAAATCAAGAGTGGGAACCACCTAGGTAGTATGAGGAAGTATGGGATAATTACCAGGGGGTGAATCATCCTCACACTAGGGGTTAGGATCAATAGACTCTGGCGGCCCATCATCTCTAATCATGACGTTTATTGACTTTATAACCTTAGAGGTTGCTAGGTTAAACACCCTATAAGCCCTACTCAACGATGATGATCCTTAAAATATCCCCTTATCGCTTCAGGATTTGAACTTTCCTATGTTCTCACTATCTCTCAAGATGTATCAAGTACTCCTAAAGACACAAAAATATGATAAGTTGCGCTTCTTCCCTCTCCACAACTCATAAGGTGTGTGTAGAGTGTGAGGATGAAGATATACTCTATTCACTGTATGGCATGTGATGATCATCTCCTCTGCCCAAAACGTTTAGGCAAGTTTCTCCCAAAAATCATGGATCTAATCATTTCTTGTATCGTATGTATCCTCCTCTCAACTATTCTATTTTGTTCAAGAGTACGAACGACCAAAAACTCGTGTTTGAAGCCCACTCCATCACAATAGATATCCACTTTTGCTTTTTTAAATTCAGTGTCATTGCCACTATGTATTTGATTAGTAATGACACTTTGTTGGTTTTTAGGGCACGACACTTAGTTATTAGGAACTCAATCGCATTAAACTTTTCCTTAATAAACCCCATAATAGAGTATCTCGAAAATTTATCGACCATCACGAGAATGTGTCTCTTATCAATTAAACTCTACGAGTGAGTAGGACCCATAAGATCCATGTGAATCAGCTCCAAAACACGTGTAGTTGTGGTAATGGTATTCAACTTTCAATGGGGATTTCAAAAAAAAATTCCTTGTTGGGAACTCATACAAACTGAGGAAGTTAGTTTCCCAGTTACAGTAAACCAAAAAGCGAATTTTTGAAAAGTAACGTAATGATTAATCAGTGGAAATTAGCGGTTCGATTTTCAGCTTTGCACACACACACACACACTGACTTGAGACTTGTGAATATGATTTTATGGTGACTATTTTTAGAAAGGTTTAAATTGTCCAATTTTTAGATATTTTGAATTTTCTTGAGTCGAAAATGAATTTTGTGGATATATTCACTGCAAACCCTCACGAGACACAACTGGTCCTACTAGGGAAACCTAGGGATTTAAAGGCTTGTTGCATATGCTAAATGCAATCACTTGCCCGCGAAAAAAGTATTATATCCCAATAAAGTTTTTGAAGGGTTATTAACTCACACTCTTATGCTTTTACATTGCTCGAGACGTGCAAAGTTCTAAGTTAGGGTGGTTTGATTAGGCATAAATTCTTCATATTTATCCCCTTAATTTCGATATTTTTACGATCCCGTGCGGTGTAAATCGCTTGGATTGATCTCATATTTATGCTACTAACCCTTTAGGGCAAAGTATTTCATATTTTGTGTATCTCTTATATATTTTACAGGTATTTCATGCAAGAAATATGGAAAAGAGAACTCAAAAAGTGAAAGAAACAAAGAAATGGGAAGTTGAAGGGAATTTTCGTTATTTTTCATCCTTATTCCGAAGTTGGGGCCAATTAGAAAGTTGAAGATATGTCAATTATGAGAACACTGGAAAAAATGGTATCTCAATCCGAGCTACAGTGAAGAAGTTATGTTCATTCGAAGTTGAAAGAAAATCGCAAGAAAAAAGAACCGAACCGGTCCGGATTCTTGAAACTCACTGTCTAAATTCGTGAAGCAGACCGATCCGAATTAAATGGAAAATGGAACGGTCCACCTTTTTTCATGCTCCAGATCCGTTACAAAATTAGTCACACTTTTTAAATGTGACAAAATTGCTAGTTACGGGATTTTTATTTTGTTCTTATCTTTTAGCCAAAAGAGTTTTATGTTTTCGGGACTCTTCTAAACGACCTTTAGCCTATATATTTTGTCATTAGGACTCTTTTTATTCATATTTCATTCATGTAAAAGTTCCTAATCAAGGAGGAACATCTAGGAGAAGAATTTACATAGTTTGCACTTTAAATTCAAGAGCTTTTCCATTTTTTCTTCAAGCTTTGATTTCTTCTTGCATGTTCTTGTTCTTCAATCTTGGTAACATTTATTTCCATCACTTTGATTATTATTTCATTATTTTTTCATGCATAATAATTTGTTTTTACGTAGAGATTTATAATACCATGCTAGGCTAGGTTTTTAAAGGTTGGGATGTATGAACCCAACCCGATGTGGTTTGCATGTGTGTAAAATTAGTTCCCTAAATTAAATAAATGATGGAATCGTATTGTGTGGTGATCAAAACCGTCATTGGACTTTTGATATCGTTGGCCCTAGGTAACTGGGATTCTTAAGAGTGCGATGCGAGTGTAGCTATAACTACACCGCTTTATTCTTACTTTTGATTATGTATGGTGCGGGCTAGTACCCTTATATATATAATGCTTGAGATTAATAAAGACTGGATTTAATCAATTATCTAATTCATAACTAGTCTTATACACGGTAAACATACTTGGAATTGGGGGATTGTGTCCCTACTTTAATTTTCCAATTAGTTTTAGTTAACTTCTTTATTTTTCCCCTTTTTCCTTTCTCACTCAATCATCATCTTTTACACTTTATTTTTGAAGTAAGAAATCAATTAAAATCTATCAAACATTCCCTGTAGATTCGATACTCACACTCGCTGCTATACTCCGTAAGAGTGTAGTTAAAGTTTAGTTTTTTTTGTATTGTGGTCGGATGTCGATAACAACGATTAGCGTATTACACGGACGCTCAATTTTTCCAATCGATCAAAATGGCGCCGTTGCCGGTGAGTGTTTTGTTATAGATTATAATTGATTTACTATTTCGTAAGATATTTTTATTTTGCATTTTTTTAACCTTTTTTGCAGGCTTGCACAATTGAGTGCCAAGAAATGTTGAATCCTCAGCCACACACCTCTTTACGTGGATTGTCCATTTACAAACCAAATAGTAATCATGTCTTTTCATGGTGAGTTCGGTAATTATAATGGTTCATATGGTAATTGTTTTCAAACTTTTTATTCTAAAGAATCCGCGGCTCGACCTATTACTATTGGTGAGGCCATTCTAACTCTTGAGTATGAAAGGCTTAAAAACAAATATCGGGAAGAAATTCATTTTCAATATTTTTATTCTCAAGAATTCGTGACTCGACCTATTACCATGGGTGAAGCCTTTCTAACTCTTGCATTTGAAAATCTTGAAAATGAATATCGAAAAAAAATCATTTTGGGGAGCAAGAGTTGGATGCATTATTCGAATACAATGACAACTTTTCTTCCGATATTTTTGAAACTAAGGAACGTTTTCAACCAAATGAGGAATCTGAGGTTCTAGAACCAAGGAATCCTACTTTGGAAGAAAACATGCTTTTTCTAACCAAAAGAGTGTTGAATTTTCTTTCCACCCAAAGCAGGAAGAATATCGATTATGGTCTTGTTAAGGAAATTGTCGCACTTTAAGATTAGGTGCGTTCTTATTCAGAAAACAAAGAGGAGGTTGAGACTTGTGTGTCCCCTCAAAATTTTGAAGAACATCTCATTGAATGTGAGTCTTTTCCCCTTGAAATTTAATCTCCAAGTGATGATGAATCACTTGAGATTGAGTTTATTTCATCACCATTCTTGTTCACCGTTATTCCTATGAGTCGGTTGAAACTTTTGAAACGTTTAAACCGATGAGGACTCTTTACTTTAATTGTTTTTCAATATGGACTTTCCCTTTTTGTGTGCCCCGCTTACCATCTTACTTGAAAAATATTTGGAAGGTGATTCTATTTTTCTTGGATCCCAATTGTACTTGTCCACCCGAGCATCCAAATCCCCCATCATCACTTTGAAAAATTTAATTAGTGATGGTTCATTTTTTCCATCTCACACATGCCTTCCGTTGTTCAAACGGAATTCTTATTTTTGGGGAGGCATACATGAAAATGAGGGTACACTGATCATTCCTCAAAATCAAATTGTATTTTGGGTGGACCCTAAAATTTTTCGACTTCTAGTGTATAACTTATTAGACTTTTAAATCATAGGTTGTACATAATTAGCTTCTTTTTTTCCTTTTTTTATAGTTTAGAGTAATTAGTTAAATTTTTTGTTATTCTTTTTGTTATGCTTGGTTCTAACATGTTTTGTAGATTCAATGGACTCGTACTCATCGGGGATTGCTCCATTTGAGTAATATCTTTCTTTTCCTCTCTTTATGTTGTGTTCTTGATTTGCATTGAGGACAATGCAACATTTAAGTTAGGGGTGTGGGATATTCTTCCCGTTTATTATTTAGATTCATTAATTTGATCATATGTTCGTTCCGAGTATTTTTTTTAGAAAATTTCAAAAATTTCCAAAAAAAATTAAAAATTTTCAAAAAAGCCAAAAATATTTTCTTCAAAATAAATAAAAATTGGAATTTAAAAGCTTAAAAAATGTCACAAATTCTTTTTAGTCTGAAGTTGTAAAAATCAAATACACTAAGTCGAAATTGACCGAAGATTGAAATTGAGTGAAAATTGGCGACTTAACGAATAAGTGTGGCGATTAATTAATCCGGTGAAATTTCAAGCCTATCGATTTTTTCAATTTTTTAAATCAATCCGAGTTTATGATGAACTCAAAGTTCTTTTCAGCGTTTAAATAAGTCGTTGATGATCTCTACTTTTGATCGGTTATGGAAAATGTGTGAGATATTATCTTGAATACCGTGCACAAAAATATCTCTAAACTTCATTAATCTTGATACGCATATGGTAATGTAATTAGCAATTTGGACAATGAAATAGACCCTCGTTTGTCACCAAAAAATATTGACCAGAAAAGTCATGAAAAAATAACCTTTTTTCAACCCAATTTGAGACGAATAAATCTTTCCCTTTTCGTTTGTAGCCCGAAAAATACCAAATTTATCCCGAAATTATGAAAATGAAAAATTCAGAAATTTAGTCTAAATGGTGCGATAAAAAGGGGCAAGAAAAATGGACAATGCTCAACAAAAATAGCAAGAAAAGAAAAGTGCGAAGAATAAAAAAAGTAGAGAAAATGAGAAAAAACAGAAAAAGCACTAATGGACATCACAAGAAATTTTTCCAATTCCAAAATTCCTAAACATTTCAAATTTTACCCAATACACCTTACAACCCGAAATAGTCCTAACCGAGTCCGAATTGCGAAATTGGTTACTGCGTGGAGAAATAAGGCACAAAAGATAATAAAAGAGATTGAGTGCATGAATTTGAGGCAATGTTTCTGGTTTCCCAACAATCGTATTCCAATGACGAGATCTTTCCACCCCAAATAGTCCTTCCTTCATGATCGTGTGCGTGAACTTATGTTCCATTACATTCACTCTTATAAATCATGAACATCGAGAGAAATAACCACATCCCAAGTGATTCGTTTACGAGAGTATCCCGCGAGCATTTGAAATCAAAGAGAATTTTTTAGAAGTAACGTAATGATCAATCAGTGAAAATTAGCGGTTCGATTTTCAGCTTCGTACAGACACACTATGACTTGAGACTTGTGAATATGATTTTATGGTGACTATTTTTAGATATTTTGAATTTTCTTGAGTCCAAAATGAATTTTGTGAGTATATTCACTACAAACCCTCACGAGACACAACTGGTCCTACTAGGGTAACCTAGGGGATTAAAGGCTTGTTGCATACGCTAAATGCAATCGCTTGCCCGCGAAAAAGGTATTCTATCCCAGTAAAATTTTTGAAGGGTCCTTAACTCATACTCTTATGCTCTTACATTTCTCGGGACGCGCAAAGTTCTAAGTTAGGGGGGTTTGATTAGGCATAAATTCTTCACATTTATCCCCTTAATTTCGGAATTTTTACGATCCCGTGCGGTGTAAATAGCTTGAATTTGTCTCATATTTATGCTACTAACCCTTTTTGGCAAGTATTTCGTATTTTTTGTATCTCTTATATGTTTTACAGGTATTTCATGCAAGAAAGATGGAAAAGAGAACTCAAAATAGTGAAAGAAATCAAGAAACATGGAGTTGAAGGTCTTTTTAGTTATTTTGTAGCCTTATTCAAGAGGTGGGGCCAACTGGAAAATTGAAGAGCTTTCAATTACGAGAACACTGGAAAAAACGACACCTCAATCCGAGTTACGGTGAAGAAGTTATGGTCATTCGAAGTTGAGAGAAAATCGCAAGAAAAAAGAACCGAACCGATCCGGGGCCTTGAAACTCACTGTCTAAATTCGTGAAGCGGACCGATCCGAATTAAATGGAAAATGGACCGATCCTCATTTTGTCACGCTCCAGATCCGTTACAAAATTAGTCACGCCTTTTAAGTGTGACAAAATTGCCAGATACGGGATTTTTATTTTTTTCTTATCTTATAGCCAAAAGAGTTTTATATTATGGGGACACTTCTAAACGACCTTTAGCCTATATACACTGTCATTAGGACTCTTTTTATTCGGATTTCATTCATGTAAAAGTTCCTAATCAAGGAGGAACATCGAGGAGAAGAATTTACATAGTTTGCACTTTAAATTCAAGAGCTTTTCCATTTTTTCTTCAAGCTTTGATTTCTTCTTGCCTGTTCTTGTTCTTCAATCTTAGTAACATTTATTTCCAGCACTTTGCTTATTATATTATATTTTTATGCATAATAATGTGTTTTTACGTAGAGATTTATAATACCATGCTAGGCTAGGTTTTTAAAGGTTGGGATTCATGAACCCAACTCGATGTGGTTTGCATGTGCGTAAAATTTGTTCCCTGAATTAAATAAATGATGGAATCGTATTGTATGGTGATCACAATCGTCATAGGACTTTTGATCTCGTTTTGCCTTAGGTAACTGGGATTCTTAAGAGTGCGATGCGAGTGTAGCTATAACGACACCGCTTTATTCTTACTTTTGATTATGTATGGTGCGGGCTAGTACCCTTATATATATAATGCTTGAGATTAATAAAGACTGGATTTAATCAATTATCTAATTCATAACTATTCTTATACCGATAAACATACTTGGAGTTGGGGGATTGTGTCCCTACCTTAATTTTCCAATTAGTTTTAGTCAACTTCTTTATTTCCCCCCTTTTTCCTTTCTCACTCAATCATCATCTTTTACACTTTATTTTTGAAGTAATAAATCAATTAAAATATATCAAACATTCCCCGTGGATTCGATAACCAGACTCACCGCTATACTCCATAAGAGTTTAGTTAAAGTTTAGGTTTTTTTATATTGTGGTCGGAAGCCGATAACAACGATTAGCGTATTACACGGACGCTCAGTTTTTCCACTCAATCAGGTATGTCAACACAACCATTCCCTAAAATAATGGACCTACTCCCATATCTAAAGGTTACTTTGCTTTCCTTTCTATTCTCAAGGTTGGTAAAAATGATATGTCACCGTTCATGTGCCTAAAGCACTAACTATTAAAATACCAGTGGGAAGTATTTTGAACCTTGAGAGCAACAGGCATAACAAATGCTTTGTCATCTTGCTTAGGTACTCAAGTGGAGGTAACCTTTTGTTTGCCTTTGTCGCTGTTGACTCTAGTCGGAGCATTAAAAGCATTCTCAAATGGCAGATACATCCGTTGAAATTCTTCCATTAATCTTCATGAATTCGTGGCTAGGAACTCGACTTTCTCTCTAAGACTAGAATAGTCACAATAGCGGTGTGCGGGAGTTTGTGTACATTTAGTTCTACCTAACTTGTAGCGAAACACTCTGAGGTGACCTTTCCTCTTGCAAAAGGTGAAAACATAGACATGTTTGAGTCTAAATTGTTTCCCTTTCTTAGGTTAAACTTTTTTTGTGTGGTTTAGGTTAAGGCCTATAAGGATTCACAAAAAATTAAGGAACCGATTCTGGTGCCGCATGGGAAGTGGATGAACCGTCATAAACCGTTCCTTGCTTTTCGTAAAGGCCTATATAGGGATTGAGGATCATCTTTTCAACCTTCTTCGATGTATCCTCTATAGTAACCTTGACCTCCTGAGCACGTTCGAGATCTTTCTCGGGTTGGGATACAAGGTCTTCAAGGCTTTAAGTTTCTCATGAGTCTCCATGGATGATTAAAGATTTCTCATAAGACTAGCCACTTTGTTAATCAAGTATCCCTTTTCCCTCTCTACTAAAATGACTCTCTCTCCCAAAGAAATTCTCACCGAGGACTCTGTAAGGACAAATTTCCAAATCTAGTGAATTTGTTGTATTGGCTATTTTCATTGGACAAAACATTTATAGTGTTAGGTGTCATATTATACTCCATTGAAGAAATTGATCATCCGAAAGTTCACCGCATTGAAGAATTCACATCATCAATCCAATCGCTCATGTTTTCCAAAGGTATATAAGTTCTTTTAAAGTTTTGTTGGAGATACTTTTTATAGTCTTCCTATTTTTACATAACATATTTTGAACTTTATTTATTTTTCATAAATTGTTAAGATTGTTCTAACTAGATCTGTTATCTCATTTGAATGAGGCGGTTCAAATGACTTCGTACAAGATCCCTTGAGGGTATATGCTGAAATCTTATTTGAAACCTCATTCATATCTTGTTCAAATGACATTTATCCATGTCGTTCGAACAAGACTATATGTCATTCGAATGACTACAACAGTAATTGAAACATTCGGTTATTTCATCAGTTTTCTTCATAACTCCCCTTGTCTTCCACTTTTGAAATACAAAAGGGGCTTAGGAAAAATTGATGAGAACTTATTTTAACCTTTGAGGAAAGCCAAAATTCTCTTAAAAATATTTCTCCAACGTTTATGTGATTTTTTTCTATCATTTTTCAAAAACAAAAACCCAGAATCATCTTCTCTCACGTTCATCAATGTTATGTGCGGTGGACCTCCTCATAGGTTGGAGATGGCATTTGGATTTAAGTGGATACCGAAGCACATGAGGTGTTGTGCAACGTGTTGGAGCTACACGTACTGCATATGTAGGTGTTGAAAATAGCATTAATGGTACTTATAGGGTCAAGTTTCTAAGTTTTTTGTGTCTTCTTATAAAACCGTATTCGTTGTGGATTTTAATAATCTAGGCCTGGTCGTCCGAGGTTTTTTCCATTTGGGTTTTCCTCGTAAATCATGGCATTGTGGTTGTGTTCTTTCTATTTACTTATCAAACCATGCATGCTCACTTAGGGTTTAGTAATCAAGAATAAAATTTGGAAAGTATCTACCTGCTAGCCTAGTTGTAATTACAACCTATGTTGTGATTTTGTATCTTGGAATGTATTTTACGAATTTGGACCTACACCATATAATCGAGTGATTTCAAATTGGTATCAGATCAAGATTCTAAAAGTTAATTAGATGAATCCTGGAGGTTATATGGAAGGGTTTTCGTCAAATATTTAATGGAACAAATTACGCCTATTAGAAATCACGAATAAGATCAGCGTTAAAATTAATTGATGAACATGTTTGGCCCGCTATTGATAAAGGGTAGTCCCCTCCAACCATTGTAGTTTGGGGGTACTATTTTAAAACCTGTAAAGGAATGGAGTGAGGATGAGTTAAAATTATGCAATTTTAATTCTAAAGGTTTAAATGCTTTGTTTATTACCTTTACTCCAGAGGAGTTTCATCATATCATCACATGTGAAACTTCAAAGTAGGAATGGAACATTTTCCAAGTTACTCACGAGGGAACGAGTGAAGTTAAGGCATCCAAACTTCAAAATCTAACCACTCAATTTGAAACTAGCACCATGAAAGAGAGTTAAAGTTTTGATGAGTTTTATGCCTGTGCTTTCGATATAGTTAACTCATGTTTCAACTTAGGTGATAAGATCCCTGAAAATTTTTGGTAAAGAAGGATTTTAGATTTCTCCCTAGTTGATTTAATGCTAAAGTCACTGTCCTAAGTTCTTTAAGTGTGTTAAACTCCTAAAAACTCGAAGAGCTTGTAAGAGATCATGAAACATATGCTCTAGACATGTTTTCTTAAGATAATTAAAAGAAAGGTTAGAGAGTTGCTTTAAAAGTTAAAAAGGAAGAAGTGTCTGAATTCGATGAGTCCAATATGGATCCTAATTATATGGCCTTATTTTTTTAAAAATTTAAAAAGTTTCTCAAAATTAAAAAGCAAAATTCAAAAATTGATAGTCTAAAGTTTGAGAAAAATAAAAACAAGGCAAGTAGAAATTCTAACGATCGGGATCAAAAGAAATATTAAAGTTAGAACTCTAAAAGAGATATCTTTAAAAAGGATGATTCATAAAGATGTTTTGAGTGTAAAGGACATGATCATGGAGTGTATAAGTGTCCCACTAGGCTTAAGAGACAGGATAAGGACAAAGTCATTTATAATGCAACTTTTAGCGATATTGACAATGAGTCTGAAGACTCCGTTGACTCTGTTGCGTTTGGAAATAACTTCACCAACTTTATGGAGAGTCATGCTAGCTCCTCAAGTGTGTTGCATCCTATTTTTGACAGTTTCAAGCATGAAAAACTTGAAGTTGTATTCAATCACTCACAAGGAAATGATGTTGTTAGGAGTGAGAGTGATGTTGATGAAAGTGATTTGCAGTATTCATATTCTGAGTTATACACCGAGTTTGCGCGATTTCAAACAAAATAAGAAAAGGTTAAATTTTAAGATATTGACATTAGAAAAGGAGTTGAAAGGCTTGAAGGAAAAGTAGGCCTTAGTTAGTCTACTCGAGGCGGTTAAGATTTCTCTTTTTAACAATCTTATTTTTCTAGGTAAAGAAAAGAATGATTTGACTGATTCTCTATCTCGTGTTACCAAAGATCTTCATGAATCCTTCGAGATTCAAAAAACACTTTAAGAAAAAATCATCAAACTTGAGAAAGATCTTGAGTCCTCTCAAGAAGTCAAAGTCACTCTTGAGAATAACTCTGGTAGAATGGGGAAGTTGTTTCTCGGACCAGTCCTAGGTTATAAGGAGAAAGGATATCAAGAAAGAAAAGGTATAGGATATGAAGAAGGTGATTCATCCAACGCTAAATTCGAGCCTTTAGCTAATCCTGTTTGCAAAAAGAACCCTCCTTAACCTAACTCACATAAGAGAAATCTACCTAAGCAACCTATGAAGGTGACTCCTAATCAACCCTACGTTTGTATCTTTTTGCAAAAAAGGGGTCATCTTATAGATTTTTCTTACAAGTTTAGGAAGAATTCTTATCCCCATACTCATACGCCACACTATAGCCATTTGGATAGCCTTAAAAAGTAAGTTGAGTATCTAGTCAACACATATAAAGGTTTAATGGAATATTTTCTAAGGTTGCCTATGCCCCAAAGAAATTATTCCAATCAAAAGACTAGAAACAACAATGGCAAGAACACTAAGAACACAAATCATGCTTGCTTTGCAAAAGATAAGACTAAGAGGCATTAATTTTTCATATTGAGCTAGAGGCTCATAATACCTCCCAATGGTATTTTGATAGTGGGTTCTCCAGACATATGACGGGTGATACGTCTCTTTTACCACTCTTGAGGATCACATGGATAGTAAGGTTACCTTTGACGATGGGAGAAATCTAGAATTATGGGAAAAGGCATCGTTGATGTTTCTTGTTTTCCAAAACTAGAAAATGTTCTTTATGTTGATGGGATGAAAGCTAATTTGATAAGATTTAAAAAACTATCTAACAAAAACCTAGAAGTTAAGTTTAGCCATACAGAGTGTACTATTTATGATAAATCTGGTGGGATATACTATAAGATGTGAGGACTAGTGATAATAGTTATGGGATCATTCCAAAGTCTTTATTTATTTGCAATAGTGCCAAGGTTTCCATCTCCAACCTTTGGCATCATTTTCATGTTAATTTGAGCTATTTTTTTCATCTAGTGAAGAAAGATCTAGTTCATGGCTTGCCGTCATTAGGAAAACCTACCTCCTAAGTTTGGGGTCCTTATCAACTTGGAGAGAAAATTAAGAATCCTCATAAGAAATTAAACTCTATAACCACCTCTCATATCTTAGAATTGATTCACATCGATCTTATGGGTTCCACTCGAACCAAAATCATAGGAGGAAAGAGATATATTCTAGTGATGGTAGATGACTTTTCAAGAATTCAATTGTTGGTTTTCTTAGGGAAAAGTCCGATGAGGTTGAGTTTCTGACGGTTAAATGTTGAGTCCTACAAAATCAACATGGTGTCACAATTAACCGGTTTCAAAGTGATAATAGAACTAAATTTAAGGAATTCGGTATTAATTACTTTTTGTGATGAAGTTGGTATTAAGCATGATTTTTCAATCGTTCGCACGCCTCAACAAAATGGTATAGTTGAGAGGAAAAACTGAATGATCCAAACAATGGCAAGGTCCATGCTTCTTGGTAGGAAAGTGCCTTAGATGTTTTGGGCAGAAGCGGTAAGTACCGTTTGTCAAACAGTGAATAGGGCATACTTGCGTCCTCATACTAATAAACCTCTATATGAATTGTGTATAGATAAGAAACCGAAGTTATCCTATTTTTGAGTTTTTGGGATTTCATCTTATATCCTTAGGGATAGAGAGCTTCTAGGGAAATTCGACTCGAGAAGTGATGAATGTATATTTCTAGGATATTCACATAATGGTATAGCTTATAGGGTTTATAACGTTGCTATCTCTAAAGTTATGGAATTAATAAATGTTACTATAAAACATAATGCCCTAGCTACATGTGTTGATATTAAGGATGATCCCTCTTATGAGAGCAATGCACTTACCGGTGTCTATCACATTGATTCTCACAATGACCCGATGGACCCCACACTTGAGAAAAGGGATCCATCGCCTTGGGTTCGTAAAAGTCATGACCCCACCAATATTATTGGGAATCTTGACTTAGGTTTCAAGACTATAGCGTAACTTGAAAATGAGGTTTCATATTTGTGTTATACCTCTAAAATCAAACCCAAAAATTTCAAAGAAGCTCTAAAAGATGAATATTGGATAAATGTCATGCAAGAAGAGTTACTTTAATTCCAAAGGAATAATTTTTAGGTGTTGGTTCCCCGGCCTAGTGTTACTAACTTTATTGGTAAATGGATCTTCAAAAATAAAATGAATGAAAATGGTGTCATTGTTCGTAATAAATTTAGGTTAGTTGCCCAAGGGTACACCCAAATAGAAAGTGATGATTTTGATTGATATGGTAGATACTTCACCCCTGCCATAACACTTCATGCAACACAAATGGACCTTGATGTCGTAGTCAAGACCAAGAACGATGCTGAGGCAAAGCTGATAATGGTCGCAGAGTTTCTCCAGGTTGAACAAACGACGTTTTGCCGTAACCACACATTTACATCTACAGGGTGTGGACTTACATGTCGTGGAATTACATGCTACAGGGTGCAGTCCCCTCTCATTCACATGTTATAGGGTGCGGTCCCTACCTTTCAGCATAGTTGGTCGCATCCCCTCTCCATTTACGGCATGAATATAGAACTTAGACCTCCTATAAATAGATGTCCACACCTAAAGATGAGAAGGTCGGATCCGTGTTCATTTCTTATACTGATTCACAGTCCATATACACTACACACGCGAGGAGGCATTGCCAAGCACTCTACACCCCTCAGTACAGCTTTGGGGCTACTCACTGGCATCACGGTCATCTCTTCGGCACTCCCGAAATCATCACAAACATGTATTCTCTTCTCTCATCTACATTGTATGCCTATTACGGCATTATAAACTTCTACTACAACGCATATAATGAGAGTGTGGAACCAAAGTGGATGTAAGCTCATTTTAATAGCCGAACCACTTTATATCTTGTCTTTTATCTCTCTTTACTAGCTCTATCTGCTTATTACGCATTTTACACTAGACTTGTTGGTACAAGAACGACATGTGGACGATTTCTCATATCATCAATCTGGCGCTGTTTATGGGAAATAATGTATTTCAATCTTGTTTCTCTATATTTTGGGTTCTTAAACACCTTATTTATTCATGGGGATCCTTTGGATCATTATCTCATGGGTGAATTATTGGTTATTGAGCTCGTATTTTATATACACACCCTCAAATGGGTATCGCATATATTCATATCTATTTATGGGTCTCTCTTTTATGACCTTAGATCTATTTTTACATACCCCGATCATGTTACCGAACTAAGATAACACTGAAAAGTGCAAAGGGCAATAGCCTCGCAAAGGTGGGTAACTAGGATGACATCTATTTGCTCGTTTGCTACTTTCTCAGCCTATGATCTAGGGTTTCCTACCATTATTGTGCCATTGTTGTGCACCAAGAGGTTGTTCTGACCTGTAAAGACCCTAATAGGTATGTTCTCCATGTGTTTTGTGTGAAAAACTCAGTTCCTGGGTTCTAATTTTGGGATTGCTCATTCCTGCCCAAGAAGGGATGCGGCCTCGTTGTTTAACAGCCCTTTTTTCGCAACCCCTATAACTGCAATTGGTTTACAGCAGCTTCAAACTATCGGGGAATGGACCCAGGTGGTCACAAGTTCAACCTTGGTGAATTCCACTCAAGGGTAGTGATAGTGCACTTATATGCCTTATTGGTCGTGGCCTCATCAGTATAATCAGGCGACAATGCAAACACTGCATCCTTACTTTATATTTGGTTCATCCTATATTCTGTGATTACTCACTTCTGCTAGTTTTGGCTTAGATTATATATTTTTTAAATACTAACAAAGCAGAAAATTAAGGGAAAGTCCAGCCAAAGCACATACATGAAGAATGAGATTTCTAAGTTGTATAACCACCTCAATCAACTGTATGATAGTCATGCCTCACTCCAAACTCAGGTCAGCTTCTTAACCCAGATAGTTCTTATGCTGGAGGCCGCGACACCCAAAGTTGTTGGCCAAGCCAGAGCTGCCGCATCCACTGAAGCTATTGTCCCAGGGGCCGCGACCCTGGACCAAAAGAGTCAGAAGAGGAAAGTTAAAAAAGTAAAAAAGGTCTTTGAAGCCTACACTCCATTGATTTATGAAATTGAAGAGGTGTTGGCACTCATCAAAGAAGACAAATTGCTTTGTTGGCCTGAGAAATTGAAGTCCCTTCCTCATAAGAGGGACAGAACCAGATATTGTAGCTTCCACAGGGACCATGGGCATAACACTGGCAAATGTTTTGCGCTGAAAGATGAGATTGAAGGCTTGTGAGGTAGGGGATGCTGCACCAATTCCTGAAAGATGCCTAGAGGATGTAGATTTTACCAAACAGGCCACATGCTTAACCCCACCTTAGTCTATATTTCTGTTAAATATAAAGTGTTATTTTTACGGCACAAGTGTTGTATTTCCTTACAAACTTGACATATATATATATATGAATATATGAAATTAGGCTTACTTTGTATTGTCCTAATAAAATCATATATATATATATATATATATATATATATATATATATGTGTGTGTGTGCGTGTGTGCGTGTGCGTGTGTGTGTGTGTGTGTGTGTGTGTGTCTGTGTGTGAAGAACAGATTTAGTCATGTTTTATCTGTTGATTTCCCATTCATAGAAACCTTAGGAATGATCTTCGTCTTAAACAGATTTCAAGGGAAAGATGGCCACTTATAGAAAATGATGACCTTTTTTGGCTTACAACGCCACTCATGGTGCAAGGACATATCATAAGGCAAACCATCCTTCGGCATATGCTACTATCAACTTCAAGGGCTCAAGTTGCCCAACTCAGCTTTCGGGATGCATATATTTGTTTGGGGAAGATTGAAAATGTCCTGTATATTAGCCTGGGGAAGTTGCATAATACCTAGCCCGGGGAGGCCTGATAATAACTCACTGGGACCAAAGACTTAGTTGTCTGCGGATAATCCCATATTCGAAGGGGCCGAAGACTTAGTTGTCAACAGATAATCCGATCATAGCCTGGGAAGGCTTTATGTATATCCAAATATAGCTTGGGGAAGCTTTATAATACCTAGCCCAGGGGGTCCTGATAATAACCCAATCAAAGTGACTAACGAGAAGCTACGAAAGGAGCTTCATAATAAAGCGACTAAAGGAAGCCATGGAATACAATCAAAGCGACTGAAAGAAGATGCGAAAGTTGCTTCATGCCAATTAAAGCAACTAAGGGATACTGTTGTATTGACTTGGATTTGGATCCAATTAAAGCTACAAAGGATAAATGACTGCAGTCCAATTCAAGAATTTGTAGAAGAAACTGTAGCTTGTGTTATGAAACTAAATCCCTAATGGCCGCAGCTCCAGTGTTATAGTTTTAATTCTGCAACAGCCCTTACCAAGATGACAGGGCGCAGCATTCAGTAAAGTCTGCAGCATCTATAGTTTTAAAGCGGCAATACAAGAAGGTTGCAGCCGCAGCCTCATATCCCATGTTAATATTAAAAGGAATATAGCTGCGGCCCATTAGCAAGTGCCTACATTCAAGGAAACACAAGCAAACAACAAATGAAGCAAAGGGCATTCAAACATTCAAAAATGGCGCGAAAAGATAACAAACCAATCGCAGCCTTTGAATTGCAACTAAGACGTAGAAAATTGACAAGTTAAAATGAGGCAAAGGAAGTTACGCCGCATCCCTAAAGCCATTTCTCTTTGGCATCACGGCTTAGGGGATGATAGCCACATACGGAGTGGAAAATTTTAAGTCTTCAGGGGAAAAATATAAGAAGTTTTAAAAAGTCTAAGGCAAAGTATAACAGGTCGCAGCCTATTTAGAAGGACCATTAATAAAGTGATGCCGCAGACTTATATCCACATTCAAAGTTATTGAAGAATTTTTGCAAGTTCATTCAAGCAATAAAGTATATATGGAGACATTGTTCTTTCAAATATCAAAGCAGACAACAGAGGAATAAACAAAGGAGCAGTTAAGACAAACACATAAATCAAAGGCTATAGCCGTGACAAAAGATTGAAATGTTAAGTTATACAGACAATTGGTCGTGCCTAAATAAAGTACAAATGTTTTAGAGGCCGCAACCCAGTGTAAAGTACAAAAAAAAAAGTTGTTCATAAGTCTAAGAGGCTGCATAATCTTCAACGTCCCCATCTTCACCTTAAGCGGCCTTCTCAGTCTCCTTATCTACCGCAGCCTCCTCCAGAAGCTTTCGTGCTATCTCCTCTGTCGCAGCCTTCATTTCAACCATGCAGGCACTATGATTAGCATCTCCAACACTCCAAGACATAATCTAGGCCTTGGAATCAGGGAAGTTTTTGGCCACCCTATATCTCAGTTCTTGGTAGCCATGGATGTATGCCTTGTTGTTGGTGAGGAAGAAATCTCTGGACTTTTTGTAACTTGCTACAGCAACCTCTGCGGCCTGCTTAAGGGCTACGAAGTGAGAATCCTCCATTTTTTTAAGTATTGCGGTGTGATCTGTCTCCCATTGAATGTATTTTTCTTGGATCTTCTTCATCTATGACTCAAGCCTTGAGGCATGAAGAGAGGCTTCTACAGCCTTATTTTGTTCAACCTGGAGAGACTCCACAGCCGTTGTCCGCTTTGCCTCAGTATCATTTTTGGCCTTGACTACGGAATCAAGGTCTATTTGTGCTGCTTGAAGTGCCGCGGCAGCAGATGCTTTTCCAGCCTCAAAAGAAGACTTCTTGGCATTATCCAAGACAGTCAAATGGACCCTCTTTGAGGCCTCCTTTAATTTGTAGAGGCCCTCATACTTCAGCTTTTGAGAAACCACAACATCCGCGGCTTGAAAAGAAATTTAAGGTTAGAAAGAAAATAAAGTACTAAAAGAAAGTACCGAAAAAGTAAATTTTCACTTACCTTCAGCAGACTGTATAGAGCATATTCACCAAGGTTCTCATGGTCATCATCCATTAGACGGTCTAGGTCCACATTGTTAGGAACCCTCCGCATCTTATGGACTACCCTGCCAATATCGTCGTCAAATTTTCCCTCAGGCCTTTCTTGATTATCAGGCTCCTCAACCTAAAAGGTGGGCACAGTAGGAGCTGTCTGATCGCCCACATTGGCTACGGCAGGACGTTGGGACTTACCTCTCTTTATATTTCTCTACCTAGCAACATTGTTGATGGCAACAGCCTACTCATCCATTTTAGTCAGTTGGGCTGCTAAAATCTCCCTATCTATCTCTTCACCTGAAGGAATGAAACAAGGTTAAATATCAAATTAAAAATAACTATTGCGGAGTTAGTATATAAAGGTATTAATACCTTCCGCGACCATAAATTTGGGCAGAGACTTGTTGGTAAGGTAACCTCCTTCAAAAATTGAGGCTGAAGTCAATAAGGTGCTAAACATTTTGTCGTTAGCACTTACAGCTGCAGTCCTCATTATCCTACTCTCCTGACGCTCACTTAGTGGCAAATTATCAAGAGTTGTATGAAAGTTCAATATTAATAGAAAAGAAAAGAAAGGAATATGGCAAATGCAACTGTAAAAAATAGGATGTGACCACAATTCAAAGGGTTGCAGCCTTGTTTACTTATCTTGGAGGGGGCATCCCCACTGCTACAGCATCTTTAAGGATTTCTCTCTCTCAGTCTCATCTAGGTGGATTTCCCACCCTTCTCCAGAAATGTAGAAATACTTTCCCTTTTAATTTTTTACACTGGTGGGCCTCCCAGTGTAAAGGGTTTCATCATTATTGCGGATGGTAAAGTAATAATACTATGCAAATTTCACAGAGTTATCATTTAGGCAGTAAAAATAGAAAAACTCCGTGGGAGTTATATCCCTTTTGAACTTATTCTTCCATAGAACCACGGATGCAAGAATTTCCCTCTAGCCATTGGGATCTAGTTGGGCTGGGGCTAGCTTCATGGTCTGGAATATTCTCCTAATGGGGACTGGTACAGGAAGCCACATCCCATAAATGAAAGCATGAAGGGGGAAGCAGACCCCATCATCAGCAAGAGCGGTGGATGCTGAGCACATCAAATTCTCAGGAGACTCAAATGCTTCAGCCACTTGATTAACCCACTCATGAGTCATAATGTTGCGGACATTTAAGGCTGCAGGAGGTCTCTTAGCTCTATTGGATGGGCCAACAGGTGCGCCCCTGAGCTTCTAAGGCCCACCACCCATGGCATCAATGTCCATAGGGTTGGTGCTTGAGTGGGTTTCCTCTTCTATTGCCTCAGAATTCTCTTTCCTATAAGTGGTTTACGCGGAGTCAAAATCTAAAGTGACGCAGTTTGGGCAATATTTAAGCATGCAAGGCCCAAATGTCTTTAAAGGACGCACGGAAGGGAGTTCGGGAGGAAAAACTCCAAAATATTTATTTCAGAAATCCTTCAGGATTTCAACTCATATGGCTGCAGCAAGTCCTGAAAAGCAAAAAGTTCATTGTTAGGTGTCGCAACCAGTATGTTCAAAAAATCCTCTTAGAGGTCCCAACAAGAACAACGAAATAACAAGTTTGGAAGCAAAATAGAAGTTTCAACAATTTCAGCTAACTATACCAAGTGTTGTGTTTCGAAATCCTAGATATTGCAACAACTAATGCCGCGGTACATTGTTTTGGGGAATGAGACATTATTATGTCGCAGTCCTTTAGTTTATTGACAAAAGTCGCGACTTCTAGCTTAAAGCTAAACCCTAAAGTCAAAGGGGTATTTATTATATATGTATTGAATGGTGCCGCAGCAAGTACCATAAGAATATGCTACCAACCGCGACCAAACTCCTAAACATCTTAACACTAAAGATGGCCTATTCTAGAGATCAAAGCCCTATAATTTCAAAGGTTTACTCAAGAACATCAAGAACGTAATGGTATATTTTCGATACTTGTACTACAAAAAGGCCAACAAATTTGATCCTAAGCAAGTCAGCAAAGTTTCATCTATTGAGTCAATATGGATTTGGCAGCTTATTTCATCAATTGAAGATTGATTCAATTTAGTAGCAAAATGAGTTCATTTCAGCATGAATTTAGCGGCTTAACTAGTAATTCAATTCGGGATTAGTTGGTTAATCTGATTCAGTAAAAAGGTGGATTCGAATAGTCAGAGAGTTGGAATTTAGCAGTATTATTCATTTATAAGAAGAAATCAGGAAGAAAAATCATTAAGAATGGCCAAGAAGAACAGTTAAGAGGAAGTTTTGATTTGTTACCAAGAATCCAACGAGAGAGGAAGATTTGGGTTTTGCTCATCCTTGAACCACCAGTTACTCTGCCACCAGATACCACAAGACACCACTTAAGGCTCGTCGAAAAACTCAATAGATGGAATGGCAAGGTTTTGCTCTTGATATGCTCTCAGAGAATGGGAAAAGAATGAAGGCCACGACCAATTGCCATTTATATAAGAGGCCGCAAGAAAGATGAAATGTTGTATTTTAATTGTGATGGTAGCTTGAGAAGAGGACTTGACTACTCAGCCGCAGCCTCAATTGCTATCTCTTGTCACTACGACTTAGGGGCTTATTGATATGGCAGATATTGCACCCCTGTCACGGCACCTTTGATAAGCATGCATAAACAACATTTTATCGTAGCCACACATTTACATCTACAGGGTGTGGACTTACATACCGTGGAATTACATGCTACAAGGTGCAGCCCTCTCTTATTCACATCTTACAGGATGCGACCCCTACCTTTCAGCATAATTTGCCACATCCCCTCTCCATTTACAGCAACAATATAACACCTAGACCTCCTATAAATAGAGGTTCACACCTCGAGATGAGGAGGCAAAATCCGTGTTCATTTCTTATACTGATTCACAGTCCAGAGACACTACATACGTGAGGAGGCATTGCTAAGAACTCTACACCCCTCGATACTACTTGGGGGCTACTCACCGGCATCACGATCATCTCTCTAGCACTCCCAGAATCATCATAGACATGTGTTCTCTTCTCTCATCTACATTATATGCCTATTACGGCATTGTAAACTTGTACTACAACGCATATAATGAGAGTGTGGCACCAACGTGGACCTAGGCTCATTTTAATAGCCGAACCACACTATATCTTGTCTTATATCTCTCTTTACTAGCTCTATCTGCTTATTACGTATTTTACATTTGACTTGCTAGTACGAGAACGACAAGTGGACGATTTCTCGTATCATCATTGATGAAACTTTGCTCATATTACAAGGCTAGAGTCCATTGGCCTCTTACCATCGATTCCATGTCATCCAAAATTTAAGCTTTATCAAATGAATGCCAAGAGTGCCTTCCTAAATGGCATTCTTCGGGAAGAAGTCTATGTGGAATAACCAAAAGGGTTTAAAGAACCTAAAAACCCAAACCACATCTTTTACTTTAAAAAGACTTGTATGGTTTGAAGCAAGCACGGCGTGCTTGGTATGAGAGGCTTACTTCCTATCTCATTTCCCGTAGCTTCACGAGAGGGGGAGTGGATATGATTTTGTTTGTTCATCGGGATGAGAGTGCTATTTTGGTTGCCCAAGTTTATGTCGACAACATATTTTTTGGGTCCACATGTGGCAAATATACGCACATCTTTGTGGGAGAAATACAAAGTGAGCTTGAGATGAGTATGGTCGGTGAGCTTGGTTGCTTCCTAGGTCTTCAAGTGTGAAAGATATAAGTATGCAAAGTGAGTTTGAGATGAGCATGGTCGATTGTGGGATATTTTTATCTCAATATAAGTATGCAAAAGATCTAGTGAATAAATTTAATTTAGACTCTACTAAGTATGCTTGTACACCCGTGAGTTCATTCATTAAACTTAGCAAATACACCTAAGGAAATGATGTAGAGCACACTCTTTTTAGGACTATGATAGATAGTTTACTCTACTTAATAGCTAGTCTTCTGGATATATCCTTTAGGGTAGGAGTTTGTGCCCGTTATCAATCCGCCCCAAAAGACTCGCACTTACTTCCCGTTAAACGTATTATCAAATATGTAAGTGGGATACTATTTTTTGGGATTTGGTACTCTTTCGACACTAATGATTGTTTATAGGGCACCTTGGGTGGTTGTTTCAAGTTTGGGAGTACACTTGTCTCATGGATGAGTAAAAAGAAAAACTCCATTTCTTTGTCCAGGGAATAGGTCGAATACATAGCCGCCAAGAGTTGTTGCACACAACTCATGGATGAAGCAAATGTTGGAGAATTATGGTATTTCACAAGGCACAATGACTATTTATTGTGATAATGTTAGTACAATCCGAATTTCCCAAAATCCCGTCCAGCATTCAAGAACAAAGGACATTAGGATTCATGATCACTTTATCCGTGAATTAGTTGAAGACAATGTCGTTTCCTTAAGATTTGTAGGAACCTATAATACCTCGTATTTTTTAGGGATTTTATTTTAATTATGGAATTAGGATTAATTAAATTAAATGGAGAAAATTTATTTATAATTAATCCAAATTTAAATGTAATAACTACTAGTGTGATGAGAGTTAGTATTTATTCATTATAATTATGTTGAGTATTACTTAGCGAGTAAAGTAATATATGATTACGAAAATATTATTACGACGGGGAGTGAAAAATACGGCAGTTAGAATATACTAAGTTGGGACATGCACGCGCATGTGAGTCGTGTCGGTATTACTTTATTGGGTTAAAAAGATAATTTATTTTTAAGTAACTCGTATGACCATTTCGAGTGCGCCGATGAGTCTAGAAGGGTGTTTTATTAGGGTTTTGGGGCAATTTAGGTCAAACAGACACCCCGAAGGGGTATTTTAGTCTTTTAAGATTTTTAGGAATTAAAATGGACGAAAATAGAAAATTAAAAAGGAAGAGTACCTGGGTAATAGTTTATCTATGAGTTTCCAAACCTACTTGAGAGAGAGAGAGAGAGAGAGAGAGAGAGAGAGAGAGAGAGAACCAAAGCGGAAGAAGAAGAACTCCATAGGAGCCAAGGGATAAAGACTCGAGCTCTCACACCAAAAATTTCACCAACGCGTAGATCGTGAAGAGAGGATCACCCCTGTACCAATTTCATCCAGCGAATCAGAAGTTCACAAAAAGGAAAGTGTTTATCTTGCTAAATGTTTAGATCATATATGATTCATGTTAATGTAGTTGATGGAATAACCATGATATTATTAATTTGGGGTTGAAATTGGGTGTTAATCTTTAATTGGAAGTATAGGTTTGCACGTAGTTGAATAACCTTGTTTTGGGAATGAAAATCCTGGGTTTTATATGTTGATTTCACGAAATTAAATATGGGATTAAATTATTGTTAATGGAAGTTATGTGAAATTAGGGCTTGTTGAAGATTTGAGAAATTTATCGTTTTAGGGATTTGAAGTTAAAATTGATGGGAAAGTGTTCTAATACCAGGGGATATAGTTTAGAGTTGTTGAATTGGAATTAGGATGAGTTTTGGTTGATTCTGCTGTTGAATGAATTGGAAAAAAGTAACTTTTGGAAGTCAGGGATGAACCCAGAATTCTCGTTCGAACGAGAATTCCAATCAGATTACTAACGAGAATTTAGAGTTCGTTAGAAGTGAGAAACTCGTTCAAATGAGAATCCCCAGGTTCTAACGAGATTTCAAAAACTCTAATTTTTGCCCAAATGAGTTAAAAATCCTTCTAGGTTCCTTTAAGTGAGAAAATATGAGCTACGCTATTCTAGAGTGGCTTATTTTCATAACTTAGTAGTGAGGGGAATTGTGTAACTACTAAGGGAATGGGTTGGAATAAGAGAACCTTAAAGTGTATATACGATAGAGAGGTAAATCGTGCAGTTAAAGTATTGTGGGTAGTAGGGACGAATATACTACATATAAATTCAGGAACTTAGGTTACGTGAATACCTAAAGAATATAATAAGTTGTGTGTATACTTATTGATCGAACTATTATGTGTATGACATACCTACGCTGCTTGCTATCGAGCGGAGGTTGCGCGTTGTGGACAATGATGCCTTGAGGAGCCTTCGGGTGGGATTTTGATTTGTGCCGCTAGAGCATAGAACCTAGGTACGGGCTATCTGTGAGAATGATAGTGATGACGGTTGTATGGGTGTGTAGGTATGTACGTAACCCATTGGCTTGGAAATATATTCACGTCAAATATGTGTATTTCTTTTGATGGTTCGCGAGAGATTGAACCTTTGGTCCTTCATGCAATGAGCGATGCACCAGGACATGATAGCAGAGTATGCATGCACAGTAGTTGCGTCTCAGGGTGCAGTATTGAATAAATATATATAATAGAGCGTATGTATATACTTGTGATACTATCTACTGTGTGAATTAAGTAGACATGTGTAATAATGAAATATGAAATGAACTAAGTTGGTGAACACTTTACCTATATTAAACTAAGAGGGTACTCGTCCATGTTAAAGAGAAGTTGATTATATGTATTATGTATATTACGAGGGAAATACTTGGGAACGATATTGGGCTATGATTAGATGTTAGATGGAAAAGAACTAGTTATCATGGGAATATAAATTAGTAGGGTTTGATGGAACATTAGGCATGCACATTAGATGAGAGGTGAGCGTCTCAAGTGATTAAGATAACCTAACATGATTAATATATGTGCTATAAACTCATTTTAAGCACTTGCTAATTTTTAAACTGTTTTCAACTCAGGCTCTGACCCGTTTTCTGCAAATCTCTTTTCTTGTCAAATTCTTTTAGGTGCCCAGCCACAGGGACACCAATCATAGGAGATCCATTCACTCGACGAGCTGTAGCTGCTGTGGAAGTTACAGGACTTCGGTAGTAGACGCCTCTATGTCTATCATTTCCTCATTTGAGTTATTTCATCAGTTAGGGCATGTTGCCCCTTTTTATTTAGATGTTAAAAGATATTGGATTTAGTTATTTTACTTCATTCAGATATTGGTTTATTTCTGTTGGATTATTGTATTTGGGTCTTAGACTGGAAGTGTTTTCTCCAGCTTCATTTTTATTGCAGTTATTTCCTATCATATGAGATTGATGTGAATGGTGAATGTTTAATTATTTTGTTAACCTAGTTTTTTTATTAATTAAAAGATAAAATTTTGACATCAACCTTTTTAAATATTAAGTGGTTAGTATTTAATAATAAAGTTTTTGACAGTGATGCATAATTTGAACCAACCGGATATTCTGATTTAATTTAATAAAGGACTGATCACCTGGTATTTAATTAGGCGGGGTGTCACAGCACCGGACGTCAATTGGTCAATATCTTTACCAAACCTCTAGATGACATTAGGTTCGAGGATCTTAGGAAGTCCATAGGGGCTTTCTCCATTGATTGAGTTCGAAGTGAAAAAAAAATAGTTTAGGGTGATATTTATGTATATCATTTCCCTATGAACTAGATTATATTTGTGTATATATATTTTCAAAAATTCCAAAAATATTTTTTTTTTCTTTGTTGTATAAAAGCTTTCATTTATCAAAACTTTGTCTTTATCCATATAGGATATGTTTGAAATATATATTCGGGTCACAATATCATTCCATGTTCATGTGGCTTTCGATGAGTAGCTTGTCTTGATTTTGTCTCACTTGTGTGCTTTATGCTTTGATATAACACCTTGATGCTTGTTTATGATATTCTCTTCTATGCTGGCCTCATATCATTTCCTTTTATGCACACACCTCTCACGGAATCTTGAGGATGTTCATCTCACATTACATATTCCAAGTGAAGTAAGATGTTGTCTTATCAATTTTGTTACCAAATCTTATAAGCGATAGACATAAATTGTGCATGTAAGAACTATTGCCCATATCTATGGATTGTGTCAAAATGTATGTGCAATGGAATCGGGCTGCGAAGAGAGCAAACTCTTTTGCGTGAAAAGTCACCATTAGAAAAGAGACTAAAAGAATAAATGGAATAAAAAAAAAATTCCAAGGCCAATATTTATTCTATATTAATACTTCAAGTTATTGTGTGAAATTCATAAATATATGCATTTAAGGGAGACATAATTCTAAGATTAATGGGTTTGCACAATAAGTCATCATATTCCGTTTTAGGTGACACTATTGGTCGGAGATTCATCAAACTCTAGGCATTTTTATTGAAGTGACTTTACTCCAATTGAATTCCCTTTATGTGTCACAAGTTTGAAGTGAGTGCATAACATATAGGAATATTATTTAGCATCTTACACTCGTACGTTATCTTAGGCGATGGTATTATTTGATTTTTTCACACCCATTCAATCCATGTCCACAGTCTGAATATTTTCAACACTTCTTAGGACAATTTTAAAACAACAATTTGTTATGTTATAAAACTTTTTGGTTCTTTATGTTCTGTATGTTTTCTATTTTTCTCTTCTTTTATGTTTTTGTAGGCTCTAAAATCTCTTTTGAACTCTCATTCGAACAAGATTCGAACGAAACTCACATCATCCAGCCTTGAATTCTCGTTTCAAGTATCGTCCGAATGTCATTCAAATGACATCGTTCAAACGACTAGGATTTTATTAGGTCAGTTGGGTCTTTTTCTTTCTAATCGCTTTCTTATTTTCATTTTCCCTCTCTCTTAGTCAAAAATATTTTTTTCCTCTCCTACATTCTCTCAACCTTGCAAACCATAACTCCTACTCTCTTCATCTTCTTAACCTCCGTCTTCCTTCTCCTCCTATATCAAACCCATATCTCTATAGGGTTATCCTCCATTTCTCCTAGAGATTCAATTGGTTCTTGGAAGTTCATATTAAGGTATTCTCTTTTTTCATTTTCTACTCTATGTATCTCCTTCTTTTGGTTTGAGTTCATGTGTTTTGGGTTTATATTCTTAACATGCAACATTTTTATGTTGTAATTTTTGTTGAATCATAACCCATTTCATATGAAAACTCAATAATATTTCGTCTTTTGGCCAATATATGTGTATCATTTATTTTTCTTGTGGAAAAATATAAAAAGTTTTTCTTAGTTTTTCTTGCCCCTATTAAATGACAATTCATAATCTTTTTGGCACCTCATTTATTTCAAAAAACTTTGGGTGTCAAAAGTATTACGAAATATCATTTAATTTTTATTTTCATTGTCATGGCTTTATGTAATATATATACACACACACACTTGAGTTATTCTGATGGAGTTTGGGATTTGCTATTGTTGTTGGTTTTGGTGTTTGACGGATTGGTTGGTGATAATTAGGTAGGGTGTAGAAATATTTCCATCTTACTCCATGGCTTGTAGTAGGCTTCCCCGGTTGCGATTTAGTCTGATGAGGAACAGTCCTTAGAAGATGATATCACCGTACCCAACCTTCAACTTCGTTGGGAAACTCGCTCCAACCACACCCTATTTCACACCCTAGGTTTCTCGACTAGGTCCGTAGTTAGAGAAAAATCATTAACCTAATCTCTTTATCCTACACTATTATCTTTACTTGGCTTGCCATATGAGGTTGGGATCCTATTTTCAACCTCTGTGACCCTATATACCTCAACCTCATTTGGGAGATTATATTTTCCATGCTTGTTAGTAAGAGAGGTCTCATGTCAACGGTTCGTGGCAAGGAAGTCATTATTATCGCCGACTCCATTACTCGCTTAGTCGGTTTGCCTTAAGTGTCCAACCCTACCTACCATTGGCCCGATGATGCAAAAACCGACCTTGATCTTATTTTTAGACTATTTTTGAGTTGTTAGAGCCCGACACTTCCATTTTATATCATAGGAACCTCAAAGATGATTTTATGATCCTTAATTGGACAGGTTGTGTGTGTCTCATCCCACGTGCAAATCATACTCTGATCAGTACATACATCTCATGTATGCTATCAGCATTGGGGCATCTATTGATCTCCGAGCTATATTTATGGAATTCTCTATGCTATTAGGATCTCTTCTTTTGCACCTGTCAGACAGGCCTTATCATTTTTCATTTTAGTCACTAGGCACTGTCTTGATGTTGGTTGTCCTCTCCTTCCTACAGATAATCCTTCCACCCATTATCAGTCTATTGACATGTAGTCTATTGGATGATCCTGGAATCATCTTCCTAGAGGCATTCCTCAGCCCACTCCATCCCATTCTGAGTCATATCACTCTATCGCCTCATCTATCCCCTCTCAGTCTAGACCATCTACATCTTATCATCCTCCCTATTCTAAGTCAGAGGAGCTTAGGTTATTGCGCTTGTAGGTTGAGCAGATACGTGAGGAGCGGCATCAGGACAGGGACATAATGCAGGAGTTCGTTGCCTCTATGCACAGAGAGAGAGAGAGAGACGAGGAGGCCCAAGATCCCAGAGAAGAGGCGCAGGCACATCGAAATTTCCTTATGATGAAGAATTTTGAGGAGCTTCGTCATGTTGAGATGTGGTGTGGTGCAGGACCTTCGGGGATCTTCTCTTAGAGAAGATACTCTAGATGATACACCCAATGATTCGACCCAATGACTGCTTTTTATATTCATTTCCTTTTATGTATTGTGAGAAAGTGATTTCTAGTTTTTCTTTTTTCACTATCATTTCGACCAGATATTGGATATCTTTTACTTTTTCTGTAATTAGATTTGGATACTTATTTGTGGCACATTTGGTTTAGTTGTATTCTTAATGTTAATCATCTCATGTTTATTTTTCTCATGTAGCGATAAATTGGATGATTTTTATTCTATATTGTGTTGTGGCTGTTATATTTCCCATGTTGGTGTTTAATTTTATCCCTATTGAGATTTATGATATATTCACTAACCTTGGAGGTTTTTTTCTATCCCTTTGTCTTTTCTAGGCAAAAAGGGGGAGATCAGTTTAGGGAGAGGAGCCTTTAATTGTTACTTATATGTTATTTTCCCCACATGCATTTATGTCTTTGTTGTTTCATGCGTGGGACATTTGATTTTCCAGATTCTTACCTACAAATAACTTCAAGCATTTAGGTTGTTAGGGCGTCGAGTTTGTCCATTTTTCTTTTGGGTTTTGTTGATGGGCATTAGGACCGTCTTGTCGGCCTGGCTTAGCAATGTTAGAATCCTTTTCCTTTTCTTCTTATGTTTTTTCCTGAAATTTCCAAAGAGGGAGATTTGTAAGGACAAATTTCCAAATCGAGTCAATTTTTAATATTGGCTATTTTCGTTGGACAAAACATTTAGAGTGTTAGGTGTCATATTATACTCCATTGAAAAAATTGAGCATCAAGGATTTTGCCGCATTAAAGACTTCACATCATCAATCCAATTGCTCATTTTTCTTCCACTTTTAAAGTTTTCTTGGAGATACTTTTATAGGCTTCCTATTTTTACAAAACATATTTTGAACTTTATTTTATTTTTCATAAATTGCTAAGGTTGTTCTAATGAGATCTACTATCTTATTCGAATGAGGTGGTTCAAACGACTTCAAACAAGAGCCGTTGAGGGTGTGTGATGAAATCTCGTTTAAACCTCGTTTGTATATCTTTCAAGTGACATTTAGCCCTGTTGTTCGAATGAGACTGTATGATTTTGAATGACTGCAAAAGTTATTGAAAAATTCAATTATTTCAACATTTTTTGTTCATAACTTCCCTTGTCCACTACTTCCACTTTTGAAATACAAAAAGGGCTCGGGAAAAATTAGAAGAGAACCGCTTTGAACTTTTGAGGAAAGCCAAAATTCTCTTAAGAAAATTTCTCCTACTTTTGTATGATCGTTTTGGATAATTTTTCATTAATAAAACCCTAGAATCATCTTCTCCCACATTCATCTCTATTGTGTGCAGTGGACTTTTGTACCGGTTGGACATGGTGCTTCGCTTTCGTTGGATACCGAGACATGGGAGGCGTTGTGAAATGTGTTAAAGTTACACGTACTATGGACAAAGATTTTGAAGACGGCATTAGCGGTACTTGTAGGGTCAAGTCTGTAAGTATTTTTTGTCTTTTTGTAAAATCATATTCATAGTGAATTTTGTCTAGGCCTGGCCATCCGAGGTTTTGCCATTTGGCGTTTCCTCATACATCGCAATGTTGTGGTTGTGTGCTTTCTATTTACTTATCAAACCGTGCATATTCACTTGGGGTTTAGTAATCAAGACTAAAATTTGGAAAGTATCAACCTACTGGCCTAGTTGTAATTATAACATTTGTTGTGATTTTGTATGTCGAAGTGTATTTTACGAATTTGTACCTAAGCCATATAATCGAGCGATTTCAAACTCACTTTCTCTCGCCTCATTCAACTCCTTCTCTAAAGATAAAACTATAAGAGCTAAACCTTTATTTTTGTTTCGTTGTTTTAAAGGACACAACACAAAGCTTGGCGTAAGCACATTGAGTGTCACTCATGCTCTCACTGAAAATATCATCTTCCTCACTCTCTCCAGAATGACTAGACTCACTGTTGAGGCCATTATGTTTACTAGCTTCCTCATTGACATGAGGTGCACTATATGTACTAACATGAATAGCCATGAATACGGTGAAGTTACTTCCATACGGTGATTCATCCCCGAAATCCTTGACTCAACATCACTCTTACTAAGCGTGGCATTGAAGGTAGCTTTGCCTTTGCCTTATCTCTTAAATCGCATAGCACAATCATGAGATTTATGAACCTTACCCTCTCATTCATATAATCTCTCTTCATCTTTCTTTGAGTAATCTTTCTTTTCTTTTACAAAATTTTTCTTACCTGATATATATTTTTTGTCTTTCATAAAACTCTTATTTTCTTTGGAAGTAATTTCTTTTCTAAGCTTAAGAAATTTTTTGAATTTTTTTACAAAAAGGGACAAATCATCAAAACCATACTCGGAGTCAGACGTCACTTCCTCTTTCCTTTTAGATTGAAATTTTAATGCAATTCCCTTTTCCTTAGGTTTAACAGTTTTGGAAAATTTATCTTTCTCAAAAGTCTGAAGGTATCCTACGAGTTCATCTAACCTAAGAATATATAACATACCCAATGTATTAAGCACCATAACCTTAGGAATATAACGTTTTAGAAGTGATCTAAAAATATTTTTCACAACTCTCGTATCGAGAATTTTCTTACCCAAATTAAAACTAGAATTTATTATGTCCAAAAAACGTGAAAAAATTCACGAAAATGACTGAGACTCTAGCATGGTAATAGTTTCAAATTGAGTGGTGAGGTTCTGTAGATTAGAAGTGTTCACAACATTTGTGTGACACCCCGACTATCAAAATAATGGGTTGGCAACCCACTACCAAAATAAAACGGTAGTCTCATATGGCTCATTCTTAGAATCATTGTCGAAAATTTAATTACATTACTAACCATCTATTAATTTAACAAGCAGTGTCAATTTTAATCTTGTTATTGCATGCAATATAAAACCATCCATACACAAACCATATTAAATAATACTCAATGATAAATCACATACAATAGAAGTCTAAATGCATAATAATAACTGGGTGCCGAATAAACCATCGATCACCATAAATCCTGTACAAATATCTAAAATGAAATAAATTACTGAACATCACTAATGTCTGAATAAAGGAGCAACATGCCAAACTGATAACTGAGATGAAACCTAGTATAGGAAACAATAAATAAAGCGGCTACACTAAAGTCTGCAAGCCTCCACATTCACTGCAGTTATGCGTCCCTAGAATGAATGATCATCCATGGTGTCCCTATGGCTGGACAGCTAAAAGTTTTTGGAAAATATTTTTGACACGGATCAGAGCCCAAAATATTTTGAAAATATTTGATAATGACTAAAATGCAGTAATTAATATGCAGTAAGCTTTCCATTTCTAAGCCGGTGTCGCACTCTCATGAGATTACCCCTCACCTCTTAACAATTATGCACACTTAGCGCATACATCTTAACCCGCCTAGTTAGACTACCCCGTCTAACTAATCCTATGGTAGACCTCACTAATACATCACTTTAACTCGAGTATTGTCAAATGTTCATTTTAAGATAGTTTTCTCGTTATCCTATTTAATTATCTCATAATTTATCATTGATATAACTTTACTCCATCTATTTCTAAACATTCACACTTAATGTATTAAATCTTGTATATAATTTATCAATCTACTATACCCCTCTAGATACCCTGTAAGAGTTACACATATAATCAAGTTTTACGTTTAAAACCCATATATAAATTACTGCACCATTAAATGCGTAAAGGATATACCACAACAAGCACGCATCCCCGCTATCAGTGGTCCTCTGAGTAATAACTCATTAGAGGTATTCCTATACAATGCTATGATCACCGAGGCATACTGACATCATCCTGACTATCGATGGTTAGAATCTCACACCGACTCAATACAATCGCAAATGTATTGGAGGTGGCCATAGTCCTTCGATACTGAGTCATAACCATACCCGAAATTACCTCAATTCAAACTTCAACCCTCATGAGGGCACCATGCGTGACGCTATGACCTGGGGACTACACTCACCCTGCATTCACTAGCCAGGGGGATTACCTACATCGTGAAACCTCCACTGATTGCACTAGATGGGTATGTTCAATTCAGTATCATTCACACAAATACTATCTTCATTCTCATATATATATATATATAAACATTGTCTCTATATCGGCCCATACGTCTGATAATTCACGAATTTACCCACACAATTCGTTAATAAAATCAATCACCAATTTATTCTTGCGTTGTAATAATTTCCCGTTTAAATTACCCACTCAAAATGAGGCCATACAATTCTGACTAAATTACCCAACAAAGTTTTCCTCATCCTTACGGGTCAAAATCTCTATTTTAAACCCTCTGAATTAACCCCTAAATTTAAACAACAAAAAAACTAAAGTGTCAGGTGGTCTGAACCGATTCGGCCAGACACCCACACAAGTTCGCTCAATCAACCCGAACCGATTCGCCCCCATAAATCCAAACCAGTTCACTATACCTGACTGCGAACCATTTTCTCCAGATTCGATCGAAACTTCTTCAGTATGTTACCCAACCTCTATTAAAATGCAAACAACGTAATGGGACACATATATGATGATTCTAACACGTCTAAATTATCCTAACATCAGAGATTGGACTAATATTAATGATTTAATAAATCAATTGGTTCATTTTCAGTTCTCCCAACCAAAATCCTAAGTTAAGTCCACAAATCTGAATTTAGATTGAATAAATCCTTTCAGTTCTCTCAACCAAAATCCTAAGTTAAGTCCACAAATCTGAATTTAGATTTAATAAATCCCTACATCTCATCAACGTTAAATTTCCCAGCAATTATAAGTCGTTTAAATTCATCAATTTATGATTTAAATGAATTGAACATTGCAAGACATAAATTCAACCCCAAAATCCCCTTTTGTTTGAGAAAAACCTTCCCAAAAATAGTTTTCTACAGCTATTATTGATATGACCCAAATGTCACCTCGGTTCAGGGACACCAACCTCGGCCGATATTATGGCCGACGCTGGAAAAGCCTTGGGTCAGTAATCAGCACCCTCGGCCATATGAGGGTCGGCCCTAGCCGACATAACTACCAACCTCCTCAGGGGGCCGACAGTTCGAATGATCACCCGGGTAATGACAACCTCGGCCGAGGCTAGGCCGAGGTTACAAGGAACCACACTACTACCAAGGGCGACCTCACCAATAATTCAGCTGATGTACCAGGCACATGTCGGCTTAACCTCGGCCCAGGCCGACTTCGATTCCTTACCTCGGCTTCATTTAAGCCAAGACCTTCATGGCTCATCTCGGATTGAATGAGTAGCATAACCTTACCAACCTCGGACTCATCCAGTCCGAGGCCTTGATCAAGCACAGGCCGAGCTCTTATTAATATGTGGATAAGGACACGTAGACACAAATCAGTTATAACAAATTATTCCCCTCACGTGGAGGGAATATTTCATCATCATTCTCTACATGTGACAGTGATAGATGTCTTCATCTAATTGGCTTGATCAACACACACATGCTCATTGCATGCATAGGGTGTATATTACACCTTCTAAGTACTATATATAGAGGTCATCATTTACCTTGCAAAGGATCCGAAGTTAGCAACCCTAGCTGAAACTCTGTTCAAATACACAGTAGAGAGAGAAAGCTTGAGCGATTGTATCCATGGCCA
Source organism: Sambucus nigra (assembly GCA_949130495.1). Taxonomy (NCBI): domain Eukaryota; kingdom Viridiplantae; phylum Streptophyta; class Magnoliopsida; order Dipsacales; family Adoxaceae; genus Sambucus; species Sambucus nigra. The sequence goes on from OX422217.1 coordinate 459,832,594, forward strand.
TTAGAGCCCTCATACATTGATATACATCATACACTTGCGCAGTGGACGTAGGCCTGATTAGCTGAACCACTTATATTTCGGTGTGAACCCTCTTCTCCTCACCTCCTTCTACTATATATACATACACTCATATGCTGTCATTGTTAACATTGAATTGAGCTCACAAACACCTTGAAGGGTGGTGCTGTTTCCAGCATCATCATTTTGGCGCCGTCTGTGGGAATGAAAAGCTGTCTCTTCCTCTTCTTCAGCTTAACCTCGCCGGAGACTCTGGTGGTGAAACAGGCACCACCCCTTGCATGGAGCTTCTTCACCATCGAAAGATGTCCTTTAAGGTATTAATCTCGCCTGCTACTTAAGCTCTTTATTGATTAACACATGGCACCAGAATTACCACCACCTCTTCCCCCGCCTGGTGGGGGAGGGCCTAGCTCCAGCCAGGCACCGCCTCAGTCCGAAATGGCGGAGGTAGCTGTAGCCTTGAGGTCTTTGGATGCAACACAACAAGCTATGCAGGAGCAGTTTGCACAACTCAGCCAAACTATGATGAGGCCACCTGGAGTTTCACCCAAGATGATCACTCCGGAGGCTGTCCAGCCTCATCCTGATGCCAGGGGACCACCCCAGGCACCAATGAAGGACCAGCCTGCACCCCAGTGGAGGAGGGACGTTGCTGACCCTAGGTGCTTACGCCTGGGGAGGCAGGGAAATCCTTGCCCGGAGGACAGGTATGACGATCTAGAGGCGGAAGATGTTTCGAAAGATTGCTGGAAGACGTATGAGGTATCGAATAATACGGTACGTCCTCTTCAACAGAGCTGAGTATGTATCGGCCGAAGAGGTGAAGAGGCCCAACAACGAGGATCAGCTTTTGATCGATTGAGCATAGGGTCAGCCTTTGAGAGGTTGGGCCCAGTGAATGACCTAAGACAGAGGTTATCCAGGTCAAGAAGTGATGTCGGCTCTCAAAGAGGAGATAGACCAGGTCGGACTGACCAAGGCCGACCCCGTGAAAGAAGGGGCAGAGACCAGGAAGAGGTCAACATCCGACGTTGTGTTGCGGCAGAGGAACTCTCAGTCTATCCCTTGGATGTGGCTGGGGACAACCTCGGCCAGGCCGATGGCAGGAGACCATGGAATGACTCTATCCAACGTCTTGAGGAGAAGATAGGAGACCTCATCAAAAGTAGGGACCCATTACAAAGGGTTTACTCAGAAGACTCTCCATTTGTGGCTAAGATAGTGAGCTTCCCGACTCCTGCTAAGTTCAAACCTCCCGTGGTGTCTCCCAAGAATGATGGTAGCACCAACCATGTACACCACATTGAGATGTATCAGTCAGCGGTGGACATCTACTCGATACCTGATGAGATGAAGTGTAGGGCCTTCTCTAGGACCTTGACAGGAGCAGCACACAGCTGGTTTACTTCTCTTCCGAAGAATTCGATTGAGAATTTCAAGGGCTTGGCTGAACGATTCATTCACAACTTCTGCTTTGGGGTAAGACCTCAAAAGAAGACCACTCACCTACTGTATGTCAAGCAAGGTAAGGACGAGAGCCTAAGAGACTACATCGCCAGGTTCAACAAAGAGAAACTGGAGGTTGAAGATTACGAAGAGAATATAGCAATGACTGCCCTCATAGGAGGTCTTCAGAAAGGTAAGTTGTTATAGAAACTTACGAAAGACCCTCTCAGGTCCATGGCCGAGCTACTGGCAACTGGGGGGAAAGTCATGAATACCGAAGAGGCAATGGCCGCCAAGTATGAGGATGAGAACCGCGGTAGTAGCGGGAAGTCCCAGAGAAATAAAGATGGAAAGAATAGGTCATCCGATGATAAGTTCGCTCACTATACTCCTCTAACTGTGAGCTGTGAGCATATCCTCAACGAGATCAAGAATGACAGGACTTTGAGGTGGCCAGAGAAACTGAAGGCCCCACCACATAAGAGGAACAAAAACTTGTGGTGTGAGTTCCACCAGGACCATGTCCATGTCACAGACAGATGCTTCACCTTGAAGTATGAGATTGAAAAGATGTCAAATTCCATAAAGTTGAGGAAGTATGTTGATGGTAAGACACCTAAAGGGGGAAGAGATGACCTTAGGAAAAGACGAAATGACAGATGCCGTGACGATGTCCCAGCTAGAAGAGACAATGATTCAGAAGGTGATGATGAAGACGATCCGGACCTCCCGCCAAAAGATGACAACACCCTGGTGAAGAGGGTTGGCATGATCTCTTTTGGTGTCGACACCATATGCGGAGGACTTGCAGGAGGTGGCACTGAAGTGGCTGACAGGAAAGCTCATGTGGCAGAGCCTAAGTCAGCGGCCAAACAGGAGGTTGTCAATCTAACGTCTTTCGATGCAGTGCAGAAAAGAAAGAAGGTGGGCATGGACACCCTTATAGTTGGGTTCTCCCGACTCGACTTATAAGGTATCTTATCCCCCCATGATGACTTTTTGGTAATAACAACAAGGGTGCATGGGTGCAAGGTGCAGAGGATCCTCGTGGACGGGGGGAGTTCAGCAGACGTGATGTTTTGGCCTTGCTTAAAGAGCCTAGGTCTTAGCAGAGCTAGGCTGGTATCCTATCATCATCCTTTGATGGGCTTCAGCGGCGAAAAGGTCCACCCATTAGGCATGTATGAGATGGACGTTCGGATGGGTGACGAGTGGCCTAAGAGGTTGACCCGAAAGATAAATTTTTTCGTGATGGATGAAAACGTATTCTCGGTCTACAACCTCATCATAGGAAGAGTGTCCCTTAAGGAATTTGAATTTGTGCCGTCAACGGTCCACCAGATGTTGAAATTCTCGACCCCCTATGGGGTAGGGGAAGTGCAAGGTGAACAGACCATAGCACGAGAATGTTACTTCAACTCGGCCGAAGAAAGAGAGGCCTATAAGAGGGTAACCACCACCTATAGCATTGATACATTGGACCCAAGAGATGAAACAAAGTTAAAGAAGGGAGAGGCCGCGGAAGAGGTAGAATCCATAGTCCTCAATGAGGACGAGCCGAAAAAAACCATCCAGGTCGGTAAAGCCCTAAAGACAGAAATCAAGGAAGAGCTGATAAACTTCCTCAGGAAGAGGCAGAGTGTCTTCGCTTGGAGTCACGTGGACATGCCTGGCATCAACCCTGAGGTTATGAGTCACAAGATCAACGTGACCAAATATGCCAGGCCTACCAAATAAAGAAGAAGAGTTTACTCCAGGGAGAAGTATGAAGTCATCCGGGAAGAGGTCAAAAAATTAGAAGAGGCTGAGTTTATAAGAGAAGTCATATATCCGGAGTGGTTATCGAATGCAGTCATCGTGCCCAAAGCCAATAGGAAGTGGAGAATTTATGTTGATTTCACTGACCTGAACAGGTCTTGCCCAAAAGACAGCTATCCCTTACCTCGGATAGATCAGATGGTGGATGCTACTGCAGAACATGAGCTCATGAGCTTCATAGACGCGTATTCAGGCTACAACCAGATCTTTATGGATGCGAAAGACTCGGAGAAGATAACCTTCATTACCGACAAAGGGACGTATTATTACAAAGTGATGCCCTTCGGTCTAAAAAATGCAGGGGCAACATACCAACGTCTTGTGAATAAGATGTTGAAGATGAAATAGGCAAGAGTATGGAGCTATATGTAGACGATATGCTGATGAAGAGACTAAAATCTTGCACTCATGTGGCAGACCTCGAAAAGACCTTCGATACTATGGACTTATACAGGATGAAGCTCAACCCAGCGAAGTGTGTCTTCGGGGTAGGAGCTGGGAAGTCTCTGGGATTCATTGTTAATCAAAGAGGAATTGAAGCAAACCCTGAGAAAATCAAGGCTTTGCTTGATATGAAGACACCAAGGAGTATCAAAGACGTCCAAAGACTCACGGGGAGAGTGGCTGCACTTAACAGATTTATTTCCAGGGCAACGGACAAGTGTCTTCCGTTCTTTAAAGTGCTTAGAAAGGCCTTCTAGTGGGACGAAGAGTGCGAAGAAGCATTCAACCAACTCAAGTCTTACCCTGGGTCTCCCTTGCTATTATCTCGGCCCATAGTAGGAGAGAAATTATATGTGTATCTAGCAGTCTCTGAATCGGCTATTAGTGCAGCCATAGTGCGGGAAGACGTTGGAATCCAAAGGCCTATGTATTTCAACAGTAAAGCCCTTCAAGGGTCTGAACAAAACTACCCTCGTATGGAAAAGATGGCCTACTCCATGATTCATGCTTCAAGGAAGATGAAGCCCTACTTCCAAGCCCACTCCATGGTTGTCCTCACCGACTCCCCACTAAGACAGGTACTGCATAAACCTGAAAAATCTGGAAGGTTGATTACTTGGGCCATTGAGTTGGGGGAGTATGACCTTATGTACCAACCTAGGACAACCATCAAGGGGCAGGCCCTCGCAGACTTTGTTACTGAGTTCACTTGGTAAGAGGCCGAGGCAAAGAATGACCTAGAGGGCACTGAAGGGACAAACAGCAGTGTCTTCTGAGATCAGGAAGAGACGACACAAAACGTCTTTCGAGAGCAGTAAGAGATGGCACCGAACGTCTTTCGAGATTAGGAAGAGGTCGCGTCCAAAAAGATCAGGAATAAAGTAGCGGAGAACGAGGAGGATCCGTACCTCTTCCAGAAAGGAATAATGTCAGAAGGGGCTTTCTCAACGGATACAGACATTTGGAACCTCTTCGTTGATGATTCTTCCTACGACAGTGGAAGTGGTGCAGGGTTGAAACTTTCAGCTCCAGATGGTGACAACATCGAATACGCTTTGAGGTTCAACTTCAAGGCATCTAACAATGAGTCGGAATATGAAGCTATGATAGCAGGTCTCTCGTTGGCAAAGACTATGGGTGTAAGACTCCTACTTCATAGCGACTCAAGGTTGGTTGTCAATCAAGTATTGGGAGTCTATGAAGCCAAAGATGAAAGGATGGCCAAGTATCTGAAGAAGGTGAGAACAATGTTAGAATATTTCGAAGAGACAAAACTAAAGAGAGTACCTCAATAAAGTAACAGCCATGCAGACGCATTGGTAAGGCTGGCCTTAGCGACGAAGAAAAATGTCAGAAGAACAGTTCCGGTCGAGGTCTTAGGAAAGGCGACCATTGAGGAAGAAGAGGTATGTAACCCTTATCTCAATCTGAACCTAGGAGACTCATGGATGGACCCCCTCGTCAGATATATCAAAGAGGGAGAGCTTCCTGAATCCAAGTTAGAGAGGAGGAAATTGAGATATAGGGCTGCTAAGTTCTCGATAGTAGGAGACGTCCTGTACAAGAAGGGATTTCTATTGCCTCTCCTCAGATGTGTGCATCCCACCAAAGTTCCCCGGGTCTTACAGGAAGTTCATGAGGGTTCTTGATCTAGTCACATAGGAGGAAGACCATTGGCCAAGAGAATTATTACACAGGGATACTGGTGGCTAACCTTGGACAAAGATGTTGTAGCTTACGTGAAGAGGTGTGATAAATGTCAGAGATTCGCCTCTATTCCTCATCAACCACATCAACCTATGACGTCAATAACCTATCCATGGCCATTTGAAGTATGGGGAATTGACTTAGTAGGACCCCTACCAAGAGATGCAAATAGTTACCGGTTCCTGATAGTCGCCATTGATTACTTCTCAAAATGGGTGGAGGCAGAGCCGATGATAACGATCACAGAATAGAAGACCTTCCAATTTATTTGGAGGAATATCATATGCAGACATGACCTCCCCAACACTCTCATCTCAGATAATGGAACCCAGTTCAAGAACTCCTCTTTAGAAAAAAATTGCGTAAGAGTTGGGATAAAGCAGTTCTTCTCATCTCCTGGCCGACCTCGGGCAAACGGTCAGATCGAAGTCACGAACAGAACAATCCTCGATGGAATTAAGATGAGGTTAGAAGAAGTGAAGGGAAGATGGACTGAAGAGATTCACGCTGTGTTATGGGCCTACAGAACTACGGTAAGAACACCGACAGGAGAAACCTCGTTCATGCTAGCCCATGGCTCAGAGGCCGTCATACCAATAGAAGTGGGGCTCCCAAACCATAGGGTTCATACCTATGACCCTGATTAAAATGAGGAAGAGAGGAGACTAGACCTAGATTTGATTGAAGAGAGAAGAGAAGATGTAGAGATCAAACAAGCAGCTTACTAGCAAAGAGCAGCGAAATTCTACAATCAGAGGGTGAAGTCAAGACCCATCATCGTGGGAGACCTAGTGCTGAAGAAAACCTTACTAAAAAATAAACAAGCTCCACCCAAACTGGCATGGTCCCTATAAAGTGACAGAAGAGGTTGTGCCTGGCACCTATAGGCTAGAAAACCTAGAAGGGGAACCTTTCGCTAACCCATGGAATGCTGATCACCTAAAGAATTATTACATATGATGTTGAAAAGAGTTAATGTAAATGTACCATCTTATTAGGAAGAGGTTATTAATGACAGATCAGTTTCCGTATCAATTCTTGCTTCATTGTGCTCTAATGGTAGAAATTATGAGGATAACATCTTAGGTGATGACCTCAGACCTTTATAACATCACTCAGTGGTGACAAGGTCTGAGGTCAGACACCATACTTGGATAACCTCAGACCCTTAACATCATTAATTTGGTGATATTAATTATGAGGATAACATCTTAGGTGATGACCTCAGACCCTTATAACATCACTCAGTGGTGACAAAGTCTGAGGTCAGACACCATACTTGGATGACCTCAGACCCTTAACATCATTAATTTGGTGAGATTAATTATGAGGATAATATTTTAGGTGATGACCTCAGACCCTTATAACATCACTCAGTGGTGACAAGGTTTGAGGTCAGACACCATACTTGGATGACCTCAGACCCTTAACATCATTAATTTGGTGAGATTAATTATGAGGATAACATCTTAAGTGATGACCTCAGACCCTTATAACATCACTCAGTGGTGACAAGGTCTGAGGTCAGACACCATACTTGGATGACCTTAGACCCTTAACATCATTAATTTGGTGAGATTAATTATGAGGATAACATCTTAGGTGATGACCTCATACCTTTATAATATCACTCAGTGGTGACAAAGTCTGAGGTCAGACACCATACTTGGATGACCTGAGACCCTTAACATCATTAATTTGGTGAGATTAATTATGAGGATAACATCTTAGGTGATGACCTCAGACCCTTATAACATCACTCAGTGGTGACAAGGTCTGAGATCAGACACCATACTTGGATGACCTCAGACCCTTAACATCATTAATTTGGTGAGATTAATTATGAGGATAACATCTTAGGTGATGACCTCAGACCCTTATAACATCACACAGTGGTGACAAGGTCTGAGGTCAGACACCATCCTTGGATGACCTGAGACCCTTAACATCATTAATTTGGTGAAATTAATTATGGGGATAACATCTTAGGTGATGACCTCAGACCCTTATAATATCACTCAGTGGTGACAAAATCTGAGGTCAGACACCATCCTTGGATGACCTCAGACCCTTAACATCATTAATTTGGTGAGATTAATTATGGGGATAACATCTTAGGTGATGACCTCAGACCCTTATAACATCACTCAGTGGTGACAAGGTCTGAAGTAAGACTATTGATTAAGTTTAAGCAGACATCATTGCGATAAGACTTAAGAGTTAAAACATCACATAACTGAAACATTCAACAAAACAAACGAATTGAAAAACCCTCCTCAGAGGTTGCCATTTCAATTGTAAAAATACAAAGATAGAAGTTTCATATGTTCTTCAGAGATTACTAACAGTCAGGGGTTACAAAATAAAGTTTCACAATTAAGCCTAAGGATTAGAGGGGAGACTGCTGGCATCCTCGGCCTGATTTTCTTGGCCAATGTTTGTCACCTAGGCCCCGTCTTCTCCGTGGTCAGCTACTAGCTCAGTGCAGTCTAGTGTGGCAGTCTTTGAAGGTGCAGCAACCTCCTCTTCAACCTCCTGAAGGGCTTGGGCAAGCTGAGGGTTAGTAAAGCCGAGGCCTATGAAATCAGAGGCCTTCAAACTCCTAGCCTCCTTCTCCTTGACAGCCGCCCATTTGATAGTAGCTTTAATACCTCTTTAAAGGTACTCAAATCCAAAGCTCATGAACTCGTCTAAGGCTTTATAATCAGTAAGTATCCCCTCAGAGGCGTCATTAAGGGCTGCCTTCACTGCAGAGTCGACCTTCTGCTGGAGGACATCGTCCTTTGCCTGTAGAGCCACAGCATGATCCTTCTTAAGTTTGGAGACTTCTTTCTCCATCCCTTTCACCTTCTTCTCAGACCCCTCTAATGCAGACTTCAGATGTTCTATCTCTACATTCAGTGAATTATGTACTTTCTCGACCTCTTGACCCTTCTGGATGAGGGGCATCTTCCTCAGAGTCCAATTGGCTAGATGATGCATTGCAGCCAGACCCTACAAAACATATTATCGTGTGAATAAGTTGAAAATCAAATCAGAGGTTACACTTGGAAACTATAAAGAAATATGAAGTCATACCTAAATGGACCTGTGGAGGCCGAACTCAACCAGCAGGGGTGTATCCATGGAACGGCAAAAACGTTTGTCTGCCTCGGTCATGGCAGAGCCGATAGCATCCAGAGCCCGTAGACTGTGGCCTATGATGCTGTCATTGATCTTTAATTGCTCTATACGAGCCGCCAATGCTTCTGCAGAGGATATGGGGATGGCAGAATCCCCACCTTTTTTAGTCTGCCTCTGATCTGCAGGGGCATGGTCGGTAGCACCTCTCTTTTTCGTGGTCTAAGCCTTTGAGATTGAGGGAGCTGGAGGAGGAGCATTCAGACCTGCCTTCTTAGCAAGCTTGGTCAGGCTCGGTGCTGCCATTTCCCAGAATTCGTCTGATACGCCTTTCGGACGCTCTGTAAAAAAGAAAAGTTTGAGTTATAAGATCAGACATGCATAAACTAAGAGGTATAACTTGAATGAAAAACACTTACCAAGCTCTGTAAGAGGGCTTCCCCCTAAACCAGTCTCAGAGAGGTAGTGGGGGGTCATCAGATGCTCAAATTTCACGAGCAGACCATGCATGCTCTGGTCCTGAAGGTTCTTGACCTTCTGAAGGTTTTCTAGGCTCAGACCAGGGTCGGCCTTGGCAGACATTGTGACCTTACCCCATCTTAGGGGCATCCTCGGCTCTAGCAGGGAAGATGGAGCACATGGACCAAACTCCCATAGCCCAGAAGCAAAGAAGTATCGAGGCTTCCAGTTATGGTTGGAAGTCTAAGTTACCTGGAGCATCTTCTTCTCAGGATTTCGAGCTATAAAATGATAGTAACTCGGATGGTTTTTGGCAGATGAAGGGACATAACATCCTACAAAGACCTGGACTGGAAGGTCTGAATGGTAAACAGACCTCCATAGGACTATGGCCCCAATTATGACCCTCCAGGAATTAGGTGACAATTAGGAAGGGGCCAAATTAATGTAGGCTAAGATGGACCTAATAATGGGATGGATGGGAAAACGAAACCCTAACTTGAACATCTGCTCATACAAGCAGATCTCACCATCACGGCCGTGGTAAGCCCTCTCTTCCCTCAGAGGTCTCCTGAGCTTTATGGAGGGGCTGATGGAGTATAGATATCTGAAGCAAAGAAGGTCTACCTCAGTAATGGTACTCTCGATCTCGGCCGCCTCAGAGACGTCGACATTACTTTCAATGTCATCATCGTCATTGTCTAACTCAACGTCGGCCTGAGCAGACGTTGATGGATTACTTGGGAACCTCTGAGCGAACTCATCCCCGGTGATGGCCGACAGGGGAATAGCGTCAAGTATTAGTGGAATGGCCACACTTGGTGCAACAATCTCAACCTCCGAGGAAGAGGATGATGTGCTTGAATTTTTATGGGATGAGGCCCGACTAAAGAACTCGGCTTTATCAGGGGCCTGATCTTACTGAGTTGTGAAGTCCATGGCCTCTTGGAAAGAGTCCACAGACATAGGGTCTAAGGTGGAAGACTCAGACTCAGACATCGGTATTGGTTCAGCAGGGACCTCTGCTTGGCTAACTGGTTCCAACGGTTCAGGGTATACTACCTTCAGGGGTGATGGAAAGATGGGTCTAAGAGGGAATTCCAGTGACCTACGAGCCTCCTCCTGAGCTCTTTCTATTTGCCTAATTTTCTCTAAAGTCTTCTCTCTGAGAGAAGGGAACTCCTCAAGAAGTTGGTAAAGGGGTCTGAGCATCAGAGGCAGACCCTACACTTAGAACTCTCCTAAAACAATAAATAAAAGTTGTTTTATTTTTTATTTAACTAAATATCAAACTATGAAACCAATGGGAAAAAACTATTCGCCAGAAAAAATGGAGCCCTCGCTGAAAACCTAAGAGAACTCGCCGTAAAATGCAAAAGAAGATTGCAGGAAAAATGAAGAAGAAAGTATGGCAGAGGTTACCTGAGGATGAAATGGTAAGGAAGAAGGAAGAAGACGCGAGGAATCACCACCAAAATCTTCTAGCAAAAATCTTTCTAGAGAGAGAGACTGCTGCATAAACGAATCAAGCCAGAAATGAGAGAAATGAAGAATAAAGGAGGGAAATAGGGTTTAAACTCTTAAATATGGAGGCACGTTTCCCAAGGCCCATCATTTCCTTGGGAGCCCCAAAGGACGGCTGACAACACATGCTTGTCAGGCAAGCCACACTTCAGCAATGGACAAGTGTCAAATGAACATTGGCACGTAGAAGAAAGACCTCGGAGGGGAAGTGATCCCATAGTCACCTGCTCTCATATGTAACTAAGGGTTGGGGGGTGATTTATATGCCCCAAGTGTCACCTCGGCTCAGGTACACCAACCTCGGCCGATATTATGGCCGACGTTGGAAAAGCATTGGGTCAGTAATCAGCACCCTCGGCCATATGAGGGTCGGCCCTAGCCGACATCACTACCAACCTCCTCAGGGGGCTGACAGTTCGAATGATCACCCGGGTGATGACAACCTCGACCAAGGCTAGGCTGAGGTTACAAGGAACCACACTAATACCAAGGGCGACCTCATCAATAATTCAGCTGATGTACCAGGCACTTGCCGGCTTAACCTCGGCCCAGGCCGACTTCGATTCCTTATCTTGGCTTCATTTAAGCCGACCCCTTCATGGATCATCTCGTATTGAATGAGCAGCATGACCTTACCAACCTCGGACTCATCCAGGCCAAGGTCATGATCAAGCACAGGTCGAGCACTTATTGACATGTGGATAAGGACACGTAGAGACAAATCAGTTATAACAAATCATTCCCCTCACGTGGAGGGAATATTTCATCATCATTCTCTACATGTGACAGTGATAGATGTCTTCATCTAATTGGCTAGATCAACACACACATGCTCATTGCATGCATAGGGGGTACATTACACCCTCTAGGTACTATATATAGAGGTCATCCTCTACCTTGCAAAGGATCGAAAGTTAGCAACCCTAACTAAAACTCTGTTCAAATACACAGTAGAGAGAGAAAGCTTGAGAGATTGTATATATGGCCATTAGAGCCCTCATACATTAATATACATCATACACTTGTGCAGTGGATGTAGGCCTGATTGGCTGAACCACTTATATTCCGGTGTGAACCCTCTTCTCCTCACCTCCTTCTACTATATATACATACACTCATATGCTGCCATTGTTAACATTGAATTGAGCTCACAAACACCTTGAAGGGTGGTGCTGTTTCCAGCATCATCAATTATGATATGAACATGAATTCCACACATAAAATTCACAGCAAGATAACCACTTTCCTTATACGATTCGTAAGGTCTAAAATCATGTTAAAGAATATGAATTGCTCCTCGAATAGACTCTCTGAACTCTCTTTTTCTTCCTTCTTCACTTTCCCCTCTTCGTTCACTTGGTTCGGGTTTATAATTATGTTTAGGCTACCTCAAAACCTTAACCCTAGATTAAATAGTCTTAATACCAAAATTACTCTAATGGGCCCAGCTCAAATCACCTAAATACCGCCGTGTGAGGCCGGTCTAGTATAAAAAGCCTTTGGAACCCAATTACTATCCCCGAGTACTCAATCTTGCCTATTTTGACCCATTGGGGACCAACCGTGAACTCGAAATTACCATCCAAGTTATCTAACATAAATTTTCTATTTTAACCTTTAAAATAGTCATTCGTCATTCCCACCCATGACGACGTATTATGATTTACTGTACTTTATTTACTATACACACTTAGTAAATTTAATACATAAATATTAATCTTAATCTCTCCAATTAATATTAGATAATTTCCCAGCATTTCTTTTTAATTTGAATTACTGTACACGTGTAATTTAAAAATGCCAAAATTAAATAAATTCTAAATTATTCAAGAAAAAATATAGGGTGTTACATACTTCCCCCCTTGCGAAGGAATTTCGTCCCCATAATTTGGACATACCTACATCAAAAATCTCGGGATACTTCCTTCACGTATCATTATCTCGGTCCCACATCGACTCGTATGTATTATAGTGTCCCCACTGAACTTGAACCAATGGCACCACATTAGACAACAACTTACGCTTGTGGAGACAATTATTATGCAACACAAATAGATAAGAGAAAAGCAATCACCAAGCAAGAATAAGGAATGCAAAATGCCAATCACACAACAAAGGATGTATGTGGTTCAGCAAAGAGGTGCCTACGTCCATGGTGGTGCAGTCAGTATTATTTCTATATACCCCGAAGAGTGATTACTTAGAATACAGTGTGGTTGGAAACGGAGAGGTACAAGTACAAGGAATTTGTTCCTTGTGGTATGACAAGCAGTGGTGGTGAACTAAGGTAAGCCTTGAGCTCGTCCAATGCCTGCGAGCAATCTTGGTTCCATTCTATCATTTTGTTTCCTTTTAGAAGCTGGAGGAAAGGCTTGCACTTCTCGGAGGACTTAGAGATAAAGCGGTTTAAGGCAGCGAGCATACCGGTGAGCTTTTGTCCGTTCCGGATTATTCGAGGAGGTTGTACCCTGTTTATTGCATCGATCTGTTCTGGGTTAACCTCGATGCCTCTTTTACTGACCAAGTATCCAAGAAATTTTCCTGACTGGACACCGAAAGAACACTTGCTCGCGTTAAGTTTCATTATGTACTTCCTCAGGATTTTGAAGGTGCTTGATAGATCTGAGAGGTGGTCTTATTTCCTCTTGCTTTTAACGAGCATGTCATCGATGTAGACCTCCATGGTGTCTCCCATCTGGTCCTTGAACTTCTTAGTGACCAGCCGCTGGTAGGTTGCCCCTGCGTTTTTGAGCCCAAAGGGCATGACCTTGTAGTAGTATAACCCAACTATGGTGATGAATGTTGTTTGGTCTTAGTCTGGGGTATACATAGGGATTTGATGATACCCTGAGTATGCGTCCAGAAAACTCACTCTCGTGAGCTGCAGTAGCATCTACCAGTTGATCAATTTTTGGGAGGGTAAACTGTCTTTAGGGCACGCTTTGTTGAGGTCTGTGAAGTCGATGCAAACTCTCCACTTCCCGTTACTTTTTGGAACTACTACTTGGTTGGATAACCACTTGGGGAATTGTACTTATCGTATGGATCCTGCATCCAGCAGTTTATCAACTTCTTTTTTTATGGCTTTTGCCTTCTCGAGTGCAGTTCGTCGTGATTTTTGCGCTATTGGTTTGAACGTGGGATCGACGTGCAGTTGATGACAAACCACACTAGGATCAATATCGGGCAGCTCGTATGGTTCCCATGCAAAGACGTATATATTATTTCTTAGAAAGGATGTCAATTCCTTCTTCTCTTGATCTGTGAGAGAAGCTACAATTAAGAAAATCCTACTATCGTCGCTATATCCAGCTGCGACTTCCTCCAGGTCCTCGAAGACCCGTTCGGAGGGGAGGATTCTGGTCTCCTCTACTCCAGGTTTTCCATACTTTAATTGCTATTTTGAAGATATCAGTCCTTCTTGTTCTTCAATTCTTTCACCGGACTTGTCGACCTTCTTTTCTGGTTTGGGGCGGATGGCCGCTATGAAGCACCTTCTTGCCATCGCTTGATCGCCATGGATCTCCATTACTCCTCGCTCGGTCACATACTTGAGCTTCTGGTGGTAGGTCGAGGAAACTGCCTTCATTGCATATAGCCATCCTCGGCCGAGGATAGCCTGGTATGGCGAGTCAATGTCGACCACCAGAAATTCGATCATTTTAGAAACACTTCCAGCCCTTACTGGCAGCACGATCTTTCCCAAGGGCATAGTTATCTTTCCAGCGAAGCCAACCAAAGGGACGATAGCTTCCTTTAGGTCGACGATGCTTAATTTCAATTTTTTGAACATGTCGAGGTACATCACATCGGATGAGCTTCCTTGGTCGACAAGCAATTATCGGCGTCATAGAACAAACAAAAATCATTTGTATTTTTCATTAAGCTTAAATGAAATAAATAAAACACAAATGATAAACAAAAATCTTTTTATATTATGCTGTCGATTCAAACACAAAATATAATACAAAAAGATAAACAAGTCATAATTTCTAGCATGTGATATGAAATAAGGCAATGACTAGAAAATGACTAAACAAGCATACATTTAGCATATGAATATAGCATGAAGTACAAACGCTAAAGTATGCAAACACTAACACATTTATCCTTTAGATTTAGCAAGGGAGGAAGGATGTGAAAGTAAATGAGAATCAAAATCCCTATTTTGTAAGGCAACCAAGTCGGATTTCCTAACCCAAATTAATGAAGAATTACTATCTTGGGGTGTAGGAACGTTAGCTATCGTGGTTACTTTACTATGAGATTTTCTAGGAATTCGTTTAAGATCAAAACAAAATTTCTTAAGATGACCTTTTCGACCACAATGTGAACAAGTGAAAACATGTCGAAAAGATTTACCTAAGGAGTGATCTTGAAATGCATTCCTAGTAGATTCTCCTAAACAGTTGGTTTTGACTTTAGGGTTAAATTCATTACAAGTATTGAAGCCTAAACCAAAAGTGTCATTTTGAACTTGGACCGTTCCTAACATTTTATCAAGTTTTTCCGAACGACATTCCAAATCAAATTTGACATTACTAGAATCTTTTAATTTATTTTCCAATTATAAAATGTTAGATTCTAGTAAAAAAATTCGCTCTTCAAAAGCAAGAAGCTCCTTTTTCAAGGATTCCATTAAACCCATAAGGCTATCTCTCTCGCCTTCTACATAGTTAAGCTTCTCTTGAAGAGTCCTCTCACGTGTCCTAAGGTCTTCTATTAAGGCACTTTCATCAATGACCTTGACACTCTCTCTTAAACTCGCTTCTAACTTCAAATTAGCTCTTTTCAATTTAATAGATTCTTTATATAATTCATGAAAAGCATTTTGAAGTTCACTCTCATCAACCTCTTCTTCATTTTCACTCTCTCTTTCTTCTTCACTCTCACTATCATCAAAAATAAGAGAATCATGTACAATGACCTTGGAAGTGGCATGTGCTATAATTTCATCATTCGATGAGTTCTCATTATCACTCACATGACTAGCCATAAAAGCCACAAAGTTTTTCTTAATTGGAGAATCGGGCTTTTCTTCCTTATCACTATCACTAAGGGTTGCATTATATGAAATGGGTCGCTTACCCTCTTTCCTTAGTTTCGTGGGGCACTCATACGCCCTATGGCCATAACCTTCACAACCAAAACATTTATTAGACTCGTCCCTATGAATATTTTCATTACTAGGTTTAGGGATCCTCTCGGCTTTAGAAATCTTCTCGCTTTTGTCATTTTTAGAAGATTCAAATTTCTTAAAATCATTTTTAAATTTATCTTTGTTGAATTTAAGAAATTTTCTAAATTTACGAGCAAATAAAGCCATATCTTCCGAGTCACTATCACTATCGCTCTCTACTACTTGTTTGACCTCTTTTCGGGCTTTTAAAGCAACGCCCTTTTCAATTTTCTTTTCATTTTTAGAGGGAAACATATCCAGTTCATAGGTTTGTAAATCACCTACAAGCTCTTTTAATTTCGTAGAGGCTAAAGTGGGTAAAGAATTTAAAACGGTCACCTTTGGAATAAATCTATCGGGTAGGGACCTTAAAATTTTCTTTACTACACGGTCGTCAGGTATTTTCTCTCCCAAGTTAAAGGATGAATTAACAATATCAGAAAGTCTAGCATAAAATTTATCAAAAGTTTCTTTTTCATCCATTTTGATAGTTTCAAATTGAGTGGTGAGGTTTTGGAGTTTAGAAGCTTTAACGACACTCGTTCCTTCATGAGTTAATTGTAAAATATCCCAAGCTTCTTTAGCGGTCTCACACGTCATAATGCGTCGGAATTCATCCGGTGTGACAGCGCGAAATAAAGCATTTAAACCACGGGAATTAAAATTTGCAAGCTTAAACTCATTTTCGGTCCATCTATCGACGGGTTTGGGAACTTGTTCATTTTCAATTAAATGTGTTGGTGGAGTCCAACCGTTAACAACAGACATCCAAACACGTTCATCGATAGATTTAAGTGCCGATTTCATTCGCGCTTTCCAATACGCGTCGTTAGAACCATCAAAAATAGGAAATTTTGAAAATGGGGAAAAATCCATTTTAGCCAAAAATTAAAAGATCTTAACGAAATAATTTATCGTTTTTGGCTCTGATACCAATTTGAAAGCGCAGTTGGATCCACGGTGATTAATAATCTCAAATTAAAAAAGTAATTTCCTTTTGATATGAATGCGGAAGCGTTGAAAGATGATGGTTCAAAAATTAAACAACATGAGTTTTAGTTTAACAAAACAAGTTAGGCGAAACCAAATTAATGCAAGTGACTTGAATAAACCAAATTTACCCAATATTAAATTAAAGTCCCAATTTAATTTAGTGTGATTGTAAAACCAAATTTTATCTTGAAATTAATCTAGCATGCGTTCTAAGTGATATAGAGCAAGATAAAATCAACAGTCACACAACACCGCGATGTACGAGGAAAAACCCACTAACGGAAAAAAAAACCTCGGGACGGCCCTAGCCTCAAATCCACTAAAAACGGTATTACAAAATACAAGACAAAAGACTTACTTCCTAAACTCGAACCCTCTCAAGCCGTGATGCTCCTTCTTGTATCAACCTCCAATTAGCGGATAACCAACGGAGCTCCACCATGGTCTCGGAATTCATCGATCGGGCAATTAGGCACACCGTCACCCTAACATGGAGCCTTTCTCCAAATGGGTAGAAATGAAACGAATTTCTCTTCAATTCGGTGTAGAGAAAAACCGGTGCCAAAACAATCTCCAAGCAATTGATATCTATATATGGAACTTGGAATAAACAACAATGGGTGTAAACTAAGTGTTTAAAGATTTTTCTTTAAGTTGAAGAACACTTAAAACATGAACATTTTCCTTTTTGGAATGATCTCTCAAACTCTCTCTAGGAGATGTATTAGGATGGAAAAGTTGTCTTGGAAAATGTGTTTCCCGCACATAATAAAGTATGAAAAAGTTGGTTGAAAACCAAGTGGAGAAGTGGGGAAAAAACTGCCAAAAACTGCTCAAAACCGTTCCCGCCTGACGTCTCGTTCGAACGAACTTGACTCTCGTTCGAACGAGACTTCTAACGAGCGACCAGCCTGGGCTCGTTAGAATCTCGTTAGATATCTCGTTAGAACGAAAACTCGTTCGAACGACATATCGAACGACTGTCCAGTTAGGGTCGTTGGCAAAACTCGTTCGAACGAACCTGGTTCGAACGAAAAAACTCGTTCGAATGAAATCTGGTTCGAACGAAAAAACTCGTTCGAACGACATTTCTAACGAACATCCAGAAAGTTTATAAAATGCGATTTTGGCCCAGAAACTTTTATAAACTTTTATATACTTATTTTTAAAGTTTCTAATTGATTCTTTCTGAAAATAAAGTGCAGTTTTTATTAACCTAACACCCAATACAAATTGTTCCAAGCTCCTATATAAATATAATTACATTCATACCTTGGGAGCATGGAACCTTAGTTGATGACGTACAAACGAGGCACATAAACTACGGCATGTTGATGATGCTTTATACTCTTTGCCGCTACGTCTTCAACAAACACTTCATAGGTCTTGAATATTACAATTAAATAAAATCCTATGAATAAATGTTTTTGTCCGAAATTGAGCCAAAATTATATATGGACTCAATTGGAAATTTGTGTCCTTACAACTGCCCTTGGCAGCGAGCTTAGTTCGACCGTTTTCCCCTGTGCTGAGGTGGGTTACATCTTCCACCTTGGCATACTTCTCAATGCGGGCCATTAGGTCGTCGATGGTCATGGCCTCTTTCTTCATTAGGAATTGGTACAGAAGGGAAGAGCTGGGCAGCCCAATTTTGAAAGAGGCCACTGCCACTTGCTTAGAACAGTCCTAGACCTCATTGAACAACTCCCAGTACCTCTTCGCATAGTCTCGAAGGGTCTCTTGGGGCGTCTTTTTCATTGTCAGCAGAGCATCCATCCTTTTGGGATTGGAGTTGCTAGTAATGAGTCGGGTCGTAAAGAGCTCGGCCAGGGATTTGAAACTCCTTATGGACCGGTGGGGGAGCCTTTAGAACCATTTTTGTGCCACATCATGTAGGCTCGAGGGGAAAATTCGGCACATTAGTGCGTCTCGATGGTTCCAGAGGGTCATGGCCTGCCGGTACTGTCTGACGTGATCAATGGGATCAGTCTTACCGTCATAAATTTTGAACCTTGGAATAGCAAACTTCTTGGGGGCTTCTTCTTCTTCGATTTCCCTCGAGAAGGGTGATTTCATCTATGTTTTGAGAGCTCACCTAGCGAGTTCTCGAGTTGATCTGGTACCGTGATGGGCAGGGTGTTGGTCCATATCCCTTCGGACCAGGCTTCGTATGTTCTCATTGCTACGATCAAGGCTTCTGTGACTGCGAGCTAGTCGCATTTGCTCGAGCAAGTCATCCTCTGACTCGTTTCCCTCAGCTCTCTGGGATCCGCGCCTAGGGCTCCTTCCTCGGCTACGAGACTTGCTCGGCTGAGGGCTAGGAGTGTGGTATGAACGTTTCTTGGTACTACGATGGAGCTCTCTATCCATTATTTCCAACCTTCTTTTGAGGCGAGCGTTCTCAGCTTCGTGCCTACGAGAAGACTCCTTCTGCTCTTGGAGCCTCGCCTCGTACGCATCAATCAGTCTGGATATTTGCGTGGACCTCGCTGGTCCTTGGCTTTCTTCTGAGGCTAGACTTTTTGGGTGGGCCCTCTGATCTGAACACCGAACTTCAGACCTCATCCTGTGAGGAGCAGGAGGTTCTTGAATATCACCTGCCTGGGGAGCATTACTAGTGTGACCAGACATTTCGAACTCCTTTTTTGGTGTGGGCTTTCTCAGGGAAGATATAGGCTTCCCACAGACGGCGCCAATTATGGAGACAATTATTATGCAACACAAATAGATAAGAGAAAAGCAATCACCAAGCAATAATAAGGAATGAAAAATGCCAATCACACAACAAAGGATGTACATGGTTCAGTAAAGAGGTGCCTACGTCCACGGTAGTGCAGTCAGTATTATTTTTATATACCCCGGAGAGTGATTACAGAGAATACAGTGTGTCCTTTGCCCCGGACCTAGGGTTTATTATATACATGTTTATTTTAGTAAGTGGGGGTGTTGGACTCCCCCACGTTTTCCATCTCTTCCTAGAACCTCTCTTAATGGGAACATGGGAAAAGACTGAATCATAATCGGTTAAGATATGGTGGGTCAGGACTTTGGGCCATCATAATTGGGCTACTCGTCCAGGCCCATCATTCTAATTTCGGGTACCCACAACGCTCACTATGATCAAGAATAGCAATTGTCTCTCCTCATATGAGATAGTTAGCTGCAAGTCTATCTCCTCCAATGGGATATGCCAGTAGGCCCTCTTTCTCTTCTAAAATTTCTCCAGTGATGACACGTGGAACACAACATGGATCTACTGTAGATGCTCCCGTAAACCCAGCCTATAAGAAACTTCTCCCACTTTCTCAATGATTGGAAAGGCCCCACATACCTCGTTTCTAGCTTCCCTTTCCTCCCAAATCGCATGACTTCTTTTGTAGGAGACACCTTCACCAAGACCTGATCCCCTATCTCCAGCTCTATGCATCTCATGTTTTCATCCGCGTAACTCTTCTTCTTATCCTGAGTTATCCGTATGCATCCCCCAATATGCTCGATCTTGGCAGTAGTATCCTTAATCAACTCTGGCCCCAATAACTTATTGTTATCCACCTCTAACCAATAAGTGGGCGAATGACAAGGCCATCCATAAAGTGCCTCAAATGGTGCCATGCGAATGATAAACTGTTAAGAGTTATTATAAGCGAACTCTACCAATGGAAGGTACTGCTCCCACCCTCGCCCAAAGTCAAGTATGCACATCCTAAGCATGTCCTCTAACATCTTATTAACCCGCTCAGTCTGCCCATCCATCTATGGATGATATGCCTCACTCAATCATAAATCAGTACCTATAGCCTCCTAAAGGCTCTGCCAGAAATGGTACACAAAAATCTTGGCCCTCTCAGACACGATATTAATCGGTACACCATGTAATCTCATAATCTCGGTAATAGGGGCGTACTGCCTCATCTCATAATCTGTACGAACTAGTAGGAAATGGGCCACCTTGGTCAACCGATCCATAATCACCTAGATGTAGTCGTGACCTCTCTATGATTTTGATAACCTAGTAATAAAGTCCATCGAGATGCTCTCCCACTTCCATACTGGGATCTCAAGTGGCTGCAACATCCCTATCAGTACCTGATGGTTTATCTTCACTAATTGGTAAGTGCACACTTAGAGAAAAACTCTGTTATGTTCCATTTCATCCCTAACCACTAATACTCCCTACGCATTTCTTGGTACATCTTATCCCCGCTAGGATTTATCGCAGACCTCAACCTGTGAGACTCGATCATCACCACGTGTCTAAAATTCTCATCTTTTAAACCCACAAGCCTCCCATTAAAGCGTAATCCTCCATCGAAGATGATCAAGTTAGACTCTGCCCCCTCTTCTAACAACTGCCTCACCCTGTCCTGACAGAATTGGTCCCTGGCTTGTGATTTCACTACCCATATAACGATCTCAGGTGTGATAGCCAAAACTGATAAGCAAGCTCTGGTGATGTCATTATTACATCGAAGTTCACCCCATTTTGCCATCTAGGCCTCGACTACCTCTCCAGTAGGCCATAAACTCAACACGTCTTCCACCAAGTTAGCCTTCCCGAGATGATACAGAATATCAAATTGGTAATGCTTCAGGAACTCGAACCATCTTTTATGTCTCATATTTAGATACTTCTGCATGAACAGGTACTGTCGCAACTTATAATTCGTGAATAAGATAAACCTCTTACCCAAAAGATAGTGCCTCCAAATCCTCAAGGCAAATACAGTCACTGCTAGATCCAGGTTATGTGTGGGGTAGTTCCTCTTGTAGGGATTAAGCTTGTGAGATGCATACGCTATAACCCTATCCTCCGACTACAATACACTCCCAAGTCCCTGCAGAGATGCATCTGTGAAAACACGGTACTCCACGCAGTGCAAGCACAGGCAATAAAGTCAATTTGTCCTTTACCTTGAAAAAACCAATTAACGATAGTCATCTTAAACGAATAGTACCCCCATACGAGTCAGATTAGTCAATGGACCCTCAATCTTCGAGAAACCTTTTGAGAAGTGGTGATAATACCCAGACAACACCAAAAGTATTCGAACCTCCATGAGTGTTATACGTTGTCCACACTTCCTCACTGCCGATACCTAACTTGGGTCCACAGAAATCCGTCTATCTGATACAACGTGCCCCAAAAATTGCACTTCCCTTAACTAAAATTTATCAAACTTGGCATACAATTGGTGATCCCGTAATATTTAAAGAACCAAACGTAAATTCTTTGCATGATCCTCCTCGGTGAGAGAATACACTAGGATATCGCCGATGAACACAATCATAAACTGATCAATAAACTCCCTAAAGACCATATTTATGAGGTCCATGAACATTTCCAACGCATTAGTCAACCCAAACGGCATCACCTTGAACTCGTATGATCCATTCCGTGTCAAGAATGCGATGTTAGGAACATCCTCCTCCCTGATACGCAATTGATGGTGTGACTATCCCCTCCGATCCTTACGGAGGGAAAGGTGAAGAAGATGGGGGTGTCTCACCTTTGTCTCGGGAGGATCTTGGTCCCACTCATACCTCTCGGGAGCACTTCGACCGGCGTTGGTGATGAGGTGAAAATGTAGAGAGATGGAGTCGCCAGTCTATTTTACTCAAAATAGATAAAAGAAAAAAGGGAGCCATCCCGAAGGACAGCATCCAAAGACATAGTGATACATACGAAACAAAAATGATTCTGGGAAGGTGTTAAGCACCCATTCTGCCCTTACGGTCTCTCATGGGTTATTACTATTTACTTTATTTCCCCGTGATATGTGTGCATGTGTATATGTAGTGGAGATAGGAATCATTGGCATGTATCATGGAAGAGATAAAGCGAGTCATCCGTAAGAATATTCTTAAAAGTAATATTAGAAAAATAGGATTTACACGATTATCCTAGTGTTGATTATTATAACAGAACGATAACACATATGGAATAATACGCCACTAAGCACAAATATACGTATATGTAAATATATAGAATCTAAGAGAGTTAAGTTTAAAGATGAGAAGGTAAAAGTACTAAGTAATAAAACAAATTAATGCGAATTTAGGAGAATTTAAGGAGAGGGTAGAGAAAGTTGGACCTTCTTGAAGAAATTGAGCTTGATCTTAGATGTTGGAGAGCAACCCTTGCACTTGGATGATGATGGAGGGTACTTAATTCACCAAGTTTGATGAAAAAGGTGATGAAAGGTGAAGGTTGGAAAGGGATTTGGATGTGGAAATCACGCGGACTTCGAGAGGGGTTATCTGAGCTTGCTGAGAGTGATGGATCTCAGATCTTGGGTCTTCTTGGAATGAGGTCAGGCCCTCTTTTTTATTGTCCCGAGGCATTGCCGATCAGCATATCCCTAGTCCTACCAATCGGCAGGTGTGTTTAGGCACACTGCCGATAGACAGGATTCGGAACCTGCCGTTTGGCAGTCTCTTTCAGGTTCCTTCAAAAAATCGGTCGTAGAGCGCAAATTGTTGATCTGAATTATGCATGGGGAAAACCGTTTAAAAGATACTTTAGAGACCTTATAAAGTCTTTTGGACTGCTCTCGGGTCTGGGAGTTGACTTTGGGTCCAATGTGGCTCGAAAGCGTTCGTCGGTCCTTTAGACGAGGGATCGTCGGACGCAAACGGATCGTTCGTCCGCATGGTAAGTCAAAATTTCACACGAGGTGGACCGTTGGAAATATTAGGAGATGTACTTCGACATTACAAATATCTTGACTCGATTTGGGGAGTTGACTTTGCCTAACCAGGGCTTGGAAGCGCCCAGTGACCTTTCGGAGTAAAACGGATCGTTCATCCGTACTATAAGTCAAAATCGTGCATGGGGTGGACCATTGAAAAGGGGTTTCAGTGACCTTTAAAGATTCATCCAGTCTCAGTTAAGCTAAAGAGTTGACTTTGGTCAAACGGAGCCTGGGAGCTTCCGGTGACCTCCTGATCAAGTTTCGGGGGAAAACGGGTCGTTCGTTCGCACCGTAAGTCAAAATTGCACACGGAATGGACCGTTGGAAAGGGTATTAAGTTCCCTTCGAAGATTTATTCAGTCTCGATCGAGATAAAGAGTTTGACTTTTGGTCAAACGGAGCCTGGGAGGCCCGGTGGCCTTTAGGTCAGTAACCGGGGTATAACTTAGGTTTGTAGCGATGAGGGGAGGTTCTAGGGGACCTACGGAGAGTTTAGGGGGTGTTAGAATGGGGTGTCTATAGAGCCCCTCGACGGGTATTTGGGAACAAATGATAGTCATCGAATAGACACCTCATGATGCCTTTGAAAGAGGATGACCAATTCAGAGGGTCGAGGCCGATTTTGAGGACCTGGGGATGAGGATGACCGATTCTGCTGGTCGAAGCCAATTCTGAGGGCTTAAGTTGAGATGACCAATTCTGCGGGTCGAAGATAATTCTGAGGGTTTAAGTTAAGATGGCCAATTCTGCGAGTCGAATCCAATTTTGAGGGCTTAAGTTGAGATGACCAATTCTGTGGGTCGAAGCCAATTCTGTGGGCTTAAGTTGAGATGACCAATTATGCGGGTCGAAGCCAATTCTGTGGGTTTTAAGTTTGAGATGACCAATTTTGCGAGTCGAAGACAATTTTCGAGGGCTTAAGTTGAGATGACCAATTCTGTGGGTCGATGTTAATTCTGCGGGCTTAAGTTGAGATGACCAATTCTGTAGGCTTAAGTTGAGATGACCAATTCTGCGGGTCGAAGCCAATTCTACGGGCTTAAGTTGAGATGACCAATTCTGCGGGTCGAAGCCAATTCTGCGGGCTTAAGGATGAGATGACCAATTCTGCGGGTCGAAGCTAATTCTGAGGGATTAAGTTGAGCTGACCGATTCTGTGGGTCGAAGCCAATTTTGAGGGCTTAAGTTGAGATGACCAATTCTACAGGTCGAAGCCAATTCGGAGGGCTTAAGTTGAGATGACCAATTTTGAGGTTCAAAGCCAATTCTGCGGGCTTAAGTTGAGATGACCAATTCTGCGGGTCGAAGCCAATTCTGTGGGCTTAGGGATAAGATGACCAATTCTATGGGTCGCAGCCAATTCTAAGGGCTTAAGTTAAGATGTTCTTGGGGAACTCTGCCGTGAAAATTACCTCGTGATTTTATTTGAGCTGGGGAGCTGATTATTGGGGAAATCCTCGTATCTTTTGGAGATTTTTCCATGTAATAGCCAATTTGATGTTGTAAATTCTACCGGGGAAGCGATTAGGTGGTCCATGCTTTGCTCGGGGAGACCTGAGACCTTTGGGGAATTTTGGGATACCTTAGAGGTCCTCTGGGCCGGGAGGAGATTCACTTGGCTTTTTGAGAGTTTTGCTGGGAGAATAGAGATTCTGCTTGAGGGAGTGCGGAATTTTCTTGGTGAAAATGTTCTAAATCCTTTTCGAGATTTTTAGGAATTTTTTGAGGATTTTTCAGGTTTTTTTGGTATTTTCTCTGCATTTTTATACGAAAATTTTAGGGGGGTGCCGGTCGGCATGGTGTAGAGGGTGTCATTCGGCAGTGGCACAAACTTTTGAGCTTCCTCGAGAAGGCAAAGGGTCAGTGCAGGTCGGTAGGTGGGGGTGCAGTGCCGATCGACATCCTATAAAAAGGGGCAGGTTCCCCTCATTTTTCACAGCTTCTTGCCTTCTCTCTTTTTGTGATTTTCTTCTGCGAATCGTTCTAGCATTTCGCAATCTAAAATGGTCGCTTTTGTGAGCATTGCAGTACACAGGGAGTGGTTGGTTGTTGACGACTTGGAAAACGTGGAGTGGAGGACCATGGCGCCTCTTGTTTTGGGGAGCGAGAACCCTTTTGACGCATTCGAGCCGGTTGCGGATGAGCGAACCTTGTTGTGGGAGCCATCGTGTCATCGCTCTTCGAGGGTGGTGAACCCTGGTGGTCATGTAAGTAAAATGACTTTTAACATTATTTTCCTTTTTTCTTGGATTTTGATAAGAATTTTTCTTTTGGCAGTCGGATGTTTCTTTGTCGACTATGCGTGCACGCGGGATGACGGGGCTTAAGGATGTCTGGGAGCATCTTCCACCTATGGTGCGTTGCGTAGTATCAACAGCAGGATTTGGGAGGTTCGTGTCTGTACTGGATGGACGCTTCGTTCGACGGAGGTGGGACACTACCCACACCTTCCACTTTGGTTTCGGGGAGATCAGTGTGACTCCCATAGATGTGCAGCAGCTGCTGGAGATGGATTGTGATGGAGAGTAGATAGAGGTGGATCGCTCTTTGCGGGTGAGGTCGAAAGCGGTGCGGGCGACGCTTGGTGATGTGGGGAGGATAGTGTCTGGGGACTCCATCCGTCTGTCGCTGCTGAAGGACGTTTTATTGGACAGGGTAATTGATGTAGAGGACGGGCTGCAGGTTGGACAGATGGTCTGGTTGTTTATTTTACTGGTGCTGGGGGATTTCTGGTGGCTTCGAGAGGCGACGTTGTCCACTTATGGTTTTTACCATACTTGAGGATGTTTTCAAACATCCTTCTCTATGATTGGGGGAGCCTGACTTTGGCTACCCTTTATTTTTCTCTGGATGCATTTATCCGGTGCTGCCGGCAGACTTTCACTAGAGCCACGTATCTTCTTGAGGTATTCTTTAATTTGCGCATTTTCCTTTCATGCATTCGCATTTTCCTTATGCATCTCTCTTTAATTCTGAATTTTTATCTTTGGCAGACGTGGTTCTATGAGGTGATTGGGTGTAATACCCAGCTGATTGCTTTGAAGGACGAGACTATTGGGGAATTTTACCGGTTGTATCGGTGGCGGAAGGCCAATCGACAATTGAGGAGGTCTCTCTCTCTGGAGGCAGTGCGTCAGGTCTTAAATTGCCTGACTAGTGATAGGGTAAAACTTTTTTCTTCTTCAGTCTAAGACCTTTAAGTGCTCTGATTCCATATTTCCTTATATTTTGCTGGGGATTTTTCAGGTGACCTTTTACCCTTGGGGGATGACTGTTCAGGACACGGGGTTGACTGGGATGAATGCACAGATGAGGTGCTTACTGGTGCATTAGATGGACCACTCTTGGTATCTCAGGGAGAGGGTGGTCCGACAGATTACCGAGGAGGAGGTGGTTATGCCACCTGCGAGGCCCCCCATGTCCATAAGGCGGGAGAGGTTGTTGCCAGAGGATACAAGGAACGCGACGATGATTGGCGAGTCCTATCTGTTGTACACTGATATAGCTGTATCGTATCATTATATGGACTTTGTGACGAGCTGGCTGATGGCGCCCAATATATATGATGCACTGCCCTTCCCTCCTGCGGGTTTGAGTCAGCCAGTGAGTCCTCCCACAATGGGGGCGGTCCATCGACATCTGCGACGGCGGCGACCTTGGCGGTCCCCTTTATGTGGTTGCATACTCCTTCACACAATATCCGGCGGGCTGATTGAGGGATGGTACCTATGCTGCATCGTCCTCATGCGATGGACCCGGAGGAATTGGGCTTGAAAGAGGAGGTTCTTTATCCTTTGGTATATCTTTCTTCTCTTTTCTTTTCCTTCCTTTTGGTTTCTTTTGATCTTTTCTGCTTGATGCTGATTCTGCCTTTTCTTGCAGTAAGTCCGGGTGTCCACCACTTGGCTGAGGATTATTAGGGACTGGATATCTTCGACGACCGTCCATATTCGGGATGCGATTCTTGTTCCTTCTTGCTTGGTGTCGTCTGCCTCATCCGGGGAGGAGTCTAGTTCGGGTAGCGGGGTGCGCCATCTCGCCATAGGGGAAAGAAAGCGCATCGCAGGGGTGAAAGATCTTAAGAGAGAGAGGGGAAAGGATAAGTGTGTGTGTGTGTGTGAGAGAGAGAGAGAGAGAATGTGGGTTTGGGCTCAGTCCCATTGTTTTTTTGCTTTTCTTTATTCTCCTACAAAAATGAGTAACACATAAACATATTTATGCAATGCAATGAAGTTTTTTTATTATATTTTGTTAATGATGAATGAATGAATGCATGCACATGCGCTTTTTACTTTGCTGCTGAGATCGTAAAAAGAAATATTTTTGGGATTTGAAGGAAAGTATGATTTAAAATGAGAATTTATATAAAGATGGAAAGGGGAATTTTTTAAATTCTTTTGAGAATATCAATTTATTTTTATTGAGTTTTCTGAATTTGACAAAAGAGGAAAAATAAAAGTTTCCAAAAGTAGGGGGTTGCCGATCGATAAGCATCTTGTCCTGCCTATCGGTAGGTCAGTCCAGTCGTATCAATTCAAAGCTTTGATTGATACCCTCTTCAGCCTTTGGTACCTTATGGGGCAGGATTTTCGTCGATTTCTGCTGGGGTTATGTCTTTTATGGGGGTTTTCATGTATAAAAGAAGGGTAAGGGTGGACTGTTTTCCTCACACCTACACATTCCTACTTTCTTGTTCTGTGAGATGGCTCTCCCTGGTAGTGTTGAGTTTCCAACTACCCCGAGACTTTGGAGGTGATGTGCTCCTATAACGTTGACTATGATGCTTTCAACATGCGTCGAGTCTCTTTATGGCGTAATCGGCCCATAGAGTGGAACACGTTGATGGTGGCGATACAATTTTGGTACCCCAAAGACTATGTATTCCGCTTTGGCTTGGAAGAAGTCTGAGTGACTTATGAGGAATTTTCTGCCATATTGGGAGTAAATCCTAGTGTGGCGGTTGCTATGCCTGAGTTTTCTCGATCTCCCTGGGAGTTGTTGGCTGGACTTCTCCACGTCTCAGCCTCGGCGGGTAGATCCTTGGTTACGGGAGGAATGATTTCTCTTCCGGCGGTGTTGCGATCCGTGCATTTGTAGGAGGTTGGTGATGCCGGATATGTCAAAGCCGTCGTTCTAGGCTTGGTTTCAAAATTACTGCTGGTGACTGGAGAACTGCTGATGGACCCACAACTTGAAGTTATTACTTCATGGATGTCCTACCATCGCAATCTTACGGCGGTGATACTGGCGGATACCATGAATGTCCTGGATGCCTGGCGAGAAGGTTGTAACACCCCGTATTTTTGTGCATTTAATATTTAATTAATTCGGGATTTTAAATTACTCGTGTGTTGTAATTTTAATTGAATTAATTATGACAACATATTTATTTAAATATTAATCGGGAAGTGAATGGTTAATGTTTAGGAAAATTTATTTACTAAGTGAATAGTAATAATTTAATTACGTCATTTCGAGTCTTAATGACGAGGTATACACTTATCCCAACCGGGAGTCGGTATAGACTAAATGGGGTGTGAGATAAGGATTTTTATAAATTAATTCGGATTCCAATTCTGAGTGCGCGGTTGAGTTCGGATGGATCGAGATAGTCAGAAAAGAGTACCCGGGGGTAGTAATTGGGTCTCGGGATATTTTTGGGCATAGCCCGGCCCACACGGGGTGAGTTGGGCCTCTTTAATTAAGCCCATTAGGTGAAAAACGGGATTAAGGGTTTTTAACCTAATGGGGAGATTAAGGAATGGCAGCCAACATAACTCTGAACCTAGGGTTTGAGAGGAGATTTGGGGGAAAGCAAATCAAGAACAAATTGGAGGTTATTGGTGCCAAATTAAGGGACATCAACAACGAATCAGACACTACGAACACTTACAGGCAAGTGGTTAACTGTTTAATTTCTAAATTGATGATAATCAATTCATATCATAGTGATGTGTAAACCAAAATTCGTTTTGGGGGATAAATGGGTACAAAATGGGGTGTTTGTTCATGAAACTATTGAATAAAATTCATAGTAAAAACTGTGGTGTTGAACATATGTGAGTATAGATATTTAATTGGAATAAGAATTCGGATATAAACTGGGGGAAATCTGGATTTGGAAATTGGTTTGTAGAACAAGATTGATAAATTTTAATGGGAAAACCCATCTTTAAATATAGTGAGATATTGTATGAATCAAGAATGCTAAAACAGTTATAGATGATTGAGACTTGT
Source organism: Sambucus nigra (assembly GCA_949130495.1). Classification (NCBI taxonomy): domain Eukaryota; kingdom Viridiplantae; phylum Streptophyta; class Magnoliopsida; order Dipsacales; family Adoxaceae; genus Sambucus; species Sambucus nigra. The sequence continues at coordinate 459,862,234 of OX422217.1, forward strand.
TTTGGGAGTAATTAATTGGTTAAAATCATCATTTAAGGTTGGAAAATGGAGAGGTAAAACCTTGGAAATTCGGCCATGGCTGAAACAGCAAGCCGAGGAAGACAACCACCTATTCGATCGATCGATCGACCCGGGGGCTCGATCGATCGAGGGTCTCAGGAATTCGGTAATTCGCCAGTAACAGCACAGCTTCCATCGGCATGGGAGCGGGTTCGGGATGCTTTTCAGAAAGCGCATCCCCCTGAGTTTTCTGGTAGTTCCGATATTGTTACAGTTAGCCAATGGAAGAAGGACATCCAGCGGCATCTCCGTATGTATGAGTGCACTGACGTGCAAAAGCAATTATTGGCTTCCTTTAAGCTGGTAGGAGCCGCATTACAGTGGTGGGAGTCCACTACTACTTTGGAGGAGAGGGAAACGATCCCTATTCAGTTGTTCTGGGAGCGGTTTGGCCGAAAGTATTTTCCACCCGCAATGCAGACGGAGATGAGGCGGAAATTACTAAATCTGAAGCAGGAGAACCTTACGGTAGTTGAGTATGAGGAGGAGTTCATGAGACTTCTCACTATTGTGCCGGATGAGGCACCCACTGAGAGCAAGAAGATTTTGTTGTTTGTCGACGGGTTAGCTTGGAGGATCCGTCAGCACCTTATTGGAAATCTATCCCTGAGTACTTTCACTGACGTACTCAATGCAGCGTTACTACATTGCCAGGATCACCGCTTCCATCTTCAGGGAAGCAAGAGAGCAGGGAAGTCCAGCCAGCAGGGCAGGACCGGGGGTAATAGTGCCAGTGGGGCATCAACTCATGGGCAGACTCGTCAGCACGAGCAGAGTTCCCATCAGGGGGACCCTGCTAAGCGATTCCGTTCAGGTGATTCTAGGCAGGGATTCGAGGGTTTCAGGCAGGGCCAACACCGACCACAGGGCCAGCAGCAGGGCCAGCAAGGCCAACAGCGTACACATCAGGGCCAACAGGGCCAGTGGCGTGGAGGAAACGGCCAGCAGGGCCGTGGACAGCAGGGTCAGAGGGGTGGAAACTTCAAAGGCCGATGCTTTGGGTGCGGCAAACATGGCCATAGACGCCAGGATTGCCCAGAGGGCGATAGGGCCCCACAGCAGCAGGGAGCCCGTAATGAGCCGCAAAGACCACTCTTTCCACCTGTCCTCCCAGCTCCAGCCCAGGTGCCAGCCCTACCAGCCATTCCAGCGGCTCCAGTGCAGCAGGGGAAATTGCAGTATGGACGTGTCTATAACGTCCACCAGGCAGCAGCTCCACAGGCACCACCCGCGATTGAGGGTATGTTTCCTATCCATGGTACTATGGGTCGAGTTTTGTTTGATACGGGGGCAACGCATTGTTTTATAGCTACGCATTTTGCGAAGGCCTTAGGGTTGTTAGCCACAGCAGAGAGCATCGTGACGTGTGTCGACTCACCACTGGGAAGTGGGTCACTTATTTTCTTTATATGCCAGGGAGTGGGGGTAGAGATTAGTAGCTTGGTATTACCTGCAGACATGTTAGTCTTAGACATGCACGAGCATGATGTGATTATTGGTATGGATTGGCTCGCAGCTTATAGAGCCATGATTGATTGCTTCGGTGGGAGCATTGTTTTTGCCATTCCGGGGCAAGAGATGTTTGTAGTGGCGATGCCTCGCCCAGAGGGAGGTTCGATCGCTCATTTGTATTACATAGAGGAGGATACCTCTAAGGAGATTGTGATTCCCTTAGATTCGATCCCTGTTGTCAGGGAGTATTCCGATGTGTTTCAGGAGATACCAGGCCTACCACCCAGTCGTGAGATAGACTTTGTTATAGTTTTATTGCCAGATACGAGACCTATAGCACGCGCACCGTACCGTATGGCTCCGGAAGAGATGCGAGAGCTACGAGATCAGATAGAGGAGCTGTTAGGTCAGGGCTTTATTCGTAGGAGTACCTCACCTTGGGGCGCTCCAGTCTTGTTTGTGAAGAAGAGAGATGGTTCACTAAGATTGTGTGTGGACTACCGGGAGCTGAACAAGGTCACGATACGGAATAAATATCTGTTACCTCGAATCGATGATCTGTTCGACCAACTGAGGGGCGCAACTTTCTTTTCGAAGATAGATCTGAGGTCGGGGTACCATCAGTTACGTATTAGAGAGCATGATGTTTCAAAGACTGCCTTCTTATCGAGATATGGGTCCTATGAGTTCAGGGTGATGCCGTTCGGACTCACAAATTCCCCAGCCGTTTTCATGAACTTGATGAATCGAGTATTCAGAGAGTTCTTGGATCAGTTTGTCATCGTCTTCATAGATGACATCTTTATATATTCACACTCCGAGGAGGAGCATGCCGAGCACTTGAGGCAGGTTCTTCAGACTCTACGAGAGCATCAGTTGTATGCTAAGTACGAGAAGTTTGGATTCTGGTTGCGAGAGGTACAGTTCTTGGGCCATGTTGTTTCTGAGCAGGGGATTGCAGTTGACCCGAGCAAAGTGTCAGTGGTGAGGGAGTGGGGACAGCCCACGACACCGACGGAAGTGAGTAGTTTCTTGGGGTTAGTCGGTTACTACAGGAGATTCATTCGGGGATTCTCCAAAATAGCGGGTCCATTGACGAATCTGACTCGCAAAGGGGTACCATACCTTTGGGATGACGCTTGTCAGTTGGCTTTCGACGAGCTGAAAGACAAGCTTACTTCAGCACCAGTCCTTGCGCTACCAAAGCCGGGTGTAGAGTACCTGGTTTACACCGATGCGTCCTTATGGGGACTTAGGGGAGTACTTCAGCAGGAGGAGAAAGCTATAGCTTTTGCTTCCCGCAAGCTTAAGCCGCATGAGAAGAATTAACCCACCCACGACCTGGAGTTAGCAGCGGTCGTCTTTGCTTTGAGGATATGGAGGCACTATTTATTGGGGGAGAAATTCCGTTTGTTCACAGACCATAAGTCACTGCAGTACCTGTTCACTCAGCGAGAGCTGAATATGCGTCAGCGCAGATGGTTAGAGTTTGTTAAAGACTACCAGTTCGATATACAGTATCATCCGGGGAAGGCCAACGTAGTTGCTGATGCGTTGAGCCGTAGACCGGTAGACGATGTAACGGACGTCTGGAAAGCAAAATGGAAGGAGTTGGGTCACCAGGACGCAGTGGCACGTTCTTTCATATCCGTGATGTCAGACACCCCCGAGATTGTTACGAGGGTGATACAGGCACAGACCACAGACCCGTTTTGCCAGGAGCAGATTGTGCGACTTCTAGCCGAGGGTGTTGAGTCCTATTCTGTTAGTTCTGATGGAGGTTTACGGTTTAATGGGAGATTGGTAGTTCCAGAAGGAGCAGAATTATGTCATGCAGTGATGACTCATTCTCATGGGTCCCGATTTGCAGTACATCCGGGAGGCGATAAGATGTACCAGGATATGAGGCGATAATACTGGTGGAGTGGGATGAAGAAGGACATCGCAGAGTTCATGTCCAAGTGTTCTACCTGCCAACTGGTGAAGGTGGACCATCAGAAACCGTCAGGATTGCTTCAGCCATTGGAAATACCCGCGTGGAAGTGGGAGAGTATTTCCATGGATTTCATTATAGAGTTGCCTACATCACAGCGGGGCCACGATTCTATCTGGGTGATTGTAGACCGTTTGACCAAGGTGGCTCATTTTCTGTCGGTGCGAACAAATTATACCACGGGTCAGTATGCTCAATTGTTCATCGCGGAGATTGTCAGATTACACGGGGTGCCCCTGAATATTGTGTCAGATAGAGACAAGATCTTTGTGTCACGTTTCTGGGAAAGTTTTCAGGAGGCTATGGGTACTGAGTTGAGGTTGAGTTCAGCTTACCACCCACAGACAGATGGACAGACAGAGCGTACTAATCAGATGTTAGAGGATATGCTACGCATGTGTGTTCTCGATTTTGGAGGAGGTTGAGAGCCACATCTTCCACTGGTAGAGTTTGCTTATAATAACTCTTATCAGTTTACGATTGGTATGGCTCCATTTGAGGCTTTGTATGGTAGGCCTTGTCGTTCTCCAACTTGTTGGCTCGAGGTGGGGGACAACAAGTTGCTAGGACCAGAAGTGATTCAGGAGACCTCCGCGAGGATTGAGATAATTAGGAGTCGTATTCGGGTAGCCCAGGACAGGCAGAAGAGCTACGCCGATGCGAAACGGTTCTTCCGAGAGTTTAATGTGGGAGATCAAGTGTTATTGCGTGTACTCCTATGAAGGGAGTGATGAGGTTCGGGAAGAAGGGGAAGTTGGCTCCAAGGTACGTGGGACCATTTCCCATCATCGAGAGGATTGGACCGGTTGCATACAGGTTGGGATTGCCAGAACATTTACATCGCATCCACGATGTATTCCACATCTCTTTGTTGAGACGATATCTTCGGGATGATATGGCCTATACTCACATTGCGATAGATGAGATAGACTTACAGTCTGATAGCTCTTACGAGGAGAGACCAGTGGCTATTCTAGACTATAGTGAGAGGATATTGAGGTCGAAAATAGTTCCACTTGTGCGAGTCCAGCGGGAGCATCATAATGTGGAGGAATCCACTTGGGAGCGTGAGGCAGATATGCGCGTGAGATATCCAGAGTTGTTTTTACCAGGTATGCCTCTTTTTCTGAATTTCGGGACGAAATTCCGTTATTAGGGGGGAAGTATGTAATACCCCGTATTTTTATGCTATATTAATTTGGGGATTTATTAAATTTAATGTGAATGATTTATTTAATAAAAATCCGGAAATTAATTATGTTATAATTATTAACGTGACGAGAGTTAGTAATTATGGGAAATTGGTTGAATATTACTAATGAGAAAAGTAATATATTATATTGGTTATATTGAATGTCATGAGTGAATTAAATGACGATTTCGGAAATTTAAGTCGGAACATGCTCGTGTCACGTCGGGACTAATTTGGTTAAATAAAAAGTTAATATTTTATAATTTGTCCGTATGGTCATTTTGAGTGCGCCAACGCGTCCGGTAGGGTCGAGATAGTCAGAAAAGTGTACCCGGGGGTGTAGTTTGGGTCTCGGGACATTTTTAGGCCTAATTAGTACCCCGGGAGGGCATTTTAGTCATTTTACATAATTGGGTAATTAAACCCACGAATTTCAGCAACCTATATCAGCCATTAGGTTAGCCTTTTAGGGTTAGAATATCCAGAAATCAAGTGACGGCCATTGGAGAAGAGAGGAGAGAGCTCCAAGGCAATTCAAGGCCAAAAAGCCACCGGATTACACCGCCACCACCACCACCGCGTAGATCGCGAGACAAGGAACGCATCCATACCAAAAATCAACCGTGAATCTGCATACCAAAATCCCAGGCAAGTATTTGACTTGCGTATTTTCATTAACGCAATCTTCATATTAGTCTAGGATTGTTTAGAGATGGAAACTATGAAAGAAAACTCAATTTGTGTTAGGATAATGCATGTAGTTTTGATTATATGGAAATTCTGGAACCCTTGCCATGTAGAGGAATATAACCCACGAAATTTTGATGATATATTAGAAGGAATTTCTGGTAAAAATAGATTAGAACCTTGATTAAGGAAAACTCTAGGGTTCTTGATGATTAGATGGGATATTGAGTTAATTATCCATGTTTAATGATAGTTATACACATGCTTTACGTTATAAACACTTGGTGTAATGTTATAATGATGATAGTAGGATTTTTGGGACGATTGGAATGGAAAAACATAGTTTTGGATGAAGAAGTTTAGTGAAACCCGTAACTGCATTCTGCAGAATTTTGCCCAGACCTGCTTAATCGATCGATCGAGCCTAGAGCTTCGATCGATCGAGCCCCAAGCTTCGATCGATCGACCCCTCCTGGCAGACTCCTAATTCCCTCTTTAAATGAGTTAAATTCAAATTGTCGTGATATAATTCTTGGGCATTCTTGATAAAAATTATTTGGGAGACATTGAGGACCAGTAGGGCATAGGAATAAATGTTTGGACCTTTAATCTTCAACGAGAATGGTATTTATGGGAGATTTACTTTAGGGTTGGTGAATTTATAAATTTAAAGGGTGAGGTGCATAAGAGAGTTACATTAGAACCTAATAAAGACACTTACTGAATTTCAGATTTGTGAGGATATAGTCCACGAGTGTCAGATAATGAGTGAGAGAACCCTTCGAGTTAAGGTTAGGAACGAAACCTTATGCGTATTTCTCTAAATGTGAAATTAAGGATAAATGGTATAATTATGGGTAACGTGAAGAACCTATGTTAATATGATAAAGTGGTATATTTATATGATTATGTGTACATATATTATATACATGTGAAAAACATACCGCGCTACTTGATATCCTTGAGGTTACCGCGCGGGGACAGTCTTATCTCGATGGGACCTTTATGGGGGATATTGACTTGTACCCTAGAAGATAGATATCCTTGGTACAGGCTATCGAATTGATAGTTCAGAGGGTCCTAAGAGACGCGAGTATGTGCCATCCTCTTAGAGACTTGGAATCTATGCTTCACCTCGATATTGTTTGTATATGTGTTAATACAATTCGAGAGTGATTCCGAATTTGTATTCCCCTTGATTTGAGTGGTATGGGGTTTGGATAGTGGAAGTATGCACGCACCATAGTTTTATTCGGGGTGCTGTTATATATATATATTATACGAGTAGTTAATATATATATGAGATTATGTTATTTGAAACTTCCCACTGAGATTTGATAAGTAGGACATGGTTGTTGGCTCAAATGATAAATACTTGTTTTGAGAAAGTATAATATGTCATTGGAAACTTTATTGTTTTTATAAAGTTAAAAATAGAGAACTTTGGTTACAAATTGGAACATCTTTTTAAAGTGGAAATAGTGTATTGTAAATCTTACGAGTAATCTAAGATATGTTAAATCTTTTAGAAATACTAGTGCGATAATTAATAAAACAAACCGTTGGGAAGATTAGTGCGATAGGTGTGCACATTAGAAGAGAGGTGAGTATTTCTCAAGAGAGTGACGCACTAATATGTTGTTGCATTGGCCTGTATCAATTTAAATACTTGCTAAACGTATTTTAAATCAAACACACTTTCAGGCTCTGACCCGTTTCTTTTTCTCTCTCTCTCTTGTATATATATGTATATATTTCAGGTGCTCAGCCACAGGGGAATCTTGCTTAGGATCCCTTGAGAGGAACGTGCTGCAGCTTAGGTGGGAGTTGCAGGTCACTTGCGTAGACGGCTTCTTTTATTGACTCCACTTCCAGCATTCTCATTTATTGGGCACGTGTCGCCCTTTCCATTATTTTATTGTTATTGGGACATTTATATTTCAGTTGTTTCCAGTATTGTTCTATGGGAATTATTCAGTTTGGATTTGTGACTTTAGTTTTCATATGTTGACATTCGATTGACAAATGTATTATATTATTTGGTTTACTGTGATGTGATTCTAAATTGTAGAAATGTTGTTTTTAAATAAATAAATCTTTTTCTTTAATTAAAATTTGGAAGTATGTATGAAAATGGTTTTGACACTTAGCTTAATTATTTAGGGTGTTAATTGGAAAATTTATTTTTATCGACAGTGATGCTGAGAATGAACCAACTGTTTACCTTGATTTAATTTAATAAAGGAGTGATCGCCCGGTATTTAATTAGGCGGGGTGTCACAACTTAGTGGGTGCGTTGGCGGTAGCAGCCATAGCATGTGGGTAAACTTTCCGTAGGGTAGCGGAGTTCCTTAGTGTTCTTCATGGGAGATTGGAGGCGTACACTGAGTGATTGGTTGAATTATGCGAGGAATGACTACTTTCGTTAATTATGGGAGTAGGGTTGATAATACTTTTTAAACATCGGTTGGATAGCGATGGAATTTAACTATTGTGGATAGTGGAGTTAAATTTTGGTGTCCGCGACACCAGGGTATGGTTGGTACTAGGTATCACCGGAGAGGGCGTATAGCCTATATATATATGGATGTATATATGTTATATTACGTGGTGTTATAGCACATAGTGAGGTTTTGTGTTCTCACATTTTATCCCGGTAAGTGGGGATGTTTAATGAAGTGAATCAAGGTGGTTGAATTGATTTTCGAGCAAAGAGAGATAGCTCGGGGTTTATTTTGCGCAAGGACTAGTGGTAGTAAGGGCGCGGTATTATGTTGTCTTTGGTAGCATAAGGGTAAGCGTATATACAATTGTGTTAAGAGATAAGTATTTATGGGGAGATAGTTGGACGTAGCATGGGTTGAGTACCTGGGCAGTAATTATATATGTATATATATATATATATATGTAATATGACTACGGTTCGAAGTTATATTACGAGTTACGACTAGCATAGTCGGGTAACTTTCGTGCGAAAGAGTGCGGGGATAGAGTGTATGGGCACCCGGGTTAATTAAGTCAAATTTTGTGCGGTTAAGCACGGGTATAGGGTGTATGGGCGCCCTGACAAGGTTTAAATGCATGCTTGTGTAACGTATGGTTAGAAGCGGATGTGATGGATATAGCGGGCTTGGAGGCACTTGATTAGTGAATAATATGTGAATATTGGAACACTAGGTTTATCTTCATTTCGAGGACGAAATTCCTTTGTAAGGGGGGGAGTATGTAACACCCCGTATTTTTGTGCATTTAATATTTAATTAATTCGGGATTTTAAATTACTGGTGTGTTGTAATTTTAATTGAATTAATTATGACAATACATTTATTTAAATATTAATCGGGAAGTGAATGGTTAATGTTTAAGAAAATTTATTTACTAAGTGAATAGTAATAATTTAATTACGTCATTTCGAGTATTAATGACGAGGTATACACTTATCCCAACCGGGAGTCGGTATAGACTAAATGGGGTGTGAGATAAGGATTTTTATAAATTAATTCGGGTGCCAATTCTGAGTACGCGGTTGAGTCCGTATGGGTCGAGATAGTCAAAAAAGAGTACCCGGGGGTAGTAATTGGGTCTCGAGATATTTTTGGGCATAGCCGGGCCCACACGGGGTGAGTTGGGACACTTTAATTAAGCCCATTAGGTGAAAAACGGGATTAAGGGTTTTTAACCTAATGGGGAGATTAAGGAATGGCAGCCAACATAACTCTAAACCTAGGGTTTGAGAGGAGATTTGGGGGAAAGCAAATCAAGAACAAATTGGAGGTTATTGGTGCCAAATTAAGGGACATCAACAACGAATCAGACACTACGAACACTTACAGGCAAGTGGTTAACTGTTTAATTTCTAAATTGATGGTAATCAATTCATATCATAGTGATGTGTAAACCAAAATTCGTTTTGGGGGATAAATGGGTACAAAATGGGGTGTTTGTTCATGAAACTATTGAATAAAATTCATAGTAAAAATTGTTGTGTTGAACATATCTGAGTATAGATATTTAATTGGAATAAGAATTCGGATATAAACTAGGGGAAATCTGGATTTGGAAATTGGTTTGTAGAACAAGATTGATAAATTTTAATGGGAAAACCCATCTTTAAATATAGTGAGATATTGTATGAATCAAGAATGCTAAAACAGTTATAGATGATTGAGACTTGTTTTGGGAGTAATTAATTGGTTAAAATCATCATTTAAGGTTGGAAAATGGAGAGGTGAAACCTTGGAAATTCGGCCATGGCTGAAACAGCAAGCCGAGGAAGACAACCACCTGTTCGATCGATCGATCGACCCGGGGGCTCGATCGATCGAGGGTCTCAGGAATTTGGCAATTCGGCCAGTTTGTTTACAATAAGGGTTTTAATTAAGTTTTAATTTCCCTACTTTTATTTGGTGATAAATGTATATGGGACACATATTTCCTTAACAATTATTGGGTGATATAAATTGAGTTTAGGAGGGTGTGAACGGTATGTCATGAGATGAATGAATTTGGAGAAATAATTCAATTATTGATATTAGGCCGAGGAATGACATTCGGGTATTGTAGTTGGGTGACACTACATTATTAAAGGAATTTAGGTGATATATTTAATTATGGACCAAGTGGGTGAGTCCGGGTGTACTAACGATTATAGGTAAATATAATTGGGGAAATAATGAAAATAAATGTGTGGCACATTGTGGGTGAAAATGTGAGAATGAAGTTTTGAGATGTAAAATGGACCAAGTGAGCGAGTCCGGGGATATTGGTTAAGGGCATCAAAGTAGTAAATTAATTATTGAGAGAAAGTAATTAATTTGGAGTCGGAACATTGACTCGGGAAATATTAAGGTATGAGGCGAGTGAGCGAATCCGGGGATAACGGTTTGGTGACACCAAGTTATTAAATTAATAAGGGCGATAATTAATTTAATTAGAGTCGGTTTGTAGACTCGGGTAGGATTAAATTAATAAGGGTGTTAATTAATTTAATTAGAGTCGGATTTTAGACTCGGGTAGTATTAAATTAATAAATGTATCAATTAATTTAATTAGAGTCGGATTGTGGACTCGGGTAGGATTTAATTAATTAATGTGTAAATTAATTATATTAGAGTCGGACCACAGACTCGGATTTTTGTTTATTAATTAATGGGTAAATTAATTAAATTAGAGTTGGACGGTAGACTCGGGGCAGCATTAAATTAATAAGTGTGTTAATTAATTTAATTAGAGTCGGGTGATAGACTCGGGAAGGTATTAAATTAATAAGTGTGTCAATTAATTTAATTGGAGTCGGACCATATACTCGGAAAAAGTATTATATAAATTAAAGATTGAGTTAAAATTATTAGAATCGGACCATAGGCTCGGGAAGACGATAAATTATTAAGTGAGTAAATTATCTACATTGAGTCGGGCCACAGACTCAGGAAATTTCAGGCAGTGTACGGGATTTTGAGTATACGGTAAAGTCGGAGTTTATATTATATATATACGGTGTCGTGATAGTATATATATACGTGTATTTATTTTGCGTGATACTAAATATCAGTGATTAGATATTTAATAAATTTATATACTCTAATGCTATCAAGGGAGGTTGCGCGATGTGGGTGAATCCCCTAGCTTGAGGAGTAGGGCGAGTATATCCCCGGGTCATAGCGTCCGGTATATATGGGTGAGGGATTTATCTCACTTTCAGGGAAGGAATATGACCGCCTCCACTTCGTTTTAATTTTGATCCAAGTTAGTGAGCGATTCTAACTTGGGAAAACTAGGTTTTGTGAGCACACCTAGTGAGATAGCATTTTAGAGGGAATCATCCGGTGAGGGTATACTCGGAAGGATGGATACACGTATGATATATGTGTGGATGTTAGTAACGGTACGTATAATATGGTAGTAAATATTATATGTAGGTGATAATACAGAATGTGATGTATTTACCTTATATAACTCGGGTTACAGTTATATGCAACTAATTAATGAGAAATTAATTAAGTTAATCATTTGTGGGAATAATACAGTGTGTGATGTATTTACTCTATTTAACTTGTGAGACGGTTATATGCTACTATTTAAGAGGAATTAATTAAGTTAATTGTGAAATAACTTATAATTCAAGAATCATTATACTCGGGTTAGAGTAGTACGGCAAGGGAATGTTATACCAGGACTAGTTGGATGGGGTAGCACAACTAGGTGGGGTTAAGGTAACCGGTAGGTGTGCACAATAATGGAGGGGTGAGAATGTCCTCAAGGGAGTGCGACACTAACTAAAATATGAAGCGCATTCATGAATTTTAAATTACTGCAGTTAATTCACTTGCTAAATATTTTCAAAATGTTTTGGGTTCTAACCCTTGCTATAAAACTATTTTCAAAACCTTTTAGGTGTCTAGGCACAGGGACGCCAGGATTGATATTCTATTCCAGGGACACGGAGCTGCGGCATATGTGGATGCTAGCAGGAGTTTGGATTAGACGCATCATTCATTCATTCCTAGAGTAGGAATCTTGTATCAGTCTCAGTTTTATTTAGGGCTTGTAGCCCAGACTTCTCGGTACAGTTTTCAGGTGTAATTCATTCAGGTGTTGAATATTTGTATTGGATTATTTATTTGGTGGCCGGTGATTTATTCGGCAAGTTGTGTAATTATTATTCTATTTACTTTCATTCAGTTGTGTGAATGTTTTATATTTTAATTCCGCTTGTATTGTTTGTTTAATTAAAAAGTTAAAATTGACACCAGTTTTTGGAATACTAGGTGGTTAGTAAGTTATAAAAAAGTTTTCGACAGTGATGCTAAGGATGATCCAACTGGGATTCCTGTTTTAATTTGGTATAGGACTGATCACCCGGTATTTTATTAGGCGGGGTGTCACAAAGATCATTCTGACTTTCTGAGGGGTAGCCCCGTGATGTTGTTCATGTGGTTTTCTGAAAGACTTCGCCTAGTGACTCCTCTGAAATACCCTTTGTCAGTTGTACTCAACTTCTTTTCGCGCCATTTCATCAGTGTTGGTTTGGATATCAAGAGTTGGGAGAACTGGTTTTTGGAGCATGGGGCTCTAAATATGTATTGGTCAGTACCTTGGTGGGGACAGCTGCTTCCTATTCTGGAACTGGGAGAATACCCGTATGTCCAGTTGGTTGGTCTCAGACAGACCTCTTTTTATTTCCCTTGGAGGCTTCTATGCCAATTTGGCTGGAACAGATCGTGCCACCTCGGACACTAGACTTGTTTTTGGTAGAAGATTTAACAGAGTGTTTGTGCATGCGACTTGGCTCTTTATGCGAGAGTCGGCGTCCGTCGACCCATCCCTCTCAGTCTGCTGGGAGAGTTTGGAACATCCCTCGGTATTATATGAAGTGGTTGTGGAGGAAATTAGTTAGCAAGATGTTGAAAGTGGAGACTAGACAAAGGTGGCCTACCTTATTCTAGTTAACATGGAGGAAGGTGTGGTAGTTTTTCAGAGGCTGGTTCGAGCTTATCGATCCATGGAGCATCCGCGGCACTCCATTCAGGCAGGGGAAGCTTGGGGACCCCAGGATGCAGATGACAATGATGGAGCGAGATCCTCTGGTAGCTGTGGGTAGGACTCTTGGGGGGGAGTTTATTTTGAACTGGGTAATAAGTTTGGGAATTTACTTAGATTTTTAGGAAGGTAAGGGGAAGGGAGTTATCTGTTCCTTTTCTTATGTAATTGTGCTGTAATTTCTTATTAATGAAATAAACAAGTTTTTGATCATCCAGCTTTGCCTTTTGATGAACTTTGTATTTTTGAATTATCTATACCGATCGCTAAGGCATGCATAATCCTTTTGTTCAAATAGATGTTAGAATGGAGTGTCGTTCTTGGAGATAAGAAAAGAATAGTTTTTTGTGAAAAAGAAAGGGCCGTGATTATGTAAGATGTATGAGCTGCCTACGTACCTCTGGGGGTTTTGAAAGGTCTTAATTTTTTTCTGAGAATAGTTTTTACAGAGGATCAGGCCTACGTAGTTCTGGGTAGAGGGAAATAAAGAGATTTTTTTTTAGAATAGAAGGGAGATGAGAAGAGTCGTAGCGCCCCGAAATTTCGGACTAGGGGTAAAATTTCTTGAGACAGTCCAGGTTGACTGGATGAGCCATCTCTTCTCCATTTAAGTCGGTGAGCATGGCGGCACCGCCGGACAAGATCTTCTTGACAATGTATGGGCCGCTCCAATTGGGCTTGAATATCCCTTTGGGGTCCCAGATGGGCGCTATTATTTCTTTGAGGGATAAATCTACTTCTCGGACACCGCGGTCCTTGACTCTCTTATTAAATGAATGTGCTATGTGACAATGGTACCCTTGTATGTGATACAACCTTCAGTCTCCTTTCGTCCAAGAGTGACAACTCTTAGAGGCGGCTTTGATGTTAGTCCTCCTCATTGACATTCTTTCAAGCATGACGCGTAACAAGGGTATTTCCAACTCCACGAGTAGGACTGTTTCCATGTCGTGGACTAGAGAGTAAGGAGTAGCCCCAGTAGAGGTTCGGATTGAGGTTCGGTAGCCCCAGAGGGCGTATGGGATTCGATCATCCCAATCTCGACAGCTTTTGATCATCCTGCTGATGATGGCTTTGAGGTTCTTGTTGGTGGCTTCGACTGCACCATTGGTTTGAGGCCAATAGGGAGAAGATTTGTGTCTTTGGATCCCATACTCGTTGACCACTTATGTGACTTCTGCTTGGAAATGTAACCCAATATCTGACACTAGCTCGTACAGGACCCCATATCGACAGATGATGTTTTTCTTGATGAACTTGTCCATTTTCTTAGCGTTCAAAACTGCATATGACTCAGCTTCGACCCATTTGGTGAAGTAATCAATAGAAACTAGGATGAACTCATGTCCGTTGGAATCCTTGGGTGTAACCTTCCCTATGATGTCGATGCCCAAGGTGGAGAACGGCCAGGGAGAAGTCATGTTATATAATTCTCGCAGAGGCATGTGTTGAAGGTTGGAGCACTGTTGGAATTTGAGGCATCTCCGGACATAAGCGGTGCAATCCTGGGTCATGGTGGTCCATTAGTAGCCTTATCGTATGATCTTTTTAGTAAGCATGTGATCGTTTATGTGGGGTATGCATTCCCCACTGTGGATTCTCTGCATTACCTCTTCAATGTCATCCCTTGCGATGCAATGTAGATGGGTTCCATCGAAGTTTCTCTTGAATAGTGCTTTATAACAGATGATGTATTGAGCAGCCACTCTTCGGAGGGTTGCCCGATCTTTCTTGTTAAAACCCTCGGGATACTTACCATGCTTGAGAAGGTGCCAGATATCATAATACCAGCAATTGGCTAGCTCAGGATCTTCTTTGGTGATGATCTCAATGTGGTAGCAATGGGTTGGTTTATCTTGCTTTTGGACCAGGAAGGGGTCCATTGTTATTCCTTCGGGCATGTCGACCATGGAGGCTAGGGTTACAAGGGCATCGATTAGGTTATTTTTTTCTCGAGGTAGGTAATGGAAGGTTATGTCTTGGAATTGGGAGGCTAGTTCTTCTAGATGGGCATAGAATTATTGGAGCTTCTCATCCTTGACTTTCCATTTTCTGAGCACTTGACCTATGCTTAGGTAAGAATCCCCGTAGACATCTAGGCATTGAATACCTTTCTTGAGAGAAAATTTGAGGCCTACCATACACGCCTCATATTCAGTCATGTTGTTGGTGCAGGGGAAATCCAATTTGATGGCGATGGGAGTGTGGGAGTCATCTGGGGCGATCAGAAGTATCCCAATGCCATATCCCTTTTTATTGGTCGCGCCGTCGAAGAACATTTTCCATTAATGGTCGTCTTGAGCGGTGTAGAGGATGTTTTCATCTAGGAATTTAGAGATCCAGTCATCAGCCTCTTCCATGGGGTAGTCAATGAGGTAGTCAGAGATGGATCTTCCTTTTATGGATTTCTGTGTGACGTACATGATATCAAACTCGACTAAGAGCATCAACCATCGAGCCATTCGACTGGATAAGATGGGTTTCTCAAGCAAGTACTTGATGGGGTCCATTAGGGATACAAGCTTAATGGGTAAGGCGAGCATGTAGTGTCGCAACTTTTGATTGACCTAGACAAGTGCAATGCATGCTTTTTCCAAAGCAGTGTAGTTGACTTCGTACCCGGCCAATTTACGACTGGCATAATAAATGGATTTTTCTTTATGGGAATCTTCAAGGTATTGAGCTAGCAAAGCCCTAGCTGGAGTGTCGATTATGGTTAGGTATAGGAGCAAGGGGAGACCAGGATGTGGTGGCATGATTATCGAAGGTTGAGTCAGGTATTATTTGATTCGGTCAAAAGCTTCTTAGCAGGCCTCATTCCAAACTTTGGTTGAATTGTTTCGGAGGAGTTTGAAAATCGATTCATAGATTGAGGTTAGTTGGCTGATGAACCGACTGATGTACTGCAATTTCCCAAGGAAACCTCGGGCTTCTTTCTCTGTTCGGGGAGGTGGCATCTCAAGTATGTCTTTTAGCTTAGTAGGATCTACTTTTATCCCTTTCTTACTGACCATGAATCCTAAGATTTTTCCCTTTGTAACGTCGAAGACACAATTCTGTGGATTGAGTCTCATCTGATACTATCACAGTCGTTCGAAGAACTTTCGGAGAGCGGGAACATGACCTTCTCTAGTTTTGGATTTTAGAATCATATCATCCAAATAAACCTCAATTTCTTTATGAATCAGATCATGCAGGATGGTTATGGCAGCCCTTTAGTAGGTAGCCCCAGCATTTTTGAGACCAAATGGCATAACAGTGTAGCAAAAGGTTACCCATGGGGTGATGAACGCGATTTTTTCTTGATAATCTGGGTGCATTTTAATTTGGTTGTATCCGGTAAACCCGTCGATGAATGACTTAAGAGCATGACTGGTTGTGTTATCCATGATCATATCGATATTGGGTAGGGTAATCATCATTTGGAGAGGCTTTGTTCAAGTCCCGGTAGTCTACACACATCCAAACTTTCCCTCCTGATTTTGACACAAGCACATATTGGCTAGCGACGTGGGATATTCGATCACATGAATGAACCCCACGCTCATCTGTTTGACCACCTCTTCTTTGAATTTGAGCGACCATTTAGTGCGGAGCTTTCTCAACTTTTGTTTAACCGACTTATAATCTGGAAGAGTGGGGATCTCATGCTGAGCTATTATAGGATCAATGTCGAGCATATCGTTATAGGACCACGGGAAGACATCCACGAATTCCTTTAGTAATTCTTCGAGTTGTTCACGCTCATGCTCATCAAGGGTAGCCCCTATCCTAATCTTGCGCAATTGGCTACTAGAACCGAGGTTAACAATAACAGTCTCTTCTTCATTAACTTGAACGTGGTTATGTTGTTTGTTATTAACCTTATTTAGATCAGTTAAGAATTGCTCATTTGCAAAATCATCATCATCAAAAGTTTAATTAGAATCAAAACAGTTAATGTAAGGCACAGCAAGATAGTCAAAATCTTCATTTATTTCATTGATAGGAAAAACAGCATTGAGAACCTCATTAAAGGATGTCTTGATTACATTTGAGCAAGGATAGACAACAGAAGAAGAAATGGGGTAAACATTGAGGTTAGGTGGGATTTCAACAGGTAGAACCGACACAGCATGCCAGTTGAGGAGAGGTGTATCAGCAGCTTTAATCAGGTGGGATGGATCCAGTGATGTAGTGCCTGAATGAACCATGCAGAGTGTCAGCCCCAGTGTTTGTAAGTCAAACAAATCCTCAGAGTCACTTCCCTCGGAATCTTCGGTATCTCTAATGAGCAGTTGTATATGGTATTGGGAACTTTCGGGCCATGGTTAGTTGTCTTGGAAAAAGATTTCTATTCCAGGCTTCATCTTCTTATCTGTACGGTCATACTATGGTTTTGGAAAGCCATAAAAGGGGAAGTCCTCACCCTCTTTAATGAATCATCCATTCAAGGAGTCACCTGGGATAGTCTGGATGCAGTCTAGTCTTCTATTTGGTCGAGACTGGCGGATCATTTTGGGCTCTTGTTCTGATGGTTGATACCCCAAACCACAAGGAGGTAAAGCTTTGTTCAGTTCAATGGGCTCAAGTATCCCTTGTTGTGTTTGTCCTAGCCCCAGTCCAGGCATGAAGTTCATGTTTCTAAACATCTGAATCACATTAATATTGCCATGAGGTTCGTATTCGGGACAAACCCTTTCTTTGAAATCGTCCCCTTTCGGGAGTAGAAGTGATTTAATTCAGAATTTTGATAGGAGCATATCATTTGACCCATGTTGTATCTCAAGGATTGGACTGCTGGTACTTGCACTCTTGACATTATCTTCGTCGCCCAAAATGGTAATGACTCGTCCGTCGGCGAAGAATTTTAATTTCTGATGGAGTGAGGAAGACACACCCTTGATACTATGGAGACAAGGTCGTCCGAGTAACAGGTTGAAACAAGTTAGGATGTCAATACTTGGAATTCAACGACAGGGTTTATAGGGACAGCCCCTATTATAAGTTTTATGGATCCCATCACCTCCCGATGGGTATTATCGTAGGTGAGTACAGCAGCGGAGGTTGGAGCGAGGTCACTTTCCTTCAGTCCTAAGCATTTGAAGGTTCTTAATGGGAAGACATTCAAGGCGGATCTATTATCGACAAGAGAGAGTGTTACGATCTTCCCCATAACTTCGATGGAGATGTTGAGTGCATGATTATGGTTTGGCTTAATTCTGGGGATTTCTTCTTCGGAAAAGGACAGCATTCTGGTAGAGGTAAAGGATCCGACTAAATTTAGCGCTTATTCTGGTGTAGTAGAAGGAGGAACTGTGGGTCCAGTGAGCAACTTGATCAAAGCATTTTTGTGCAGCTGGGAAGACATGAAATGCCCCCATAGGGTGATGATATCTTGAGTCTTCATCAGTTGATCGAGGATCTTGCTCTCCTTAAGGGTCATTTTTAGCATAGGAAGGTTTTCAACGCCCTTCCCTTTGTCATTGGCTGGTAGTGAGCATGGAATCTAGTAATGCCTCCCTGATCTGGTCATGTGATTTACTAAAGAAGGGAAGAACATGAACCCTGTTTCTTCATCGATCTCGGGTTGTTCTGCTACCTTGTTTATTTCTCTAAGGAGTTCTTCAAATGATATCATCCCACACATGTCGGCTACCGGGATAGTTTTCTCTGAAGCTTGCTCTTTATTAGAATCTTCAAATTCCTCCCCCCATCCGGTGGCAAGAATTTCGTCTTTCCACATAAAGTTAATGCATTCCACAACTTCAATGGCTTCTTCATACAGGTCTTCCCATTATATGAGGATAAGTGAGGGTGAAGGGACTAGGCGCCCTTATAGCTTCAGAGTATCAAGTAACTCGGTCATACTGCAAATATCGTTGGTTTGCCTGAATAATTTTACCATAATCTGGACAGCGTCATCTAGGCTCACTTCATCAGTTGGTACCACCTAACTGTCTGACTTTCGAGCCCATTTTCGTGCTTCCAAGAACAGCGTACTGAACCTCTGGTAATCAATAATCATCTGTGAGGGAAATTTGAGCCCGAACTCTAGGAGTTGGTTTAACACTTCTGATAATTCCATACCTCCATTTCCAGAATGGGTACGGACAGCGATGCATGCTCTGGTAAGGAGTGATAGTGCCTAATCAGTGACGTTAACAGAGTGTAGGAGGAAATATGGGAAAGTTTGGAGAGGTTTGGGAGAGTGTATGGGTGTGATTTGAGTTGAGGGATAAAATTATGGGTCCCTTTCTAGGAAGATAGCATTGGTACGATTTGGGAGTGGGTTGTGAGTAACGTTTGGCTTAGAATTAACTGGTGGGGCAATGGTACCCCGGTTAGGGGTGGCAATTCGGGTTAGTTGTGCTATTTATAGGTCGCGTTGATTTTTATTTGAGTATAAGTTTTGGGTACTCTTAAATCTATACAAGCTAATCGTGTCAAGTTCGGGTCATTTTGAGTTATTACCATAAACGGGTTATCGTGTAAAAAATTGCCAGCCCTAACCCCGGTCAATTAGACCATGGATTATGTTTTGAAGGTGAAAGCATTGGTCGGTCGTATGGTCAGCAGTTTGGTGAAAGGCACAATGGGCATCTGCCTGGAAGTTTCTTGGAAGTGGATTGGGCAATGGACGGGGATCCAAGGGTTTAATGAGGTTTCTTCTTAACAGGGATTGATAAACTTTGGATAGGGGAGCATAGATCTCGGTGTATTCCTTTCGAACAGGGACAGGGCGACTTTCTGGTGCCCATAAAGTGGTTGGTTGAGAGATGTTGTTGATGGTTGAGACTGCAGCACTGGCAGGTTTATCATATTTTCTGGGAGTGAACTATCCAGACACTTTCGTTGGCTCAACCTCTGTTTTAGAAAGACCTTCCTTAATTTCTACTTCTTCTCTGAGAGCTCAAAAGTGGGGATAGTATTGTCCTCCCATGGTTGCTCGGACATGGGGTAAGAAGTTCTTCTTCACTATGTTGACTTGTTCTTCCTCGGATGGCCTATTAGTCATAGTGGCTGCTTTTTCCCTCCATTGGGCTATGAAGTTACTGACTGATTCACCCGAGTTCTATTTGATTAGCTCTAAATCGCGTTGGGTGACCTCAAGCTCTTCGTTGTATTTGTACTGCGATATGAATTCACAGGGAACATCTTCCCAGCTTCGGATTTTGGACTCCTCAAGAGACAAAAACCATTGGAGGGCACTATCCTTCAAAGTTTGCTAAAATAATTGGGCCATCACTTCTTCAAAATCCCCTAGGAGGGTCGTGGAATGGTGATAACTGCGAAGATGAACAATCGGGGGTCCACTTCCTCCGAATTTCTCGATATTTGGCATCTTGAACTGCTCGGGTAACCTTTCCTTAGGATAAGGAGACATGTGGGTGTAGTCCATGTAATTTCCAGAGATTCTGACTTGGTAGAACTTCTTAGTTAGCATCTTGAGATCTTCTTTGACCTTGTTCAATTCTTCCTCTTTCGGATCAACAATCATAGGCAAGTTAGCGCCAGACTGGGCAAGGTTTGGCATAGGAAGCTGGGTAGGCGACGACCCATTAACAGGAGGGGCAAGTGGAGCGTGCTGATACTCTTCAGGAATCCAGATAGAAACGGGTGGACCCATAGCACGAGGGAATAAGGCCTCGGGCTCTTGAGGAACAGGAACTCAATTTTGTTGCATCTCTCGGACCTCAGTCTGAAGGTTGTCAATCTTGGACACGAGCTGAGCTAACACTGCCGTCAAATATGGCGACATAACTGGTACTTGATCTGTGTTCTCCATGGAAAGCGGATGGATACCGGACTCGAAAGAAATAGTAGGGGAACGGATGGAACTCCGGGATGATTTGACTAAAGACCGAAGCTAATAAGGAGCCAGGCTAAGGGCCTGCGATCGACCTGAGAAGGCGTAAAATGGGATTTATTTTTTAAAAGAAAGAAGGAAAATATTTTTAACATTTTTTTTTTAGATTGAAAGACAAAATATTTTTGGATTTTTGATAAAGAAAAGAGAAATGTTTTTGGATTTTTGATAAAGAAGGGAGAAATGTTTTTGATTTTTTGATAAATAAGGGAGGAATATTTTAGGAGACGGGTCTCAGCATGATTATTATTATTATGTTCTCACTTGTATTAAATTCACCTAAATGCAAAATAAAATGTCGGACGGGACCGGAGCCTGGGAAAGTTGGGTTTGTAACATATGCAAAGCTATAGCTGGACTTGTAACCAGGTTCACGGGCAGGGTCCCATTTTAAAAATGCGCAAAAATTTAGTCGACAGGTCGATCCGAAATTTCGACAGAGTTTCGGGTTGAAACCGACAATCTAACATGTGTGTCCTAGGCTTGACACCTATATGCGGGTATGCAGCTTAGTTGGGTGAATCGTAAAGGGTTCCCCCCTTTGGCGTGACTTCCATGATATGCGTCTTGCTTTTGATGGAAATCGGTATGTGTGGAAAAGCCATTTGATATACCTGAGTGTATGTGAATTGCCTCACTATATACCTCATGGGGACGGTACGTGTGAGAGAGAATTCGATATACTCGACGTACGTGAACGAGTTCCCTACAATATACCTCCCGTCATGACTTCAGTCAAGAGGTACGATGCGGGGGAACTGTTCGATATACGTCGAAGGTACTTGGACAATGGAAGGTGAGAGTCATATCGCTTAGGGTCACTACGCCCTGCCGGACCAGTGACCATCACGAAGTGACCCTCCAGTTACTGGACAAAATTTGGTCAATCACAATGCTCTTTGGTGGTATCGTGTGAATCATGCATGATTCTCTTATTAGTATATTATGAGAGTATCTTTCTTGATCATGCCCAACAAGGAGCAAAGTATGAGTACCGATGGTATACCAAGTATGGGTGGGTAATGCGTGAAACATGGGGATATATGTATCTTAGGTGCACGTGGTGTGAAGTGCACATGGACAATTTTCTACAAGAGTGTGAATAGAAGCATAAGCGTGAGGTACAAATGAATAGTAAAGGGGAACATGCAAAATAGGGGAAAATATAAACAAATATAGCACCCATGTAAATAGAGTCTAGCCCGCAAAATAAAACCTTCCCCAGCAGAGTCGCCACTG
Organism: Sambucus nigra; assembly: GCA_949130495.1. Lineage (NCBI taxonomy): Eukaryota > Viridiplantae > Streptophyta > Magnoliopsida > Dipsacales > Adoxaceae > Sambucus > Sambucus nigra. The sequence goes on from OX422217.1 coordinate 459,884,245, forward strand.
TGGACATCCCCTCCGATCCTCATGGCGGGAGAGGTAAAGAAGAGGGGGTGTCTCCCCTTCGTCTAGGGAGGATGTTGGTCCCGCGCATCCCTCTCGGGAGCGCTTCAACCGGCATCGGTGGTGAGATAAAAATGTAGAGAGATGGAGTTGTCAGTCTATTTTACTCAAAACAGATAAAAAAAAGGTAACCATCCCGAAGGACAGCATCCAAAGACATACTGATACATATGAAACAAAAATGATTCGAAAAGGGTTCGGAGGCTAAGTTATGAAATGGTAAGGTGTTAGGCACCCATTCCTCCCTTACGGTCTCTCATGGGTTATTGTTATTTTCCTTTATTTCCCCATGATATGTGTGCATGTGTATATGTAGTGGAGATAAGAATCATCGGCTTATATCATGGAAGAGATAAAGCGAGTCATCCATAGGAATATTCTTAAAAGTAATATTAGAAAAATAGGATTTACACGATTATCCTAGTGTTGATCCTTATAACAGAACGATAACACATATGGAATAATACGCCACTAAGCACAAATATACGTATATGTAAATATATAGAATCTAAGAGAGTTAAGTTTAAAGAACTTAAAAAAATAGAAAATGAGAGAAAAGTAGGAATAGGACTCGAGTCTCGGGTTTTACCCCGAGATGCCTACGTAGCCTATAGAGGCATCAAAGTCCACGTAGTTCGTATGCAAAATGAGGGGTGGGATTTATCCCATAAATCCAATCGGGGACTTCTCTTTTGTGTGTGTGTGTGTGTGTGTGTAAAAAAGTGTTTTAGTTGTGAGAAAAGTGTGAGAATTCCCATTTGGAATTTATGAGCAAATCCATTTTTTCTTATTTTTTGGATTTTATTTATATGAAAATAAGAGATGTGCAATAATACTAGATAAAAAGTATATTAGGATATGTGAGATGAGAGAATAAAAGTACTAAGTAATAAAACAAATTAATGCGAATTTAGGAGAATTTAAGGAGAGAGTGGAGAAAGTTGGACCTTCTTGAAGATCTTGAGCTTGATTTTGGATGTTGGAGAGCAACCCTTGCACTTGGATGATGATGGAGGATACTCAATTCACCAATTTTGATGAAAGTTGAAGGTTGTAAAGGGATTTGGATGTGGAAATCACGCTGACTTCGAGAGGGGTTTTCTGAGCTTGCTGAGAGTGATGGATCTCAGATCTTGGGTCCTCTTGGAATAAGGTCAGACCCTATTTTTTATAGGCCATGGGCATTGTCGATCGGCATAGCCCTGGTCCTGCCAATCGGCAGGTGTGTTTAGGAACACTGCCGATAGGCAGGGTTTGGAACCTGCTGTTTGGCAGTCTCTTTCAAGTTCCTTTGAAAAATCGGTCATAGAGAGCAAACCGTTGATCCGAACCCATTGGAAAGTTAATTCAGAGACCTTCGAAAGTCTTTTGGACTGCTCTTGGGTCCAGGAGTTGACTTTGGGTCAAATGTGGCTCAAAAGCGTTCGTCGGTCCTTTGGACAGGGGATCGTCGGACGCAAACCGATCATTCGTCCGCATGGTAAGTCAGAATGGCGCACGGGAGGACCTTTGGAAAGGTTAGGAGATGTACTTCGACATTACAAAGAGCTTGACTAGATTTGGGGAGTTGACTTTGGCCAATCGGGGTCTGGAAGCACTTGGTGACCTTTCGGAGTAAAGCAAATCGTTCGTCCGTACCGTAAGTCAGAATCGTGCACGGGGCGGACCGTTGAAAAGGGGTTTCAGTGCCCTTCGAAGATTCATTTAATCTCGGTCGAGCTGAAGAGTTGACTTTGCTCAAACAGAGCCTGGGAGCATCTGGTGACCTCTTGATCAAGTTTCGGGGGGAAATGGGTCATTCGTCCGCACCGTAAGTCAGAATTGTGCACGGGATGGATCGTTGGAAAGGGAATTCAGTGCCCTTCGAAGATTCATTTAGTCTCGATCGAGCTGAAGAGTTTGACTTTTCATCGAATAGATCTTGGGAGTGTCCAATGGCCTTTAGGTTAGTACCCGGGGTATGACTTAGGTTTGTAGCGATGAGGGGAGGTGCTAGGGGACCTACGGAGAGGTTAGGGGGTGTTATAATGGGGTATCTACAGATGTTATCATGATCATAAATATATCTTCAAAAAGAATGTTACAACTCTGAACTGATCAAATAGGTCATCAATTTGAGGCAACGTGTATTTATTCTAAATCGTAACCTTATTCACCTCCCGATAATCCACATACAGACGAAATGAACCATCTTTATTCTTAACAAATAGCACTAGTGCACCCCAAGGCGATGTGCTCTTCCTGATAAAGCCCTACCTCAAGAGCTACTGAATCTGATCTCTTAACTCTCGCATCTTTAATGGGGCCATACGGTATGGTGCACGTGTAATTGGCCTCATCCCAGGCGCTAGGTCAATCATAAACTCAATGTTCCTATCGAGCGGTAGTTCGAGTATCTCCTAGAAAATGTCCACAAACTCCATCACAACTAGGATAGTGTATAAGGGGATTACCACCCCCTGTGAGGTCTCCTCTTCAATACAGTACAAGTGAGTGGTCAACCCTCCCTCAGGTAGAGGCATCACCACTAAAAAAATCTCCTACCCTAGAATGGAGAATATGATAGTCCTCTCATATCAATCTATCATCACCTTATACTCGAATAGCCAATTTATGCTTAGAATGACATCATACCCCTCCATATCCAATATTAGTAGGTCGTCTGCTAAACATAATCTAATCATATCTATATTTACCCCTACATTTCAAGTGAATAAGGGACCCCATGCTCATAGGTGACTCTACACACTTATGAATACTGTCAGCTGTCTCTAATAGACTGGTTGTGCGAGCAAGACTGGGGCCATGAATGAATGTGTAGCTCCCATATCAAACAATACCCTACCTATATGTCCATGAAAAGGAAATGTACCCACTACTACTAACGGTGTCTATGGTCCCGGAGGTATGGCGGCATCCCAGACGTTATAGATATGTCTATACTGTAACTACCCCTACTGTTGTAGGACTGGTTGAGCTGGTGTTGCTAGTGGTAACTGCGCTTGTTGTAGTCCCCTATCTGGGTGTGGGTAATTCCTCTTTTGATGACCCGTCTCTCCATAATTATAATATCGACCAACGAAGTCTCTCTGCCTCTAGCCCTGATGTCCCTATCGGGGTTGTCCTTGTCGCTGTCCCTGATGGCCGTGGCCCTCCTAGCTACCCCATTGTTCCCTTGGCCCTGGCAGCCCTGGGGAACTTGTTTTTGAGCATTATGAGGACCCTGTTGGCCCTGCCTAAACCCACTACCCTCTGGTATGAATCCTTTAAATCAAAATCTTTTAGTCGGATCTCCCGATCGAAAATCCTTCTCGGGCTGCCCGCTCACCTACTGCGAATATACCCCACTGACACCATTTCCACCTATCTTATCACTATGGCTGGTCTCTCCCACTTTCTTGCTTCCCTTCAGGTGGAAGTGATGGTCCTAGCAATGTAGTAGTGTTGCATTGACGACCTAAGTATAATTATTCAACGTTGGATTACCAGCCAAGTGCTGCTTAATCCTCCATGTGAGTCCATTAATGAACTTCAACATTTTATTCTCCTCTCTATTTACCTTATCGGGCATAAAATTGGCCAAATGGGTAAATTCCTCCTCGTATTCAGCTACAGACCAATCTCCCTGTGCCACCTCATTAAATTTCCTCCTCATCTCTATCTGGATCGCTAAAGGAAAGTATTCGCGGTCGAACTACCCCAAAAACTTAGTGATCGTCATAGTATCTCTCTCCTGGGAGGTGGTGACCGATACCCACCACTGAATTAAATGTCGCCAAAATCTATTTCTGAGTGTCACTACACTCAACCATACGGAGGTAACTCTGCATTTCCTTTTTCCACTGACTAGCAATGACTACATCTGAGCTACCCTGAAAGTCCGATGGGTGCCCCTTCTGAAATGAGTCACTCACTCTCTACTAATCAGAAGGCCCAGGTTGGGCCTGAATGACTGGTGACACTGGATGCAGTGGCTGAGTCAGTGGAAAATGCAGTGCCATTACAATCATCGCCGCACTAATTACTTGGGCTACGATGTCAGCCACCTCCGCAGGCGTAATATTCCCCTGTTGGGCCTCCTCCCCTGTGCATGCTCTTGTCTGATGAGTTCTCTTTTGCGTCATCTGAAATGGGATTGAATTTGTGTTAGCTCACAATAAAATACAAAATTATTAGCAGAGGAACATAAATATGTAAATGCGCAGATATGAATGCAACAATCCTAAAAATAGGGCTCTATCTCAAAGAACGCTACGCTGAAACACAAAACGCCACACGAATCCTATAGGACACTAGAACCAGATGCTCTGATACCATTTGTGACACCCCGCCTATCAAAATAATGGGTAGCTAGCCCGCTATTAAAATAAAACGGTAGTCCTATATGGCTCATTCATAGTATCACTGTCAAAAGGTTAATTAAATTACTAACACCTAGTAATTTAACAAGCAGTGTCAATTTTAATCTTGTTATTACATGCAATATAAAACCATCCATACATAAACCATATGAAATAATACTGAATGATAAATCATATCCAATAGAGTCTAAATGCATAATAATAATTGGGTGTTGAATAAACCATCGGTCACCATAAATCCAGTAAAAATATCCAAAATGAAATAAATAACTGAACATCACTAATATCTTAACAAAAAGGTAACATGCCAAATTGATAAGTGAGATGAAACCTAGTCTAGGAAATAATAAATGAAGCGGCTACACTGAACTCTGCACGCCTCCATATCCCTTGCAGCTACGCATCCCTGGAACAAATGATCATCCATGGCGTCCATTTGGCTAGACACCTAAATATTTTTGGAAAATATTTTTGACACGGATCAGAGCCCAAAACATTTTTGAAATTTTTTGCAAGTGATTAAAATGAAGTAAATAAATATACAGTAAGCTTCTATATTTTTGTCGGTGTCACACTCTCATGATATTACTCCTCACCTCTTAACTATTGTGCACAACTAACACATACATCTTAACCCGCCTAGTTACACTACCCAGTCTAACTAGTCATATGGTAAACATCACGAATACATCACTCTAACCTGAATACTGTCAAACGTTCATTTCTAAACTAGTTTGCTCATTTGCTTATTTAATTATCTCATGATGTATCATTGATATAACTTTAATCCAGTTATTTCTAAATATTCACACTTAATGTATTAAATCTTGTATATAATTTATCACTCTAGTATATACCTCTAGATACCTTGTAAGAGTTACACATATAATCACTTTTTATGTGTTACACCTATTTTTAAATTACTACGCCATAATATACGTAAATGATAAATCACAACCAACACATATATGTCGTGTATAATTATAATCCCCAGAGTAATAACTCATCAGAGGTCCTTCTCTACAACGCTATCATCACCGAGGCATACTCACGTTATTTCGTCTACCGGTGGTCGAAATCTCACACCGACTCAGTAAAATCGTAAACGTATTGGAGGTAGCTATAGTCCTTCAATAGTGAGTCATAACCCTACCCGCAATTACCTCACCTCGAACTTCAACCATCACGAAGGCACATGCGTGGCACTATGACTTAAGGACTATACTCACCCTGCATTCACTAGCCATGATGATAACCTACATCGCGTAAACTCCACTAATAGTACTTGAGGGGTATGTTCAAATCAATATCATACACATGGATACTATCATCATTCTCATATATATATATATATATATATATATACTGTCCCTATGCCCGTATATATATTAATACCATTCTAGCTAAATTGTGCCTCTCACTCAAAGAACTAGCCTAATTACTACGAGTCTTCATCCCTAACCCTTGAACATATTCTAATTCTCATTAATAAATATTTAAAATAGTAGCATCACTCTGCTATATCCTCGGACTTACCCAACCAACCCGTACGTCAAATAAATCACGAATTTACCCATCCAATTCGTTAATAAAATCAATCACTAATTTATTCTCCCATTTTAATTACCCACTCAGACCGAGGCCATACAATTCTGCCTCAATAACCCAACGAAGTTTTCCTCATCCTTATAGGTCAAAATTTGTAAGAGTCGGGAATTTCTTTAAATCCTAATCTAGCTACAACCACGATTTAAAGCCTTATAAGGCGAGTAAAACCAAAAGTCTTCTAGAGGAAATAAACTATGTTTAAAAACCTACAACTTTGTTATATTAACTTAGACCCCTTGAAGCTTTAATGAATTACAAAAGAGCCCCTAAATTTTCAAAGTAAGATAATTTCAGATATAATTTACCCCTAAACCCCAACCTTACATCAAATTAATCCATTAGACCTCAACTAACATAAAATTATAGTTTCATCCCTGAAAACTTTCTAAAATTACCAAAATATCCCTAAACTTTAAAAAAATGTATTAGGGCTATAAAAGCAATTATGCAAGCAATAAAGGGCTAAAACTAAAACCTTCTTAAATTTTATTTCAAACCCTGTCCACATGCTACCCCACATCAGCATAAGAGATTAAAAACACATGAAAAAACCTATGAACCCCATTTACCCACAATTAAAACCTCGCCTAAACTAGTTCAAATCCACCTCCTTTAAGCTCCAATTAAATCGTCACATGAAATAGTAAATATACCCCTCGACCCTAATAGTAAAAATTCACCCTACAGTTCAGTTTCAAATCTCAAAATTTCCCTCAATTCAGGTAACTCATCATATGATGCTTCATTTTCAATTCTTTCAATTCTAGTAGTTTTCTGCATAGTTAGTATAGTTAGAACACTAATTATATGCAAGCTTTTACTTGTAGAATGGCCTACGATAGTAAAAACTAGTAGGAACACCATTAAATCTTGAGCTTTAATGGTGAAACTCGATATATTGCCTTAAACTTTGATTTGAAGCCATGTATAACTTCATTATAACCTAAGGATCTCTAATGTAATGGTTAAAAGCCATGAATGTTCATTTAGAGATCAAATAGATTAAAATTATTTTTTGAACTCAAAACTTGCAAATTCAAAATTCTTAATGTACAATCCATTATAATCTTTAAAACCAAAACCAAACCCAATTCATAAGAGACCTTTCCATACTTTAGAAATCCATGAAAGTCAGGTCAAATTTTCCTGAAAAACACAGTTTTAGAACTTAAGTGATACTAAATGTCAATCCATAAAACTTATATATTTGGATTCCTCATGAAAAATTAGGTTAGATTTGTTAAGAAATAATCTCTAATGATATAGCAACAAAAGAGAAAACCTCGGTAAAAAATTAAAACCCTAAAATGTCAAAATCCAAAGGTTGAAGATGTAGACTTTATTCAGAAACCTTAACCACACGCATGAGGGTGCGTGGCCAATCAAGAAATTATGATTTTTTTCTATTAAATTTTTGTGATCAAAATGGTAAAAGATAAGACCATGTTTAGATATTCCTAGCTCAACATATGTAAAAACAAGGTTTTTACTTTAAGATTTTTTTTTAAAATTACAGATCAACCCCTATCAACTTTTTAAACTTATGAGTTTGATCCCCAAGCTTTTCCCATACATACATCAAGCTATTTTGAAATAAAAAAACTCTCTTGCACCAAAGTTCAAATATGAGCTTAAGTTCAATATTTTAAAGTCGCGAGATAATTATAAATAAGCCCCCGAAACTTTCACAAAGACAGTTTTAAATACAAAACTGACTGATTAACCCATAATACTCATATGCCACATATTGTATAAATGAAAAACAAGCCATAATTCTTCAAAATATCCCAATATGATAGCAAATCAACCAAATACCAAGTAAGTAGGTTTTCCCTACCTTTTCAATATTATACTTTGTGTATTTGAAATACTGCTATTGAAATCACCGTGTGATAGCCCCATTTACTCTTAGTGTGTGCACGTTATTCACTGCAATACTACATACTTTGTTAACCATCATCAGTATTTGAATTTATCACCGGCATTTAAACTTAATGAAAGGATCAATTTAAACCCTTCTCGCCTAGTAACTAGTATCATGTACTTTATTGATTCACTTTGCCCTTGCACTTTGTGCCATTTTTACTATAAGCATAAGTATTAAGTAGGAAGTAGACTGACGTGTTATCCCATGAAACTTTATACTTGGCCTATTGGTTTCAGATGATTGAGAGCCATGACTATTGTTACGTACGTATGAGTGCCACTTTAATTGTGTGCATTGCAGATTACTTTTCCCAAAAAAAATTGGGTTGACGGATTATTATAAGTTAACTGATGGATTAATTATTTCTATACCCTTTAGTGAACTAGTAAGAATGGGTTTATTAGTTCAAAACTCTTTATCTTTCTTTACATAATCCTAATTAAACTAGTAATGAACTGTAGTTCTTAAACGGACTAATCACTATGGAATTATAAGCTCCAATATTTTGATGTTTTATAATCTGATAAATATGGAATTTGCTGCTTATTATTGTCAACGTTTAGACACTGGTTCTATAAACACTCCAACTCTCATTTATATCTATACCATTGTTAAAGAACTAGTAAAACCAACTTAGGATATTTGTGCTAATTCCTTTCTTCTCCAGATGATCGAGGAGAAAAAAGATAGTATCTTTTTCCTACTAGAGACAGAAATCAGTCGTCTGTGTGCGTATGTGACCGTGTGGGCAGAGATAAAATTGGATGGGAGCAAAGAGTGGTGATTTTCAATTTTCTATATTATAGTGTGTACTAGAAACATGTAACTTACCCCTACGGTGGTTCAACCCTATGTAACATATTAATAATGTATAAAAGCTACGTTATTTCGCCTAAGATTCAATTCATTACTTTATGTGTAGTTTTTGTCCATTCATACCAAAAAGGAGGGTGTGACAAGTTGGTATCGAAGCATATTTTGAATCTAAAACATATCGTCAGGTTAGCATTTTATGTGGGAAATAGATAAAATAATAGTTATTTGATATTTTCGTAACTTCTTTTACTACTATTATTATATGGTAAACCCATTTTGCAGTATGAATGCATCGGATACATTTATGTTTAGCATAGATCTCGAGCCAGATAACAGATGGGAAACACGTGTAAGAGAAGAGGCTTTGGCCAGGTTAAGAGAAATGATTTGTGAGTTGAAAAACACTGGGTAGGTTCAAGTAACGACATTAAAAGGCTAGTATTAACCCATAGAGCATTGGGCGAGATGCAAAAAAGGCGAAAAGTGGATAATTTTTGCTAATTATCCAGTCATACTTCAAGAAGCTATAAATTTGGCACTTACAGATGAATAGCCAACTCCACCAATGTACCCTGAAGCGAAATCTAATAGTGAAATACACACAGGGTATTCTTTGTAACAACCCGCGTAATTTTGGGCTATTTTAATTAATTTCTGGAAAATGGAGGAAAATAAAGTTTTTGATAAAATTATTTTTACTGCTCAAATATGTTGGTTATTATTTTTAAAGGCGATAATTTCATACGGTTTCAAAATCGGAGTTAAAACGGATTTTAAAATTATTTTTAAATGTTTTTAACTCTTGGGGTTGTTTTGACTTCCAACTCTTCATTTCTTTGCCTTATTTAAAGGAGTCTTTTGGATTCCAACTCTTCATTTCTTTTCATTATAAAAGGAAATCGTGGGCAACCTTTTTAACCTACTTTTGGCACAAATTTTGGCAGCAAATATATTTTATATTCCTCTTCTTTTTATATATACTTTGGCCCTTGAGATTTGTGAGTTCCAACCTTAGATTAGAGGTGCTCTTGGGGCTATTTTGTTGGAGGTCCTTGGAGGAACTTTTGTAGATCTTTTGTGTTGATCTTGAGAATGTGATCGTTATTTTCTCATCATGGTTTGAGGTATGAGGTTTTACACAATATGCTCATTAATCTCGCGAGTGCTATTCCGTTGAATTCTTGTTAATTGAACTCATGTTTGAATTGATAAATTATTAGAAATCTAGAAAAATAATTGTTGAAATTATTTTGATTCATGTGGTATCACTATATTGTTGTTGAGCACGTTGTCATGAGATTTTAATATGGCACGGATGTTGAGTACCCGCCAAAATACCTATTCCCAGGTTATGGCTTGTTAAAGCATATGCGGATGGGGTGAGGCCTGGTGACCCGGTTAATGTGTTGTTGAGAAATTTATTGATAAATGCTTTGAGATTTGCATTTGATTTGAATATTCATACTCGTATTGTTACGCCTTATTGCTAATATATTTGTTGAGCATCTTTCCTGGCGTATTGTGTACTTTCCCATATTTTCTTTTAGTGGCAGGTTAGCGCGGATTTTGGGGAGCATTAGCGAGGATTGTTTGGGAAAGATTTGTATTATTTATTTTGTTGTATAGAGAATTGGAGATTTGTATTTTATTTTTCGAGTTAGATGTTGTATTTATTCGAGAGACTTGTTGTATTTGAAGAATTGAGATTAGTGAATTTATATTATTGTGGGTTTATTTAGATGCTCTATACCTTGTCACTTGTGGATTTGGATTTATTTTATCTCATTAGCGCTCCGTTCTCTCTCCCCGGGCGGGCGGGGTGTTACAAATGGTATCAGATCTTAGGTATACGGCACCCTCGGGGCTTGGGTTTTGGGTTCATTGCATGGTTAGCAATTTTTGGAGATAGAAAATTTTAGATGATATTCGTGATAAGTTTCGAGATTAGAGGTGAGGAATTTATTTTTGGGAGACGTGATTTATTTTTGGAGTTAGTGTAGTGGCCTGATTTTGAGAGTTAGGCATTCGGCAAATTTCGAGGGCGAAATTTCATTATTAGTGGGGAAGTGTAACAACCCGCGTAATTTTGGGCTATTTTAATTAATTTCTGGAAAATTGAGGAAAATAAATTTTTTGATAAAATTGTTTTTACTGCTCAAATATGTTGGTTATTATTTTTAAAGGCGAGAATTTCAAACGATTTCAAAATCGGAGTTAAAACGGATTTTAAAATTATTTTTAAATGTTTTTAACTCTTGGGGTTGTTTTGACTTCCAACTCTTCATTTCTTTACCTTATTTAAAGGAGTCTTTTGGATTCCAACTCTTCATTTCTTTGCATTATAAAAGGAAGTCGTGGCAACCTTTTTAACCTACTTTTGGCACAAAGTTTGGCAGCAAATATATTTTATATTCCTCTTCTTTTTATATATACTTTGGCCCTTGAGATTTGTGAGTTCCAACCTTAGATTAGAGGTGTTCTTGGGGCTATTTTTTTGGAGGTTCTTGGAGGAGCTTTTGTAGATCTTTTGTGTTTATCTTGAGGATGTGATCGTTGTTTTTTCATCATGGTTTAAGGTATGGAGTTTTACACAGTATGCTCATTAATCTCGCGAGTGCTATTCCGTTGAATTCTTGTTAATTAAACTCATGTTTGAATTGATAAATTCTAGGAAATCTAGAAAAAAAATTGTTGAAATTATTTTGATTCATGTGGTATCACTATATTGTTGTTGAGCACGTTGTCATGAGATTTTAATATGGCACGGATGTTGAGTACCCGCCAAAATACCTATTCCCAAGTTATGGCTTGTTAAAGCATATGCGGATGGGGTGAGGCCTGGTGACCCGGTTAATGTGTTGTTGAGAAATTTATTGATAAATGCTTTGAGATTTGCATTTGATTTGAATATTCGTACTCGTGTTGTTACGCCTTATTGCTAATATATTTGTTTAGCATCTTTCCTGTCGTATTGTGTACTTTCCCATATTTTCTTTTAGTGGCAGGTTAGCGCGGATTTTGGGGCTCACTAGCGAGGATTGTTTGGGAAAGATTTGTATTATTTATTTTGTTGTATAGAGCATTGGATATTTGTATTTTATTTTTCGAGTTAGATGTTGTATTTATTCGAGAGACTTGTTGTATTTGAAGAATTGAGATTAGTGGATTTATATTATTGTGGGTTTATTTAGATGCTCTATACCTTGTCACTTGTGGATTTGGATTTATTTTATCGCATTAGCGCTCCGTTCGCTCTCCCCGGGCGGACGGGGTGTTACATTCTTCTAGCACCACAGGTGACTCGATTGACGATGCAGACCAAGGAGATTATCTAGTCAGCCCAGAGTCTACATCTAGTGACGAAGCAGTTGTACCTACTTAAAAAGAATCTTATGTTAAAAGTTATTTTAAATATTTTAGAATATAATTTTAGCTACACTGATACGAATGATGATGTATAATAGGATTGTACAAATAACTTTATATGAAATATCGTAGGCTTGTTACTTCATTGTTGTTTATAACTTTTGTTATTTAAACTATTTTATTTTAGGATGGTTAGTACTCGAACCCCCTCTTCTATAACTCAACCTGAACAGACTCAGACTGAAGGAATCAAGCGGCGTCTCTAGGAACTTACTACGTTATCCCAACAATAAGAGACTACTCATTCTACTCTTGAGGATGTTTTTGAGGATATTCGTAAAATGAATGCTCTTAAGAAATTTCTAAGACAACGACCCTCGTCTTTTATTAGAAAGCCAGGTGCTAATGAAGCTGAGAAATGGATCTACCAGATTGTGAAAATTCTGAATGGATTAGATATAGCTACTAATCTCCGAATAACTTCAGTCGCTTATATATTTGAAGGTGAAGCCAAATTCTGAGGGCAAGCAATGTCGCACAATCAGAATGTTGCTAATTTTACTTGGGAACAATTTAAGGATACTTTTTTCAAAAAGTATTTTCCCGAGACTGAGCGAGACCAACAAATCGTTGATTTCCTAAAATTTCAATAAGATAATCTCTTAGTAGCCCAATACGAGGCTAAGTTTATTGAACTATCTCGCTATCCCATGGTGTATGTGGATACTGAGATGAAGAGATTTAAGAAGTTTGAAAGAGGATTATATCCGAGAATTAAGAATTCAATCGCTCCGTTACAAATTCGTGAGTACTCTCAGTTGATTAATGTTGCAACCATTGCGGAACGTAATTCTTCAACCATGATCCAATCTTCACTCCCAACTATTAGAAACAACCATGTCATAGTTTAGTTTGATTGATCATTCAAACTAAATCACTTCAAAAGAAAAATAAAATAATATAAAATATGATAAATATTTATCGTTTGAGGGAGTTAAGTTGATGATCAACGGGTTTACACAATGATACCTAGTTATGCTTATTTTTTCATGATGTTATTGATTTGTAGTATCAGCAATATTCTATAATTTTGTGCATCATACTTATTTTTGTTCATTAAATTCATCTTTACTTGTCAATTGAGGCTAAAGCTTAGTTTGATAAAGTTATGCGAACAATTAGACCTTCTTGAATATATTTGAGTGTTTGAGTTATAATTCATTTGTATCTAGTTCACACCATTCATTCCATCCCAAATGTTTAGACATATCGATACTATACTAATGTGTAAGGATTATGTGTTTGTGTCATGTTTTGTGGTTGTTTATACCTATATATGTGTGTCGAATTTTCTTTGATATATTTTACATATATTGTATATGGTATTGTATGTTGTATTTGTGATTTTTTTTTTAAACTCAAAAACTTCAAAATTAGTTGGTGTTTGATGGCCCTTTAGATAATCATTACACATGCTTGATTTATATCTTTTTGTGATGATATCTTATCTTCTACATGATACTTTGTATTTCATGTTTGTATTTCTACTTATTTGTCTATTTCAAATAAAAACAAAGGGGTAGAGAAAATTAAAAAGAGTTTTAATGAGTTTGATTCATGGGGGAGAGTTTATTTATGAGTTTTATCTTATTTCAAGCTCGATGTGTCATGAGGTATATGTTTTTATCTCATGTGTGTAGGTACTTAAATCGAAATTCCAGATACATGAATGAAGACAAATTGTGTGAAGAAGAAGAAGAAGAAGTTTGAAGACAAAGAGACGTATGTCATTCCATTCTAGGGTCAGGAAGGGTGTTAGTATCTTTGTCATATGATATTCTTTATTTTAATTTGGTGTTCAGTTATGTTTGTTTGTTTTGTACCGGAATAGCCAAAGGGGGATATTTATAAGAACAATTTTTCCAATATTGTTCATAGCATAGTTTTAGACTAGTTTTGTGTATCCCGTTACAAATCATTACGCGCTGTCAAGATGAACAAAACTCAAGCATCTCCAAGTTTGAAGACTTCCCAACATCTCGTTAAGGTATAAAGCAAATTAGATTTTAAATTAATTTACAGAATTAATTATTAGGATGTTTATTTTTTATAAAAAATGAACAGGAGTTTTTTCATTTCGAAAAGAAAAAAATATTCTATTTTTTAAATCTCGTTCAAATGAGATAGACATCTCGTTCAAACGAGATTAAATGTCGTTTGAAGGTCATTCAATGTGTTAATAAAATGAGGTTCAAACTAGGGCTTACTATCTAAGTTTGTTTTGGATGTTGTTAGAAACGAGAGTTCACCTCGTTCGAATGAGATCACCGTCTCATTAGAACGACATTACATTCTTGTTCAAACGATGTGTTGCCTTAAAATTTCTATAAATATATGTTTCGTGATCAAAACGTTTAAGACTTTTTCCACATTCATTTCTACATAACTTTTGCGAAAGTTCTTCACTTTTGTGTTGAAAAAACATTGTTTAATTCCCAAACAAACATCCTAAATATTTAGTTTTGTGAATTCGTTCAAACCCTATAAAGTTTTGTCTATTTTCATACACCTTTGTGGAAAAGGCATCTCTATGGCTAACTTGTGACACCAGAGGGAACTCATTACTGAAAACAAAGGCGGAGGCTGAAGAGGGAGGACTGTGGTCTTATGATTCTTATGAGGATTATAGATGTTCTTTAGAAATTTATGAAGATTAGCGCACTATACTTGTGGCGGTAATCAAGTAGTATTGTAAGTCAACTGTGTTGTAATATTTCTAAAGTGCTGAAAAAGATTTTACCCGAAAGGAGGCTTTTCCCTGAAACTTCGCCTTTGTTGAATGCTTGGTTTGACTTATCTGTTTTATCAGATAGATGTATGTTTAGGATAAAAAATAAAATTGATTTTGCATTCTCGTAGTGATTTTAGTGCCTTCCACTCTCCCTTAGTGGTGTCAGAGCATTCGTACCTTTGCATTCACTAAGTGGTGTCAGAGCATTCATACCCTTGATTTCACTATAGTAAATCACATAACTATTTACTTATCACACACAAGTAAATAATTATTATAACAAATATTAATACTTTATCTCGCTAATTAATATATACTAAAATCCAATTTAATATTCCCAATTAAATTAATAATATAAAGCACACGACAATTAATTAATAACAAAAGTATGGGGTATTACATTCTCCCCCTTAATAACGGAATTTCATCCCCAAAATTCAAAAATACTTGCCACGAAGAGATCCGAATACTTTTCCCGCATATCATCCTCACGCTCCCATGTCGACTCGACAATATTGTGTTGTCGTCACTTTACACACACTAATGGTGCCACTTTTGACACAAGCTTACGCTGGCTACGGTCCAAAATGGCAACAGGCCTCTCCGCATAGGAAATATTTGGTTGCAAGTTAATCTCCTCTAACGGTATGTGCCAGTAAGCCATGTCACCCCTGTGATACCTCTTTAATGACGACACATGGAACACTTCATGAATCTTCTGAAAGTTCTTCGGTAAGGCAAGCCTATACACAATTTGCCCTACCCTCTCGATGATGGGAAAAGGCCTTACATACCTAGGCACCATTTTTCCTTTCTTCCTAAATCCCATCACTCCCTTCTTAGGAGATACCTGCAACAACACTTGATCGTGCACGTAAATCTCCAAAAATCTCTGGTTTGCATTGATGTAATTCTTCTGTTTTCCCGAGCTACCCAAATATGACCCTTGATCAAATCAATCTTCACCGATGTATCCTGAATCATATCCTTTTATAGAAACTTATTGGTCCCCACCTCTAGTTAACACGAGGGAGAATGATAATGTCTCTCGTAAACGAATGGCACCACACCAAAAGTAAACTAGTACGAGCTATTATACATAAACTTTACCTAAGGCAAATACTTGTCCTATTCACCCTTAAAGTCCATAATATAAATCTTTAGCATATCCTCTACAACTGCTTCACCCTCTCCATTTGCCCATCAGTCTGTTGGTAATATTCCATGCCCAAACGTAACTCTGTCCCCATCACCTTCTAAAAAACTATACTAGAAGCGGGACATAAAGATCTTATCTCGATCCAAAATAATGTTGAGCAGCACCTCGTGTAAGCTCTCTCTCTTTCTGCAGTGAAAAGTTAGGCACACTGCCCGATCATGTAATTCACCTAAATTGGCCCATATTATCCCACAAATACTGCCTCCTCATATCCTGGCACATCTTATTTCCCCTGGGAAACATTAAAATCTTAACCCATGAGCCTTTTCCATAACTTCATGTTGTAGGTCCTCGTCATCTGGGACAATCAACCTCCAATTAATGCGCATGCTACCCTCAGAACTGACTGAATAAGAATCTGCTCCACCTACCAATAACTTTTAAATCCTCTCCTGACAAGACGGATCTCTTGCCTATGCCTTCATAACCCTCAAATAATCTTGAGTGTGACAGTCATCACTGATATAAATGCCCGAACAATATCCTCCTCCTGACAATGCTCAGTCTAGTTCACCTTCTAAAGTTGCAGCTAACTCCCCTACAGGCATATGGCTAAATGCATCTACCATCATGTTAGCCTTTCTCGGATGATAGTGAATATCGAACTGACTAGGGAGCCCATACACACTATGCCACATGCTCACAAGCACAAATAGCACATATGTAACCCCCATACATAAAAAATTAACAATACATGACATGCATGATCATACAGTGAAGGTATACTCAATTACCCTACTAATAGCGACTTAATTCTTATTGAGATTTCCCCACTTATTCAACTAGTAATGCAAACATCCCCCAGTGCTCTGTACATAGTACTACTTGGCTCCGCTAGCCTTAAATCATATAATAGCTCTCTTTTCAAAGTGTTATATCTTCACATATGTAATGCCCAACGTACTAAAGCAATGCCCTAGAGCCCAAATATTTCTCAACTCCCGACACTTACTAAGCTTTATGTGTGAGACGTCTCGCAAGAAGAATCCAAACCAGGAACCCTCTCGATACACTATCGCCTAACTCGATCGATTATTGAGATTCGTTGGCCTAAGACATGGTTATGGGACACTAAAAAACCCTTCCCTAAAGCTGCTAAATTTGATCTCTCAACTCCTACCTTTCTCAACGAGTCATACCATACGACTCTCGCACTATCACTTAGTCCCCAGTGCTAAGTCAATCATAACTCGACCTCTTTACTCAGCCATCCCCTGATATTCCCTAGAATAAATCAGTAAAGTTCGTAAAAATAAGGATCCAATTTAATGAGATAACTACACTCTCCGAAGTCTCCTCCCCAATATAATATAAAATCATACTTTACCCTCACTCAGGACGAGGCATCGCCACAAGAAACCTATCCTTCCATGGAATAGATACCACGATAGTCCTACTAAAAAAGTCCATCATCGCTCTAGTCATTGCTAGCCAATCCATAATCGGGATAACATCATACTCGTACATCACTAAAACGAGTGAATCCACTATTAAGCATAACCTCCCAATGTCCACACCTGCTCCCTTACAGATGGAACGAATGGGAGGCCTCACTATATATGTTAAATCTATGATTATAATAATGTCTAACACTGTATCCACTAATACCCGTCTCACACGCTGAAAAAATACCACTTAAGTCGTTTAATTTAAGATTAAACTATCTAAATGGCTCCGAACAGTTTGTTGAAGAAACTCTTTTCTTAAAACAAATTTTAAACACAATATATGTAAAATAATATGAACGAGTTATTTTAGGTATAGGTTTACCAGTTTTGAAAAACAAAACTTAAGGAACTTAAACTAGCACAGCCTTAAGAAAGGGATGACAGGAAAAGGAAGTATACACGAATAATTTTAACGTCGTAAAACCCCACCCAATTGGGGAAACATCCACGGAGGTCTCTACACGTCAAAAGTAAAAATCCACTAAAATAGAGTAACAGTTTACAAACTATATAATAATCAAAGAACACAATCAGACCTAATTCTAAGTTAAAAAATATACCAAAGTCCTCTGGATTTTCTTACTTCTCCCAAGGCTCTGATGTTGTTAATGTTCTCTCAGCTTTGTAACACCACTCCTTTTAGCTTTATGTCAACTCAAAAGTCCAAGATCTCAATGCCAGTACTTTTCAGTGTAGTAGTGTGATGGTATAAGTGGTGATGTGCTCTAAATCACATGCATGCAACTCACACACACTTAGTTACAGACAGTATGCAAAACAAATCACAAATATGCAAAGGAATTTTCAAAATCAGTTTAATCAAAATTATTAGACTTTGGATCTTTAAAATATCCGCAGATCAAGAGGAAATATTGCTATAAACACGAGCCAAGATCCCATGCCCTTTTTTATTTAAAAATATGTACACTTATTTCAAAAAATGTGAAATATATAAAAGTGCAAATCCCCAATCAAGATCTCAACTAGATCTAAGTCTGAATATTTAAAGAAACTGAAATCAGAAAGGATTTTGCTGGTTTAGGGTTTGAAAATAACATATCAGTTTGAAAAGAACCAACAAAATGAGATTTCTCGAAAGAAGAAATCAAACCTACGCAATATCTAAGTGAAATGTATCACAGAGATCAAATCTCAAAGTTCTATTAAATAAAATGAGATTTAGTCAATGTGGTTAAGTTGGGAAAGATAGAAAGGATAGAAGAGGACAGATCTACTCGAATCTCAAACTAACTCACTCTCAGAAAGGGTTTTCAGATAGGATTTGGCCAGAGTTTAGTTTAGGGTTTGGTTTCTCTCTCTTCTTTTTTTTCTCTCTCTCTCTCTCTTCTCTCTTCTATCTTATCTTCTTTATTTTCTCTCATAAGTGAGGTTGGCCAAAGATTGTAAACGTACAACATATGGCTTCTATATATAGTAAGGGATGGAAGGCTCTGGAACCTCGTAGCAAATCAACGCTCAGGATTAATTTTAAATGATCGAAACAAATCTAAGGGTTAAGAATGCACCGCTTATAAGCTAACCCTCATTGGTTGATCCAGATTTTACAAGGATCATCTCAGATAACATGCAGGTCATTGATTAAAAAGATTCAAGGGTTCACAGGTATGCACAGGTATGTGAGAGCATAAAAACGCAAATCTAGTCATTGTGGAATCAACACGTGTAAGGCTAAGTTGGCTGGAAAAATGCATGTTTTTGAACTTCTACAAATACAAATTGTACCCACATAATTTTCAAGCGCTTTCGATTTCTACCCAAGCACATATTAACAACTTATGGAATTTATAAAATAGCCCACAAACTTTTTTAAAAACCAACTTTTAATTTCTAAAAATTGTTTAAAAATCATACAAATTATTTAAAATATCCCCAAAATTGTAGAAAATTATTTTTGAGGGATTTAACTCGCTCACAACCAAATAATGAATAAGGCAAACTCATATGCAACACATGAATGCATTATAGGTGAAGTGTTGGTGTACTACCTTTTGGACTATTAGAGGAAATCAAAATGAAGAGTCTGAAGGTTCTTTGGTTAGAAATGGTATGACTCAATTTTATCACTTTTTCTAAACTAAATGAGAACCTATATAATATAGACTCAAGTGAGTCAAAGATATAGAGCGCTTCAATCTCCCCCTTTAGAAATATGAGACAAAATCTCCTTTCAGTCATCTAGAATTCGTATGGATACAAAAGAAATTAGAACATCCTTTTCCTATACAAAAATTTTATCTACCTAATATCCTAGAAAGAGAAAATTACATAACTCAATTGGATACAGACCAATACCCTAACAAAATTCTACTGCAAATGAAGGTACTGATTCCTGAAAATAAGATAACTAAGATCAAGCTTTTTAGTTGAGAATACACCAAAATGTCTAAGAGGACTCAAATTTCTCCCCCATTTTGTCACAAATTTCTCCCCCATTTTAACTCAAATTCACTCTGTATTTTCCTTGTGGCCAGGACATTTGGTTGTAATTATAGATACTTAGATTGTTCTTAACCATGTATTTGTGGAGTTGTTTCGAACTTGATTTGCTTTATGGATTCGACTTTGCATGAGATTTTTGAATGTTAACTTCACATGTATATTTGAGCATTGTGAGAGGTTCTCCCATCAATTTTGTCATCTACATGTGTTTGTGATTATTGGGGATTTGTGCATGTAAGAAGCATTGCCTATGAGAGTTATTTAAATTAATTAAAAATATGAGGGTGCATGGGAAATAACTATGAAAGGAGCAAATCTTTTTTACGAGAAATCCACCGTTGGCAAGAGGACGGTAAAAAGATTAAAGGCAATAAAAATAGAAAAAAATATAAAAGTGTCCAACTTAGTTGAATGTTTGATCATTCGAAAGAAATCATTTCAAAAGAAAAGAAAAGAATAGAATATACAATATGAGATATGTTTATCTTCTGAGGGTGTTTAGTTGAAGATCAACGGGTTTGCATAATGAATCCTAATGATGCTTATTTTGTCATGACACTCTTGATTTTTAGAATCATCAATATTCCAGGCTTATGTGCATTATGCTTGTTTGTTCATTGAAGTTCACTTTATCTTGTCACTTTAGTCTAAAGCTTAGTTTGATAAAGTTTTGCAGTTAATTAGAACTTCTTGAACATATTTGAGTTTTTGGGTCATAATTTATCTGTAGCTAGTTCACACCCCTTAATTCCATCCCATATATTTGGACACATCGATGCTATGCTAGTATGTAAAGCTTATGTGTTTGATATAGAGTTTGTGGTTGTTTATACCTATATATATGTGCTGAATTTTCTTTAGTATATTTTGCATATATTATATACAGTATCGTGTTTTGACTTTTTATGGTTTATATTTATTCCATGGTTGTCACATGCTTTATCACAGTTTGGATTATTTGTGCTTCAGTTGTTGCATTGTATTTGTAGTATTTATACTTTCTGAAAATTTTGAAATTTTTAAAAAATAGTTGGTGATGCCTTTGAGATTATCATTACACGTGCGTTGATATCTTACTTTTTTTATGTGATGTTTTATACTTCATGTTTGGATTCTACTCCCTTGTCTATTTCAAATAAAAAGGGGAGAACAAATTAAGGGGGGATTTAATGATGAGTTTGATTTATGGGGGAGATTTCCTTGCCTTATGAGTGTTTGTTTTCTATTTCAAAGTTGATGAATCACAGGGTATTTTTCTTTGCTTCATGTGTGTAGGTACTTACGCAAAATCATATTACACCGGATGAAGACAAAGTTGTCCGTAAGGAAGAACAAGTGGAGATTGAAGATAAAATTTTACTATGCCATTCAATTTATAGGGTTTGGGAATGGTATTAGGATTTTTGTCATGGAGGGGTAATTTTTGTAATTTGGGTCTTAGTTAGTTTTGTACCAGAATAAACATAAGGGGAGATTTGTAAGGGCTAGTAATTTTACTTTGGTTGTTTATTTATTTTATTTGCACTTTGGCATATTTGTCGTATCCCATTACAAATCGACACGTGCCGACACGTCAAATTGAACTCCAACATTTCCAAGATTGAAGACTTCCCTACATCTCAAAAATGTATAAATCTCTTAGGATTTTAAAATTATTCATAAATTTATTTGGGATATATTTTTTACAAAAAAAACAAGGTTGGTTCTTTTAAAGTTTTAAAATATTTTTTTTAACCTCGTTCAAATGACATCAGCATGTCGTTCGAACGACTGGGCTTTGCCATTTGATGCCTCATTAGATAAAAAATCGAACGAACTACTAACAAATCATACTATTACAATTCACTAGGAGTTCGTTAGATACTGGTTCAAAGGAGATGGCTATCTCGTTCGAATGACATGGGTTTCATTCTAATGAGATGCAAATCTCATTTAAACGACTAGGATTTTCATTCGAACGAGTCGTTGCCTTGAAATTTGTGCAACGTCTATAAGTACCTGTTTTAACTCCAAATTTTGCAAGACTGTTGAAAAAACGTTTCTTGCATATCTATTGCTAAAGTTTTCAAATTTTGTGTTACAAAAGAACTTTTGATTCACAACTTTTTATCCTTAAATATTTTTGTGAATTTTTTTGAAACACTAGAAGTTTAGTTTCTTGTATACTCATTTTGTCGAGATACATCTCTACGATTGATTTTGTGATTCGAGTGATCACAGCAGAAGAAGGTTGAAGGCTGATTAGTGGATACCGAGAGTGGTCCGCCACCTGTGGATGATTTTGGACTGAGCCGTATTATTTAGAGGCTTTGAAGACACTGTGCGTTATACTTTTTGGTGCATCAAGTAGTCTGTAAGTCAATAGTCTTGTAAAACTTTCTAAAGTGCTGAATTATAGATTTTGCCCTGAAAATGGATTTTTTCTCAATATTTGTGTTCTTTGCATGCGTAGTTTAAATCTTTATATTTAGAACACATATTTGCCTTCACACCTAATTTAATCAAAGATTAAAAGTTGTTTAAAATTGGATTTGTGTGTTTGGGACATAAATTGATAAAAATACAAAAATAGAATTTTTGTTTGTAACCTTCCTTGCCAAGCGTGTTTAATACGCACTTACATAGTGGTATTGGAGCATTCTGCCCAAACAGCCCTCAGCGTCGAGTTCCCCAAGAAATGATGGTGGATTCTCCAAGTTAGCCCATCCATAAACTTGAGACTCTTCTTCTCATCAGTGTTCACCTCATCTAGCATAATGTTTGCCTAGTGAGTGAACTATATCTCATACTCGGCCACAGTCCTACCCTCTTGCGAGAGATCTAGAAATCTCCGCCTCATCTCTGTTTGCACTGCTTATGGAAAGAACTTGTAATCAAATCGCACCCAAAACTCCTGGATATCCATTGAATCCCTCTCCTATGATGTAATAACTGACTCCCACCATTGCAAAGTTGTCCTAACTGGCTTAAATGTAGATAGTACCTATTTTTTAGTGTCATTGCACTCAACCATACGTAAATGCCTCTAAACGTCCTTCTATTTGTTAGCTGCTACAACGTTCGCACTCCCCTAAAACTCCAACGGATGGCCCTTCTGAAAGGCCTCTCTAACTCTTTCCCAAACTAACGGCATTGGGTGAGTCTGAACTAATACTGCCATTGGCGACTGTGGTTGTGCCAGGGGGAAATATTGTGCTAAGGCAATCATCGTTGCACTAACCGCCCGTGAAATAATAGTGGCGACCTCTGTTGTGCGGATCCAACTCAACCTCCTCCTGTGCGTCCCTCCTAGTAGCACGTGGTGGTCTACCTCTCCTTACGTTTGACATCTGGAACCAAACATAAGTTATATGAGATTCACTTCATATATAACCAATAGCAGAAGAATGTAAACGTGCAATGTGAAACAACAGTCCTAATTATAGGGCTTTATATTAAATACATGCAACGCTGACAATGTAGCAAGTCCAAACAGTACCTAAGGACATTAGAGCCTGATGCTTTAATACCAACTGTGACAACACATCTGTTCTAATACCGGGTGACTAATCCTCTGCTAAAATAAAACAGGAATCTTAGTATGGTTTATTCTCAGCATCATTGTCATAATCACAATATAATATAGATAATACGAATAAAACCCTACAATTAAAATGAATTAATAAACCTCACGCATTAATAAGTAATAAGAGTGAACCTAATAAGCCATCGGTCACCAAATAAAACATCACAGTGTAGGACTAAATAACAAAACTGAGTACTGAAATATAAATGTCTAGCAGTAATATGAAGCCTATCCTTCTATGGGCAACAAGCCCAAAACTAAAACTGAAATGACTGGTCATATTTAGATAAAATATACTGAGACATATAAACAAAGATGTAGCATCCACATCTACTACACGCTAATAATGAATCTATTCTTACGATCACAGTTGTTGTTGTTGCTGCACATCAGAGGCATAAAAAAGAAAAACAAGTAAAATAAAAATTTACGGGTCAAAGCCTGTAAAGTAAAAAATATTTTACAAGTAGATAATTATTTTAAATCGATTAAAATAGTAGTGTATTATCATCATAATTAACAGGTCGCACTCACTTGATATAAACCTCACCTCCCAGCTATAGTGCGCACCTAACTGTTTATTTTATTTATCCTAATTAAACTATCTGGTCTAGATAGGACATGTAACTACTATCCATGCCCAACCCCCACTAATACTCTCTATTAACTAAGCATAACTTTCCTTCGCTAGGTACACGTTCATAACAAAATTATAGCGACACGCTTGCTATAAGTAGATATTCACGTAATGAACATAACATAGCTACGCTCGTGCTATAAATGGATATATACACTATATCATATAAACATACATATACATCACTCTTTATATACATATAACCATAATTACAGAGCTGAGACCTCGCGGATGCATCCCTCGTGTGCTATTCGGCTCCATGCATCACGCTTCACACCGAGCCACCGGGTCAGAATCTCACCACTGATCCGAAATGAAAACACATACAATGGAGGCAGTCATAGATATACATCCAGGGTCGTAACCATACCACATTGTGCCCAACCGAACTCGAAACCAATACCTATCCTCACATACGGATAGTGGTTATGCAACAGTCCTATGACCTGGGAAATCAATCTAATAAATACTAGTCAATGCCAGGATAAACCACCCACTATGCACAACCTCTTACAATAGCACTACCGAGTAGGTATGTTTAAATAAAACAAATAACACACACACACACACACACACACACACACACACACATATATATATATATAATAAGCACGAAACTCGTATGCATGTCCTATCGCGCATGGTTCTCCTCACTCGAACCCATCTAACGTTGACCTACCACACGTACTGAATTATGTAAATTCTTCCTTAGTAATCCCATAATACCCAGGAAGCCCCTAAGGTCAATCCCCAAATCCTAACAGGTCAAAATGACATATAAAAAAAATTGGGCAGGCCAACAAATCGAACTGGGTCGCTGCCCCCAAAATCAAAATTTTCAAAAGAAAGCCCAATACAAATCACCAATTTAAAATTTTGGTATTGCGTATCTTTCAGTAGAAAATTCATAACAAATTATAAAAATAGAAAAATATGAAACCGACGCCCACGCTTTCTATGCACAAACTTATTCAGTTTCCAAAAGCGAGACGATTCGCTCCCTTAGTGAACCAGTTCAGTTTTCTGACTTGCCTATCATCTTCTTCATCGAGTTTTTCTCTTCCAATCCCTCCAACAAAGGTTTCCACCCACTTCAAACACAAAAATTATCTCTTACAACATTACCCTAACATTCTAGAGGTATTTCAACACAAAATTAACCCCAAATCCCGAATTGGTCCCTAAGATTTTTAATCAAACATTCAAATTTCTCCAAATTAATTATGAAATATCCAATATTCATATACAAGTTACTAATGTTCATCCATTTAAATCCCATAATATATTTTGAATTTCAAGTATGATTGATCTCCATTCATGATTCATTTACAAACCCTAATTTTTTTATCATTTAAGTCACTATATCAATTAAGAAAGTTTTAATCTTTAGCATCTTAATTTTTGGATTTCTACCTCTAATCATGAAGATAATGAACCATTATCAAATTATGACATAAAGCAAGTATCTACTTAACTTGGTAGATTAAAATCCAAAGTTCTCTACTTGTTTGATGATGAGTTGAGTCCTCTCTCTTCTCATCTCCAAGCCTTTTCTGCTTTCTTCTTCTTTTTCTCTTGTCTAGGGCTCTCTCTGTCAATCTCTTGCATAAGATATGAAAGGTGGGTTGTCATCCACCTTCCTAACCTCTTAAGTATCCCCTTAATTAACCAAATCCCATTTTTCTTTTCAGTCCTAACTGTAAAATGACCCTCCTACCCTTATACGAGTCATGTTATATCTAAAATGCCTCCAGAACCTAAACATAATACCTGGGCACCTATTTTGGACTATTTTGACCCTTTTAGGATCACTGGTGCAGTCGAAAAGGTCATCCAAGTCACCCAACTCCAAATACGATTACATCTTATTAATCGGGCCCGACTCATTTGTACCCTATGCGTCCCCCATAAATTATACGAATCTACCAATGTAACACTTTATCGATATATAACAATAACCCTTATTTATCACTCATACGCAACATATAGTAAATCACATAACTATTTACTTATCACACACAAGTAAATAATAATTATAATAAATATTAGTCATGTATCTCGCTGATTAATATTTACTAAAATCCAATTTAATTTTTGTCCAATTAAATTAAAAATATAAAGCACACAAAAATTAATAAATAATAGAAGTATGAGGTATTACACCTAATTATGAATTTTATGAGTTCTCACATAAATATTCAAAGTATAAATACAAATAAAAGGGCTCATTATAAAAAAGCTCATAAAGTTTGGGTTGAATTTCAATTTCTCTCGTGATCTTTCAATTATCTCATTATTACCCTCAAAGTTTCGAAATCATATCAAAGTCACCTTTGCTTCGAATTAAACCACATGCTCCATCGCTTATGCGGGACCCGTCAATTCTTTTGAGTTTTATTCTTGCGAACGTACTCCCTAGGCGGGATACTTAATGCGTCAGCTATAGCACTGCACGGGTCGATACACACAGCGTCTAGTATCCATCGTTTACAACTAGGACTATTGGGGTATCTAATCCCATTCACTCCCCTAGCTTTCATCTCTCAGGGTCAATATTGACGCAGTAGAGTGCTTTCGTCGGTGGTGTTCTTTTTATCTCTACGCATTTCACCGCTCCACCGAAGTTTTGTATCAGCTAAGTTCACGAGTTGGAGATAAGTGGACTCGAACTGCTGACATTCGTTATAGGGTAAACCACCTCCTTGCAGTTCCCCAAACAGATTCTACCATAGAGGCCAATG
Organism: Sambucus nigra; assembly: GCA_949130495.1. Taxonomy (NCBI): domain Eukaryota; kingdom Viridiplantae; phylum Streptophyta; class Magnoliopsida; order Dipsacales; family Adoxaceae; genus Sambucus; species Sambucus nigra. The sequence continues at coordinate 459,911,241 of OX422217.1, forward strand.
ATAATAAATAACTCCTCCCGAACACATCTTACAACTTTCATCGCACTATGCTCTCTAAAGAGCGACTAATAGGTGACTTTGATATGATTTCGAAACTTTGAGGGTAACATTGAAATATTTGATGATTAAGAGAGAAATTAAAATTTGATACAAATATTAGTCTTGTTGCGATTAATATTTAGTCCCTAGGAGCTAAGTAAATTTAGCACTTAGTCTTAGTCCACCTTATTTTTTTTATGTCCAAAAGCCTCTTGTCTATATTTTTGATAATTTTTCTTCACGTTGTAGAGTAGGAAAAGAAAGAGTGTTTGTGAATGTTTATATGGTGAGAGACTTTTTGGAGTAAACTAAAAAGGCTTGGACTAAATGTTAATTAAAAAAATATCGAGAGACTTTTCATCAAATGACCCTTTTATTAAACCTAGGTAATATGTAAGATATGAACATTCGAGTAATGCTCTAAATAAAGTATAGTTTAGAAAATAATATTTTGATTAAACCTTAGTATTATGTATTCTCCTTTTAAAAATAAAAAAATGGTATAATTCCTTGGACTATTTAGAAATTAAATATATGAATAAGATATAATTAATTTCACTAATAACTTCTCTATACTACTCCAAAACGCTATACAAGCGTTAAGAAGATAAAAAAACTAGATTATCCACGTTAGCATCCACCATCGATGACACATCATCAATTATCTTAAATCAAACGAAGTTGTTGTAAGCTGGCCATTACATATTCTAGTAACCATTTAGCTAACAACTTTCGGTAAATCCTATATATATATATAAGTGCACATACACCCTCACACACCTCTTCTCTAATTTGGCCATTAGGGTTATTCTCTCCCGTTGTTTACAACATCCGTAAGTACTCTCTTATAATATATATCTCTACATAGTATCTATTTAATGTTGAGTTGATCCTAATAATAATACTAATAATATAATTTGGTGGTAGGTTTGAGCAGAGATGAAGGTTGTTACTGCTTATTTGCTCGTCGTTTTGGGTTGAAACACCACTTTGTCCACTGCTAATATCAAGAAAATCTCTCACTCTCCTATTTTACTAAAAAAAATTGAACTACATCTCAATTGACGGCTTTTGGGGGCTTTGGAGTGATGATAATCTCGGGAGTTGTTTGGTGTGAGTTTCTGGAAGGATTTGGTAGGGATAGGGATAGAAAGAGTTGGTTTGGATAAAGAGCTACAGTGGTTCTCTCTCTAAAATGTGTATTTGATTAATTGTTTCGAATATCTGATGGGTAGATGTTATTGGGTGGAGGGTTAGTGGATTCCATGTGGTGTGTTTTCATTAGAGTTACCAGAGGCGTTGGCATGTTATCAAATCCAAGCTTTGGCTGTAGACACATGTCACATTCCATTCTCATTTAGAGAATTCCTATAGCAACATGTGGCTTCAGGTTTTGGACCGGATAGTGGGCCGAATTTTGATATTTCATTAGAAAATAGGTATTTGGTCTTCAATATGATTGTATGTTAGTTGGTTTGTTGTGGGTTTTTATGCCTATTGTATTAATTGGTAGATAGACTGTATTAATAGGCTTATTTTTTTAGTTTTGGACTTGTGTGCCTTTTGGCAGCTTGTTGCCTTTTATTGGGTGAGTTGGCCTTTAGGCTTTGGTTGTATTAGTAGGCTTGTTTTTTTGGCATGTGTGCCCTTTTGACAGCTTGTTACCTTTTATTGGGTATGTTGGCCTTGGGGCTTTGGTTGTATTCCTTGGGGGATTTGCTTCTTTTAATTAAATCACATTATACCAAAATATTTAGTAGTGTAAGATTCACTCTTTGGTTGAAAACCCAATTGCCCAACAAACATGAATCATTATCCAACAAAGGTAAAATCATAAATTTGCCATGAAAGAAAACTAAACACAAGCTTTGTAATATTATAAAATGTTTTACAACATTTAATTGTCTTTTGTTATTAGAGTGTTCACGTGACACTCTATTTGCATACACTTGATTTGAGCCTCGCGCGATGCACGAGAGTTTTGTATGGCTTGATGTATCATTCATAGGTTAAGAAACTAAGATTTTGACTTTGTGTAGAATGTAAATAAAGTTCACGTGACATTAGTGACATTAAATTATAGCATTTGAAAACGTCATAGGATCCTCCAAAATTCAATGTTACAATTATAAAAAGTCTATACATGTAAAGCTTTAAGTTGTTGAGAATGGAAATATAATTACAATGTAGAGATTAAGATAAATTCAATCTTTTCGAGAAAAAAATGAATAAAATATTTTAATGGTTATGCAAACTAAACCTAACGATTAAAGGAAGCAACTTAAAAAGTTCGAAAGTTCTTACATTGAAATTATATATGGATGCAGGTAAATTCATCTTTTAAAATTTTGACATTATTATGTGTCTTTTATTAAGTTGCCTCTTTTATATACGCGTGCGCGCGCGCGTGTGTAATTTTGTAAGTAATCATGTTGTAGTAAACAATTTAACTTGAAAAATATGAGCTGCTCAAAGACTGAGATAATCAAGCAACAAATAAATATGTCTTTACCATACACATCTCTAGATGGGCGGACACTAATTCTCAAATGGGAAGATTAGTTTCCTACTCTTTCCCTCGCCTTTCCATCTAAAATCTACAATTTAAGAGAAGTTTAAAATATCAGAAAGTTATCCTAAATTTATATTATATATTAAATCTCACAGTTTTTTTTTATTTATATTTTCATTTACTTTGTACTTTACCCAATCCCACCTAAAATACGGAGAAAAAATTAAAATAATTAACTAATCAAAATCTCTTAAAGTTTATATTAGATTAGAATGTCAAAATTATAAATACCATCTGAATGAATTCATAAAAAAAAACTGGAGCAGTTCAAATTAATTTAAAACCCATTTGAATCGCAAGCCAAAATGGATATCAAAACTAACAATAAACTTTTAACAAATCAAATTGTAACCAAATTTGATTTGAGAATACACAATAACTACAACTTATCTCAGCCACCAAAAATTATATACTCCTTCTGTAACGCCAAAACTTCATATTTCCACCAATAATATCGACACCAAAAATCCAGTAATTTTGAACAACCCAAATTGGAATTGAGTAATCAATGAATGTATTTCAGAAGACGCAGGTTGTCGGAGGATGATGCGATACGGATGCTACAGGGTGGGGGCATCTATGGTCAATTTATAGACATTCTAGGGACTGATGGTGGTGAGATAATAGACTGTTGAGATAATAGACTGTTGAACTACTGGGAGAGGAAGAGTCGTGATGGAAAGAGAAAGGTTGGAGTGAGAGACGAAGAAATAGTTAGTTTAGAAAGTAGACTCAAATGGTGGGCATCAATAAAGAGTGCCACATGTCTCAATGTTAAAGTAAGACTCCGTTTTCTAATCTATATAATAATTATATAAAAATTATAGACTCAAATTCTCTAAGAATGACACGTGGCAAACTTTAAATGCCATAAATTTGGGTGTGATTTGTAATCTCTCTCCTCAACATACCTTATAATTAAGAGTTCTCTTTGTCTAAGATATCCACGTGGATAACTCTCTTTACTAGAAAATACCAAGAGACTCTCTGCATTGTAGTTGAAAAGCCAAAGCATTTTACACCAACTATTTTATGGAGAACATAAAAAGTCTAGCGGGAAACCCATTTCCCTTGGTATTCCCTTTATCTCACTCATCTCTTCGTTTTCCAAAAGATTAAATTGTTCTCTCTCTCGAAATTCATGTTCAACCAGCGAGGCATTCAGAGCACAGAGATGGTTAGGAGTTTTGCAACGACAATGTGAGAGGCTTGCGAGTGTCATGACCAGAAACATATCTAATCTTGGAGGTACTATTTCCTTTTTTTTTTATTAGCTTCATTATTATAGTGTTCTTTTTCAATATTAGAAACATATCTGATCTCACAATCTTCTTTTTTTATATGTTATTGTGCATCTTATATCATATGAAATTGTTGATTTATAGCACTTTTATAAGGGATTTTAAATCAATAGGGAATCATTGATAATTATTCTAAAATCATTTAATTTATGGCTCAAAATATGAACAATATCATATCTAGGTACTGTTGTGTTCTTAACGAAAACTATATCTATTGTTTCTTCGTAGATTTACACATCTACTTGTGGGTGTCTCATAATGTGCATATTAGCTGTTTGAGAAAATGTCATACAAGGAAATAACACTAACTTTGTTAGATGGATTATTTTATATTTTTTATACCCAAAACAATTTTAGGTGAGATTAAATATTAGTTATCAATTTCCCACTGTATACAATTAAATTTAGATGGAACCTAAGACAAATTATAACATCCCTAAAAGAATTTATTGTAAAACAATTATAATGTAATTTTCACTTTCTATCTATTTTCAGTAGCTTTATTTAGTTCTCATTTTAGTTTCCTTCTTTTTACAATATCCAAGAGCCATTCTGCTTGGGATGATATTTAGGTATCCAAAAATATTATATTAACTTTAACAAATTTGTGTATGTTGGTATCCAAATATTTTGTTAGTTATTAATGTATTTCCCCAAATTATAACCCTAAATGGATGCCCTTTTTAGTAATGAAATATTGTGGTTTGTTTTGCTTTGTTTTATTGCTATTAATGTTTATTTGTTATGATTTATTTGTTTTTAGGGATTTGCAATTTGTGGTCGAGGATTTCGACATTCGATATTTTTTCTTTGATGCTATTAAGGTATTTGCAATATGTTTATCTTTTTAGTGGATTAGAGCTATTATTTTTAGGGATTTGTAATATATTTATATTTTTTTAGTAATGAGTTGTTATTGAATAATTGTTTGCATTTTTTTTCATTTGTAATTTGAAATTTTTACTTTGATTATAAAGTAATGTTAACCTACGAAACCAAATGGTTGGGTTCTAATGAATTGAGTTGACTTTCGGCCACGCATCGCGTGGCCTTCATGCTAGTGTTTATATTAGATTTGTATGATTCTTGGATACCGATATTTTAAGGGGTCTTTACACATAGGTCCCATTTGTCGGGTCAACAAGCTTATAAATCCTATTGACTTTTCAATAATTCCATAGGTCCTATTCCAACTCTTTAGGGAATTTTTTTCCAATTTTATCCTTTTAAAACCAACCATCCGTAACTTCCTCGAGGAAGTTACATAAGTGGTTGGACTTTTTTTTAATGTTTAAATGATCCTAACTTTTGATTCACAAATCCGTTTTTCGCAAAATTACTATTTTTGAAATCTGCTCGACGAGATCTATCAAACAAGATCCATGAAGGCTATAAAATTCCAAAGAAAAAAATTTACACAAACAGTAAACTTTCCTGTATGCACTAGAATATGAAATACTTTTATATATGTGACATTTTCACAAACAGACGGTAACATTTACTGTGGTAATAATACACAGTATATATATATATATCTATATATATATATATATATATATATATGTATATATATATATGTATATATATATATGTATATATATATATATATATATGTATGTATATATATATCCAAACCTTTTTTTTTCAAAATTACCTTATATTTGAAGGTTCGCGCTAGGGGTATCCAATCCTTACCACCATTATTGGAGCTTAAACGACCTTCGTCAGAGCTCCGATTTGGGGTGGGTAAGGGTGGCATGTGGTGCCGCTGGCGCGGACCTTTGAAAATAAGAGACTTTTGAATGAATGGGCTTTGGATCCACCGGAGTATCATGGGGTGCCGCTGGCGCGGACCTTTGAAAATAAAATTGGATAAATGGGATCGGGATCATCTGGAGCGCCAATTTGTGGTGAATAGGGGTGGCACAGAACTTTAAAAATAGGAGCATATTGGATATATATATATATATATATATAGTTTGTAAAAATGGCATAGATATTAAACTTTATTGTATACACCAGAAAATGAAATAGTTTTATATTTGTGACATTTTCACAAACAATAACATTTACTGTGATAATATATTTATGAAATAGTTTTATATATATAACATTTTCACAAACAGTAACATTTACTGAGTTAATATTACATAATATATATATATATATATATATATATATATATATATATATATATATAGTTTGTAAAAATGGCATAGATATTAAACTTTATTGTATACACCAGAAAATGAAATTGTTTTTATATTTGTGACATTTTCACAAACAATAACATTTACTGTAATAATATATTTATGAAATAGTTTTATATATATAACATTTTCACAAACAGTAACATTTACTAAGTTAATATTACACAATATATATATAACATTTTCACAAACAGTAACATTTACTGAGTTAATATTACATAATCTATTTATATATATATATATATATATATATATATATACACACGGTAGATCCAAACCTCTTTTTTTTTTTAAATTACCATATTTTTAAAGGTTTACGCTAGCGACATTCAATCCCCACCACTACCCACCCCCATTGTCGAAGTTTCAACAACTTTCATCAGAGCTATGATTTGGGTAGGTAGTAGTGGCATAGGGTGCCGCTGGCGCGGACTTCTGAAATTAAGAGAATATTAGATAAATGGAGTTTGGATCCACTGGCGCTCCGATTTGGGGTGAGTAGGGGTGACATTGGGTTAGGTTTATATCTATAACATTTTTACAAACGTTAACATTTACTGTGTTATATCACAGTATATATATATATATATATATATATATATATATATATATATATATATATATATATATATATATATATATATATATATATATATATATATACGGTGGATCCAAACCTCTTTTTTCTGATATTGTCTTATTTTTAACGGTCCGCGCTAGCGGTATCTAATCCCGACCACCACCAATCCCAATTGTCGGAGCTCCATGAACCTTCATCAGAGTTCTGATTTGGGGTGACATGGAGTGCCGCTGGCGCGGACCTTAGAAAATAAGAGAATATTGGATAAATGGGGTTTGGATACACCGGCGCTCCAGTTTGAGGTGAGTAGGGGTAGCATTGGATTATGTTTATATCTGTAATATTTTCACAAATAATAAATGTTACTATTTGTAAAAATGTTACATCGGCATCCCATGCCACCTCAAATCAGAGCTCTGATGAAGATTGTTGGAGCTCCGATAAAGGGGGTGGGTGGTGGTGGGGATTGGATGCTGCTGGCGCGGACCGTCAAAAATAAGATAATATCAGAAAAAAAGAGGTTTGGATATATATATATATATATATATGGGGATAATCTCAGGTGCGGACCAAACCGTGCGCACCCGGTGCGGATTTTGTCCTGTTCCTCACGTGGTCCCCTCGTGGTCCCTAAAGACATTTTGTTATTTTCCTCAAGAGGTCCCCCTCTTGTTTTATATGAAACCCTTAGTTTAAGACTATATAATTAAAGAATTTATAGTTTAGACCCCAATTGGTACCTTAAAGATTTTAGAACCTCACCAAATTCCGACCAAAACCCCAATTCTGGTATCAGAGCCATAAGACGTTCCTTTTAGCCATACGGTAAAAAGACTTTAATGCCCTTGGGATTTATCCCTCGCATTTACCAAGATATTTTTGGATCCAACCCAGACTACCAACCTATACCCATAACTGATTTAGACTCAGAAGGTTGTTTAACCACACACATAGACGGTTGTTCACATATTGAACATATCCCAGTCAAACATGCAGACAGTAGACAAGTTACTGCTAGTGCTATTAATAGTATAATAGACCAAAATAAGTGTATACTGCTTATATTAAGACAATTAATAAAATACACCCATACCTTAGAAACAGAGATCAAAAATATCTCTAAAAGATTATTAGATATAGATAATCAAATCCCAATAGACTTAGTACACGTGTTACAAGTAATAAATATTAAGACTAATCATATAGAAGTCCTTAACAAAGACATTTTAGAAATTAAGACTTTAATTAAAAATCAAGACAGTGAGTTAATTAAACTTACTAAAGAACAAGCTAAGCTTATCCCTAGACTTGATAGTTATCTTCCTAATGGAAATAGTTAGATCAGACTGGAATGAGGTATCAAAAGACCTCTCCATTCAGACCTTATCAGAATTTTATCAAAGAATTTTAGAGAAGATAAATGATGATAGATTTTATTATAAGATAAATGAAAATGAGATTGCCAACGCGGCTAAGGCAACTAGACTTATACTAGAAAGACTGAATTTAATTTCTACATCCATAGCAGCTACCCAAGACTATAACAGTAGCTTTGTTAAAGACTTGCATTTAGACTTAAAGGCTAAGACAGAAGGATTAACCACCTTCTATACAGACTTTGTTAAATTCCAACAAAATTTAGCAAATTACCTTAATAATATGGAAAGACATATTCTATCTAAGATGGATAGTATTATTAATGAACTTAGACTAGACATGGCCCAAGTAGAAGAAAAATACGGTGAAATTATAAACGGAATTAAGGCCGTATATAATAAACCATCCCAAGCAGAAATAGACTCACCTTTTATTCTAACCAGGTTAGATAAAATTGAAAAGACTGTAGAAGCCATAGAAGTTAGAACTATGCAACAACTAGAAAAAGATAATGAAGTAAAAGACTATATCACTAACGTGGGTAAAACCATCGTTAATTCTCTAGCTAGACATAGTGAAGAAACTTCTGAAAAGACTAGAAAAGAGAATAAGAATTTTAAAGAAGAAATTCTTAATCAGATAAAAAGACAAAAAGATTATTCAGATTCCTTAGAAAGAATTGAAAAAAGACTTGAACAGAAACAGGCATCCACCTGTAAATATAAAGAAATCCCTTCTATAAAAACTAGAGAAGGAAAGACCTTAGGTAGACGAATCATAAATAATGGATTAGATAAGACTAACAAGATAGCCAGCTCTATCCCAAATATTGGACAGAGTAATCATATGCTCCAAAGACTTAAGGATTCATCCTCCAATGTTAGGACATGGTGGAAGGAAAAAAATTTCACCAATCCTCTCCAATGGAAAGAGTGGGGTGAAGTTGACTGGAAGATTGTTGAAGACTCCATTCATAATGGACAACTCCCAGCCGTTAGATACATAGACTTGTTTAAAGAAGGTGCCACTCCTAAGACTCCTAATTATAACATGACTTACCATTGTAGAAATCATGTGTTAGACAAATCCTATATTGAGCTCCAAGTATTTGACTCAGAATGGCTTAGATCTAGAGGAACTGATAGGAAGTTCCAATTCCTAACCTTTGGACTCTTTCAAGCAAGAATCCAAGGATTACATAGACCCCAGAATAATATAAACATATTATGTTGTTTAGTAGACAAAAGATGGAAAGACTTTGAGAAAAGTCTTATTGGAATAGCCCAATTAGAAATGTCAGACAACATAGGATACTTTAATGTCATTCCGGCATTTACAGTAACCGTAGACACAGCCAAACATTTTAAGTTAATCTTATATGCTAGTGGCTATGAAGACTATATTATCCCAGACGCTAATATAAACATAGAATTTCAAAGCTATGTGAAGTTCTCCCAATTTCCTTATGAAGGAATGCAATAGGGAATTCCTAGCGGTAGACTTAATGAAGAAATCTTAGTTAGAACCAATGTTTCAGACTATAATCATACTTACAGTATTAGGAATACTGGACCTATGAAAGAGAAAGCTAAGACCCTCTGGCAATTGCCAGAATTTCAAGAAACTAAGACTATACAAAATAAACCTTTGTTTATTAATCAAGACGACGTCACTGGAAATGTTACCATCCAGTTTGGTCCCCCTAAGATTGTCAATAAGAATATCCAGACCAAAGAAATTAGATTTAGGAATGTGGGAGAAGCCATAATCAATGATCCTTCAGAAGGAGAATGTAGTATTAAGACTAGTGCTAGTTTACTTAGACAAGCTCCGACAATTAGACCTAGAAGATCATTTGAACAAAAAGACTTAGTTAAAGAAAAAGCTAGGATCCAAAACTTTGGACAAGTGCCCTCATAATTGGATATGAAGACATTTAAAGATAACCTTAAGAAAAGTCATTATGTTAGGTTTCAAGAAAGAGAAAGATTTAATATGATAGCTCAAGAGCGCATGTTAAAATTAAAAGAATCTAAGAACACTAAAGAACTTCTTAGAAACTTAAGACTAATAGAAGAAGGAGAACAAAGACTAATGCCAGCTACACAAGTAGAACCTAGTAAGCAAGAGATAGGAAGTAGTAGTAGGCTAGAAGATGCTCCTAGACTTTTTAGTAAACCAATAGGAATAAATATTCCTATATACTCAAGCACCGTAGTAATGACCAAACCTGATTACATAAAAGACTTTCCAACAAGTAACAAGAGTTTCACTCCTGTTAAGACTATGGCAAGCCAAGCCATAAACCCAGTAGGTATATACCTTAACCTAGACAATGTACAAGACAGGAAGAAAGCCTTAGACGAATGGCGTAATCAGATGAACATGTGTTTTGCATCTAATGAACAATGGGATGCAAGTTCATGTAAGCAGTACGCTGAGCAATCCATTAGAGGTATTGCAAAAGACTACTTAGATAGTTTAAGAAAGGCTACAGATGAAGACTCCTTAGCTAAGATTGAGAAGATAAAGGAAAACCTAGAAGAACGATCAATTGAAGAATATATTCAATTGTTCACTGCATAATTCATTGGAGCTGGACATCTAGCTCAGATCAATGAACAAGACCTAGCAAAAACTAAGTTAGCCCTCCTTAGCATTTGCAAGTTAGATAAGATAAATGAATATAGCAATAATTACGAGCAGCTATATTACCAAATTAAAGAATTTGGAGAGACCTTAAAAGATGAATACTTTAGAAAGATACCAGCCATAGGACAAATCCTAATTAATGAATATAGGAATTGGCCAGGAGTATCTGGAGTTAAGAATAACTCCCTTGGTGAAAGAATCAATTTCGCCAAAGACTATATCATATCTAAGAGACGTGATATAACCCAAGGAAAGTTAATAGAAGAAACTTTCAAGCAGATCCCTCCAATCAAAGATGAAAGAGACATCGCTCCAATCCAATGGGGATGTGGAAGTGAATCTAAGAAATTCAAAAAGAAGGTAGAATGGAAACATAGGAAGTTTAAGACTAGACCTTTAGGATTTCCAAAGAAATACAAATTTAGACAATCTACTACCTTTAGGGAAAAGAATCCTAAGACTAAGAAAAATAGATTTAATCAACGAAGATACTTTAAGAAGAATACTAGTAAGTATAAGAAGGTTCCTAATTATAGGAAAGAAAAAGACGTAGCTCAATCTAAGACTGCCACCAAAGAGTGTTGGACTTGCGCCAAAGAAGGACACTTTGCTAAAGACTGCCCTAATAAGAAAGATAAAGAAAGTATTAAGATTATTAATACAATATTAGACTATGCAGATCAAGAAGAATTAGATATCCTATATGCCATAGAAATATCAGACATGGAAGATGATGATAACACTAGTATATATAGTGTTTACACAGACAGTGATTCTGAAGACCATAGTGATACTGATGAGTATGAAGACACTCAGGATACCCTAGACTTATATATGATGCAGACTGATCAAGGCGATCTAGATGATGAATATATAGATTTTGAAGACGCTTGGTATAAGTGTATATTAAGCCCCTTTTTGAAGAAAAGATGGACTGTTAGTAATCCTGAATTACTAACCTATATACCTAGATGCTACTTTGACGAAAGACATTTTTGCACATTTGAGATGAAGTATAGCAAGAAAGACTTTAGATGCATAGAATGTTTTGAGACTATACAAACAGAATTATTTATGGTTTGTATTGTTTGTCAACTACACTACCATGAAGACTGTTGAGCAATCTATACTAGCCAGTATGACGCTCAAATAGACTTAGATATTAAAACATATTATCAAGACATTGATAGAAATATAGCCAAAGGATTGCAAGAAAATGAAGATGTCAAAGGAAAAGGAATTTCCTATGATTTAGAAGAATACCATTCTGACAGTAGTTCAGAAGACCAAATACCTTTAGATTTTGTAGATAAACCTCAGAAAGGAATATCTATTTTAGAAAAGAACAATTTAGGAATCTCTACTAAACCACACGCCTGTTTTATAGAATTATTTGTTCAACATAAAGACTATCCTAAAAGACTTTCAGCATTTATAGATACAGGGTGCTCTCAGAGTATTTGTAAGGCTAATGCCTTCCCTGAAGACTACTTTTTAGAAAGTACTCAAGAAATTTATGGTAAAGTGGCTAATGGAGATCCATTTACCTTATATTTCCAGACTATTCCTATTTACTTTAAATTAGGAAATCAGACCAACAAAACCGTTAATCATCGGTTTTGGATAATGGATCCTCGTCCTAGTTTCACCGGAAACATTATTTTAGGACAAGACTTTATTAGTAAATATCATCCTTATACTCAGTATAATGATAAGATATTAATTAGTGATCAAGAGGAATTTAATATTAAAGCTCCTCTCATAGATCATAAGACTGCCTTTGACCTTATGCAGGTCAAGCCCAATTATAAACCCATAAAACATCAGAGTTCTTCAGCTGAGCATGGTGGACCTAAACCTACAACCCAACAAGAAGCCCTAGACATTACTAAACCCTTACAAAAGAGTGTAAGTGTCCAGACCAAAAATGTTATAAGCAAATAGCGCTTATACAACAAGACATTTTAGATCATGCCCAACATACCTTATTACAGGTTCAAGCCATATCCAAACAGAAGAAAATGGATATAGAAGTAGAAAAAGAGAAGATTAGGCAACTAACTGAGCCTACTTTAGGAGAAAATCCCATTGCTAAGTGGGATAAAGACCAAAGCTATTGTGAGATCATCCCTATTAACCCAGACGCCACTATTAATGGTGGAACCTATAAGAAAGGATACTCACAAGAAGATAGGGAAGAATTCAAGAAAGACATAGACGAAATGCTTAAGTTAGGCATTATTAGAGAAAGTAAAAGTAGACATAATAGCTTAGCCTTCTACGTTCAAAATGAATCTGAACGTAAAAGAGGAAAAAGACGCATGGTTATAGACTATAGACAATTAAATAAGAATTGTGAATTTGATTCTTATAAGATACCAGACAAGAATAATTTGATTAATTTAATCGAAGATAGAATAATATTCAGTAAGTTTGATTGCAAATCAGGCTTCTGACAAATTAAGATGCATCCAGACAGTATTACTTGGACAGCCTTTAGTGTGCCCCAAGGAAAATACGAATGGCTAGTCATGCCATTTGGATACTTGAATGCTCCTCAAGTTTTCCAAAGAAGAATGGATAATATATTTAGACCTTATTCAGAATTTTGTCTTGTTTACATAGATGATATTCTTGTAGACAGTAAGACTGAGATAGAGCATGTAGACCATCTTAAAAAGATTATTCTAGAATTAGACAAACATGGTATTGTTATTTCCGAAAGGAAAATGCAATTATTTCAGACTGAGATAGACTTTGTGGGAATGCATATTAATAAAGGAAAATTATCCTTAGCTGAACACATAACCAAAAAGATTCTTGAGTTCCCAGACCAACTCAAAGATAGAAAACAATTACAATCATTTTTAGGATTGCTTAATTGTGCTGCAGACTTTATTAAAGACCTTGCTTCAAAAAGACAAAGCTTAACATCCAAATTAAAAGGAACAGACAAAACTAATCCCTTTTATTGGACTGAAGACGATTTTAAAGTAATAAGACAAATTAAAGATGCAGTCAAGAACATTCCTTTACTTGAACTGCCTAATGCAGAAGATCAGTTTATAGTAGAAACAGATGCCTCTGATAAGCAATGGGGAGCAGTATACTTTGCCATTGATCATCAGACAAAAAAGAAGAAACTGTGCAGACATAGTCTGGAACTTTCACAGACCCAGAAACAAGATACACTGCCCATGAAAAAGAAGTTTTAGCAATAGTAAGGGCAATAGAAAAATATATGTTGTTTCTTAGACCTAAACATTTTACTGTTTATACAGACTCTTCTTATGCAGTAAAATTCAGAGACTTAGATTTATCCAAATCAAGGACTAATAGACTCATTAGATGGCAGCAATTGCTTAATGGTTATGACTTCTCTGTTATTCATATTAAGGGAAGTAAAAATACCATTCCAGACATTATATCAAGAGAGCCAATGTTTGCTAACACTAATATAATTTCATATTTTATGTTGCAAACAGAAGACCTAGAAGACATGAGTTCCTCTGGAACAAATAGACTGAACAGGGAAGACGTTGCTGACTATCTTAGACGCGTAAGACCAAATGCTGGTGTAACGCAAAGACAGACTCATATTCAAGACTCTCAAGAAAGACCAATCCTAGAGAACTTTGATGATATCTTAGTTCCTCCTGGAAAATCTAGACAAGAGATAATTTCTCAAAATAGACTCATTGGGAAGATGTATTTCCCCCAATATAGACCTGATCAAAGATACCCAGACTTGATCAAATTTAGACGAGAATTCTCAGAAGACGAAAATACCCTTGTAGATGCCATATGGTGGAACGTGAAGAATAGACTATGGATCGAGTTCAAACAAAATTTGGTAGCCATTGCCAGATTCATGAGGACTCAAAGACTTGCAGTTACTCAGCTCAGTGGTAATACTGTGCCTAGACCTCAGAATCAGACTTATGCTCAGACTCTTGGAGAATCTTCCAACGCTAGACCCACTGATAATTTTTGTTATCAGAAAAAGACTTTTAAGACTAAGATTGTTATACCATTTGATCATAATAATCTTCCATTAACTGAAGACTTTTTGAAAGAATCTAATAGCATTATTGAACATTTCAATATGTTATTATCTGAGACCATTGGAGATGCCTTAATAATGAAAGGCTTCTTCAAAGAAGTTCTAAAGATTTATCTTGCTGGGAAGGCAGAAATTGCCCAGATAACCCTAGCAGACTATGGGTTCATTGGACTCATTAGAATTGAGACTTTAGAAGACTCTGTTGCTCTTGGAAAGATTGTCCACGAGTATGTTAAAAAGGTAGAAGATTTCCTTCCTTTATTTGCTAGAATTTATCAGATTGCTCCAAGTTCCTGTGGAGGAATGAGAGTGGAAGGATTTATACTTGTTAGATTTTCTAATTATACTTTTGAAGATGTTGAGATCCTCTCAGAAGACGAGACCAAAGATTTAATTATTGATAAATCCAAGATCCAGATCTCTCAAGCCATGGAGACAATTGAGATCATGGAGTTATTAACAGGAGAAGACAGGTGGTACACTGCCTACCACAAAGAAGACTTGATAATCCAAGCTGATGAGCCATTCAATGGAAGGCTCAAGAAAGAATCCAAAGACATGGTGGAGATAGCTTTGCGAGCCAGCCTTAGAACTGTGGGCCTTATTGACGAATTTTTCAATAATACCCTCCCAAATCAAGACAAGGCAGAAGAAGACACAGACACGACAAAGAAGAGCCCCTCAGTGGTGGATGAATTATTAAAGACAGAAGAATCATTCGCCTAGACCATGCTTTCCATAATGCAAAAAGACCCATGCCCCACATGGACCACTAGACTGATGAAAAAGATGAAGACTTTGTTTGATGCTCTTGCATTATTACAAAATGACAAGACATATGATGAAGACCTGGCATGCCTTTCTTTTCATAAAGGAAGGGTCCCCCCATTATCAAAAGATGTCCAAAGCTGTAGACCCAGTTGATAAAGATTCCCAAGACTATGCTGCTTTAATAATTTATGCTTTCAACCGGATTGCTTTTGGTAGCCGGTTACCAGTCATATTGTAGGTGCCCTTGATCTATAAAAGGGAGCGTCCATTTGTGTTTTAGATATCAGTTGTTAGACAGAGAGAGAGTGATAGCTAGACTGCTAGTAATAAATGATATGTATATGAGTGAGTAAACCTCTCATAGTTAGGGGAGAGGGGAGAGTTGTAGTTACTTATGATATGCAATAAAAGTGTTTTCTTTTCCAGAAATCTCTTATGTTAAGTTGTTATTATTTTCCAAATTGTCTCCAACTTTCTGTTCATAGAGGACTATTGTGTGGAACCTCTGGTGTAGCACACAAGGTGTTATACTGGTGAACCGCCGTCAGGTGCCGATTTGCCGTGAGCCGTTAGCCAGGTGGGCGTTAGGCGTGAAGGCGTACAGGCAGGAAACGGGTCAACCGCCAAAGTAGTGGATTGAGGTGCGACACATAAAGAGAGAGTTGTAGGAGATCGAGACCGGAGAAAAATAATAGCAAGGCTGAAGATACAAAGGGAAGAAGATAAAGATATTGCAGACCAGAAGGAAGGTATAAACTCGAACCAAACCCTTAACTATTTTACATATTATTGTTTTAAGAAAAAAAAATCTTTTATGAGCTTACAGATCACTAAAGACTTTTTAGAATTTGTTAATCAAACAAGTTTAGACTTAACTAGATAAATTCAAGACTGGACTCTTACAGACCCTAAAGACAAAGAACTTATAGAATCTGCTTTAATATACGCAGGTGGTACGTTTAAATATATAGACCAAATTATTGAGTGGTTAGGAAGAGAAGTACCTAGAATAGAAATAATTAGAACAGGGATCCGAGATCTCTTTAGACAAAAATTAAGAACTGAAGAATTTGCAGAAGAATTATCAAGACCTGAAAAGTATCAAGAATACACTAGGATACTTGAAGACAGTATAGACGTATTAAAATTTGTTAGACGTAAAAGGTTAGCTGAAACAAAGGCTACTTTAATTAGAGCCGTAGGAATCCGTCCTCTCCTTAAAAACGTAGAGACAGCTGCCCCTAGAACATACCGTAGACTTTTGTCATCTTATGGTGATAATAATTTAGACGAATTTATAGATAACGATATAATTGATATTGTTAATCAAATATATAAAGAAACTAGACAGATAAACCCACGATACCGTATAAGGTATTTAAGACTAGAATATTTTCCCTCAAAACCTATTTCAATTTCTAGACTCCCGGAAGAAACTATTTATATAGATAATCCTCGCTATTCAGAATTCCAGTACGATAGTGACGAAAGAAGCTTAAAAAGTAGCAGCAGCCCTGAAACTTCTACACTTAGACTTCCAGATTAATTAGGCTTTAAAATAAGCTTAAAAGACTTTAGAAATCATTGGGGTAAGAATTGATATTCCCCAAAACTTAGAAAAAGTTAAAAGACATTGCGGTCCCAAAAGGTGGTCCTAAAGAGACAAACGCGGTCCTAAGACTTATTTGGACGTTAGCCAATCCGCATACTAATCCGCATAGAACGATCCGCATGAGAGCCGGACTCTCTCTCTCTCTCTCTCTCTCTCTCTCTCTCTCTCTATATATATATATATATATATATATATATATATATATATATATATATATATATATATATATATATATACTGTGTTATATGAACACAATAAATATTAATGCTTGTGAAAATATTATAGATATAAACCTAACTCAATGCCACCCCTACTCACCCCAAATTAGAGCTCCGGTAGATCCAAACCCCATTTATCTAATATTCTCTTAATTTCAGAGGTTCGCGCCAGCGGCACCCTATGCCACTACTACCAACCCAAATCATAGCTCTGATGAAAGTCGTTGACGCTCTGACAATGGGCGTGGGTAGTGGTGGGGATTGAATGTCGCTAGCGTAAACATTTAAAAATATAGTAATTTAAAAAAAAATAGTGGTTTGGATCTACCGTGTGTATGTATGTATATATATATATATATATATATATATATATATATATATATATATATATATATATATATATATATACAGAAAGGATCTCATGCATACCCAGTTTGCATACCCTCCGTGCGGACCATTTTTTTAAAATAGTAAAAAAAATAATTTCGGGCTGATTTTTTTTTTATGATTTTTAAACATTTCAGTAGGACCATGAAAAAATAATCAGCTCAAAATGAATTTTTTTGCTATTTGAAAAAAATCGGTCAAACTTTGTCAGTTTTTAAGTTGTTTTTAAGTTGTTAAAAACTGACAAAGTTTGACCGATTTTTTTTAAATAGCAAAAAAATTCATTTTGAGTTGAATTTTTTTTTTATGGTCCTATTGAAATGTTTAGAAACTATAAAAAAAAATTACATTAAAAATATTTTTTTTACTATTTTATCAAAATTGGTCCGCGCCAGCGGTATGCAAACTGGGGTATGCATGAGAACCGCTCTCTCTCTATATATATATATATTTATATATATTATGTAATATTAACTCAGCAAATGTTACTGTTTGTGAAAATGTTATATATATAAAACTATTTCATAAAAATATTATCGCAGTAAATGTTATTGTTTGTGAAAATGTCACAAATATAAAACTATTTCATTTTCCGGTGTATATATATAAATATGTAATATTAACTCAGCAAATGTTACTGTTTGTGAAAATGTTATATATATAAAACTATTTCATAAAAATATTATCGCAGTAAATGTTATTGTTTGTGAAAATGTCACAAATATAAAACTATTTCATTTTTCGGTGCATATATATATATATATATATATATATATATATATATATATATATATATATATATATATATATATATATATCCAATATGCTCCTATTTTAAAGTTCTGTGTCACCCCTATTCACCCCAAATTGGCACTCCATATGATCCCGATCCCATTTATCCAATCTTATTTTCAAAGGTCCGCGCCAGCGGCACCCCATGATACTCCGGTGGATCCAAAGCCCATTTATTCAAAAGTCTCATATTTTCAAAGGTCCGTGCCAGCGGCACCAAATGCCACCCTTACCCACCCCAAATCGGAGCTCTAACGAAGGTCGTTGAAGCTCCAATAATGGTGGTAAGGATTGGATACCGCTAGCGCGAACCTTTAAATATAAAGTAATTTTGAAAAAAGAGGGTTTGGATCCACCGGATGTATACTGTATAGTATTACCACAGTAAATGTTACTGTCTGTTTCTGAAAATATCACATATATAAAACTATTTCATATTCTAGTGCATACAGTAAAGTTTACTGTTTGTGTAAATTTTTTTCTTTGGAATTTTATAGCCTTCATGGATCTTGTTTGATAGATCTCGTCGAGCAGATTTCAAAAATAGTAATTTTGCGAAAAACGGATTTGTGAATCAAAAGTTATGATCATTTAAAGATTAAAAAAAAGTCCAACCACTTATGTAACTTCCTAAAGGAAGTTACCGATGATTAGTTATAAAAGGGTAAAATTGTGAAAAAATTCCCTAAAAAGTTGGAATAGGACCTATGGGATTATTGAAAAGTCAATAGGACTTATTAGTATATTGACCCGACAAATGGGACCTAAATATAATTATCCCATATTTTAAACGGTTCCTCTCTCTCTAATTAAAGGCATAACCGTCCAGTATCGCAATATTAGACAAGAGAGTACTACACCACTCACTGTTATTCCTTACCCAAAATTCATCATTTACCACTTCAAAACTGTGAAGATGTTCTTTTTTTTAAATAACTTAAACCTTTTGTACCTTTTTTTAACTATTATTTTATTATTATTTTTAATATCTCAAATAGTTTTATTAAAGTTATTAAAAATATAATTTTTTTTTAGCAAAAGATTGGTTTAAAACAATTTTTAAAAATGTATAGCTTTTATATTCCAAATATTGTTGTTTTTAAAAATTGTACATTTTTTAATTTTTGTGAAAATTATGTCCATGTATTTTTTATTAATAAAGAAATCATTTTTATGACTTCAATACAAGATGTTTATTTTTTCACTTTTTATAAAATATTATTATATAATTTGTTTTACAAAAAAGTTGTTTTATATCTGGAAAAAAGTTTTGCCAAATATTCGAAATATTATGCTTTTAAATTTCATGAAAATGGTTTAGTTATTAAAAAAATCGTTGTATGTTCATAAAAAGAGATGTAATTTTTTTAAGCGACTGGACAAATGTTTTAAGAATATCTAGAAAGAAAATAGCTTTCTAAAAATAGGTGGACATGTAACATTCATCAAAATTTAAGAACAAAATGGATGTTATTTTTCTTTTTTTAAATAGTTCGATAGAATGTTTTTTCCTTAAAAATTTTTATTAAATAAATTTCATTTTATAATTTTTTTAAACATAGTATTTCAAAAATAAATGTAATAGGTAGACGTAAGAAAAAAAATTATAATATTTTTTAAACATAAGCATGCGATTAGTGTAAAAAATAAATATATTATTTTTGTGCTTTTTAATTATCATTTTTTTAATTTAGGTTGAAATTCAAACTAAAATATAAGCTATTTTTATTTTCAATCATGGGTGATGTCGGTATTAGATTATATGGGATAATCTAAACATGATTGCAACGATGAAACACACACATATGTGTATGTTTATTTCTGACTGAATATTAAAAACTAGCTTGGTAGTTTAATTTATCTTTAAGAACATACGTGTAAGTATTACCGATTTTTATATAAGGTGTAAGTATGATTTTTACAAAAACAACTATTATGACTAGGGCTATGCTTCGGCCAGATCGGATCGAAAATGACCATTTCGAAAAAAAATTAAAAATTTCAGCAAAAAAATTCAATTTTCGAAGCCAATTTTGATTTTTCGAAATAATTTTTTTGTGCCGTTTTCGAAAAAATCGGCAAAATTAAAAATTTTTGGAATTTCGAAAAAATAGGAAAAAATTATAATTTAGAAATTGTTTTTTTTTTATTTATAAATTTACAATTTTTTAAAATTTAGAAACTATTTTTTAAAATTTAGGAACTGTTATTATAACTAAATGTCTAAAATTCCAAATGTCTAGAGTAAAATTCAATACATATATAATATAACTGTGAAACTCTTTTAACACCACTAGAAATCCAGAACTAACTATTTTAACACCACTAGAAGTCTAGGACTAACTGTTAGTTTTAGTAGTACTAAGAGTTATAATCGCAATAAGGGGTAAAAGAATGTCTAATTGTTATCCTCCCTTTCAATTGGTAAAAGAATGTCTAACAGTACTACTAACTGTTAGTACTACTAATTGTCAGTACTATTGTCATTTGGTAAAAAAATGTCTATATCAACAAAGTGACCATCCACAAAATATAATTATTAATATAACTAAATGTCATTTAGACTCTAAATGTCCAATAACATGATTCAAAATGACCATCCACACACATGGTTCCAAATATCTAAATGTCCAACAACATAATTCAAAATGTTCGATAACAACCAAATGTAATCCAACATTGTTCAAAATTTCAATTAATTTGAGCATCCAAATTTCAAGCTCCTTGCACCAAGCATGACCATCCACCAAGCATCAAAATTTCAATTAATTGATATTGTTCCCAGCGACAATGCTTTCATATCTCCGTTCACAACTACAATAAAAACACATAAAATAATGAGAATGAATACATAATAAGAAATTGAGAAAAATGAATCTAAATAAATTAATATCGTAATACAAAATTGCAATGAAATATACCTTCTTCAATAGATTCTAGAACTTCTATTGTATCTTCAATACTAATAGGAAGCATAGGATTTCTAAGATAATCTTGTATGCATAATAAAACATCTATAATAGTAGGTGTCAAAGAACTTCGAAATTGATCAAGGACTCTACCAGTCGTACTAAAAGTGGACTCGGATGCAACCGGTGTCACCGGAATAGGTAAAATATCATGGGCCATTATTGCAAGTGCACGGTATTTTGGAAGCTTTCCTTTCCACCAAGCAACAACGTCAAAATGACGATCATCAATCTCCACAACACTATCGGTCAAATATCTATCCAAGTCATTAGAAACTTCACTACGCTCCTTTCTCTTCAAAACAACTCTAAACAAGTATTTTGACTTCGATTTTTTGATCATTTTTTCTACAACATTAGAATCATTGACTTGATCCCGTGGGGTGGAAAAACCATGTGCCAAATAAATACTCTCTCATGCTTTGTAGTAACTATAAAGTCTACTCATTAAATCTTTCAACTTTTAAACAAGGACTTCCATTTTGTAAGTTTTTTCAACATAAAAAAGATCGGGACATTTCTCCAAATATGAGGAATACCAAAATTCAACAAATTGCAATTTGTAAAGAGGATCAAACACTATTTTAATAACTAATATCAGATTAAGAGAATCAAAATTGCAATACTTGTCAAACTTGGCATCCATTTTAATAGCCATGGAATGAAAAAATAAATCATCATTATGTAAATGCTCAATGAAAAGGACCTTAACTAGGGTGAGTTCATCAAAATAAGTATTGGAAGTGATATATTGAGAACCAGACACACGCTTTGTTAGTTCAAAGAAATCTTCTAAAAATGTGCGCAAACATTTTAATTTTTTCCAATTATACTCATCCAATAAACCTTCCCCTTTCACATTACACTCGTTTTATAATTGGGATCAACCTCGTCTAGACGATCAAATACCCTCTCAAACTCTAATACCACATTTATAATTAGGTAAGTTGAGTTCCAACGTGTTTTTACATCCAATCATACCGCCATCTTTATTTCCAACATTTCATCCACCACACATTTTTGAAAAGTTGCATGCGTGATGGCCCACTTCGCACATATTTGACACTATGCCTAAGGCACTTGTGAAAAACTGTTACTTAAGGCCGTTTAATACAAGATTAAACTATTGAAGTAACTCCGAACTATTTTTTGAAGAAACTCTTTTCTTTAAATCAAAACAGATTAACCACAAGATGTGTTTAATAAAACATGCACGAGATTTGTTTAAGATTTTATAACAAGTTTTGAAAAATAAAATTGAGATAGTTTAAATCAGCACACTACCAAGAATGAGATGAGGAGATGTAGAAAGATTAAGGACAAGAGATTTTTAAGGTGGTAAAACCTCACCCAACTGAGGAAACATCCACGGTGACTTCTAAGTCACAAACCAAAAATCCACTAAAACAAAATATTCAAGTTACAAACTATTTAACACACATGCACACAAAACAGTCCTATACAAGTTTATAATATGTGCCCATTGGTTGATTCTAACTTTTCTGCAGGTCTAATGTTGATGTGGCTTTCCCAGTTTGCTAACTCCTCCACTTTGTTCAGGTCTTTACGTCGACTCTTGTTAACTCAAGAACTTATAGCCAACACTTCTGTGTTGTAGTGTGAAAGTGTTCGTGACAGTGCTTCTAACACATGCATGTACACACGCACACTTATTTATACAAATAATTCCTAGAAAATTACAAATCAGATCTAAATGATGTTGTTTTCAGTTTCTCTCTTCTTTTAGAAACAAAAACTTTATTTGACCTTTCAAATAATCCAAGGTTACCTTGCTCGGAAGATGGTTTAGGGTCTTAATCAATTTCAGAGGTTTTAAAAAGATTTTTGAAATTAAAAACCACCGATTGCGATTCTTAACTAGGCAAAAAGTCTTGTTTCATAAGAACTAGAAACAATAAATAGATTTGTTGATTCCAGAGTTTTGAAAACCATGTACAGAAAGAATAATCAACAAATATGATTTCTCAAGATGAGAAACTAAAATATGCAGATCTATGTGTAATATGACATGCAATAATCAGATTTATTATTTCTATGAAAGAGAAATAGATATCTAACATAAAATGTCTAAGTTGGAAATAAGATCTCGAACACAGAGGATAAAACTCTTACACAGCCTTCAAACCCCCCCCCCCCCCCCCCCCACTAACAACACTCTCAAACACACAGGTATAGTGTTTGGCGTAAACTAATTTAGGAGAAAATGAATTTAGGGTTTGAAAAGGGTTAGGGTTTCTCTCTGTTTCTTTCTTCTCTCTCTCTCTCTATTTGAACGAACTGGTAAAAACTTCTCAAATGCTAAGACTGGGTTTCCTTTTATACTGAGAGGCGAAGGTTCGAGAACAGCTCACCAAATCAAGGGATGAGATTTGGTCTTTGCCAAATGACTTTAATCCAACGGTGAAATAAAAGCAGTGGATTAAACAATCACTGATTGGTTAAGAGAGGTTTCACTGGGATTGAGATTAAACGCATGTAGAGCATTGATAACAAAGATCCAATGGCTGAGATAACAAAACGATTTTGAGTCTTGGAACAAACACAAATCTAGCCGTTATAAGGTTGACAGGTGTAGGGCTGAGATAAGCTCTCACACGAGTATTTAAAAATAATTACACATGCACTCTCAAGTCTCTAGCGCATTCGGATCCTACCCAACCCAACTTTCAGGTATGAAAACATAAAACCAGAAATTGCAGAATAACCCCAAAAGTTTTATAAACCAAATTTTAATTTTCAAAAAATCATTTAAAATTATTTAAAAATTCCCAAAAAATTATTAAAATCAATTTAAATGGGATTCAACACACACAACCAATTAATGCAATATATGAACAATGTATGCACCCCTAGTGTGTGTGATTGATAATTATACCTTTCATGAATCAAGTGTGGCTTAAAGATAAGATTCTGAGGCTCTTTGGTATCTAGGGAATGGGGCTCCAATTTTGTCACAATTTCCAAACTAGATGATCACTTATACAATGTAGACTCAAGTGAGTCAAGAGTATAAGGTGCTTCAACTTGATTGTGTCTTTAACTCCCACGATTCCATCTCTCACAACACTGTTTATTATATATAAAACAATCATTATAACTCTTGTAGGGTTACTTAGCCAGTAAAATGTAAACTGAATGCACACCTATGTAAATTACTTAGCAGGTCATATTTAAGTTTTTTTTGAATTATTGAAGGTAAGAAGTAGGAATGTTTCTATGATAGACAAGAATCATAAATAATAGACTTAGCAGGTCTATTATTTAACATAAATAAATTACTAAGCAGGTCCTCTGTAAGTTTTTTTTGGATTATTATTAAACGTAAATAATAGACTTGTTGAAACACACACTCGAAAACCCAATACAGCGAAGGGGATTTGTGTATACTTCACCCATGCATAAAACTTGTAAAAAAACAAAAAGCCCAGAAATTCTTTCACCAATATTCAGTTCCTTCAAAAGAAGGGCAGTACATCACTATATAACAGGACGAAATAAAGGGCAATACACCAATATTCAGTTCCTTCGATCGATTTATGTGTAAAGGGACGAAATAAACATATCTGTAAATTGATCTGTAACTCAAAATAAAGGGACGAAAATAAATAGATCAAAATAAGCAGATGCAATAAATAAAATAAACAAATCAAAACAAACAATATAAACCGAAAAAATATCTGCTCAAGATCGCAAATGGCTTACCTTCATTCGAATCAAGATCTGAGATGAGTAGAAACTAGACAGGGATGAGAGTAGAGAGAGAGAGCTAGGGTATTTCTCCGAGAGAAAGAGATGAGAGTGAGAGATATTTTAACCTACCTACACTACTAACATCATATATACATGGGTTAAATTAAGGGTTGAGATTAAATTGATCTAATCTAAGGGCTATATAATTATATTACATTGTAATTGTACACATTCTTATTCGATAAGGGAAATGTAAGGTAAAAAAGTATATATAAAACATTCGGAATATTAATCGAAAAAAATATTCGAAAAATTAATTAGAAATTATTTCAAAAAATCGGATCAAAAAAATCAGAAAATCGAAAACTAAAATATAGTTCCAATTTCCTATCCAATTTAATTCAAAAAAAATTGAAAATCGAAAACCTTTAATACGTTCCAAAATCAAAAAAATCAGAATGTTCGGGAAAAAACACACACCCCTAATTATGACTCGTGCATCGCACATATTATACCTACTTAAAGTAAAATTTATCATCACATTTGTTTTTCTAAATTTTCACCTTCTTTGCAATCAAAATATACGTATATATTATTACAAAATCGTCCCCGTTAAATCAAAATTGAGTTTAAAAAAATTACTTCCACTCACCATCCATAAACTTGTTAAGAGAAATAGGGCACAGAGAGAATTTTAGAGAGAGAAAAAGTTTTCATTAATTGGTGTGTCAATAATGAGGGGTGTAATACCGCGTATTTTTATGGATTTTAAAATTGGGAATTTATTAAATTTAATTGAGATATTAATTTAATATTAATCCGGAATTTTATTTTAATATTTACTAGTGTGACGAGAGTCAGTAATTATTGAGAATTTGTTGAATATTACTGGATGAGTAAAGTAATATAAGATATTGATTTTATTAATATTGTCGCGAGTGAATAATATGGTAAATATGGAAATTTAAGTCAGGACACGCCTGTGTCGTGTCGGAACTAAATTATTATTATAGAAGTGAATAAATTATAAGTCGCCCTTATGGTGGTTTTGAGTGCGTCAAAGTGTCCGGAAGGGTCGAGATAGTCAGAAAATTGTACCCGAGAGTTTAGTTTGGGTCTCGGAGCATTTTTAAGCCTAATTGACATCCCGTGAGGGTATTATAGACATTTTATATTTTTGGTTAATTAAACCCGCGAATTTTCTTAGGATATATCAGCTGTTAGGAGTTGTCTTTTAGGGTTAACAAACACAGAACCTAAGAACGGCCATTAGATAAGAAGGTGGATAGTTTTCCAAGCAATCCAAGGCCTAGAACTCACTCGATTGCACCGCCACCACCACCAAAACGTAGATCGCACGACAAGGAACGCAACATATCTTTTCCATCAACAAATCAGACCCTTGAATCCCAAGCAAGTATCTATCTTTCTTATTTCTAGTTGATATTCCTTCCATGTTAGTCTAGGAATGAAAATCATATGTTTTAATTGAAGAATTATATGTTTTGGAAGAGAATTATATGTGTTGCAGGGAGAATCCATGTAGTCTGAAATCTTGATCATATGTAGAGGATTACCCACAAATTTATTATGGTACTTGGGAAGAAAATCTGGATTAAAATAGAGGTTCGTGATTATTCATGATAAATTTGACTTTATAAAGAAATCTGGGATTTAACCCTTTTTGATTTATTCGTTGAGGAATTATTGATGTCGTTACATTAGAACTCGTTTATATATGTTACTTATACATTTGGATTACTTTGATGGGAGTTTGGTATGAAATTATAGAGGTTTGGAGGGGTTAGAGTGATTGAACCCGTAGGTTGAAATTTGCAAAAAACTGGGCAAGAACTGGTTAATCGATCGATCGACCAAGAGCATCGATCGATCGACGATTGATCGATCGACCCCATTCCACGATCGATCGATCCCTCCTGGAAAACCACATGGTTTTCCCCTTTTTGTTTTATCCGGTTAAAATGCGTAGGAACCCTTGATTATTATTTATAGAGTATAATGGGACATGAAGAGGACCAGTAGGGTCCAAGTAGACTCTGTTGAGTGAAATTTAATATTGGATAGAATTTGTGGGTTAACGGGGAGTTATTCATACATTGGAAATTGTGTGTACATTCACTTAAGAATTAAGACTCGTGAAAGATTTAGACCAGAAGGTAAGTGAGGGTATACCTACTGAAATTATACTTAGTGAGAGAGACTACTTAGAGAGATGATAAGTAAGTATGAAATAAATTATAAATGAGAATAAAAGACGAATCCGTTATGCGAGATAGTTGAGTAAAAGTTGTGCTAAGAACGGATAATAATAATTATGGGTCGTGGGCGAACCTAATTTGGAAAACGTGAATATTTATATATATGAATGTGTGACTATGCATATATTATGTATTTGTGTAAAAATCATACCCGAGCTACTTGCTATCTCCGAGGTTTCCATGTCGGGACAGTCTTATCTCTATTGGACCTTTATGGGGGATATTGTCGCGTACCCTAGAAGATAGTATCCACGATACAGGCTATCTGAAAATGATAGTTAAATGGTTCTAAGAGACGTGAGGATATGTGCTGACCTCTTAGGACTTGGAACTATGCTTCGCCTCCATTTGTATGTGTATTGTGTTAATACAGTTCGAGAGTGATTCCAAACTAGTATTTCCCTTAGTATGAGAGATATAGGGAATTGATAGCAGAGTATGCCAGCACCATAGATTTATGTGGGGTGCCAATAGTATATATATTTATTATATGAGTGACTAATATATATATATATATATATATAGAGAGAGAGAGAGAGAGAGAGACTTTCAAGTGTGTGTATAAGTAGTTAAGTAATGATTAAATGCTCCAGCTTCATAATAAGTGTTCATGAATTTTGTAATGGTACTGAGTGGTTCTAAGTAACGTTAGAAAGTGGAAGAGATTAATTTTCTAAAATTAAATATCAAAGCGTTAACACTTCTCGGGATAAAACTTTATTAAAAATAAGTTAGATAGACTTATGAGATCGGTAGTATGGTAGGCGTGCACACTAGATGAGAGGTGAGCATTCTCAAGAGAGTATCGCGTACTAACATGGTGGTTATATTAGCCGGTAAGCATTTTAAATACTTGCTAAACTATTTTTAAAACTGTTTTACACTCGGGCTCTGACCCGTTTTCTGTCATTTCTTTCTCTCTCTTATATATATGTATGTATTACAGGCGCCCAGCCATGGGGGCATCATGCTTAGGTTATTCCGATTAGATGTGGTGCAGTTTATGTGGGAGTTGCAAGTCCTTGCTTTAGACGACCTCGTCATTAACTCAGTTCCTATTTTAGATCTTTATAGTTAGGGCATGTGTCGCCCGATTTCCTATTCCGTTTGGATTTGTCAGAGATTTATGTTTATTTATATTCCCAGTATTCAGTACTCATTGAGAGTTAACTATTGTCAGAATGATTTCGTTTAGGGTTCTTAAACTTGGTTTGGTTATCTAGATGGTTTAAATTATTGAGTGTTAATTTCCCTCCTTAACATTTATGCGATTCTTAAAATGTTGGTTATTAAAAAGGTTTTCATATTGAAATTTAATAAAGTAAAAATAAGACTTTAAATTGTTTTGACACTTAGCTTAATTATTTAGGGTGTTTTAATTGGAGATAACTATTTTGCGATAGTGATGCTGAGAATGAACCAACCGTTCACCTTGATTTGAATTTAATAAAGGGTTGATCACCCGGTATTTAATTAGGCGGGGTGTTACAGGTGGTATGAGAGCATCAGGTTCTAGTGTCCTTTAGGATCTGTGCAGCTTATTATGCTTCCAGCGTATCTTTCTTTGATATAGAGCCTTATATTTAGGATTGTTGATTTCTTTGGTGTGATCTCGTTCTCGTGTTATCACGTATATATTAGTGAATCTTATTTGACTTAAGATGTGTTCGAACAGGAAGTATGGCAGATGAGGGTTGTTGGGCGAGTAGCGGGAGGCAGGACTTAGTGAGGTCGTAAAGTATATTCGAGGATGATGGCCGTAGTCGATGTCACCCCTATTATGGCACGAGAGGCCAGGACTGTAAAGACGGCTAGGATGCAGCTTACAAATTCCAAGTGTTGCTATAGTCGAAAGTGATGGCAAATTAGACATACCCAACGTAGTACGCTTGGGAGAGGGTCAAATGGCAAATTGAGGAGAGTCATTAGCGGAAATTCTAGAAATGATGGGAATTGTGTGTGTTACCCAACGAAGTAATATATTCAAAGGCTTAGGCATATGGAGGGGTGTGGTTAACTGGAAGTGAAAAATTTGGGGTAAATTTTTCTTGGCTCGTTCGAGCAAAGTTATAATAGTGGAAGTCAACCGCCACATTTAATAGTGAAATGTTGCGTCAATGGAAGGACCTTAGGTATAGTTTAATCGCACGTTCCTTCATCAGTTGTTCAGAATAAGATGTGAACGTTGTTCTGAACCCATCACGGAAGGGCCGGACAGGGGTCCATTTGTAAATGAATTGAGACTTTTAGCAAGTCTTGTATCAGTGGAAGTGGATACCAATAGTAAAGAAGATTTCAAGTGGGAGATTAACTCGTGAGGAAAGTTGACAATACTTAAAGAGAATTCTGTTGGACAGTCGATCCATATGGTGACAATGTTACGCTTTATACGTAGAGATGTTAATGCTCTTATGTGAAGGGAGCTAAAGTGATCGAAAGGTTCAGATGGAGAATGAGACTAGAGGAAACGCAATTAGCAACGCGCCGCAAGGGGGAGACCCATAAGGGGACTCATTTAAATGATTCGGAAAGCTAAATTCTTACCAAACGATGGTGAATACAGTAAGTGTTGTTGAAGCCAGTAGAAAGTTCCTTAGGGCCAACAAAGCTAAGGAAAAGATGGGGGTAGTCATCAAGATCGAGACTATTTAAGTCCGAGAGAAGGACAACCCTAAAAGGGTCAGTATGACATGAGATAAGTGGGTTATGTGTTGAGGTATTTTGTGGAGAGTAAAATAACTCAAGTTAAAAAATTTTGAAGCGAGAAAAAAGACAAGGGTATGGTGCTTACAAGGGAAATGGTTAATGTAATTTTTGATTTGGTTCAGACAGACGTGTTATGTCCGGAAGACCATTATGTAGCCAAGGCAGTTGGCAAAGTAAAAGTATGAGTTTTATCCTCGGAGGATGAGGCGTGTTTTGTGTGATGCGAATGAGTCACTACATTTTTGTTTATTGCTAGATTCACATGTTAGAATAATTTAGTGCGTATATCTGTAGTGTTATTATTATATGTATGTTTTCCCTGGTATAGCGGGGTTGTCTTCAGTGTTATCCGCGAAGGATAAGTGGGTGCATTGTTTGTGTTATATACTTTATTGAGATTACTCGTTTTAGTGATGTGATATGCGAGTATGATATTATACTAATTATGGTTTTATAAAAAAAATGGTTAAAAGGATAGTAGGCAGTGATTGCGAGGCTATCGGGGTTGCTGCCCTAGTGCAACATGTTTTGTTCTGGCAATACCTCACCTGCGAGAGGGTCGGGCTCGCACTCATATTATATATTATAGAGACTTCGAAGGGTATATTGGTACAAAAATGTTTAAACCCAGGGTGTTTAGGGACTTTGTTATTATGATTCAGTGGGTATTGGGTTTACTGTAGGGTGAAAAGATTTCACTCATTATTATATGTAACGCTCAGGACTTAGTGGTAGGAGGAGCGCATTGTTATATTTATCTTTGGGAATGTGAAAGTTAAGACTTATATTCATATGTTTGGGAATGGGATTTTGAGAGTCCCGATTGTATACGCACGAGGTTTATGGAATGTGATTACTACTAATACTGAGCAGTAGAGCAATTAGTAAAAAGTTCTTTGTCTCAGTACAATTGCGGGAGGAGATGTAGTTTTTCTGTCAAGAGACGGAATATAAGAGTATAGGTTATGGATGGAGGACCCAACGGATTTCGATAATCGACTATGCTAGGTAGTAGTGTATCGAAGGGGTTCCTTGTTTGTATTTCGCTTTGCGAGACATCCCACGCATGAAACTTAGCTTAAGGTTGGAAGTAAAGAGATGTTTGGTCATTATTCCATGATTCTACTACCTCGGTCGTCATAGGAGCCGATAATATTGATTGTAAGTTAAAGTTAAGTGACGATTTAAGTGGAGCCAGTTGTGTGGTAAGGAAACATTGGAAGTTTTTTTTAACACCCAATCGAAGGGTGGAACGATTATAAGGAGGTTTGGGAGTACCCAAGTGTTGTAATCACGTTGTGTCACAAGGGAAACAAAGAATTGGGTGTTATGTGTGAAGCGTAGGTGATGCTTACCCCAGTATACACGGGTGTGGGCATCCTGGTTAGTTGTTGCTTGAATCGTTCGAGTCGAAGAGACATGGGAATAGACGCGTGGAATATATGTTTATGAGAATGACATAACGAAGTGGAACTGGTAGAGTGGATTAAGCGTGCAAAGGATGATAATCCATATATACATGTACAATCAAAGTGGCAAACACGAATTTAGTTGGAAGGTTATGGGAAGTCATTTAGGGGTATTCCTTGAGAAGGATAAAATTTAAATATTATGGAAAACACTCTGAGCAGAGTTTTACCTAGTCAAGTGTGGAAAGCGACTTGCGCGTAGGTTGAATGATGATGTTAGTAAGGTATAAATGTTCAGCAGTGCACATCGTGGAGAAAAGTGCACGAGTCGGAACTTTCGGTATATGCTAAGGAAAGAAGGGGAGTGTTAAGTGTCACTTAATGTGAGTCATTAAAAGTAGAAGTCGATGTTGAGCGGGACATAGTGATTAGTCTCCGCGGGCACCACTCATAGATAGAAATCGGTTGGAACGAGAAAATCAACCAGAGAATTTTATAGCAAACTGTAAAACCCCGCGCGCCCGGAGAGACACGCGGCGTGCTACTACGATAAAACTAAACTAATTTTATAATAACAATGTGTATAGAGCATCTAAAAAATCCCACAATATGAACGAAACCACTAATCTTAATTCTTCAAATTCAATACAACAAAGTCTCTCGAAATAAAATAACTATCTATCTTGAAATACAATGCTCTATACAAAAAAAAAAAAAAATAGAATCTTCCCATCTTGTATTAAAATTCTTCCCAAATAATCCACACTAAAAATCATCCCAATTGGTCCATAGAGTCCCAATCCACACTAACCTGCCAACTATTGGACGTGGTGTAGCTTATGTGGAAGTTCCACGTCTTTGCTCTAGACGACCTCTTCATTGATTCAGTTCTTACTTTAGTTCTTTATAGTTAGGGCATGTGTCACCCGATTTTCTATTCTAGTTGGATTTATCAGAGATTTATGTTCATTTATATTTCCAATATTCAGTACTCTTCTGGAGTTAACTCTTGTTAGGATGATTTCATGTATAGTTCTTAAACTTGGTTTGGATTATCGAGATGGTTTAATTCTTGTGTGTTAATTGCCATCCTTAGTATGTATGTGATTCTTAACCGTTGGGTATTAAAAAGGTTTTCATATTGGTATTTAATAAAGGAAAAATGAGACTTTAAATTATTTTGACACTTAGCTTAATTATTTAGGGTGTTCAAATTAGAAAAATATTATTTTACGATAGTGATGCTGAGAACGAATCAACTGTTCACCTTGATTTTAATTTAATAAAGGACTGATCACCCGGTATTTAATTAGGCGGGGTGTTACAGGTGGTATCAGAGCAACATGTTCTAGTGTCCTTTAGGATCTGTGCGGCTTATTATGCTTCCAGTGTAGCTTTCTTTGATATAGAGCCCTATGTTTAGGATTGTTGATTTATTTGGTGAGATTTCGTTCTCCTGCTATCACGTATATATCGGTGAATCTCATTTACGCTCGGGAGTGTTCAAACAATGAAGTATGGAAGATGAGGGACGTTGGGTGGGTAGTGGGAGGTAGGGCTTAGTGAGGTTGTGAAGTATATTCGAGGATGATGGCCGTAGTCGAGGTCACCCCAATTATGGCACGAGAGGCCAGGACTGTAAAGATGACTAGGACGCAGCCTACGATTTCCAAATACTGCTATAGTCAAAAGAGAAGCTGAATTAGACTCACCCAACGTAGTAAGCTTGGGAGAGGGTCAAATGGAAAATTTAGGAGAGTCGTCAGTAGAAGTTTTAGAAATGCGGGAATTGTGTGTGTTACCCAACGAAGGTAATATATTCAAAGACTTGGGCATATGGATGACAAATGGGTGCACTGTTAGTGATTTATATTCTTTATTGAGATTTCTCATGTTAGTGATGTGATATGCGTGTACGATATTATACTAAATATGATTTTATAAAAATGGTTGAAATAATAGTGGGCAATGATTGCAAGGCTATCAGGGTTGCTGCCTTAGTGCACTATATTTTGTTCTGACAAAACCTCACCTGCGAGAGGGTCGGGCTCGCACTCATTTTATATATATTATAGCGACTTTGAAGGGTATAGTGGTACACAAATGTTTAATCCCAAGGTGTTTAAGGACTTTGTTATTATAATTCAATATGTATTAGGTTTACCGTTAAGCGAAAAGATTTCACTCATTATTATATGTAGCGCTCAGGACTTAGTGGTAGGAGGAGCGCATTATTATATTTATCCTTTTGGAATGTGAAAGTCAAAACTTATATTCACATGTTTGGGAATGGAATTTGAGAGTCCCGATTGTATACGTACGAGCTTTATAGAATGTGATTACCACCAATACTGAGAAAGAATGCAATTAGTAAAAAGTTTTTTGTTTCAGTACAATTGCGGGAGGAGATGTAGTTTTTCTGTCAAAAGACTGAATACAAGAGTATAGGTTATGGACGGAGGACCCAACGAATTTCGATAATCGACTATGCTAGGTAGAAGTGTATCGGGGGAGTTCCTTCTTTGGATTTCGCTCTGCAGGACATCCCACGCATGAAACTTAGCGTAAGGTTGGAAGTAAAAAGATGTTTGGTCATTAGTCCATGAGTCTAATACCTCGGTTGTCATAAGAGCCGGTAATATTGATTGTAAGTTAAAGTTAAGTGACGATTTAAGGCCAGTGGAGCCAGTTGTGTGGTAAGGAAACATTAGAAGTTTTGTTTTATCCCCCAATTGAAGGGTGGAATGATGATAAAGAGGTTTGAGAGTAACCAAGTGGTGTAACCACGTTGTGTTACAAAGGGAAACAGAGAATTGGGTGTTATATGTGAAACGTAGGTGATGCTTACACAAGTATGCACAGTTTATAAGGTGTGTGGGCATCCTGGTTAGCTGTTGCTTAAATCGTTCGAGTTAAAGAGACATGGGGATAGACGCGTGGAATATATGTTTGTGCGAACGACGTAACAAAGTGGAACTGGTAGAGTGGATAATCAGGATTTTTTTATCGGTCGAGTTAGAGTCTAATGACTATGGTGGAATTACCACGGCTGTTTTAGGTGACTTTTTAATGTCGTAAGAGTTACGTTGCCGAAAATCGAGATTTGAAGAACTGACAAGAGTGGTCAAATGTTCGCATGGTTTCTCTATAAAAGGGAGCTTTGCGTTTAGATAAATACGAGTAATTGTTACGTAGTGAGGTGCGGTCTACCAATAATATTAAGACAATGGGGGCCAATGATGTGTAGGCTCATCTTATGCGAATAGCAACAGATTGGAGCACAATGTTAAGTGTCGTTATTAAAGTGTGACTCTATAACTGATAGTAATGAAAGTGATAAATAAGCTTATTGTGAGGCAGGGAGGACTATAGGAATTCGCCTTACCCGAAAGTCCCTTTTGAGTATTTATAAAGTATCTAGATCTATTATTACCAGGTATGCCTTAGTTTTCGAATTTTGGGACGAAATTCCGTTAATAGGGGGAAGTATGTAATACCCCGTATTTTTATAACTTTTAATTATTAGGGATTTATTGAATTTAATTGAGATTTTAATTTAATATTAATTCAGCATTTTATTTTAAATATTTACTAGTGTGACAAGAGTTAGTAATTATTGAGAATTTGTTGAATATTACTGGATGAGTAACGTAATATATGAGATTGATTTTATTAATATTGTCAGGAGTAAATAAAATTGCAATTATAGAAATTTAAGTCGGGACGCGCATGAGTCGTGTCAAGACTAAATTATTATTATAAAAGTGAATAAATTATAAGTCGCCCGTATAGTCGTTTTGAATGCGCCAAAGTGTCCGGAAGGGTCGAGATAGTCAGAAAAGTGTACCCGGGGGTTTAGTTTGGGTCTCGAGACATTTTTAGGCCTAATTGACATCTCGGGAGGGTATTAAAGACATTTTGTATTTTTGGGTAATTAAACCCACAGATTTTCTTATTATATATTAGCCATTTGGAGTTGTCTCTTAGATTTAACAAACACAAAACCTAAGCCCATCCAATAGAGAAGAAGGTGAAGAGATTAGAGAAGAAGGTGAAGAGATTAGAGAAGCAGGTGAAGAGTTTCCAAGCAATCCAAGGCCTAAAACTCACTCGATTGCATCGCCACCACCACCAAAACGTAGATCGCACGACGAGAAACGCAACCATATATTTTTCATCAACAAATCAGACCCTTGAATCCGAGGCAAGTATCTATCTTGCTGATTTCTAGTTGGTATTCCTTCCATGTTAGTCTAGGAATGAAAATCATATGTTTTAATTGAAGAATTATATGTTTTGGAAGAGAATTTGTATATGTTGTAGGGAGAATCCATATAGTCTGAAATCGTGATCATACGCAGAGGATTACCCACGAATTTATTATGATATTTGGGAAGAAAATATGGATTAAAATTGAGGTTTGTGATTATTCATTCAACATTTGGTTTTTTAAATAAATCTGAGATTAAACTCCTTTTTGATTGATTCGTTGAGGATTTTATTAATGTTGTTACGTTAGAACTTGTTTCTATATATTGCTTATACATATGGATAACTTTGATGGGAGTTTAGGATGAAATTATAGAGGTTTGGAGGGGTTAGAATGGTTGACCCCGTAGGTTGAAAATTGCAGAAAACTAAGCAGAACTGCTTGATCGATCGATCGATCGACCAAGAGCATAGATCGATCCCTCCTAGAGAAGTGCATATTTTTCTCCTTTTTGTTTAATCCGGTTAAGATACATAGGAACCCTTGATTATTATTTATGGAGTATAATAGGTTATAAAGAGGACCAATAGGGTCTAAGTAGACTCCGTTGAGTGAAATTAATATGAGATGAAATTTTGGGTTAACGGGGAATTATTCATACATTGGAAATTGTGCGTACGTTTACTAAAAGATTGTGACTTGTGAAAGATTTAGACTAGAAGGTAAGTGAGGGTATACCTACTGAAAATTATACTTAGTGAGAGAGAATACTTCGAGAGATGAGAAGTTAGCATGAAATAAATTACAAATGAGAATAAAACAGACAAATCCGTTATGCGAGATAATTGAGTAATTTGTGCTAATAACGGATAATTATAATTATGGGTCGTGGGCGCACATAATTTGGAAAATGTGAATATATATATATATATATATATATATATATATATATATATATATATATATGTGTGTGTGTGTGTGACTGTGTGACTGTGCATATATTATGTATCTGTGTAAAAATCATACCCGGGCTACTTGCTATCACGGAGGTTTCCACGTAGTGACAGTCTTATCTCGATTGGACCTTTATGGGGGATATTGACTTGTATCCTAGAACATATGATTCCTTGGTACAGGTTAACTGAGAATGATAGTCACACGGTCCTAAGAGATGTTAGGGGTATGTGCTGACCTCTTAGTGACTTGGAACTATGCTTCGCCTCCATTATATGTGTATTGTGTTAATACAGTTCGAGAGTGATTTTGAACTAGTATTTCCCTTAGTATGAGTGAAACGGGGACTTGATAGCAGAGTATGCCAGCACCATAGATTTATGTGGGGTGCCGATAGTATATATATATATATATTACATGAGTGATTGATATATATATATATATATATATATATATATATATATATATATATATATATATATATATATATATATATATATATATATATATATATATATATATATACTTATATATGGAAACTTTATACTGTGTATATAAGTAGTTAAGTAATGAATAAATTCTTCTGTTTTATAACAAGTGTTCATAAATTTTGTAACTTTGACTAAGTGGTTTTAAGCAACGTAAGAATATGGTAGAGAGTGATTTTCTAAAACTAAATATTATGGCCTTAGTACTTCTTGAGATAGAAATTTATGGGAGGATAAGTTAGATAGACTTATATGATCACTAGTACGGTAGGCGTGCACACTACATGAGAGGTGAGAATTCTCAAGAGAGTGTCGCGCACTAACATGGTGGTTATATTAGCCAATTAACATTTTAAATACTTGCTAAACTATTTTTAAAACTGTTTTACACTCGGGCTCTGACCCGTTTTCTGTCATTTCTTTCTCTCTTGTATATATATGTATGTATTACAGGTGCCCAGCCACAGGGGCGTTGTGCATAGGTTCTTTGGATTGGACGTGTTATAGTTTATGTGGAAGTTGCAGGCCTTTGCTTTAGACGACATATTCATTGATTCAGCCCTTACTTTAGTTCTTTATAGTTAGGGCATGTGTCGCCCGATTTCCTATTCCAGTTGGATTTGTCAAAGATTTATGTTCATTTATATTTCCAGTATTCAGTACTCTTCGGGTGTTAACTCTTGTTAGGATGATTTTATGTATAGTTCTTAAACTTGGCTTGGATTATCGAGATGGTTTAATTTTTGTTTGTTAATTTCCATCCTTAGTATGTATGTGATTCTTAACTGTTGGGTATTAAAAACGTTTTCATATTGGTATTTAATAAAGGAAAAATGAGACTTTAAATTGTTTTGACACTTAGCTTAATTATTTGGGGTGTTCAAATTGGAAAAATATTAAATTTGCGACAGTGATGCTGAGAATGAACAAACCGTTCACCTTGATTTTAATGTAATAAAGGGCTGATCTTTAATTAGGCGGGGTGTTACACAAACCTACGATTCCTAAAATAGAAGAGAGTGATTTGGTGAAATTTCTTGGATAAGGTGCCAACTTCAAGTTAAGGTCACGAGTTCCTTAGAATGTGTGGAACAAGTTGACCTAAAACAAAGTGATTATTATTCTTTTGAGTGGTATACACTATTATACAGTGTGCCACAACCTTTCTTTGAAAATAAGAATCGTGTCGGTAAGAGGTTCTTCCCAGTATTATTCTGAACTAGAATGGGATCATTGAGCCCCACTTTCAAACCAAGATTTCAGAAAGCAGTGGGGATAACGTTTCGTTTTGAGTAGGCTGTATCACCCTTAGCCGGGGAGTAGGCGAATGGTGATTAACGATTTGTGGAGCCACGTGAAAGTAATTTTGAATTCATGGTGATCATTTCATTTCCACAACGGATGCATCTAGCAAGTGACGTTTAGTACAATAGAGTTTCGTGGAAGCACTCGTACCAGTTTATTGTGTGTGGACAAACTACTTATTGAAATTTTGTTTGGAAAACCTTAACTATTCTCCCTCAGGTTGTTTAGAGGTTAGTGGATAATCCGGATTTTTGATCGGCCGAGTTAAAGTATGATGACTTTGGTGGAATTACTACGGCTGTTTTAGGTGACTTTTGAATGTCGTCAGAGTTACGTCGTCGAAAATCGAGATTCGAAGAACTGACAAGAGGGGTCAAATGTTCGCGTGGTTTCTCTCAAAAAGGGAGTTTTGTGTTTAGATAAATACGAGTAATTGTTACGTAGTGAGATGCAGCCTCCCAATAATATTGAGACAATGGGGGCCAATGATGGGTAGGCTCGTCTTATGCGAATAGAAACTGATTGGAGCACAATGTGAAGTGACGTTATTATGGTGTGACTCTATAAGTAATGGTATTGAGAGTGCTTAATAAGCTTATTGTGAGGCAGGGAGGACTATATAAATTCGCCTTACCCAAAAGTCCGTTTTGAGTATTGATAAAGTATCCAGATATATTTTTACCAGGCATACCTTATTTTTCGAATTTCGAGATGAAATTTCGTTATTAAGGGGGAAGTATGTAATACCCAGTATTTTTATGGCCTTTAAAATTAGGGATTTATTAAATTTAATTGAGATATTAATTTAATATTAATTCATAATTTTATTTTAATATTTACTAGCGTGACGAGAGATAATAATTATTAGAAATTTGTTGAATATTACTCGATGAGTAAAGTAATATAAGAGATTGATTTTATTAATATTGTCACGAGTGAATAATATGGCAATTATGGAAATTTAAGTCGGGACGCGCCTGTGCCGTGTCGGAACTAAATTATTATTATAAAAGTGAATAAATTATAAGTCGCTCGTATGATCGTTTTGAGTGCGCCAAAGTGTTCGGAAGGGTCGAGATAGTCAGAAAAGTGTACCCGGGAGTTTAGTTTGGGTCTCGGGGCGTTTTTAGGCCTAATTGACATCCCGACAGGGTATTATAGACATTTTATATTTTTGGGTAATTAAACCCACGAATTTTCTTAGGATATATCAGCCGTTGGGAGTTGTCTCTTAGGGTTAACAAACATAGAACCTAAGAACGGCCATTAGAGAAGAAGGTGGAGAGTTTTCCAAGCAATCCAAGGCCTAGAACTCACACGATTGCACCGCTACCACCACCAAAACGTAGATCGCATGACGAGGAATGCAACATATCTTTTCCATCAACAAATCAGACCCTTGAATCCCAGGCATGTATCTATCTTTTTTATTTCTAGTTGATATTCCTTCCATATTAGTCTAGGAATGAAAATCATATGTTTTAATTGAAGAATTATATGTTTTGGAAGAGAATTTATAAGTGTTGTAGGAAGAATCCATGTAGTCTGAAATCTTGATCGTATGTAGAGGATTACCCACAAATTTATTATGGTATTTGGGAAGAAAATCTGGATTAAAAAAAAGGTTCGTGATTATTTATGCAAAATTTGACTTTATAAAGAAATCTGGGATTTAACCCTTTTTGATTGATTCGTTGTGGAATTATCGACGTCGTTACATTAGAACTCGTTTATATATGTTACTTATACATTTGGATTACTTTGATGGGAGTTTGGGCTGAAATTATAGAGGTTTGGAGGGGTTAGAATGATTGAACCCGTATGTTGAAATTTGCAAAAAATTGGGTAAAAACTGCTTGATCGATCGATCGACCAAGAGCATCGATCGATCTACGATCGATCGATCGACCCCATTCCACGATTGATCGATCCCTCCTTGAAAACCACATGTTTTTCCCCTTTTTGTTTAATCCGGTTAAAATGCGTAGGAACCCTTGATTATTATTTATAGAGTATAATGGGACATGAAGAGGACCAGTAGGGTCCAAGTAGACTCCGTTGAGTGAAATTTAATATGAGATATAATTTGTGGGTTAATGGGGAGTTATTCATACATTGGAAATTGTGCGTACATTCACTTAAGAATTAAGACTGGTGAAATATTTAGACCAGAAGGTAAGTGAGGGTATACCTACTGAAATTATACTTAGTGAGAGAGAATACTTCGAGAGATGAGAAGTAAGTATGAAATAAATTATAAATGAGAATAAAAGACGAATCCATTATGCGAGATAGTTGAGTAAAAGTTGTGCTAAGAACGGATAATAATAATTATGGGCCGTGGGCGAACCTAATTTGAAAAACGTGAATATTTATATATATGACTGTGTGACTGTGCATATATTATGTATCTGTGTAAAAATCATACCCGAGCTACTTGCTATCACCGAGGTTTCCGCGTCGGGATAGTCTTATCTCGATTGGAACTTTATGGGGGATATTGACTCGTACCCTACAAGATCGTATCCACGATACAGGCTATCTGAAAATGATAGTCAGATGGTTCTAAGAGACGTGAGGGTATGTGCTGACCTCTTAGGACTTGGAACTATGCTTAGCCTCCATTTGTATATGTATTGTGTTAATACCGTTTGAGAGTGATTCCGAACTAGTATTTCCCTTAGTATGAGTGATATGTGGATTTGATAGCAGAGTATGCCAGCACCATAGATTTATGTAGGGTGCCGATAGTATATATATATAATATGAGTGACTAATATATATACTTATATATATATGGAGACTTTCAAGTGTGTGTATAAGTAGTTAAGTAATGATTAAATGCTCCAGCTTCATAACAAGTGTTCATGAATTTTGTAACGGTACTGAGTGGTTCTAAGTAACATAATAAAGTGGAAGAGATTAATTTTCTAAAATTTAATATCAAAGCATTAACATTTCTCGGGATAAAACTTTATGGAAAATAAGTTAGATAGACTTATGAGATCGGTAGTACAGTAGACGTGCACACTAGATGAGAGGTGAGCATTCTCAAGAGAGTGTCGCGTACTAACATGGTGGTTATATTAGCCGGTAAGCATTTTAAATACTTGCTAAACTATTTTTAAAACTGTTTTACACTCGGGCTCTGACCCGTTTTCTGTCATTTCTTTCTCGCTTGTATATATATATATATATGTATGTATTACAAGTGCCCAGCTACAGGGGCGCCATGCTTAGGTTCTTTTGATTGGACGTGTTGCAGCTTATGTGGGAGTTGCAGACCCTTGCTTTAGACGACCTCGTCATTAACTCAGTTCCTATTTTAGATCTTTATAGTTAGGGCATGTGTCGCCCGATTTTCTATTCTGTTTGGATTTGTCAGAGATTTATGTCTATTTATATTCCCAGTATTCAGTACTCTTTGAGAGTTAACTATTGTCAGAATGATTTCATTTATGATTCTTAAACTTGCTTTGGTTATCTAGATGGTTTAAATTCTTGCATGTTAATTGCCCTCCTTAACATTTATGTGATTCTTAAACTGTTGGTTATTAAAAAGGTTTTCATATTGAAATTTAATAAAGTAAAAATAAGACTTTAAATTGTTTTGACACTTAGCTTAATTATTTAGGGTGTTTAAATTGGAAATAACTATTTTGCGATAGTGATGCTGAGAATGAACCAACCGTTCACCTTGATTTTAATTTAATAAAGGACTGATCACCTGATATTTAATTAGACGAGGTGTTATAAGG
Source organism: Sambucus nigra (assembly GCA_949130495.1). NCBI lineage: Eukaryota > Viridiplantae > Streptophyta > Magnoliopsida > Dipsacales > Adoxaceae > Sambucus > Sambucus nigra. Next base: position 459,953,604 of record OX422217.1, read on the forward strand.
GGTCATCCCTTTATTTATAATACAAGTCATCTCATCCCCAAAGTCCACTTTTTCAATGTGGGACGTGTTATAGTGGACATCCACCTTAAAATACAACTTTTATAACACTCCCCATTGGATATACACTATATCCACCATTCATTGATTGTTGCCTCATTCAAACCTTATTAACGAAAAACCCATTGGGAAAAAACCAAAGTAAAGGAAAAAGAGTACAACTATTGTGATAAGTGAATTAGTGTTGGACGTGATTAATGTTGTCTCGTTAAAACCTTTGTTAGAAAAATCTAGTGGGACAAAACCTAATCAAAGAAAAAAGAGTACAACGCACATATGTCCCAAATTACATGTTCTTGTATCCTCCCCCTGATAAGATGCTCCCCCTGATTGATATGTTGAATTTCACTGTTGGTGGAGTTGATGCATTCCAATCTTGTACACAAACTTATGAAATGTTGCCTTTGGTAGTGACTTTGTGAAAATATCAGCTAGGTTATCACTTGAACGAACTTGCATGACTTCAATCTCATTTTTCTTCTAAAGCTCATGAGTGATTTTTTTTTTGTGAAATGTGCTTAGTTCTGTCTCCTATGATGAATTCTTTTTTAATTTGTGATATGCATGATGCATTATCTTCATAGATAGTACTTGTAATATCTGTAATAGAAGGCAATTGACAAGAACTACGAATATGCTGAATTAAAGATCTTAGCCACACACATTCATGGCTAGCTTCATGAAGAGCTGAAATTTCAGAGTGGTTAGAAGAAGTAGCTATTAAAGTTTGTTTAGTCAAACGCCATGAAATAATAACATTACCATAAAGAAATACATAACCTTTCTGAGATCGACCCTTATGAGGATCAAAAAGATATCCAGAATCTTCATAACCAACTAATTTGGAACTATTAGAGTTATAGCACCTAGATATCTTAGGATATGTTTGATACCAACCCAAGGCTTTTTGGTTGGTTCAGAACTATATCTAGCAAGCAGGTTCACAGAGAATGAGATATCCGGCCTAGTGCATTGTGCCAAGTATAATAATGCACCAATTGCACTTAAATAGAGTACTTCTGAACTCAATATTTTCTCATCTTCTTCTTTAGGACGGTATGGATCTTTCTTTATGTCCAAAGACCGGACAACCATGAGGGTACTTAGTGGGTGTGCTTTATCTATATTAAAGTGTTTTAATACATTTAAAATATAATTAGACTGATGGACTAAAATTCCACTAGAATTTTTCTCGATCTGCAAGTCGAGACAAAATTTAGTTTTCCCAAGGTCTTTCATCTCAAATTCCTTTTTCAAATATCTAGCAGTTATTTCGAGCTTTTTTGGAGTCCCTATCAAATTTATGTTATCCACATTGACTGCTACTATTACATATCCCTTTGAGAATTTCTTTATAAATACACAAGGGCAAATTGGATTGTTTTCATACCCTTTCTTAGACAAGTATTCACTAAGACGAATGTATCACATTCTTCCAGATTGCTTTAAATCGTACAACGAACGTCTTAGTTGGATTGAATGGGTACTCCTTGGATTTTATCCCGATAAAGGAAATCCTTCAAGGATTTTTATGTATATTTATGTGTCTAAGTCCTCGTATAAATAAGCGATTACAACATCCATGAATCTCATATCAATATTTTCAGAAATCGATAAGCTAATTAGATATCTGAAAGTTATACTGTCCATAACGGGGGAGTATGTTTCGTCAAAATCAATCCCAGGTTTCTGTGAGAAACCTTGTGCCACAAGTCGTGCCTTATATTGAGTGATTTCATTCTTTTCATTTCTTTTTCTTACAAAAATTCATCGGTAACCTATCGGGTTAAAACCTTTTGGGGTTTGTACTATAGGTCCAAATACACGACGTTTATTTAGAGACTCAAGTTCTGCCTTGACGGCAATTTCCCATTTTGGTCAATCTACTCTTTGTCGAAATTCATTTAGAGTGCGTGGTTCATTGTCCTTATCACTGCCCTTTGAAATTTGTGTAGTTACTGCATATGAAAATATATCATCGATGACAGTTTCTTTACGATCCCACATTTCTCCCGAATATGTATAAAATATAGAGATCTCATTATTATTATTAGGGACCTTTGCCTCTTCAGGGGCTTGTATAGTCACTTCAGCGACTTATGTATTTTCAGAAACAATAACCTCTTCAGGGGTTTCAGAGAAAGTGAATCCTTTATTCATAACCTCTTCGAGAGGATTATTAGGGCATGATTTTTCATTTGATCTCTGCTTCTGGGGAACAGAGTATATGGAATCTATAGGTCTTCCATGCTTCTGGCGTGCAATAGATTCATTTGCAACGTTTGTACCACCGGTACATCAATTCTTGCAGGCACATTTGTAGTGGGTATATGAGACTTGGTTACTTTTGCAGTATCATTGAATGCATCGGGTAATTTATTTGCTATTTCCCGAAGATGCAATGTCCTTCTCACTTCATGCTCACATTGAGCAGTACGGGGATTTCGATGAGACAAAGTGGAAGTGTTCCATGTTAATTATCGTTGTTCTTCAGGAACGGACCGTACTTCTGGTACATTTCTCATCAAAATGGCAATTCACAAATCTGGCGGTAAACGTATCACCTGTCAGTGGCTCAATATAACGAATGATTGATGGAAATCATAACCAATATATATTCCCAAACGACGTTGGGGACCCATTTTGGTACGCTGGGGTGGGGGTATGGGCACGTGCACTGCACAACCAAATTTACGCAAGTGTGATATATTTGGTTGACATCCAGACACAAGTTGGAAAGGTGAAAAAGGGTAATAATCAGTGGGCCTAAGCTTAATTAACTTAGCAGCATGTAGGATAACATGTCCCCAAGCAGAGACTGGGAGTTTGGATTGCATAAGTAAAGGTCGTGCAATAAGTTGCAAACGTATAATCAAAGACTCAGCTAAACCATTTTGGGTGTGGGCATGGGGGACTGGGTGCTCAACATCAATTCCTTGTGATAAACAATAGTCATCAAAAACTCGAGAAGTAAATTTTCATGCATTATCTAAACGAATGGATTTAATGTGTTGATCAAGAAAATGTGCTCTAAGTTTTATGATTTAGGCAAGTAATTTTGCTTATTAGTAGATAACAAACAAACATGTGACCAACTAGTAGATGCATCAATTAAAACCATAAAATATTTAAGGATCAAATACCAAAAAGTCTCTCAAACATTTTTAATACATATTTAGTCAAAGCCTTTTATTTTGTACCAAAAAGTCCTTTATTCTCTTATCTTTAAAGGTCCGCGGCAGTGGCATTGTAAAGCCTTTTTGGCATGGTGAAGGACTTTTTGGTGCAAAATAAAAAGGCTTGGACTAAATGTGTATTAACAAAAGTTTGACGAACTATTTGGTATATGCCCCAATATTTAAAAGGTCCACTAAAAAGGTGGATGGGCCCACAAATATGCCCTTGAATTCTTTATAAAAAGGATGGTGACTCAGAAGCTATTTTGAGAAAAGATGGTTTAGTGATTAATTTACCTTGAGAATAAGGGGTGAAAAAATGATCACCAAGTAAGTTAAGTTGTTTGTTTGTTAAAGAGTGCCCGTATGTGTTGTTTATGATTCAACGTAACATGTTTGATCCATGGTGACCCAATTGGTCATGCCACAATATTAAATTATAAGGATCATTGAGCTTCTGACTCATGATAGTATGTGATTCTACAACATTAATTGTTGTATGGTATAACCCATGGATAATGCAGGCAATTTCTCTAGCGTGAGCTTCTCGCTTCCAACACTAGAAGTAATGCAAAGGAACTCTTTATTACCTTCATTACATGTTTCAATATGATATCCGTTCACTCTTATGTCCTTAAAACTCAATAAATTTCTTCTGGAATTTCTTGCATATATAGCATTATATATGAATAAGTGGGTACCATTAGATAACACCACATGGGCTCTTCCGGAGCCTTCAATAATCTTCGCAGGACCAGCTATAGTGGAAACATTCGTTGTATTGTATACCAAGTCTGAGATTAACTTTTGATTTTTTAAAATAGTGTGGGTTGTCCCACTGTTTACCAGACAAGTGTCATCGCTTGTGCTTATTTTCGGATCCATACCTTTTCTGTCGACTCTTGTTAAAAAAAACTTTTTTTATTAATCGACTTCCGATTGATAGTCGTAGAAATTTGTAGGTTCGTGTTGATAACGTGTTAAGAGAAATAGCGTACAGAGAGAATTTTAGAGAGAGGAAAAGTTCTCATTACTTGGTGTGTCAATAATGAGGGGATCACCCATTTATTTATAAGGAGTTTTGGGAAAATGTCCTCATAATTCTCAAAGTATATAAAAATAGGACAATCTACATAATTTTATAAATTTAGTCCCTAAACTAAAAAGCACCATGAAAAATGGTGCCGCTAGCGCGAACAAAAAAATGAACTCCTAACTCTAAAAGAACCACACAAATAAATGCTATTGTACCATAGTGACTAGATTTATAAACTTGAAAAATATTGTCCTAAAAATCCCAATATAAGAAAGAACATGACCTTTACCTTAATTATTTATTATTTATAATATAAGTCATCTCATTCAAAAAATTTACTTTTTCAATGTGAAAAGTATTATATTGGACATCCACCTTAAAATACAACTTTCATATGAATATAATATTTTTTTCCAATTGTATTAGTTTTACAAAAAAAATATATTAATTTGTGAGTCAGCGAAGTAGTTGAGGACCTCGAAATTTGACGTTGTGGAAGACGTAAAGCTGCCTTTTGTCCATGTCCTATCCATCAGGAAATTTCATGTGTATGAACATTTATATATAGTCTGAAATTTTATCTCGAGGAAAATATCCGATCAAAAGATGAACATATTCGCAAAGAAACCCACCGCCAAAGGTTTGTTTGAGCCCTAGTTTAATGGTTTGGTGTATAATTTGCAGACTCATTTGCTCATATTATGTGAATTCGCCCAATTCTACTTCTTTTGAATCAGTCAATCAATTCAATTTACAATTTTTTTATGTTTAGTTGTGTTTTTATAGAGTTTTGATTGTGCGTTGACCTTTGTGAATTGCAGAGGCTCTTCGGGCAAGTAAGAGAGAAATGACCAATGCTACCAGAGGTATTATACTTTATTTTTTACTCGATCTAATTCTCAAGGATCCATATATGTTTCATTTTCCCCTAATTATCATCATAATCGTTATCAAACCTTGCTACTTACGTCATACTATCATCAAAACTTCCCAATCCAACTCTCTACTTGAGAATTACTAGCAAGGTTTACTAACTAATTAACTAACTAACCAACTAGCTAACTATATATATATAATTGTATATATATTGAGCCAGACTCCTATACATACAAAATTTACATACCGGTTTTTTAACTTAGTAAACAAATTATTTTTGAGTTGAGTTTTTTATATGGTATTTAAACATTTCAAGGAACCAAAATAAATAAAAAAAAAATCAGCGCAGAATAACTTTTTTTGCTATTTTAAAAAATCAGTTAAACTTTCATATTTGTAAAGCACTTTAAAAGCTGTGAAAGTTAATGTGAAAGTTTGACTAATTTTTCTAAAATAGTAAAAAAAAGTTATTTTGAGTTGAGTTTTTTTATACGAGTCCCTTGAAATGTTTAAATATTACATAAAAAAATTCAACTCAAAAATATATTTTTTAATATTTTAAAAAAATAGGTTTGCGCCTATCAAGGTTCTAAAAACGCGGGGCGTGACTGAGGCGTGAAGGCCAAGCCTCATGCCTTAGAAGCCTAGGCGGGCCTTAGGCGTAAAAAGACGTGAAAAGGCGTTTAGGCCTTTTTTAATATATTTTAATATTTTTTTTACTATGACAAGGCTATTAAAAATACTAAAATGGTACGTACCTTAAAAATATGTCTAAATATTTGTAAATTAAAATACAATTTTTTTAAAATAAAAAAAAACAAAAAAAGTTGCGTTTTGTCACGCCTTACTTATAAAAAACTAGCGTTTTTTCACGCCTTATCCCTAAAAAACGCGCATTTTTTCACGCCTTACCCTAAAAAACGTTGACCATCGTTGACCACGCCTAGGGCCAAAACTTGGCGTATCTAAAAAGCCTCGTGCCTAGGCGCACCTTGGCGCGTTTTTTAGAACACTGGCGCCTATACTTGGTATGTATGAGAGCTATGTCTCTCTCTCTCTCTCTCTATATATATATATATATATATATCTATATATCTATATATATATTTATTTATTTATAAACCATAAAGAGGAGACACAGGGAGCTAAGAGCATCTCCAATGCAAATGTGTATTTTTTTGCTCATGTTGATGTGTAGTAAGACTGTGAATCTTATGTGACCAAAAAATTGATTTACATATTACCCATCAAAATATTCTTCTTCAATGCAAATGTCTATATCTAAATTTCAATCCTAGAAATATAAGTGATCTTGAGTTTTAAAGCATCTTTAATGCAAATGTCTATGTTTTGCTTATGTGAAGATGTTATAAAGACGGTGTGAATATTGCGGGGCTAAAAAATTAGTTTACACATTGTTCACACACACACACAAAAAATCTTCTCTAATGTAAATGTTTAAGGCTTAACTTGTATTAGATGTGGAATGAAATAAACACATTCATAGTTGCATTGGAGAAGGAATTTTGGATTTAATGTCCATGGATCATATGTCCTTCACATTTTGGATAATCGTTATTGATACATCACTTTCACATTTATTGTAGAGGGTTCCGTTGGAGATCCTTTTTCACTCCTATTGTGTATTAATCCTTTTTTACTCCCATTGTGGATAATCATTATTGACACTTCACATTCTTTTAATCCAAATTAGCATTGGAGATGCTCTTATGTCTATGGTTCCTACTATGTGCAATTTGAGGAAACTACTATTTCACATTGTGGATACTCATTATTGCTACATCAATTTCACATTTAACTATAGAGGGTTGCAGTGAACTATCTTTATCGTATGCATCTTATGTGGCTCGTCACATTATTTTAATCCATATTAGCATTGGAGATGCTCTAACTAACAATTTTTTTTTTCCAAAAGCTCTATATGTAGGTTTTAGGGGTAAAAAAGTATGCAAAAAGTGGCTCCTAAGAGGCCATAGACAGCGGTGTATCTTCAAAATCTCTGATTTTTTCTGTCATAATCTCCAAAAAATATGCAGCATGATAGAAACTATAAAATAGAACTGTAAGAATCAGGAAAAAAATATTCTCTTAGGCCTGTTTTGAATCTCTTCGACCTAACCAATGCTAAATGGTGATCAGTTTGACAATAGGTAGTAAGCAGTGTAGACAATTCATGCCGAATTAATGCTGCATTTATTTTCATTTTGTTCTAGGTGCCTTACAATTCTTATTCTATTTTTATTCGTTACCATCTTATAGGTGAATTTCAAAACTGGTGAATTTAGTTGATGGCACATTCATTTTTTCACTGAACTTCTTTGCTTCATATATTTGTTTATATAATTTGACACCGGGCCAGATCAAATTAATGATGTTATCAAGTCTTCTTATCTTGATTCAGGTGTAGAGAGGGAAATCACGGCATTGCAAGCTGAAGTACGTTAAAATATTCTTGATGATATCTTGCTTATAGTTTCTACTCTATAAAACATACTAGCGTGATTATATAGGTATATTGATCAACTTACACCTAGTCTAAAGCAAGTGCTTATTTACACCGTAAATTATTTTTTTGGGGTATCATGTATATAGCAACTTGCACTTAGTGCAAAGAACATGCATATACTCATTGTCAAATTCAGATGGAGTTGGTATATTTAGCAATGAAACTCGTATTATCAAGTAAGTGAAACTGAATACCTGTTTAGGATACTACTTTGATAGGATAAATATTCAGCTTCCAATCGAACTCTTATTTGGCAACCATGGGAGGCTCGTTAAATCTAACGGAGGGACATGACCCTCCATGCACGTTTGTAATATTACGATGGGTAATGACAACACTAAGTTAGCTGGGTGTAAGTTGATTCTGCTCCTAGATATCATATATATATATATATATATATACACACACACACAAAGAGAAGTTCTGATAAGAATTATGATCGAGACAGGAAAAGAAGCTTGTTGCTGAGATAAAGAGAACTGCTAAGACAGGAAATGAGGTAGGTCATGAAATTATATTTATCAGCTGTAGGATACTTGTCTCATTGTGGCCCGTGTTCATTATTTAGAGTATTAAAGTAATACTCTCGTCTTTCCTTTCTCTGCATTCTGCAGGGGGCAACTAAAATTCTTGCACGTCAGCTAATCAGGCTTAGACAGCAAATAGCCAACTTACAAGGTAGTCGAGCTCAAATGAGAGGTATAGCCACTCACACTCAGGTACGCTATGACAACTTTAATCTCTCTCATTGCTGATCTCTAATCTGTTTCTTAGGGCACTTTAGACAAGGTTTATTATCCCTTTTGTAGGCAATGTCTGCTCACTCTTCCGTGGCAGTTGGCATGAAAGGTGCCAGTAAGGCGATGTCTGCAATGACTAAGGTCGGATTTTTTTAATAACATTTTCTTTTGCACTTACACATATACCGAATCTCGTTTATGAGATTGAACTCTCCTTATAGGCTTTAATTTGAATGAAGGGCTTGTAATATGATTGATAGCATCTTTTTCTTTTGTGCTGTATTAGTCAGTTTTATAAAATGAACTATAAATTGTATTTACTTTGTAATTTCTTTCTATGGTAGTAGTTCTTATAGTTATGGTTTACCTTGTGTGCAGCAAATGGAACCTGCAAAGCAGGCACAGGTGATTCGAGAATTCCAAAAGCAATCAGCTCAAATGGATATGACTGTAAGATTTCGCATTCTTTAGTGAGATGTACTACTTGGAAAGAAGTTCATGTTTGCTCCACTTACATAGTTCGGCCAGCACCGTGTCGCCTCGCCAATGCTGGATTGATGGGAGGGCTAGATTGGAGGATTAACTTCTGGCCATTTACCCAGTCTTCACACTCTTAACAGCACAAGGACTTCAATTTAACATTGCATTGAGCAATATTCTCTTCACCTGCATAATGATGGAAGTTAAATTTCTAGTATTTCTACTTGCAGACTGAAATGATGTCAGAGACAATAGACGATGTATTGGATAGTGATGAGGCCGAAGAGGAAACTGAAGAGCTAACAAACCAGGTGGATTTCTCGACTTGTAGTAATTTTTACTGTGAATTTATTTTTAATGTAGATGCTTAGAGTAGCGTAATGGATCAAAGCTCCAAGAGGTGTGGCAAACATCTATCAGCAGCTTATTGAATTAAAGATTTGAGAGGGTATCTAATGAATACATTAAGTGAACTTAAAATTCAGATGTCTTGACACAGATTTCATATATATAACCATTTTGTGATATGGAAACTTGAAGAATCATGGTGATGTAAAAGCAGCGGATATTACACATTCATTTAGAAACTACTAAAAGACAACTCTCAACTCCTTCTCATATTCATCTCTCTAAAAATGTAGTAGTGTCCATGGAGGAGCACTCTATATATTGGGTACAAGAGATTAATGGAGAATCTTATAAAATATGATGATGTCATGGGTGATGTCACGTGTAGTGGTCATCAACCATGACATCACTAAAACCCATCTAGATCTATATTAGGATATTCTCCAAGGGATACTCTTTTATTCTAGCAGTAAATCACTGAAAGAAATATAAAAACTACAATCAATATCCCGAGACCCTGCATATACGTCATTCTCCCCCATTTGATAAAGTTGCCCTCGAGCACAAGGACGGAGAAGAGAACATCATTGAATCCTCCCACATGCTAGAATATTCCTAGTAGGGTTAGAATAACTATTTGTACAACATTCCCTCACACCCCTGTATAACGTTTTTGGGGGAAAATCATTCAATTACCACATGAGATAGAGAAATGAGAATGATATTTTGAGTCTTATTAATACGTTGTAGTAATTGTGATTTGCTTCTGTGTCACATCACCAAAACATCCCAAATTAGGTTTACTTACTCGACAAATCCACACAAACCATTGATCATAGCGTCGAAAAAACGACCCCATCTGTATCCTCCCAAGAGTAAGAAGTCACGCAAAAAGACTCCACATTGTGACAGTGCTAAAAAATACTAAAGAAGTCATCGATATAGAACCGGTTTCCTCTTTAAAGACGGGATAAAACCCGAGATATCGAACACCTCATTATTGCAGTATTTGGTTTGTGTGACCACAAAACTCACGAAAAAATGTCGAAGAAATCCACTATTGAGGGGCCTCCTATGTAGACATCGATACACCCAGAATGGCAACCATCGCCTCAATAGAGGAGAGAAACCAGTCGTTGGGGTGAGCAGTAATGGGAGCTGCAGAGAATGACTCACCCTAGGCAGACAACTGGCGGTAGCATTGGTTTACGAACAGAGCTCGAACAAATGTGCTCATCACTCGGGCTCCATTTCCTCATACTCAGATTTCCAATAAAGTGACACCTTATCGTATCCCTCAACGTGTAAATGACCCTCGAATTATGCCGCTGTGGTAAGGCCAAACCTCATCCCCTCGTCATACCAATAAGAGCAATCATCCTCCAAGTGCTCAATCTTTTCCTTAATATACTGTAGAGCCTCGTGATAGCACGGCTCAAACTCCTGATATTCATCAAGTTGCTTAATGGAACCCAAATTATTATGTGGGACTTGCAACTCAGATGAACGAAAGGGGGCGGACGGCTCGAAAGAAGTGCGAGAAATGAGTAGGAGGGTTGTTTTGGTTATTTAAGAAGTTTCAAAGCATAGAGGGGTGAAAAAGGAGTTTCATAATGAGGAGAGGTAGCTGCCATTTTTGTAGAAATTGTAGAGGGATAAATGATTTTTGTGGCCTAACGTATCGGGGATCGTTTTGTAAAATTTTAAAAGTGGTATGAGAATTTGGGGGGTTGGAAACGTAATTTTGAGTTTTTAAACAGATCTGATTCCACGCCAACAGGGCGCACGCGACAAGATGTTGGTTTAAAACAATAGGCCATCCGAGGTCCCATGGACCTCGCATCACTCCGGTCACTGTTGTGGAAGATGGGGGCCTAAGTGGTCGGGCCGATGGTTTCCCATCAGATTTAAGTTGTTTGCAAGGTTTGTGGGTTTGTTGGTAGTGACGACAAGATCGGCGGTGGCATGCAGGGGGCTCGATGGGACTCGCAAGACGTCAACAGAGGTCCCTTGATGTTAGTGAGAGGTTGAGGGTACCTTATCCAGTAGTTTGTGATGGCTTTGGGTTTTGGATAGGTATTTTTGTTTATGGCTGAAGGGTTGGTTTATGTGAGCATAGGATTAAGTTGATATAACCGGTCAGAAGGGGGGGGGGGGGGGGGTCGCTGGAGGTTGGTGGTGCTCCGACAAGTATCGTTAGGAGAGGATGCCGGAGGAGGCTGATAGTGCGAAACAAGAGGCGGTGACAGAGATGTCACTTAATCGCAGGCGTCAGGGGTGAATTTTGGATGTAAAGTAATAGAAGAGATGAGAGGCAAAGGAGAGACAAAAGATTTAAGTGGTTCGGCCTTGACCTATGTCCACTGTGCCAAGTGTGAAATAATTCCAATATGGAAGGTGGCTAAAAGCTATTAATGGTGATTACAAGCTCTCTTTACTTTCTATCTCCATACACAGTATAACAGTAGGGTTTTAGAGTTTGATCCTTGTAGAAGGAGACAATGAGACCCTTTTATAGCCTCAAGGGCGCGTAGTACCACCCCCAAGCATGCAGTTCATGTGTAATGAGATTCAGTAGTCAATAGGAGCATGACACCCGTAAAGAGAGGTGTGTAAGTGATGATGATGAAATATTCATTCCATGCGTTGGTTGATTTGTTATAACGGCATTGATTGGATGTGCCAATAATACCCTTGTCATGCATTCCACGCATGTGCATTGTATCTGAAGCTACAGGTCTCGACTGGCCGAGACTGGAAGAGCTCTGGTCTTGAGAATGGGGCCGAGACAAGGTTGCCTCCATGTTTAGTCCGTACGGTTGATGAGAAAGTCTCGACTTCATAAAGCGGTATGAGACCGGTACTCTGCGGCCGACATCGTGTGTATGTTACTGCAAGCTTGAGCTTGACACTGTGTGAGGTCATTGATGAGGGCAGTCATGTGATAGGATAGTCTCGGAGATCGAGACTATCTCATATGACGCTGTTGATGAGAACTCCAGCGGTATAATGAGCCTGAGACAATATATAGGGGACATGTTGTCGCAGTGGATGTCGTCTAGACGAGACCAGACTTATGTATATCAATCATTATCACTAAAAGTTATCTAGACGTATTAGAATATTCCCAAAGGAATACTCATTTATTCTAGCAATAAAGCACTAAATATAAAAATAAAAAGTACAATTAATATCCACGGATGCCGCATATACATCACATGGAGGCATGGTTCAAAGTCTCGGTATCGGACATCCAATTTTCAACTCGGTCGCGATATCGGGCGATACGCAAAAATACGCTATTTAGAGAGCTCAAAAAATTTCGAAAAAAATATAGAAAGTAAAAAAATAATGATATTAACAATGTGGACCAATCTGATACGTTCAAAACCATCATTTATATGTAGGGGTGTGCGCGGTTCGTTCGGTTCGGTTTTGATCGGGTTTTTTGAGCCGAACCGACCTTGTCGGTTTTTGGAGTTAGAGGACCGAACCGAACCGAACCGAAGCGGGTCGGTTTTTGACAGGGCCGGTTCGGTTTTTCCGTCGTTTTTAACAGGGTCGGTTTTATACAGGGCCGGTTCGGTTTTGTCATTTTTTTAATGAAAAATATTTTTTTTAATATTTTTTTTTTAAACTCTGAAAAGCAAAATAATAAAATATTACCATTTTTTTTCAACTTCAATTTAAGTTTGAAAATACCCACATACCACATATGCAACTTTTATGCTGATTTTCAACTTTTATATGTGCATCTCTCTTTCAACTTTCTTTCAGTAAGCTGTTTTTCAACTTTCACATATGCAACTCTTTCAAACATTAGATGTTTGTTTTTTTAAACTTTTTTTCAACATTCAGTATATGACTTTCAGAAATCTTTAAAAATTACATTCCAAAATAGAATTACATTCCCAAAATAAAAATTACAATAATTTCAGATTCCCATGATAACTGTCATAAATAAAAACAGTCCAAAACAATCCCAAAATATAAATACGTCAAAACAGTCCCGAAATTATATTCCAAATGCAAAATGTAAATGTCTAAAAAAGTCCCAAGCATCTACTAAAACAAGCATCCAATCCAAACAAGCATCAACCTTCAATGTCTTTTTCTTTGTCTTGGCATTCCAACAACTCTGAAAAACAAAACAATAAATTTCGGTGCAAGTCGATAAACTAAAAAATCAATGAACTAGAAAAATGAGATCCCAACTAAAAAATGAGAGTAAAAGGAACTAAAAAATTTCGTTTAGTTTAGATAAAAAAAAATATGTTTTAACATCATATAACTGAACATGTTTTTTTAGATCTAAAAAAATATGTTTAGATCTAAAAAAATTTCGTTTAGTTTAGATCTAAAAAAATATGTTTAGATCTAAAAAATTTCGATTCAAACTAAAAAAAATAAAAAAAACGAATTATTTTGTAACAAAAAATAAATTGGAACTTACCTTACATGTGCCAAAATGAGAAGTGAGATGAATGAGAGGTGAGATGAGATGATAGAGGCAGGCGTTTAGGGCCAAAAATGAGAGAGAGGCTTTAGGCTTTGGGTTTGGAAGAATGAGTGAGGTGAGATGAGAGAGAGGCGTGTGTTTACCTTTAGCCTTTAGGGTTTTTTCCTTTACCTTTAGCCGCGTGCGTGTGTTTTAGTTTAGGCCTGCGTGCGTGTGTTTTAGTTTAGGCGTGCCGCGTGCTTGTGTTTTAGTTTTAGTTTAGCAGTAACATACTAACATATATATAAATATAAAATTAAAAAATATATAAATTAATTCAGTTCGGTTCGGTTCAAACCGACTATTTTAATGCCAGAACCGAAAACTGAACCGATAACTTCGGTTCTACACCTGACCAAACCGACCCGACCCTTAAAAAAAACCGGCCCGAAAATTTTCGGTTCGGCTCGATTTTATCGGCTTGTCGGTTTGATCGGTTTTTCTGCACACCCCTATTTATATGCATTGCATTGTAATACTGAAGCGCGGTGAAGTTGTCAGACTCAATATTTATTACTAATTTGCTAATATTTAACAATATTCTACAATGCTTTATTTTTAGAAATTCTAAACTTTTTTGTACAAAATATTATTTTTAGGAATATTTAGAAATTCTAAACATTTTTTGTATAAAGCCTTATTTTCAAGAATTCTTAGAAATTCTAAAACATTGTTTCTATAATTCTAATTTTACAAATCCTAAACATTTTTTGTACAACACATTATTTTAAGGAATTTTTAGAAATTCTAAACATTTTTTAAAGAATTCTAAACATTATTTGTACAAAACATTGTTTTTAGGAATTCTTTGAAATTTTTAACATTTGTTTTAAAGAATTCTAAGCCTTTTTTTATACAAAATATTATTTTTAGGAATTCTTAGAAATTCTAAACATTTTTTGTAAAAAAATATTATAACAAACATTATTTTTAGGAATTTTTAGAATTATTAAATATTATTTTAACAAAACATGTACAAAACCTTATTTGAACTCATTTTCATATCCAAAAATATTACTTCTTTTTATACAAAATTGTTAACTTTCAGTGGCAATTTTTTTTAAATTATTAACAATTTAAAAAAAAATTGCACTAATTTTTTGATAATTTGTAAAAATTTAGTACCAATTTTATTAGAAATTAATATCAATTTACTAATATTAAAAATAAATATTTATGTTTTTGAAAAATAGTAATAGTATTTTTTTAAATAATGCAGAAAGACACGAACACAAACATAAGTCTCTAAAAAAACTAAACCACAAACTTAAAAGAAAGAAACACACGCACATAAATAAATACCTAAAAACTAAACCACAAAGAGAAGTTGTACCAAACCCTCTTTAATTGCACAAGATAAAAGAGCCGACATATCATAAACAAGAAACCAAACCCTAATTTTCAACACTGTTCTAAAAAACCCGCCTAGGCTCCGCCTAGGCTTGAGGCTTGGGAGAAACGCCCCGCCTTAAGATTTTGATGCCTTATGCTTGGTAAAACCCTTAAGGCGTACTTTTTCTCAAAAAACAACAATGCTTTAGTGAAACGATATCCCCTTTTAAAGATTTTTTTACAAACCGAACCATTATCTCATCCAAAATAATCAAATAGTATTTTTATTTGCAAATATTCAGACATATTTTTATGATATGTACAATTTTAGTATTTTAATAGGCTTGTTATGGTTAAAAAATATTAAAATATATTAAAAAGACCTAAACGCCTTTTCACGCCTTTTTACGCCAAGGCCCGCCTAGGCTTCTAAGGCTTAAGGCTTGGCCTCCACGCCTCGATCACGCCCTGCGTTTTTTAGAACCTTGATTTTCAATCGTCATCAACGAAGATTAGGACGCGGTCTATGGTTCTCATGTATTGCCGAAGCTTACAAGGTAAGTTTGTAAGATTCACTCAGCTTTTCACTTTCTGCTATTGGTCCTGTCTCGGCCGAATCTCAACAAAATCGGACATATTCGCTGATATCTCTCCGATATTTCACAACTCGCCCGAGAAATCGCCAATGTCATACGATATCATCCAAAAATCAACTCGTGAAACGGAATCGGTTCGTTGCCCTGCGATACCGAATCAACTCGGCCGATTTCTTGAACCATGCATGGAGGGGTGGGCTGACTTGCAATTCTTTGGATGGTTGAACTTTGTAACTGAAGACAATTTTCTTCCCATCTAGATTTGCCTGCCTATGACCATGGTGAGAGTATGAATCTCACCCAATAAAATTAATAGAGAATTAAGGTAAAGGTCATGTTCCTTCCTATATTTGGATTTTTAGGACAATGATTTTCAAGTTTATAAATTTAGTCCCTGTGGTACAATACCCTTTATTTTTTTGGTCCGCGCCAGCGACACTATTTTCACCATTTTCATGGTGTTTTTAGTACAGAGACTAAATTTATAAATTTATATGGAGTGTCCTATTTTTATACACTTTAAGCATTACGAGGACCTTTTCCCAAAACCCCCTAAAATTAAAGCCTTGCACCATAATTTCTAAGGTTTTGGGGCCTCCACCCATTGTCAATGGGTTCTGGTTGGATGCTCCTAATTTAACATGATAAAAGTCTTGCATCACATTATACAAGGTCTCTGGTTCTTGATGTATTGCGAAGTGATATTGGGTTGGATGCTCCTATTTTAACAGTCATACATAAAATATTTTTTGCTCACATATTTTATCTTTTTTAATCATTGTTTTTTTTCCCCTTCACGTGTGCAGGTTCTAGACGAAATTGGTGTTGATGTTGCCTCACAGGTTTGTATTTGTATTACTTTCTACTCTTTCGGTGCCGTCAGCAATATATTTATTTTTACTGTTAAGTTGATATGAGGTTTTCTTGAACTCTTCACAGTTGTCAGCAGCTCCCAAAGGAAAAATTGCTGGGAAGAACACAGAGGATGTTAGCAGGTTCGTTCCAATGCCTTTTTACATCTCTCTCTCTCTCTCTCTCTCTCTCTCTCTCTCTCTCTCTCTCTCCCCATGTTATCATGCTGATTTGGGAATGTTTTTCTTTTGATATTAATAACATATAGGAAGGTCTTACACAATTTTCTTTTTCACAATAAGAATAAAGTAACTATGGTAACCATATTATGCCCACCTGGTCTTCCATATATCGTAATAAGGGATCTTTTACTACATGAATAAAGTCCCTGATCTGAATCCTTCCCATGTTTTTGTACTTTCCATATGATTTGGATTTATGTTTTTCATGAAATCAACTTATATTTAAAGATTTGTCTTGCAATGTGTAATGAGCTTAGAAATTTATTACTTCCAAACAAATTTAATATTAAATGGTTTCGAAGTGTTTGTGAATTCATACAAGCTATGTTACTTCATATCTATCTCTTTAAGAGTTGAATTTTCCATACATTGGATGGATCCAAACATCCTTCCCCATCTTCAGCTTACGCCTTTATAGAGATCCAGAGTGTCAAGGTTGAAAAAAAATTAATGAAGGATAACATAAAACTGAAGCTTAGATGGTGTACAGTGGCTTTAAATTATCGTCCTAACGAATTAGCAATGACAAATTACTTTTCTTTTTTCAAACACCCTGCTCTGGTTGCGCGCGAATATAGCAGCGTAAAATTTTGGAGCTGACTCATTGCAAGCATTGCAAGAGGAATCTACCAGAACTCGCACACATCGCGATGGAAATCACCGAATCCCGCTACATCTTTATTGAACTTCCATCAGTATTCGTAGTTTCACCACTGGAATTTTCCATACCGCTACTGAACTTTTATAAACTCACAAAACTCCAGTGTCATTACCAGTCCCCCCCCAAAAAACCAGTGAACGTGGCAAAAGTGGGTATCGATTGGAACTTCTCTCCTGGGGCACCCTGCGGATCGACAGTCCCGTGGGGCTACGTGCCCTCCTGGAAAATTCGAGAGACATCCTAGTGTCCTTCGGAGGTGGGGTGGCGATTGGCAATGATCCCCTGGTGGACATACTGATGCACTTTTTAGAAGCTTCGACACCCAGTACATGTTCAATAGTGTCGATCGATGATAAAAAGATAGTTTTGCAACTGCTTCGTTTGTCCCGATATAGCATCTCATCTCTTCTTCTTCTTCAAGGAGCCAAAATCATTATACAATTTCGTCCACATAATTTCAAGGAGCCAAAATCAGTCAAAAATCTGTTCTTAAATATCGCAACTACTCTTGATTTCATCTTTTTATTCATGGATTCTTACATGTCTTGTATATATTCTAGTCGTATAGTACACTTTTGTACCACTTACAATTGTATTCCCATTTCACCTATTTTTTTAATTGTTTTTATAAATACGAAAATATCAGTAACAAACCGCCAAGAGGGTGGAATTAGTATACAGGCAGGATACCGAACATAACAGAGAAGGGGAAGAATCCCCATCGGCACACACACCCATAAAAAATTGGGACACACCAAAACACTGGTCCCGAAGTCCGAAAAATCTACATAAGACAAGGGTGTCAGGAACACTATCTGTACATCCTAAATACAATTGAACAAACATTGCAACCTGAATCGAAATGACCAATGACTCAACATCCTCGTAAAATTTGTTCCGCTCTTTTCCAAATCAACCGTATGAGGCACAAAGGTGCTACTCATTAAACATCTCGCTTGGGCCTCTACACATGATCGCTCTTCAAACCTCCAACATCGTTACCACTGACTTCCACATCACTCGCTGTACATCAAATGGAGTAGGCACCATATCCTACTAACTCTCCGGGATAAAGAGTAATGAAGCAAAATATGAGCAACTGCTCTTTCCAAACGCCAGAATTTACAATCACTATCCTCCGCCTTAATTATCAATGGTTAAAATGGCAACCCAGCCGCCAACAAAGTCATCCCACGTAGTCCGCCACCAAAGCCCCTTCGTCCACAGCTAAATGATACAAATTCTGGAAATCTATCCATTAGTGGCACATCTCCACATAAAGGTCCTTCCAAAATCTCACCCTCTCACCCTGCTCCTATTTCCCACCCTAAGCCTCACACGCCTAAAATTATTCCATTGCCTTGAGATGTGCTTCCAAAACCCCACCCCATAGGGTGAAACACAAAAAAGTTAATAAAAAAGAAATGAAATTCGAGTTTCTCTTCAGTGATCACAACTCAATGCATGTGTACACTCTAGCACGGAAGGATTTTTGCGCTCATTCTAGGATATGACATTCCTCAAATCAACTGGAACATACAAGAGTCATAAACTCCAAAATGGTAGTTGTGAACTCCAAAAAACAATTTCCAAACGAACTATGTGGATTTGACTTTGACCAATGTTTTAAAAATCGGTGAGCCGCTCCTCGAAGCAAGGTCGTGATTAAATGCCTTGAGTGGCGTTTTGTCTTGAGGTGGTCGAGACTTGAGACTCAATTTACGATTTGTTGTACTATTTTTTAGGTTACATATAATCAATTATAAAGTTGTTATTTTATTCTATGTCATAATGTTATTATTATGTGTTAATATGTTATAATGCCCTTGTCATGTTATAATATGTTTGACACACACACACACACACACACACACACACACACATATATATATATATATACATGCAAGCTTTTGTACGTACCTCATGGTACATACCTCCAGTTTAGGCCTATTTTTTCAAAATAGTAAAAACATATTTTTTTGGTTGATTTTTGTGTGGTATTTAAACCTTTCAAAGAACCCTCCAAAACAATCAGCTCAAAATAATTTTTTTTATTATTTTAAAAAAATCGATCAAAATGTCTTAAAAACTGACATATTTTGACATTTTTTTTAAAATAGTACAAAAATTCATTTTGAACTGATTTATTTTTTAAAATAGTTAAAAAAAATTAATTTTTACTATTTAAAAAAAATAGATATGCACCAGAGGTCCTCATTTAAGGACCTCTCTTTCTCTCTAGATATATAATCATTTTATTATTATTATTATTATTATTATTATTATTATTATTATTATTATTATTATTATTATTATTATTATTATTATTATTACTACTACTACTACTACTATTACTATTACTACTACTACTACTATCATAATCGTTGTGCTGTTTTTATTAGAATGTTATATGTACTTTATTTTTAATTTATATATTATTGGAAGTGTTTTCATGTTTTAACAATGTATATTGTGGGTACCCGAAATTAGAATGATGGGCCTAGACGAGTAGCCCAATTGTAGCGGCCCAAAGTCCAGACCCCCCATATCTTAAACCGGTTATGATTTAGTCTTCTCCCATGTTCCCATTAAGAGGGGTTCTAGGAGAAGATGGAAAACGTGGGGGAATCCAACACCCCCACTCCCTGAAAATGGACATGTATATAATAAACCCTAGGTCTGGGGCAAAGGACACACTGTATTCTCTGTAATCACTCTCCGGAGTATATAGAAATAATACTGACTACACCATCGTGGACGTAGGCACCTTTGCTGAACCACGTATATCTTTTGTTGTGTGATTGACATTTTATATTCCTTATTCTGCTTGGTGATTGTGCTTCTCTTATCTCTTTGTGTTGAATAATAATTGTCACCACAATTGGCGCCGTCTGTGGGAAGCGTTTATCTTCCCTGAGAAAGCCCACACCCAGAAAGGAATTCGAAATGTCTGGTCACAGTTGTAATGCTCCCCAGGCAGGAGATATCCAAGAACCACCTGCTTCTCGCAGGATTAGATCCGAAGTTAGGCGTTCAGATCAGAGGGCTCTCTTAGAAAGGCAAGCCTCAGAAGAAAGCCAAGGACCAGCGAGGTCCACACAGATATCCAGGCTGATTGATGCATATGAGGCGAGGCTCCACGAGCAGAGGGAGTCTTCTCGCAAGCATGAAGCCGAGAATGCTCGTCTCAAAAGAAAATTAGAAAGAATGAAGAGAGAACTCCATTATGGAACCAAAAGACGTCCATACCGCACTCCTAGCCCTCAGGCGAGCAACCCTCGCAGCCGAGGAAGGAGCCCCAGGCGCAGATCCCAGAAAGCTGAGGAAAACGAGTCAGAGGACGACCTGCTTGAGCAACTGCGACTAGCTCGCAATCACAGGAGCCCAGATCGTAGCAACGAAAACATACGAAGTTTGGTCCGAAGAGAGATGGACCAACACCCTGCACATCACGGCACCAGATCGACCCGAGAACTCGCTAGGCGAGCTCTCAAAACTCAGATGAAATCACCTTTCTCGAGGGAAATTGAAGAAGAGGAAGCCCCCAAGAAGTTTCTATTCCAAGGTTCAAAATTTATGACGGTAAGACTGATCCCATTGATCACGTTAGGCAGTACCGGCAGGCCATGACCCTCTGGAACCCTCGAGACGCACTAATGGGCCGAATTTTCCCCTCGAGCCTGCATGACGTGGCGCAGAAATGGTTCGAAAGGCTCCCCCACCGGTCCATCAGGAGTTTCAAATCCCTGGCCGAGCTCTTTACGGCCCGATTCATTACAAGTAGCTCCCATCCCAAAAGGATGGATGCTCTGCTGACAATGAAAAAAACGCCCCAAGAGACCCTCCGAGACTACGCGAAGAGGTACTGGGAATTGTTCAACGAGGTCGAGGACTGTTCGGAGCAAGTGGCAGTGGCCTCTTTCAAAATAGGGCTACCCAGCTCTTCCCTTCTGTACCAATCCCTGACAAAGAAAGAGGCCATGACCATCGACGACCTAATGGCCCGCATCGAGAAGTATGCCAAGGTGGAAGATGTGACTCGCCTCAGCACAGGGGAAAATGTTCGAACTAAGCTCGCTGCCAAGGGCAGTGACAAGATTGAGAACCAGAAGAAAGGAGGAAAGAATGGGGGCAAAAATGGCTCCAAGAACGGAGACAACAATGATGTGTCGAAAGCATTTCAGACGGGCAACACCGTCTTCAAAGAACCAATTTACAAAATTCTCGCAAAAATCAAAGACGAGCCATTCGTCAAGTGGCCCAGGAAGATGGAAGGAGATCCCTCGAAGAGGAACAATGCGCTGAGATGCGCTTTTCACAAAGAGGGAGGGCATAAGACTGAGCATTGCAAAGCCCTTAAGTCCCACCTCGAAGAGCTGGCCCAGTCCGGGCACCAGAACGAATTTGTGGATAAAAAGGCAGAGAAAGTTACTGCCCATAAAGAAGCAAGGCCTGACAACGTACTCGACGACGATGCCGGCCATGAATTCCCAGTAATTCATGGGGCATCCGACGTGAAACAGATTCAGGGCAATTCAGCTCGCATGGAGGTAAAAAAGCTTACAGCAGTGATGCAAGCTTTTCAAATCAATCCAGCTAAAACACAGTCAGGAAAGCGTCGGCGAGCAGATGACGTCAACTATAGTAAGCATATCGTGTTTACAGATGAAGATCTGGTGGGAGTGAGAACCCCACATCACGATGCTTTGATCATTACTCTAAGAATAGCGAACTATGATGTCGACAAGTTGCTCGTCGACCAAGGAAGCTCGTCCGAGGTCATGTATCTCGACCTGTTCAGAAGATTGAAATTGAGCTTCGCCGACCTAAAGGAAGCTACTGTACCTTTGGTTGGCTTCGCTGGAAAGGTGACTATGCCCTTGGGAAAGATCGTGCTGCCAGTATGGATAGGAAATGTTTCTAAAATGATCGAGTTTCTGGTGGTCGACATTGACTCACCATACCAGGCTATCCTCGGCCGAGGATGGCTACATGCAATGAAGGCAGTTTCCTCAACCTACCACCAGAAGCTCAAGTATATGACTGAGCGAGGAGTAATGGAGATCCGTGGCGATCAAGCGATGGCAAGAAGATGCTTCATAGCGGCCATCCGCCCAAAACCAGAAAAGAAGGCCGACAAGCCCAGCGAAAGAGTTGAAGAACAAGAAGGTCTGATACCTTCGAAATAGCAATTAAAGTACGGAAGACCCGGAGTAGAGGAGACCAGGCTCCTCCCCTCCGAACGGGTCGTCGAGGACCTGGAGGAAGTCGCAGCTGGAGATAGCGACGACAACAGGATCTTCTTGATTGGAGCTTCTCTCACAGGTCAGGAGAAGAAGGAATTGAAGACCCTGCTAAGGAACAATATAGACGTCTTTGCGTCGGAGCCATACGAATTACCTGGAATTGATCCTAGTATGGTCTGTCATCAGCTGCACGTCGATCCCACCTTCAAACCAATCGCGCAGAAGGCACGACGAACTGCATCCGAGAAGGCAAAAGCCGTGGAAAAAGAAGTGGAAAAACTGCTGGATGCAGGATCCATAAGGGAGGTACAATTCCCCAAATGGTTATCCAACCCAGTAGTAGTTCCAAAAAGCAACGGGAAGTGGAGAGTTTGCATCGACTTCACTGACCTCAATAGAGCGTGTCCTAAAGACAGTTTTCCCCTCCCAAAAATTGATCAACTGGTAGACGCCACTGTAGCTCACGAGAGAATGAGTTTTCTGGACGCATACTTAGGGTATCATCAGATCCCTCTGTATACCCCAGACCAAGACAAAACAGCATTCATCACCACAGTTGGGTTATACTGCTACAAGGTCATGCCCTTCGGGCTCAAAAACGCAGGGGCAACCTACTAGCGGCTGATCACCAAGATGTTTAAGGACCAGATGGGAGACACCATGGAGGTCTACATCGATGACATGCTCGTTAAAAGCAAGAAGAAAGAAGACCACCTCTCAGACCTATCAAGCACCTTCGAAATCCTCAGGAAGTACCGAATGAAACTTAACGCGAACAAGTGTTCTTTCGGTGTCCAGTTAGGAAAATTTCTTGGGTACTTGGTCAGTATGAGAGGCATCGAGGCTAACCCAGACCAGATCGATGCAATAAACAGGGTACAACCTCCTCGAACAATCCGGGACGTACAGAAGCTCACCGGAATGCTCGCTGCCTTAAACCGCTTTATCTCTAAGTCCTCCGAGAAGTGCAAACCTTTCTTCCAGCTCCTAAAGGGAAACAAAACAGTAGAATGGAACCCAGATTGCTCGCGGGCATTGGATGAACTCAAGACTTACCTCAGCTCCCCACCACTGCTCGTCATACGAAGCTTTAATAGCCGACCTCCAGAAGGCGCACGTTCTGGGGGCAAAACATTTACAGGTGTTCGGCGATTCACAATTAGTCTCCAATCAGATAAGTGTAGGCCTGTCAATCGGGCTCTATGAGCCGAGCCTATGATTGATCAAGCTCGGCCCGATTTTGATTTACTTGGCTCAAGCTCAAGCTCGGCCCGAACGAGCTTGAGAGTGCTTGGCTCAAGCTCAGCTCACAAAGTAAATCGGGCTTCGAGCCCAATTTGAGCTGGCCCGAATTGAATATTTCAATATATATTTATTTATTTTAATAATTAATATTCATATTACAGCAATAAAAAATATATTTTAGCAATAAAAAACAGATTTCAGTACTAAAACAAATCTAATTCAGCACTAATATATTGACATTTCAGCATTAGTAAAACACATTACAGCACTGCCCGAACGAGCTTGAGAGTGCTTGGCTCAAGCTCAGCTCACAAAGTAAATCGGGCTTCGGGCCCAATTTGAGCTGGCCCGAATTGAATATTTCAATACATATTTATTTATTTTAATAATTAATATTCATATTTCAGCAATAAAAAATATATTTTAGCAATAAAAAACAGATTTCAGCACTAAAACAAATCTAATTCAGCACTAATATATTGACATTTCAGCATTAGTAAAACACATTACAGCACTAAAAAACTGATTTCAAAATACTAAAAAAAAAACACATTTCAGCACTAAAAAAACACATTTTAGCACTAATATTGACATTTTAGCATTAAAAACCCCCATTTCAGCACTAAAATAACAGATTTCAGCACTAAAAAAAACAAATTTTAGCACTAATATTGACAAGTCCCGTAAGATTAAGTAAAGTAAATTAATAAATGACCGACCTTATTTTCGTTTCTTTAATATTAAGTCCAATAGTTTATTTGCATAAGGATAAAATTATAAAAATTATTTTGTTTTAAAATATTTTTTACATATCATAGAAAATAAAATAATTTTGTATATATATATATATATATAGATATATTATTTCGGGTCGAGCCTAGTTCGGGCTTGAAAGTGCTTCACTCGCGCTCGGCTCAAATTGAACTCGGGCTTACTATCTCGGCTCAAACTCGGCTCGGCTCAAACTCAATAAAAGCTCGACCCAAATTTAGCGGGCCGAGCAAGCGGGCTTCGGGCCTGCTCGGCTCAATTGACAGGCCTAGATAAGTGGAGACTACAACGCAAAAGATGAAAAAATGGAAGCTTACCTCGCCTTAGCAAAAAGACAAATGGCTAGCTTCAAAGAAGTCAATGTTCAGCGGTTTCCTAGAGGACAAAACAACCATGCTGATGCCCTGACAGCCCTGAGTTCAGCAGTCGATTCCAACTTGAAAAGAACCATCCCCATCGATTTCCTCGCTCATCCAAGCATTAACCGTAGCAGCGAGCCACCAGGCATGGAGCAGATGCTCCAAGTGGAGTCAACACCCAGCTGGATTGACCCTTTAAGGAATTATTTGAAGGATGGCACGCTCCCAGAAGACAAGAAGATCGCTCACCAGATAAGAGTCAAAGCTGCTCGCTTTCACTTATCGCCAGAGGGCGAGCTATATAAGAGATCCTTTTCGGGCCCATACCTTCAATGCGTTCACCCATGGGATGTCGAGCAGGTTCTACATGAGCTTCACGAGGGAATCTGTGGAAGCCATATTGGAGGGACATCTCTGGCTTTCCGAGCAATAAAGGAAGGCTATTGGTGGCCATATATGCAAAGGGACTCTGCGATGTATGTTCGTAAGTGCCTAAAATGCCAACTTCACGCTCCTATGGTCCACCAACCTGCTAGCGACCTAAAATCACTGTCCAGCCCATGGCCATTCGCCCAATGAGGAATGGACATTGTAGGACCACTTCTTACCGCTGTCGGCAATCGCAAGTGTTTATTGGTCGCAACTGACTACTTCACCAAGTGGATCGAGGCAGAACCCCTGGCGAACATCCGAGATGCAGATATGATAAGATTCATATGGAAAAATATAATCACCCGTTTTGGCATCCCCAGAACCATCATCACTGACAATGAAACGCAGTTCGAAAGCGGCTCCTTTAAAAATTTCTGTAACGAGCATGGAATCAGACACCATTTCAGCTCGGTGGCCTATCCTCAGAGCAATGGCCAAACCGAGGCTTCCAACAAAACAGTGATCGACGGATTAAAGAAACGACTAGAGCGAGCCAAGGGCGCATGGGTAAATGAACTACTGCATATTCTATGGGCCTACCGTGCCACTCCACAACGAGCAACGGGGGAAACCCCATTTTCATTGACGTATGGAATGGAGGCAGTCATCCCATTAGAAGCAGGCTTGCCAACAATGAAGTCCAGCCTTGTCGACCAGGGCCATAATGATGCAGCATTGCTCGCTGAGCTCGACCTAGCCGATGAGCGCCGAGAGCTAGCCCTGATGAAACTAGCGAGCTATCAGCAACAGCTCGCAAGGCACTACAACAAGAAGGTCAACCCAAGGGCATTCTGAGTTGGAGACTACGTCCTAAGGAAAGTCCTGGGCAGCGCAGTAAAACCATCAGACGGCAAGCTAGGGCCAAACTGGGAAGGACCATTCAAGATAACTAGAGATGATCTGCAGGGAGCCTATCACTTGGAAACGATGGAAGGCAGAGAGATACCCCGAGCGTGGAATGCAGCCAACCTTAAGAAATTCTATTTCTAGATTCTCCTTTTGATCTTTAATTAAGAAACCGGAAGTTCATTTCCTTATCATTAATGAAAAGTTGTTTGGCAATTGCATTCTACGAAGTATCAGTTAACTAATTTGCATTTTTCGAGGTGTCAATGCACAAACTTTATAACCCACACACCCTTTCCAAGTAACAGGCACACTGATCATTACACTATAGCAGGGAAATGACCCTCCTCAGGTTTTCATTATGAAATATGAAAGACCTCATAAGCATTGCCCTACAGGAGATCCTTAGGCAATATGACCAAGTCAGAATTGGTCACCAAACAATGTTTGGTTGAATAAAATCCTGATCGGATAGAGCATCCAACACCAGGTGTGTCCTCGCCAATTGCCACACTTAGGCCTAAGGGAGTGTGACGACACAACCTAAAAGGTAAAGTGAGGCAGAATGGTATCTCGTTGGCATACTGGACTGGAAGGACACTTGCTTGATAATGCGAACATACAAATCTAGTCAGCCAAGATAGGCTCAAGATTTTTGAACAAAAATGTGGAAAATATAAGACACTTGTTTAGTCGGAAAATTTGCCCAAAGCGTAAATTTTATATTAATTCATCACATTTACAACAAATACAATACATGTTTAGTCGGCGAGCTCACCCAAAACATCGAGATTACATCACTTCAATACAAAATATACAGAGTTACTACTGGCAAAATCTTAGTGAGGGTGAGGCCTCCGAGCAAGATAATCAGCCACTTGAGCTCTTCGACCATCATCGGGAGGGGGAACTAACTCTTCCTCGACTTCGTTAACATCCGACTCCAATAGCTGCCGAGGGATGGCATCAATGGGTATCCACTGATCATCTCTCCGGAAGGGGTTAGGCATCCGAGTGGAAGGAGATATTTCATGGCGATATCAGAGCATTGAGTTCCTTGGAACTTGCATCTCCCTCAAGGCACTCAACCACCCCCTGATGAAGACGAGCTCCTCAAACTCTGTCAGCCTCATTGGAGCATCTAACCAACCCTGGTCGTAACCGTCGGCCCATACTCGCCGAGGTCCTTTTTTAAACAGGTGCCGCAGCCGAGTAACGTCCCTTTGAAGCCCGACAGCAATCACGTATGCTCGTCGGACTTCATCACAGAGCTCTTCCATTTCCCTAGCACTTGTACCAGCTGGTGGAACAGTTGACGGGGTAGAACCTTGCAGCACCGGAGGAACATCGCTTGATCCTGCTCCAGCTCGTGAAGAGGAAGAACCTCGTAATACCGCAGGAACAGTGCTCGACGCATGTTCCCTGAGTCGCGAGACTTCCCTCCTCAAAGCTTCATTCTCCCGCTGAAGAATCTCTCCGACCTGATTGATCTCAGAGGCATCCAGGAGCCTTGCTCTCAATGTATTCACCTCCTCTTGGACTGAAGCACCAACTTCTTCCATCTCTTGAAGCCTGTCCTTCAACTTGGCCACAAGCTCAGACTGATCCTTATACTTCTGATTCCTTGACCTAAGAGATTTGCAAAGCTTAACAAAGGCTTGGCGAACCTGAGGACTTGCATTGGGACCAAGGGTCCTGCCCAATAGAGATGTGGCATGAATATACTCTTCTACATCAATCAACTACAAGACATAAAAGAGCAAGGAAAGACAGAATCATTCAGCACACTAAGGAAATGAGAAACCTTTTCATTTCATTAATAAGGGTCAAAGTACATGGAGCAACAAAAAGGAAAATTACAAGTGAAGATACAAAAGTAACCCTAGAAGTTAATTAACTAGCAACCTCAGGCTGCCCAGAGGTAGCTGGCTGCTTCCCGTTGTCAGCGACAGTAGAAGCATCCCCCTCAGCAGGGAGAACCTCTGTCGCCTGAGCAGGGAGAACCTCGGCAGGAATCGTCTGGGAGGCAGGGTCAAGCCTTCGATGGTTGGGGCAGGGGCTTCCTCTACAACCGGCTTCGGACCTGGGCCATGCTCGTCGAACATAGGGGAGGCTACATCGACACCAGCGGCTATAAGGGCCTTGTTCCAACCTTTCTTGAAGTTCAGACGGCTGATGTAGCCTATCTGAACCTCGGCATCTTCATATACAGCAGCCCACCCGGAGTTGTATGAATCCTCCTTGATGGTGGCTACCTGAGAGTTCTTTTCTTGAAGCTGCTCGGTCAGCACCCTATTCTCCTCTGTGATGGCCAACTTGTTCGAGCAGACCAAGTCATAGGCCTGCCTCGGCTCGTTCAGCTCTTTAACCACCGCATCCCTCTCTCGGTTGGAATTGACGAGGGCCAGGTCAGAAGAAGCTCGGGCAGCGTTAGCAGTCTTCAGATCAGCCTCCAGCTGAGTGCCCCTCACTTTCAAGGTAGCATTCTGCTGCTCCAGCTTGCTGTTCCTGCTCACCAGCTCGTCGCGAGAGCGATAGAGCACGGCGAAGTCAGTCACAAACTGCAAAAACGAAGAAGACATCAGGAAAAGGAAACCGCCAAAACTTATTAAAGCATTAGAGAAAGGAAAAGATCTTACCAAGGCTAGCCTTTGGCTAGCTTGTAGGGCCAATTGATCAGACCCCAGCGCCCTCTGGCGATCTGCAGGAAGAACTGCCCTCTCGAGCAGCGCAGGGGCCAATTGAGGAGAAATGGCAACTGAAGCCCCCTTCGGCAATGCGGACACCGGGACTAAGGCCTGCCCAGCCTTCGTCCTCGACTCCATCTTTCTCCTCTCCTCCTCTCTCTCTTTCTCCATCCTCCTTTTCTCCTCCATCTTCTTTCTTTCCTCCATCTTCTTTCTTTCCTCTTCCTTTTTTCTCTCTCTCTCATCTGTTCTTCTTCTTTCCTCTTCTTCTCCTGCTCCTGAGCAGAAGACCGAGAGCCAGTAGCTACAGCCCCAGAGCTGGACTTCTGCTTCTTCGACCTCTGAGCAAGAAGCACATGATCATCATCATCATCGTCCCGAATTAAATTTTTCCTTGGAGGAACCATCTCCTCGCTTGAACTGCTGGACGTGTTCGAAGATCCTCGGGCTTCAGAAGCCTCTTCTAAGTCAGAAGAACTATCACCCCTGGAGCTCTCCTCACCAAAATTGCCTTCAGCACCGCCTACAATGTCACTCTCAGAACTTCTCTCCTCCTCGTCCAACTGGATAGGATCAGCAACAGTCTCTTCAGAGGTATCAAACTCGGGAATGCTATCTACCGGCTTTGCTATAAAGCTAGAACCAACGTTTTTATATTCAAGCAAGAAGACAGCAGACCGGGGATGCTCGCCGTCAGCTATGGGCTCCCTAATATTCCAAGCCTTGATCAACTCAGAAAGACAAACCTCGCTGAGAGCAGGTTCCAAGTTCTTCGACCTCGCTGAAGAAAAAACAGGGAAGAGTTAGAAAAATCACAAATCAGTAAAGAAGTTGAAAGAACAGGAGCAAAGACAACCTATATATTCTTCCCCATAAAAGGGAACAGAGAACCTATCAGACCTCAACCCCTCAGTTTGGGGGGAAAACTGCCAATTTCTAGCAAGGAAACCATCTTGCCAATAGTCCTTATGGGAATCAGGTAGGTTTACCACCAATACCCTGTCAGGACTCCTGGCTTTGAGATAGAGAATACTAGAACTAGTTCGAGAAAAAGAATAGCAAAAGCAGACCTCGGCGAGCCCTAACTTGGTACCATATAACTGATTTATTCTATGAATACCATTGATTATCTTCCACACATTGGGCGAACACTGTGCAGGAACATTGTTGAAGTAACCAAAGAAGTGCAAGAACAGATTGTTGGGAGGAAAAGTGAGTCCCCCTTGGGAAAGCAACAAGATATGGATCTAATGGGCACCCTCTATCTCTCTAAAGCTTCTAGGGGGAGAGGCGCACTCAATCTCTACCCACTTAGGAATATTGTAAAACTTCCTAAACTCAGAGACCGACCTATTACCAATCTTTGCCATCGGAAAACCCTAAAAAAAAACTACAAATTCAAAGAAAAAATACAAAGAGAAGGCACAGGGGACTTACAAGGTGAAAGTTCGACTTGAACGATGAAGAATCACAAGCCCAGGTGACGAGGAAGATCGAAGGCAATAAGAATGAAGACCGGGAGAAGAGAACGTGAATCGCTAGAACTCGCAGAAAATGGGAAGAGTACTGAGAAGCTTGAAACGACGATTGAGAAATGACTGCTCTGGGTAACTTTTGAGTGCTACTAATCATAATGCACAGACCACGAAGCAAGTGCCGCCTAAACTCAGTCCTCGAACTTTGGAAGAGTTGCACGGTGTACAAAGGAACCATTATGACAAATCATTTAAACTTATTGAGCCCAAAGTATGGCCCAACAAACTTAGGGGCAATTGTGGGTACCCGAAATTAGAATGATGGGGTAAGACGAGTAGCCCAATTGTAGCGGCCCAAAGTCCAGACCCCCCATATCTTAAACCAGTTATGATTTAGTCTTCTCCCATGTTCCCATTAAGAGGGGTTCTAGGAGAAGATGGAAAACGTGGGGGAATCCAACACCCCCACTCCCTGAAAATGGACATGTATATAATAAACCCTAGGTCCGGGGAAAAGGACACACTGTATTCTCTGTAATCACTCTCCGGAGTATATAGAAATAATACTGACTGCACCACCGTGGACGTAGGCACCTTTGATGAACCACGTATATCTTTTGTTGCGTGATTGACATTTTATATTCCTTGTTCTGCTTGATGATTTTGCTTCTCTTATCTCTTTGTGTTGAATAATAATTGTCACCACATATATATATGTATAATATGCTATATTATAATATTTTATTATAATGTTATATATACTTTGTTTTTAATTTGTATGTTATTGGAAGTGTTTTCTTGTTTTTACTATATATATATATAAATGTATGTATGTATGTATGTATGTATAATATGTTATATTATAATCTGATGCTGCCGCTGATGATGATATACTTTATTGTGTTGGTTACATGAATTATGGACATTGATTAAAACCTTTTTTTGTTATTATAATATATTTTTATTATTAGTATATTTTGTGATGGAAATGGGTTCATATTAGGGCTTATTAGTCATTTTAATATTTTTTATTAGTTTTCCTTTTATTTTGGTTCTTTTATTTCCTTTTATATCTTTTAATTGATCTCCAAGCAAGTTTGGGACTAATTAGGTATATTTTTGTTAATGATTATCCTTTTTAGTCATTTAGGTAATTACTTGGTTTTTAAGTAATTCCACCCATAAAAATACCCCGCGTACTTCTCATTTGAGGACAATTCCTCCATTTTTTAATATAAGGCATTCTTTGTTTCTCTCTCTAGAATTGGTGTTTGTTTTGTTTTGAACCTTTGACGTGTAGTTTACGTCAAATTGGTATCAGAGCGGTTGTCACTCCAACATTGATGTATCGGTGTGTAGATTATTAACAAATCGTATGCTACATTATCAATGGCTTTGAAGAAATCCAAACAACAACAAGAGGATTCAAGAATTGAGGAATAGCCATCAAGAATTGATGCGAAGAATGGAAAAATTGGAAGAATTGGCACAAAAATACTGGCAACAAGTTGATATCCCACCACCACGAATGAGCCACCGGAATCAACCCCTCATAGGCCTGGAAAAGAAGCCCTCATTGAGGAATCTCTAGAAGCTGTCGGCCCACATATAAATTCCTACCGGCCCGCCCTTCTTTGCCATGTTCGTCCTGCCCCCCTGCTTTTTTCCGACCATCCCGGTTGCCCTGAAAAACCAGCCTGCCCCACCTTCAAGAAGAATTTTTCCTTCCTGCCCCCGGATGGCTTTTGAACCCTACAAACTGGCTGCACTCCTCGGAAACGCTGGCCAATCAGAACCCCTCGCCGGAAATCATATTCGCGAACTCCTCGACTACAAGAGAAAATCAAGAAACCCCAAATTAAGAAAACCTAACCCTTTGCATTTCTTACCAATATTTTTTAGGTTTCTTGCAATTAGGTACACGAGTTGCGTTGGAGGGCTCCTCCCGTATCAAATTGAAGAATTCATGGAAGGAGGCCTAAACGCGTTGCCGCTTACCCTTCAGGTTCGAGAACGATCTTTTTGAAGCCGGGGAGAGTGATAGAAATGGGTTCATATTAGGGCTTATTTGTCATTTTAATATTTCTTATTAGTTTTCCTTTTATTTCCTTTTATATCTTTTAATGGGCCTCCAAGCATGTTCGGACTAAGTATGTATATTTTTGTTAATGATTGTCCTTTTTAGTCATTTAGGTAATTACTTGGTTAGTACGTAATTCCACCAATATAAATACCCCATGTACATTTGAGGACAATTACTCCATTTTTGAATATAAGACATTCTTAGTTTCTCTACTAGAATTGGTGTTTGTTTTGTTTTGGGCCTTTGATGTGTAGTTTACGTTAATATGTATTGATATTTTTTTTGCTCAAATCGAGGCTTACGCCTCGTCTCGCCAGCACAAAATGCCTCGATCTCGCCTCATGATTGTAAAAACATTGACTTGTGAAGAATCTAATATTGCCTTAAATAACAAGCTTGCGTTACTTGAGTTTGAATTGATTTCCCCCACTACTTTGAAAATGTATTTGGAGGGGAGACCAGAAGGAAGAATGGGTGTTTTGGGCCTAAACCCAAAATTGAAGTCTGAATAGGTTTATATTCAGTTAGTTTGTTTATATTGTCACGTTCTTTACTTATTTTTGCATTATCCCTCCCATGTTTATATGTTTCTGTCCGTGACTTGTATATTGCATTGTATTTTCATTTACTACCTCATACTTTAGATGCTTATTTCCACTCGCATGCGTTATATTATATTTGCTTAGAGTAATTTCTTCTTTAGATGCTTAGAGCAATCTCTTTTTGTTTTCCTTCCTTTTTTACATAGCTTTGTTTATGATTAGACGTAATAAATGCGTAGGACTCCCATCACTAAGATTACACTATGGTACCATCGACTAGAGACAGAACGGGCAAAAGGAGTTTTGTTATGTAACCCTGTTTTCATACCTATTTTCTGCTTGGCATGTTTTTGACCATTATCTTATGGTCCCGCAAGATATATACACTTTAGCCAACTTTTGTCTCTAAAATCCCACTTTTCATGAGCCATTCACACAGCCGGTCATACATCGAATTTTTATGACAATAATAGATAAATAAAAACTTGGAACAAGTCTGCATACCAATGCCAGAAACATTAAACATCTTTAATAACTAGACCTGATAATGATATTCATGCCGTCTTTATAACTAAGCCACAAGAAAGTAATAGCTTATGGACAGCTTATTTCCTACTTTGATGTTTATCTTGCAGTTCTGGCATTGATGAACTGGAGAAGAGGTTGGCAGCCCTTAGAAATCCCTGAGCTGGCATATCGAAAGCTTTAGGTCTTCATAACGAGTGTTAATAATTGGAGCTCCTCCTAACAGTTTGAACTTCATCAAGGTTGTACATTGTACATAGTCCTTCCACCATTATGTAGTTTGCTCACTGATCTTTCCTTTTTCATTTTTGGTTCCCTGAGACCATAATGTCTCGTGGGATAGAAGCCTATGGTGTGAAATACATTAAAATCTCACTTATTCACTGATAAAAAAAAAATTATATTATCGGTAGTTTACATGCTTTTTTTCCCTTCAGGGTTAACCTTGGTGTTCGTTCAACTTATTTAGCCATTATTTCGCGTTGTTTTAATATGGTAATAATCGATTGGTATATTTCTGGAATAGATGAACGGCTTTTGTTTCTTGTGAGTTGTCTTGTTTCTCAAGGATCTCAAGTTGGTTATAGTAAGTGAAGAGTCAGTAGTTGATGTCTGTCGACAACTCTGTGTAAGAATAATTTTTACAAGTAGTGCTATGTTACCCTGCCCTAAGCACATAGTACCGGCTTTGCTGAGTTGGACAGCAATACCATCCTAAACAACACACCCAGTGACCCATGTACCTGTTATGCCATGGAAATAAAAAAAGATAAAAAAGTCTTTCCATTCTTCCAGCTTACCCAAAAGCAAACCAAACCCAAAAACCCCCACCAAACATCGTCTGCCAATCAACGTTTCCAGCTTACACAACAGAAAAAAAAAACCTCCAAACATCATCTTCTTTTCTACTGTAAATAGGCCTGGAATGCTTAAAAAAATGTCGCTGATTGTATGAGCACAGCAAATTATCTATTTTTTTTTGGATACAAAGTATAAATTAAATATTTCAACTTAACAAAATGGCCAAAATAAAATCATGTGAACGAAATGGCTAAAATAAAATGGAAGAAATACTTGGACAAAATAAAATGTTTACTTTTAACAGCTAGTGCTAATATCCAACTAACATTGTTTTGAAAACATTATATAGTACTAAAAAAGAGTTTTTTTTCCCCCCTGAATCTCTCAAATCCTTGTAGCATGTCATAAAAGGTAGGCTGCATGTCAAATCCTTGCAGCATGTTGAATTCATTTGGCATTGCTTGCCTGACTCCTTCCACAGGCATTTTGTTGCAATTTGAAGTCCCAAAGCATACATACCCCCCCCCCCCCCCCCCCCACCCCCCCCCCCCCCACACACACACACACAAAAAAAAAAAAAAAAAAAAAAAGAAAATTATTTTAGTTAACTTCATCCATAAGCCCAGACATGATTAAAGTAATATTCTAACATCTCGACCCGGATTTGGGTTGACCCGCACCTGCATCTAGGTGTTAAGGGAAATGGGTCCTTAAGGGTCGGTGAGAGTCGCACTTAGCACTCTTACTCAGAATGTCATCTTACAATTATGAATTAAACTTTTTATTACTTGTGAAAATCACGATCGCTTGCATGCAACTTTAGTAGTTCAATTACTTCGTTTAAGAAAAGATTTAGCAGGAGTATGACTGAATAAAGTCAATTGTCAATCAAATCTAAATTATTATAGATTTGGTCACATAAAATTAAATGCTCAAGTACTATATGAAACTGAAATACAATAGGCGTACCTGGGGCGACCACAATTGTGGTATGGTCCCAATATCAGAGTTTTCTACAATAAATTCTTCTTCTCTTTTCATTTCTTTGCGTCCTTACTCGAAATACCTAGGGGGTGCTATCGAAGAAGGGAAATGAACAATTCCATTTAAGGGGAATACTAGCAGGCTATAATAATACAAGGAAGATATATACATATATCATGCCTTTTAATTCTGAAATCGTATCACTTAAGTCTTTTAAATGCAATTATGATGCATGATAATTCACAATTGGCTATGTGATGAACACACTCTATTTCTTATAAACTGACTACCCAATAAGTTATCTTTTTTAATTTTTGCTATTCATGATAACCCAGCTCCTTGAATTTAATTCTTATTCTAGAGTTTATCAATCCCATTGATTTGTACTGCTCACACCGTCCGCAACAAATGTCACGGCCATTGCTTCCCCGCGCAGTGCGTTTTGGGTCTAAGCGAAGTACACTGCACCCTAGGGATCCAGGCCCTCCTTAAATTTCTTGAAAACTCCAAGTAACTCTTTTTACCCTTTAACATCATTTTTATACTTCAATCTTTACACCTGGCCGATGGGGCCAATTCCACACAAATATTCCACACATTGTTTGCACTTTACCCACTCGTTATGTACATAAAATGCACCTATTAGCTTTTGAATTTTTTGAGTTCAAAATCATGTATCATAAAACAAAAGGGCTATTATCTAAATTCTAAAAGTTTGGGGCCGCTTTGTGATTTTTTTACAAATGTCAAGGTTTATTTTGCGACATTTACCAGTTCAGGGTTATTTTGCAATATTTACAAGTTCAGGGTTATTTTGCAATATTTACAAGTTCATGGGTTATTTTGTAATATCTACAAGTTAAGGGGTTGTTTTGTAACATTTACAATATATTCCTAATAGTATTAATCAACAACCCAAATTTACATTTTCGCTAAACATTATGTTATTCCACCCATGATCTTTTGATTTTTTCGCCACACTCTCCTAAGCTTTTACATAATATTTTCCTCATTTATGCTATTATGGAGTTTAACAAATTTTTACAAAATGCAACACAACTTGAGTGCATAACAAAAAATATTTTTCGTCAAAATAAGCATTTTTTGTAGGCATGCAAATTGTCTAAATTAAACTAACACATGCTTTGAAATTTTAATAACTACTCTAATATGCCTAACATGCTTTTCATAAAATATTACGAGTTAATTACACCTGCCCCCCTAAATTTTACCCCTTCTTTCACTTCACCACCCGAACTTTTAATTTTTATATTTAACCCCCTAAACTTTCAAAACGACTTCAAGTAGCCCCCTATCGTTAACACCGTTAACTTTTTTGTCGGAAAATGGGTCATATACAACCCATGTGACTTTTTAGAAGGACATTTTAGTATTTTGACCTTAAAACAACAAAATCATATTAACTTCTCCATTCTCTCTCCCCCATTTCAACAACCCACTTCTCTCTCTCTCTCTCTCTCTCTCTCACACACACACACACACACACACACACAGAGCAGGCCACCTAATTGAAAAAAATAAAAAAGCATTTGAAAGAAAATGGGGAGAGAGCATGGAGACGTGGGTTGTTGAAATTGTAAGGACACAAATTTCCAATTGAGTCCATATATAGTTTTGGCTCAATTCCGGATAAAAACATTTATTCATAGGATAGTATTTATTGTAATATTCTCAAGCCTATGAAGTGTATGTTGAAGACGTAGCGGCAAAGAACTTAAAGCTTCATCAAAATGCCGGTTTGTGTGCCTCGTTTCTACGTCATCAACTAAGGTTCCATGCTCCCAAGGTATGAATGTAATTATATTTATATAGGAGCTTGGAACAATGTTTATTTGGGTGTTAGGTTTAATAAAAGCCATGTTTATTTCAGAAATAATTTAAAAAGAACTTTATATTAATATATATAAATGTTTCTGGGCCAAAATAGAATTTAACAAAAATTTTTGAAACTCGTTCGAAATTTCGTTCGAACGAGATTTTTCGTTCGAACCAAACTTCGTTCGAACGAGACTGCTTTCTAACCTAACTGGTCAGTCGTTAGATAAGTCGTTCGAACGACTTTCTCGTTCTAACGAGGTATCTAACGAGGTTCTAACGTCGCTCGTTAGAAACCTCGTTCGAACGACAGTCAAAGTCGTTCGAACGAGAATGCCAGGCGGGAACAGTTTTGAGCAGTTTTTTGGCAGTTTTCTCCCATGATCCCCACTTGTTTTTTAACCAACTTTTTCCAGCCTTATGAGGGACGGGAAACACATTTTTCCTTCTAACTTTTCCATTCCATATCCAAGTCTTAGAGAGAGTTTGAGAGCAAATTTATTTAGGGAAAATGTTCAAGTTTTGAGTGTTCATTTTTAATGAAAAATTCATACACACTCTAGTTTACACCCAATAGTTGTTTATCCAAGTTCTTTATATACATATCTTTACTTGGAGTTTTTGGCACCGATTTTCTCTACCGAATTCAAGAGACGTTTCGGGTTTGCTTCTACACCCCATCACAAAGAAGACTTTTGTTGATATTCTACCCATTTGGAGAAAGGCTCCATGTTCGGGTGACGATGACCGTTTAAAGTCCTATCGGTGAATTCCGAGACCACGGTGGAGCTCCGTTGGTTATCCGCTAATTGGAGGTCGATACAAGAAGAAGCATCACGGCTTGAGAGGGTTCGAGTTTAGGAAGTAAGTCTTTTGTCTTGTATTTTGTAATACCGTTTTTAGTGGATTTGAGGCTAGGGCCGTCCCGAGGTTTTTTCCCGTTAGTGGGTTTTTCCTCGTATATCGCGGTGTTGTGTGACTGTTGATTTTATCTTGCTCTATATCACTTAGAACGCATGCTAGATTAATTTCAAGATAAAATTCGGTTTATCTATCACACTCATTTAATTTGGGACTTAAATTAAATATTGGGTAAAATTGGTTTATTCAAGTCATTTGTTAAAATTGGTTTCGCCTAACTTTGGATAATTGTTAATTATGACTTAGGCAAATTCTAGGACTAGAATTTTGTTTTAATTTGTTTTTTTGAGAAATTAAAACTTGTTGTTGTTGTTTTTGAAAGTTAAAACCATCTCTTTTATACACTTCCACATCTATTTAAAAGGAAATTATTATTTTTTTTAATTGTGATTATTATTAATCACCGGGGATCCAACTGCGTCTTCAAATTGGTATCAGAGCCAAAAACGATAAATTATTTCGTTAAGATCCTTTAATTTTTGGCTAAAATGGATTTTTTCCCATTTTCAAAATTTCCTATTTTTGATGGTTCTAACTACGCGTATTGGAAAGCGCGAATGAAATCGGCACTTAAATCTATCGATGAACGTGTTTGGATGTCTATTGTTACCGGGTACTCCCCACCAACTCATCTAATTGAAAATGAACGTGTTCCCAAACCCATTGATAGATGGACCGAAAATGAGTTTAAACTTGCAAATTTTAATTCCCGTGGTTTAAATGCCTTATTTAGCGCTGTCGCACCAGATGAATTCCGACGTATTATGACGTGTGAAACCGCTAAAGAAGCTTGGGATATTTTACAATTAACTCATGAAGGAACTAGTGTCGTTAAAGCTTCTAAAATCCAAAACCTCACCACTCAATTTGAAACTATCAAAATGGATGAAAAAGAAACTTTTGATAAATTTTATGCTAGACTTTCTGATATTGTTAATTCATCCTTTAACTTGGGAGAGAAAATACCTGACAACCGTGTAGTAAAGAAAATTTTAAGGTCCCTACCCGATAGATTCATTCCAAAGGTGACCGTTTTAAATTCTTTACCCACTTTAGCCTCTACGAAATTAGAAGAGCTTGTAGGTGATTTACAAACCTATGAACTGGATATGTTTCCCTCTAAAACTGAACAGAAAATTGAAAAGGGTGTTGCTTTAAAAGCCCGAAAAGAGGTCAAACAAGTAGTAGAGAGCGATAGTGATAGTGACTCGGAAGACATGGCTTTGTTTGCGCGTAAATTTAGAAAATTTCTTAAATTTAACAAAGATAAAGTTAAAAATGATTTTAAGAAATTTAAATCTTCTAAACATGATAAAAACGAGAAGATTTCTAAAGCCGATAAGATCCCTAAACCTAGTAATGAAAATATTGATAGGGACGAGTCTAATAAATGTTTTGGTTGTGAAGGTTATGGCCATAGGGCTTATGAGTGCCCCACTAAACTAAGGAAAGAGGGTAAACGACCCATTTCATATAATGCGACCCTTAGTGATAGTGATAAGGAAGAGAAGCCCGAATCCCCCACTAAGAAAAATTTTGTGGCTTTTATGGCTAGACATGTGAGTGATAATGAGAACTCTTCGAATGATGAAATTATAGCACATGCCACTTCCAAGGTCATTGTACATGATTCTCTTATTTTTGATGATAGTGAGAGTGAAGAAGAAAGAGAGAGTGAAAATGAAGATGAGGTTGATATGAGTGAACTTCAAAATGCTTTTCATGAATTATATAAAGAATCTATTAAATTGAAAAGAGCTAATTTGAAGTTAGAAGCGAGTTTAAGAGAGAATGTCAAGGTCATTGATGAAAGTGCCTTAATAGAAGACCTTAGGACACATGAGAGGACTCTTCAAGAGAAGCTTAACTATGTAGAAGGCGAGAGAGATAGCCTTAGGGGTTTAATGGAATCCTTGAAAAAGGAGCTTCTTGCTTTTGAAGAGCGAAATGTTTTACTAGAATCTAACATTGTAGAATTGGAAAATAAATTAAAGGATTCTAGTAATGTCAAATTTGATTTGGAATGTCGTTCGGAAAAACTTGATAAAATGTTAGGAACGGTCCAAATTAAAAATGACACTTTTGGTTTAGGCTTCAATACTTTTAATGAATTCAACCCTAAAGTCAAAACCAATGTTTTAGGAGAATCTTCTAGGAATGCATTTAATGATCACTCCTTAGATAAATCTTTTCGACATTTTCTTACTTGTACACATTGTGGTCGAAAAGGTCATCTTAGGAAATTTTGTTTAGATCTTAAATGAATTCCTAGAAAATCCCATAGTAAAGTAACCACGATAGCTAACGTTC
Source organism: Sambucus nigra (assembly GCA_949130495.1). Classification (NCBI taxonomy): domain Eukaryota; kingdom Viridiplantae; phylum Streptophyta; class Magnoliopsida; order Dipsacales; family Adoxaceae; genus Sambucus; species Sambucus nigra. Next base: position 459,994,088 of record OX422217.1, read on the forward strand.
CTACACCCCAAGATAGTAATTCTTCATTAATTTGGGTTAGGAAATCCGACTTGGTTGCCTTACAAAATAAGGATTTTGATTCTCATTTACTTACACATGCCTCCTCCCTTGCTAAATCTAAAGGATAAATGTGTTAGTGTTTGCATACTTTAGCGTTTGTACTTCATGCTATATTCATATGCTAAATGTATGCTTGTTTAGTCATTTTCTAGTCATTGCCTTATTTCATATCACATGCTAGAAATTATGACTTGTTTATCTTTTTATATTATATTTTGTGTTTGATTTAACTGAAAAATATAAAAAGATTTTTGTTTATCATTTGTGTTTTATTTATTTCATTTATGCTTAATGAAAAATACAAATGATTTTTGTTTAGTCTTTTGAGTATATATCTTTCTTTTTGATTAAAAATGTTAAAAACTCAAAAAGATTTTGTTTTGTGTGTATTTTTGTTTGACACACTTTATGTGGCATATACTTGTGTTTGAATCCCATCATTTACGCTCCCATGTGGCTAGAACTTTTGGTTTAGATTTTCAATCCTTAAAATGTTCTTTACCATGTTTTATATGGAGTAGTTGGATTTTGTATTGTTTAAATGGATTCTATTTCTATATGCCTCTTTTCACACATGCACGAGCTCTTTTGAAATCTTAATGTCACATGTTATATTTGAGCTTTTTGAGGTGTTCTCCTATCAATCTAGTCATCTACATATCTATGACCTAGGAGGACTAGTGCATGTCAAAATCCGTTGCATGTGAGATTTGTGTGAAAAATGAAAACATGATAAATTAATATATACACGGGGAAGGGATCCGAAAGGATGAATTAAATCCTTTGCGATAGTAAGCCACCGTTGATTGGATCTAAAAGAAATACGTGATCCAACGGCCTAAAAACAGAATATTTGGCATTAAACAAAAAGCAATTGCCAAGGCCTATGTTTGTATGATATATTCATTCAAAATCAAAAGAATATATATGCTCATTGAGGGAGAATTGGATGGTATATCAACGGTTTGCACAATGTCCGTTTATCCTAGTTGTCTTTAATGTCATGACTCTATTTGGTTTGTAGAATCATCATCATGCTAGGCTTGTATGCATTGTGTATATTTGTTCATTGAGTTCAATCTTTATATTGTCACATGAGGTTATATTTAACTCTGATGAAGTTTGCAATCAAATGAGAACTCCGTGAACGTTTCTTAAGTGTTTGGGTCTAACTTTAATTGTTGCTAGTTCACACCCCTACACTTCCGTTTCCATATGACACATTTTTGCCATACGAGTGTGCAAACTTATTGTATTTTGTGTCATGTGTGTGTTTATATCTATCTATATATGCACGTACTTATTGGTATATTTATAGTATATATATATATATATATATATATATATATATATATATATATATATATATATATATATATATATATATATATATATATATATATGATATTTGTTTGTCTTTGCCTTGCTTTTATTGCCCATATGCTTTCTTATCACTTTAAGCTTCACCATGCTATTTCTTAGTTCTTTAATCCTTTGCCTATTCCTGAACAAAAAGGGGGAGAATGATGATAGGGGGAGAAATGGTATCTAATCCTATTATTATCGTATCTTAGTTTGGGGGAGATTTATCTTAGGGGGAGACGTCTTTCTAAGTAGGTCATGTGTTTAAAGGGAGAATTAATTTAGGGGGAGTAATTAATTTTGATATTCCCTATGCATTTGATGAGTTTGCTTAAGTGTGCAGGCATTATTCTATCTAAAGCGGCATCTTTCTATGGCAAAGCGTTTGATCCTTGGGTTGAGTCAAGATTGGGCGGGTTATGTTTTGAGTCTAGTGAGCTTGACGGCCCTTTAGGATTTTTGTTTGGTTTTTGTCCCGGAATAGCCAAAGGGGGAGATTTGTAAGGACACAAATTTCCAATTGAGTCCATATATAGTTTTGGCTCAATTCCGGACAAAAACATTTATTCATAGGATAGTATTTATTGTAATATTCTCAAGCCTATGAAGTGTATGTTGAAGACGTAGCGGCAAAGAACTTAAAGCTTCATCAAAATGCCGGTTTGTGTGCCTCGTTTCTATGTCATCAACTAAGGTTCCATGCTCCCAAGGTATGAATGTAATTATATTTATATAGGAGCTTGGAACAATGTTTATTTGGGTGTTAGGTTTAATAAAAGCCATGTTTATTTCAGAAATAATTTAAAAAGAACTTTATATTAATATATATAAATGTTTCTGGGCCAAAATAGAATTTAACAAAAATTTCTGAAACTCGTTCGAAATTTCGTTCGAACGAGATTTTTTGTTCGAACCAAACTTCGTTCGAACGAGACTGCTTTCTAACCTAACTGGTCAGTCATTAGATAAGTCGTTCGAACGACTTTCTCGTTCTAACGAGGTATCTAACGAGGTTCTAACGAGCCCAGGCTGGTCGCTCGTTAGAAACCTCGTTCGAACGACAGTCAAAGTCGTTCGAACGAGAATGCCAGGCGGGAACAGTTTTGAGCAGTTTTTTGGCAGTTTTCTCCCATGATCCCCACTTGTTTTTTAACCAACTTTTTCCAGCCTTATGAGGGACGGGAAACACATTTTTCCTTCTAACTTTTCCATTCCATATCCAAGTCTTAGAGAGAGTTTGAGAGCAAATTTATTTAGGGAAAATGTTCAAGTTTTGAGTGTTCATTTTTAATGAAAAATTCATACACACTCTAGTTTACACCCAATAGTTGTTTATCCAAGTTCTTTATATACATATCTTTACTTGGAGTTTTTGGCACCGGTTTTCTCTACCGAATTCAAGAGACGTTTCGGGTTTGTTTCTACACCCCATCACAAAGAAGACTTTTGTTGATATTCTACCCGTTTGGAGAAAGGCTCCATGTTCGGGTGACGGTGACCGTTTAAAGTCCTATAGGTGAATTCCGAGACCACGGTGGAGCTCCGTTGGTTATCCGCTAATTGGAGGTCGATACAAGAAGAAGCATCACGGCTTGAGAGGGTTCGAGTTTAGGAAGTAAGTCTTTTGTCTTGTATTTTGTAATACCATTTTTAGTGGATTTGAGGCTAGGGCCGTCCCGAGGTTTTTTCCCGTTAGTGGGTTTTTCCTCGTATATCGCGGTGTTGTGTGACTGTTGATTTTATCTTGCTCTATATCACTTAGAACGCATGCTAGATTAATTTCAAGATAAAATTCGGTTTATTTATCACACTCATTTAATTTGGGACTTAAATTAAATATTGGGTAAAATTGGTTTATTCAAGTCATTTGTTAAAATTGGTTTCGCCTAACTTTGGATAATTGTTAATTATGACTTAGGCAAATTCTAGGACTAGAATTTTGTTTTAATTTGTTTTTTTGAGAAATTAAAACTTGTTGTTGTTGTTTTTGAAAGTTAAAACCATCTCTTATATACGCTTCCGCATCTATTTAAAAGGAAATTATTATTTTTTTTAATTGTGATTATTATTAATCACCGGGGATCCAACTGCGTCTTCAGAAATGGGAAGAGAGAATGGAGAAGTTAATAGATTTTTGTTGTTTCAAGGTCAAAATACTAAAATGCCCTTCTAAAAAGCCACATGGGATGCATACGACCCATTTTCTGTCCAAAAAGTTAATGATGTTACTGAGAAGGGTTTACTTGAAGTCGTTTTGAAAGTTTAGGGGATTAAGTACATAAACTGAAAATTCAGATGGTGAAGTGAAAAAGGGGAGGGATAAAGTTCAGGGTTCTAAATGTAATTAATTCAAATAAAAATAATATACATATAGGTAGCAGGGCCGCCCCTGAGAATATGAGACCCCGAGGCGAACTCGCAAAATGTTTTTTTCTTAACCTCTCAATAACTAATGATCAAGCGAGAGACAAATTCTTTAGTTAGGATTTTTATGGTAAAAAAGATGATAGGATTCTTGATTATTCATAACTTAATTGAATCATATGTATTGGTCGTTGTAATCTCATATATCCGACCATTCTCCACAAGAATTCTTATTGTCATAAAATTAACAAATGAGCTAGTATTCATAATATAATTATTAACAAACAAAAGCGCCAAATCATGTCATCATTTTTTCAACCTAATACGAACACGATTTTTTTACCAAACATGGACACAACCCAATTAACAAGTGACACGACACGAAGCGACACAACACGAAATCTTATTTTGTTTTTACCTAACATGAACACAACTCAAATAAAAGCCATGACACGACACAAAATCATATTTTTTTTACCAGACATAAACCAACCAAATAAAACATGCCACGACACGAAATCTTATTTTTTTAATATAACAGGAAGACAAGCTAAATAAAAATGATATGATACAACACGAAATGCCTTTTTTAACAAATACGAACACAAAATGTGACTTATCACGAAATGTTATTTTTTTAAACCTAAGACGAAGATGACCCATATAAAAGCGACACGAGACGATACAAAATGTTATGTTTTTACCAAACATGAACTCGACCCAATTAAAACGTGACACGACACGAAATGCTATTTTTTGTTAACATAGCACGACCACAACCCAAATGAAACGTGATACATAATGATTAAATTAAAACGCGACGCGACACAACACAATACAAAATATTTTTTTAACTATTTATCTTGTACTATATTGTCCTGAGATTTAAAATTATAAATATAAATATCTATCCAATCCTCTCAAATGGAAGATGGCAATAATTGTTACTACACATCTAGCCTTCAACGTGACATCCTACTCATGAGCATGTGAAGATTTATTCAACCTTTGGTTTAACACATTTCTACATGGTTTTATTAGTGATGCTTTTGTCTTTTAGGTTTCAACTAAACCAGCCTTTTTTTTATATAAGCGTGTCCTCTCTATTTTTCCAAGTTAAGGCAGAGAGGGAGGGGAATAGACAAAAAAGTAGAGTAAGAAGCTGGAAGACCAAGAGAGGGAGTGTTGTTGCCTTTTCTTTCCCGTGATTAGGAAAAAAATGATGACCAAGATGGGGATAATAAAAGACAAATGAGAAAAAAAAGGAGAAAATGCGGACAAAGAAAACAAATGGTGAAATTTTAATATTTTTGATGTTAAAACGGAAGCAAGCCTTATGTTGTAGCAGCAGTAAATAAAATGCAGAATTAAAGAATAAAATTACCCAATTTTTGGAGCAAATAAATCCGAGAAGTAAAGAACAAGAAACTCGGGAAGCAGGTACAGTCTAGAATACGGCTGAGTCGCGGGAAATGTCGCTCTCTTTAAGGTGTTTCGCGGCTTTGCCCAATTTGTGCTGACAGTCAGAAATGTCTCGCCACCCCCAGGATAAAACAGCCTCCAATAAATAAAATACGGATTGATAAAGCACAAGAATCAATCCGGTTCATGTACATCCATTCGTAATAATTGCTCAAGTCTAATAATAAATCTGGGGCGGATTTATTATTCCAGTGTAGGAAGAAAAAATTTAGAAGCAGTTTTGTGTTTAGAAAAGTTGCAGAACATGTATATTAAAAACGGAGGTGGAATACCTCTTTTATGGGGCAACAAAAAAAAGACGTTGGACAAAAACGTGGAGAGAAAAATCTGGAAAGTAGTAGGCAACTGGGTTTGAAAAATTCAACTCAGATATAATCACGTTTTAATTTTCGGAATTAAAAAAAATGTTAAAAAATAATTTTTAAAGCGCAAAAAACAATTATGTATTTGTCCAAAAAATTATTTCTTAATGAGCCCAAGCCCAAGCCCCAGGACTTGAGCACGGGCCGGCCGGACGGCGGCGGCGGCGCGCGCGCATGTGTGACTTGGCCCAATAAGTCCTCCACCCATGCACACAAAACATCTAATGCCCAAAGGTCTTGCCCATTTGTTCCAAATAAATTATAAATATACCACACCAAAACCTAGCCCGTTACCGATGTGGGACTAACTATCACGGGCGTGGGCATTTTTTCTCTTCAAATGGTCTAAGGCAAAACAAAAGCTTTTGTCTTCAAAGCTTTGCACTGACATGATAGCTGTGAAGCTGTACCAACAATCCTCCACTTGCAAAATTTGAAAACATTTTATCGAGCAATAATCTATAGAATTTTGCATAAGCAAAAGTGTCTTTCGACTTGAACCTTTACATAGTAAAGATGATTCAGAATATATTAGAGTAACCGTAGTTTTGAACTCTATCTCTGACAACATCCCACACGCAACCATACTTGGATGTAATTCTAATAGCTAGCACATTACGGCCATGTGCTTCTATCCCAGTGTAGTGAACGCTTTAGGAATTTGCCCAAAATGTCCATAGGAAGCAACCACACTTCCACATTCACATATGTGGGTCTATCAGGAATACTCCTGTAGCTAGGTACCCCACTCAAAATAGAGTTATAGATCTCATTAATAGTTATAATAACTCATCCTTTACTCGCTTCAGGATATTATGCTCCATAGGGATGGACTCGGAGTAAAACCCCGTTCTATATTAATTAATAATCGCATGATTCAATCCATATCACTTGTGACTTGTTATTACCCTTTGAACATATTTCTTGGGATCTCTAGTCCATATGTTGGGTTACCATCACAAATGACTCATTTATCCAAGGGCTTTAGTCCCATCCCTTTCGAGGTGTTCCACACCTTCTCCCTAGCTAGTCCTTTCGTCAAAGGATCAGCTAAGTTCTGTTCAAACCGTATATGATCCACCCTCACAGAACCTGTAGAAATAAATTCTCCAACAGTGCTATGTTTACGACGTATTTATCGTTTCTTACCGTTATAATAACGGTTCTCAACTTTTACAATAGTCGCGGTACTATCACAATGAATCAAAACGACTGGTATCGGTCTTTCCCACAATGAGATATCTGACAGGAGGTTTCTTAACCAACCTGCCTCTTCACTAGTAGTAGCTAGCGCTATCATCTCAGAATCCATAGTGGATTGATCCAAAATATTTTGTTTCTTAGATTTCCAAGAAACTGCACCACCAGTGATGCTAAATATATATCCACTAGTAGCCTTAGAATCATCAGATAGGGTGTTCCAATCAGCATCACTAAATCCTTCAAGGACAGCAAGATGCTTATTATAGTGTAATCTGAGGTTCATCGTCCTTTTATGGTACCGCATGACCCTCTCAATAGCATGCCAATGCTTCATACTAGGTCTACTGGTAAATCTACATAGGACTCCCACAGCATAAGCTATGTCAGGTCTAGTGCAATTTGTAGCATAACGTAAGCTACCAATAATGCTTGCATAAGCATTTTGGTTTACACTGTCACCAGTGTTCTTAAATAACTTTCACTAGGATCAAATGGAGTACTAGCAGGTTTACAGTCAAAGTAATTGTATTTCTTTAGAACTTTCTCAATGTAATGAGATTGATCCAAAGAAAGTCCCTTTTCTGACCTAGTAATATTAATTCCTAATATTACACTAGCTTCACCCAAATCCTTCATGTCAAAATTGGCACATAATAATGATTTAACATTTTCTACGGCATGAATATTAGAACCAAATATTAGCAAGTCATCAACATAAAGACATATGATAGTGCAAATGTTCTCAACATATTTATAATAAATGCATTTGTCACTTTCATTTATTTTAAACCCATTGGAGATGACTAGGCTATCAAATTTATCATGCCATTGTTTAGGTGCCTGTTTGAGTCCATATAGAGATTTATCTAATTTACATACTTTATTTTCTTGACCGTGTACAATAAAACCTTCAGGTTGATCCATATAAATCTCTTCTTCTAATTCTCCATTTAAAAATGCAGTTTTAACATCCATTTGGTGTACAATTAAATCATTTAAGCCACTTATAACAAATAGTACATGTATAGACGTTATTCTAGTCACGGGTGAAAATGTATCAAAAAAGTCTACGTTTTCTCCTTGTCTAAAACCTTTCGCAACAAGACGTGCCTTATATTTTTCAATAGTGCCATCATGTTTTAATTTCTTTTTAAGAATCCATTTACACCCAATTGTTTTACACCCAGGAGGAAGGTCCACTAAGTGCCAAGTTTTATTTGTTTCCAAAGAATCCATTTCATCATTAATAGCCTCTTGCCATAAATAGGCATCTAAAGAAGATAAAGCTTCTTGAATAGTGTTAGGATCCTCCTCTAAAGTGTAAGCATAAAAGTCGGGACCAAAATCTTTTTCTACACGAGCCCTTTTACTTTTTCGAATTTCTAAAATGGATTCATTGTTTTCTTTATTTTTATTTAAAGAAATATTAGTGGATGACTCACCCCCATTATTTCTTAATTTAAAAGAAAATTTATCTTCATAAAAATCGACGTCATTTGATTCAATAATTACCAAGGTTCTAAAAAACGCGGGGGTGATCGAGGCGTAGAGGCCAAGCCTTAAGCCTTAGAAGCCTAGGCGGGCCTTAGGCGTAAAAGGCGATTAGGCCTTTTTAATATATTTTAATATTTTTTAACCATAATAAGGCTATTAAAATATTAAAATTGTACATATCATAAAAATATGTCTGAATAGTTGCAAATTAAAATACTATTTGATTATTTTGGATGAGATAATGGTTCGGTCTGTAAAAGAATCTTTAAAAGGCGATATCGTTTCACTAAAGCATTGTTGTTTTTAGAGAAAAAGTGCGCCTTAAGGGTTTTACCAAGTATAAGGCGTGAAAAGCTTAAGGCGGGGCGTTTTTCCCAAGCCTCAAGCCTAGGTGGATTTTTTAGAACAATGACAATTACTTGATTTTTCAAGTCATAAAATCGGTATGCTTTGCTATTAATAACATAGCCTATAAAAACGCACTCATATGCTCTACTTGCCAATTTAGACCTTTTAGGGTCGGGTATACGTACATAGGCTAAGCACCCCCACATTCTAAAGTATGACACGTTGGGCTTAATATTTTTTCAAATTTCATAAGGAGATATTTTCATTTTAGTCTTAGGAATTCTATTAAGTGCGTGACACACAGTCAAAATAATTTCACCCCACCAATGTGAGACAGCCCATGAATTTAATAAAATAGCAACAACTAATTCAGTTAATGTCCTATTTTTTCTTTCGACTTTACCGTTCATTTCGGGCGAATAAGGGGCGGTTTTTTCGTGAATAATGCCATGGGTTTTATAAAATTCAATAAATGGTCCAGAATCATATTCGGTGCCTCTATCACTACGTAACCTTTTAATTTTCTGATTAAATTGATTTTCAATTTCATTTAGAAAAATTTTAAACATGTCAAACGCTTCACTTTTATTTTTCATTAAATATACAAATGAATAATTAGAATAGTCATCAATAAAAGTTATAAAATAACGTTTGCCATTTCTAGTTGTGACACCATCCAATTCACAAATATCCGAATGAATTAAATCAAGTGGTTCAGATTCTCTAAAAACAGATTTATGTGGTGTCTTAGTGATTTTTGCTTGACTACACCATTCACATTTTTCAAAATCATTTAATGATAATTTTGGAATTAATCCTAAAGTGTTCATATTTTTAACAAGTCGTTTATTAACATGACAAAGCCTATCATGCCAAATATTAAATGGACAAGCAATATAAGCGGAAGGAGAAATTTTATTCATTGCATCAACATTCAACTTAAACATCCCATCAGTGGCATAACCCTTGCCTACAAAAATTCCATTTTTGGTCAAAATAAATAAATGAGCACCAATAGTTTGAGTAAAGCCAACTTTGTTGCGAAGATAACCCGAAATTAAAATTTTCATTATCTCGAGAGTGTGAAGAACATCTTTGAAGATAACAATCTTTCCCGAAGTGAACTTTAATTCCACATTTTCAGTACCTGCAACCTCAGTGGAGTGAGAATCACCCAACAACACCTTCCTATTTGCAGTCTCAGAATAAGTCTTAAACAGAGTACGGTCATAACAGATATGGCGAGAAGCGCCAGTATCCAACCACCACCCTTCGGCACCGCTAACCATGTTGATTTCTGAAATCATAGCACATAGGTCCTCTTCGGTCAAATTTGCTTGTGCGTTTGGCACATTGCGACATTTGCGAGCCATATGGCCAGGCTTGCCACACTTGAAATAGAGAAACTGTCCCGAGTTGCTAGATTGTCCATTTCCAGGGTTCTTATTCTTATTCTGAGTTTGATTTTTAAAATTTTGGTTATGGCTCTCTTTCTGATTTTTTATTTTTTTTCCGTTTGCCTTTAAAACAACTGGAGTGTGGTTCTTTTTCTGATTTTTGTTGTTAGACACAACAAGAATTTCATCTTTGTAGTCCTGTTTTCAAGATTCCTCCTCAATTCTCAATTTAGTAATGAGTGACTCTAGTGAAAATTCTTTAGACTTATGCCTCAAAATATTTTTAAACACTTTGAACAGTGGAGGCAATTTATCAATAATTATAACCACCTGAAATTGCTCATCTAAAGCCATGCCCTCGGAAATAATTTCATGGGCAATCATTTACAAATCATGGGTTTGAGCAACAACAGATTTATCATCCGTCATTTAAAATTTCAAATAACGACTGAAGGCATATTTTTTAGCACTCGCCTTCTCCGTATCATATTTTTTAAACAGTGCATCCCAAACATCTTTTGCAGTTTTATAATTGGCATAATAGTCATAAAGTTCGTCACTTAGAGCATTCAAAATGTAATTCTTGCACAGAAAATCATTTTCCTCCCAAGTTCTAATTGTTTTGCTTTCCTCAACAATAGGTGGATTATTTACTACGGGTTTGTCAAATTGAACACACGATGCGACCTTTTTCGTAGTTAAATAAAATAGCAATTTTTTGCTCCAACGTTTAAAATGGGTGCCTTGATATTTGAAGGCTTGTTAAGGTTGCTAGTGTTAATTTCGTCCATGGCAGAATTTCAGAAACACCTTAAAATTATTGTAGCAATTGTAAATAAAATGCAGAATTAAAGACCGAAATTACCCAATTTTTGGAGCAAATAAATTCGAGACAGAAGGAACAAGAAACCTCGAAAGCAGGTACAGTCTAGAACACGGCTGAGTCGCGGACAATGTCGCTCTCTTTAAGGTGTTTCGCGGCTCTGCCCAATGTGTGCTGACAGTCAGAAATGCCTCGCCACCCCAGGATAAAATAGCCTTCAATAAATAAAATACGGATTGATAAAGCACAAGAATCAATCCGGTCCATGTACATCCATTCGTAATAATTGCTCGAGTCTAATAATAAATCTGGGGCGAAAAAAAATTTAGAAGCAGTTTTGTGTTTAGAAAAGTTGCAGAACAGGTATATTAAAAACGGAGGTGGAATACCTCTTTTGTGGGGCAACAAAAAAAGACGTTGGACGAAAACGTGGAGAGAAAAATCTGAAAAGTAGTGGGCAACTGGGTTTGAAAAATTCAACTAAGATATAATCACATTTTAATTTTTGGAATTAAAAAAAATGTTAAAAACTAATTTTTAAAGCACAAAAAATAATTCTGTATTTGTCCAAAAAATTATTTCTTAATGAGCCCAAGACCCAGAACCCGGACACGGGCACGGGCCGGCCGACCGGACGGCGGCGGCGGCACGCACACGTGTGTGACTTGGCCCAATAAGTCCCCCACCCATACACACAAAACATCTAATGCCCAAAGGGCTTGCCCATTTGTTCCAAATAAATTGTAAATATACCACACCAAAACCTAGCCCCTTACCGACGTGGGACTAACTATCACGGGTGTGGGCATTTTTTCTCTTCAAATGGTCTAAGGCAAAACAAAAGCTTTTATTTTCAAAGCTTTGCACTGAGATGACAGTTGTGAAGCTGTACCAACACCTTATGTTAAAAAAATAAAGGAGCAGGAGTTAAAAGGTGATGGTATGCTACATTTTTTATATTTATATTATGTTATATGGTAGTCTTCTCTTGGCTTTTAATAATAATAAAAAGAATATCTCAACACTAATATATTCTAAATCTTGAGATGAAAATTCCTAAACATTCCCTCTATTCTAAATCAATACAAAAAAGAGATAAAAGGTGGCAGTAATTGTTACTACACATCTAGCTTTTTACGTGACATCCTACTCATGAGCATGTGAAGAGTTATTCAACCTTTAGTTTAACATATTTCTACATGGTTTTGTTACTATTGCTTTTGTCTTTTAGGTTTCAACTAAACCACCTTTTTTTATATAAGCGCGTCCTCTCTATTTTTCCAAGTTAAGGTAGAGAGGGAGGGGAATAGACAAAAAAGTAGAGTAAGAAGTTGGAAGACCAAGAGAGGGAGTGTTGTTGACTTTTCTTTCTCGTGATTAAAAAAAATGAAGACTAAGAGGGGGATAGTAAAAGATAAATGAGAAAAAAAGGAGAAAATGCGGAAAAAGAAAACAAATGGTGGAATTTTAGTACTTTTGATGTTTAAATGGAAGCAGGACTTACGTTAATAAAATAAAGGAGCAAGAGTTAAAGATATTAGTATGCCACATTTTATTTATTTATATTATGTTATATGGTAGTTGTAACATCCCGTATTTCTGTGCATTTAACTACTTAATTAATTCGGGTATATTTTAAATTACTTGTGTGTCATAATTTAATTTAATTAATTATGATAATATTTATTTAAATATTAATCGGGAGAGTAAATGGTTAATATTTATGGAATTTAGATTACTAAGTGAATAATAACAATTTAATTATGTCATAACGTGTATTAGTGACGAGGGGTTTATTTATCTCAGCGGAGAGTCGGGTATAGACTAATTTAGGTGTGAGATAAGAATTTTTATAGACTAATTCGAATGTCAATTCTGAGTGCACGGTTGAGTTCGGATGGGCCGAGAAAGTTGGAAAAGTGTACCCGAGGGTGGTAAATGGGTCATTGTGTATTTTTGGGCATAATCGGGCGCACACGGAGGTGTTTGGGCCATTTTAATTAGCCCATATGACTAAAAACGGGATTTGGAAATAAAAACATAAGTTTAGGAGTTGTTGGTAGCTATAACACAATTGAGAGAAATCTGAGAACGTAGAGGAGCAAAAAGGGAAAACTCTTAAGAGCCAAAAAGGATGAACAAGGGAGGTGTTCTTCAACAAAGTAAATCTCTACACCAAAGGATTAATCAAACTCTACGAATCATAAGGTAAGTGGCTAAACTTGCTTTTATATAAATAACTGATTTCAATTCATATCATGCTATGTGTTAAACACATGATTTTGGGTTGGGTTAATACAAATTGGGTTTTAAAGTTGTGGATGTTGCGAAACAAGTTTTGGGACTGATATGATAGGGATTATGAATTCATATTATACTGTGAAGAAATTGTAAGATTAGAGATGTTATTGACTGCAAAAGTTGTGGTAAAATCATATAGATTCATGTCTTTATTTACAATTAGAGATATATATTAGGAATTAAAGATATTGGGATTTGTGTTGATTCGTAGAACCTACTTTGTAAATTCTGGGTTGGTTTTTGGGTAAGGAAGGTTTTAAGGTTTTGTTAATGGCAAAGAACTAATTCTGGACGAAGAGAGGGAAAATGTTGCAGGACGTTCGAACGACCAGGACTCTAGTTCGAACGACAGTGATTGTCGTTCAAACGACATCACCTGCCGTTAGAACGCCGCCGCTTCTCGTTCGAACGAGATGGCAAATTCAGCCCATTTTTTATTTTACTGTACTAGTCGACCCGGGTGGGAATTTAAGGGAGAATTATGTACAGTAAGGAAGCGTCTTAAATCTGGGATTGTTTGGGACTTTAAGGACAAATAGTATAAGGTTGTTTTATATTTAATGTGAGAGAGACATTAAGATTGGAGTTAATTAATAAGTGTGTGTCAAACTTATTAAGGAAATTTGGGCATTTGAATTTTAAATAGTTAATCGGGCCAAGTGAGCGAGTCCGAGAATATTAGTTGAGTGACACCGAGGTATTTAATTAACTATTCTGAGGAATAGATTAATTTAGAGTCGGACCATATACTCGGGAAGGTAATAAATTAATTAATGAGTAAATTAATTAAATTAGAGTGAGACTATTGACTCGGGAATGTTTTAGGCTAAGTTATACAGACATTGTATACGGTAAAGCCTGGATTTAATTTAAAGTATATATAAAATAGTGTGATAGTATATATATTGTGTGTGCTTAAATATCAGTGATTATATATTTATTTAATTTATATACTCTAGTGCTATCGAGGGAGGTTGCACGATGTGGGTGAATCCCCTAGCTTGAGGAGTAGGGTGAGTATATCCCCAGGTCATAGCGTCTTTCAGAGGTGAGACATTGAGATGATGTCCTCATACTCAGGGGAATATGACTGCCTCCATTACGTTTACTATTTGCGTTTCGATTCGGCGGACCACAGTTGTCTCGGAACTCCAGGTGGGACTGAGTAACCTAGGTTGATGGCACATTTAAGAATGCATCTGACGAGTTATTACTCGGGAGGATGGGCTATTTATATACTCGACACTTGTGTGAATGTTGTAATATGATCTTATGTATATAATGGGATAAATAGTTATATACGGGTAATTTAATCCATAGAGTGAATTGCATGGATTATATAACTAGAGTAAATGTTATATGGACTTAAAGGAAAGATGACTATTTAAGTTAGAGTGGCAAATAACTTACATATCATAATTTAAATATACTTGGGTTAGATTAGTGCGTCAGGAAAGAATTATGTCAAGTATCTAGTAACGAGGTAGAGGATTAGGTGGGTTATAAAGAAAGCGTTAGGTGTGCACATTAGTTGAGGGGTGAGTCTGGCCTCAAGAGAGTGCGACACTAGCCTAAATATGAAGAGCATTAATGCATTTTTAAATTTCTGCAATTTAGTCACTTGCTAAATATTTTAAAAATGTTTTGGGTTCTAACCCTTGATATCAAATATTTTCAAAATCTTTTAGGTATCCAGCCATAGGGACGCCAAGCCTAAGTTCATTCCAGGGATACGCAGTTGCAACAGATGTGGGTGTTGCAGGATTTGGATAGATGCATTTATTTTTTTTATTCTTAGTGTAGGGATTCATATAAGTTTATCTCGAGCTTGTTGCTCACAGTCTTATTTAGTTTATTTTTAGATTATACGGGATTTATTACTCTCTGTTAGTTTGGTTTGGTTTTGAATTTAGTCGGTGGTTTATTCGACAAAACTTTATTATTCTATGTGATGATTGACTCTATCAACATTGGATGTTTTTATTTTAATTCCGCACTTGTTTTGTCTTGGATTAATAAAGATAAAATTAGACACCAACTTTTTGGAATACCAGGTGGTTAGTAAGTTTTAAAAAGTTTTCGACAATGATGCTAAGAATGAACCAAATGAGATTCCTATTTTAATTTGATACAGGACTGATCACCCGGTATTTCATTAGGCGGGGTGTCGCAGTAGTCTTCTCTTGGCTTCTAATAATAATAAAAGGAATATATTAACACTAATATATTCTAAATCTTGAGATGAAAATTAATAGACATTCCCTCTATTCTAAATCAATACAAAAATGAGATGAAATGACCCCCTTATTATATTCTTAATACAGATAAATATATAATAAAGATAATAACAATATATTTTAATTTCGATCCATTTGTAATAGGAATTTAGAATTCTATTTATATAAAACAAAAAATGAGATAAGAAATGCTTATTTATAAGGTGACAAGACAACTAGTGTTAGATTAATAGTAAATATCTATCTCTATATATACTACTTAAGAAGAGGCGAAACTTGAGGCTAAACTTGAGGAAGTATACAATTTACCAATTTATACTTTTTTCTCCTAAATAACTATATTACCTACCATCATATTAATACCCATTTTGTGCGACCTTTCATGATAAACATCCCATTCAAAACAAATCCATATTATTACTCTCAAACTTTTGTCTTCCTGCAAAAAGGCATTGGCCAAGAAAATTGATTTTGCACGGTAAAATACGTAGAGGGTTATTTTTATTTGAGAATTGAAGTATCCATAGAAATTTATTATGGGGTCCAATTTCGTTAGTATGTCGATGATGTCTGCAGCGATGGTTCATTGCATTATCAGTTTAATCATAATCATCTTCATTGGATTTACTTTAGTGACCACCCTCTGTTAATAAGGCCTTTTGTTTTAAAGTTATATCGAAGGATCGTGAATATTTGGTGAGTAAAAGTTGAAAAATGGTTTATCCTTTATTAACAATTAAAAAAAATACCACTTTAACCCTTATGAAATGGAATCAAAATGTTCTTGGAAACCTTTTCAAATGAAAAAAAATGGGTGCTAGAGCTCTCGTCATTTGAAATGATTTAGCACTCATCCTTGTACTATTCTTAGAAATTTGTAAAGGGAGCTTATTGATAAATATAATAACATGATTTCTTTTAGAGAGATGGATATTAAAATATGGGTGTTTCTAAGGGCACCACAAAACTTACTTCAAAATACCCCGACTCCTTTTTTACTACAAAATATCACTTGATTTTAATAGTTACTTCCAAATACCACCAAAGGGCTACCACATATTTAAAGTTGTTAAAAATTATTTACTCACTTTCTCTCCTTCTCTCTACACATTCAAACCTCTCAATTTCTCAACCTTTCAACTTCAAAACCTCTCAACTTCAACTACAAATTAATTTCATTGTCTAAACCTCTAAAGCTTCAAAGATCTTCATCAAATCATCATTCAACACCATACAGACAAGATTATAATCATCAAAACATATATAAAAATATGTTAAACACTTGAAAAACATGTTAAACCTAATAAAAATATGTTGAACAACAGTAATGTGTTAATTTTTTGTGCAAAGAACGTTTAATACTCCTTATATGCTGAGAAAACACCACATAATCAATAAACCCTACAAAACCCTAGCTGATGACCCAGTGGTTCGGTATAAAGACCCCGAATAAAGACCCAAATTTCGTCATGTTTGCCTCGAATAAAATATGGTATGAAAAATTGGATTCAAACTTCATTCGGCATAATCATCCCGAATATATGCATTTATTTCAGCCTAATCATCCCGAATGAAATTTTTTCTTCAAAAAAATTAAAGTATATTTCATTCGGCATAATCATCCCGAATATATGCATTTATTTTGGGATAATCATCCCGAATGAAACTTTTTCTTCAAAAAAAAATTTAAGCTTGATTCAGGATAATCACCCCAAAAGTCATCATCTTTTTCGGGGGCCCGACCCCGAACCACTGGACGATTTTTGCGATTTTTTATATTTTCAATCCCTATGAATAAACAAATATATATATAATCGGACCCAAAGTTTAGAAGAAAAATGTGATTTTGGGAGTTTTCATTTGCTTTTGAGGTGTTGTCATTGTCTTTTGGGGGAATATCCATTGATTTTTGAATATTTAAATAACAAACCCTAGTTATTTAATAATGTTGAAGATGGTTGGTTGAAGATGATTTGTTGAAGAAGATTGTGGCTGTTTTGGGTTTTTCCCTCTAACGGCATGTTTTTTATCCTACGTCTGGATATTTGCAAATTTTAGTCCTATTCTCAAACTGGGTGTCCCGTGATTACGCGATTAGCTCCTACGAGTTACATTGGTCCAGTGCGAGGTGTTTGTGCCCCTTACGAGGCCATTTGGTGGATGTTTTGGGTTTTCCCCCTTTAGTGTCATGTTTTTAAGACTAAGTTTGGATATTTATAAATTTTAGTCCTATTATCGAGCCGGGCATCCTATGACTACGCAGTCAGTGCCTACGAGTTACATTGGACCCGTGCGAGGTGTATGTGCCCCTTGTGAGGTCGTTTGGGGGTTTCCCCTCTAGTGGCATGTTTTTAATCCTATGTTTAGTTATTTTCAAATTTTAGTCCTATTCTCAAATCGGGTGTTCTGTGACTACTCGATCAGTTTCTACGAATTACATTGGTCCCGTGCGAGGTGTTCGTTCCCCTTACGAGGCCGTTTGGGGTTTTGCCCCTCTCACAACATGTTTTTAAGCCTAAGTTATGTTATATTAAAATTTTAGTACTATTATCAAACCGAGCATTCCGTGACTATTCGATTAGTTCCTACGAGTTACATTGGTCCCGTGCGAGATGTTCATATCCCTTACGGGGTCGTTTGGGGGCTGTTTTGGGTTTTTTCCCTCAAGGGGAGTGTTTTTAAGCATGTGTCTGGTTATCTTCAAATTTTAGTTCTATTCTCGAACCAGGCGTCCCATGACTATGCGACATGTTTTAAGCCTAAGTTTGGTTATTTTTAAATTTTAGTCAAATTATCAAACCGGGTGTTTCGTGACTACGCGATCAGTTTCTACGATTTACATTGGTCCTGTGCGCCCCTTACGAGGCCATTTGGGGTTTTTCGCCTCTCGTGACATGTTTTTAAGCCTAAGTTTAGTTATATTAAAATTTTAGTACTATTCTTAAACCGAGTGTCCCGTGACTACTCCATCAGTTTCTACGAGTTACATTAGTCCCGTGCGAGATGTTCGTACCACCTGGGGGGGGGGGGGCTGTTTTGGATTTTTGCCCTCAAGGGGCATGTTTTTAAGCCTGTATATGGTTATCTTCAAATTTTAGTTCTATTCTCAAACCAGGCGTCCCGTGATCACACGGTTAGTTCCAGCGAGTTTCACTGGTCTCGTATGATTTGTGCCCTTTATGGGGCCATTTAGGGACTGTTTTGGGTTCTTCCCCTCCATTCGCATGTTTTTAAGCCTAAGTCTGGTTATTTATAAATTTTAGTCCTATTATCAAACCGGTAATCTTGTGACTACACGGTCAATTTCTACGAGTTACATTAGTCCCGTGCGAGGCGTTCGTTCCCCTTATGGGGTCATTTGGGGGACATTTTAGGTTTTCCCACTCTAGCGATTTTTTAAGCCTAAGTCTGGTTATTTTCAAATTTTAGTCCTATTATAAAATCGGGCGTCTCATGACTATGCAGTCAGTTCCTATGAGTTACACTAGTCCTGTGCGAGTTGTTCGTGCCCCTTACGGGGCCGTTTAGGGGCTATTTTAGGGTTTTTCCCTCTAACGACATGTTTTTAAGCTTAAGTCTGGTCATTTGTAATTTTTTGTCCTATTACTAAACCGATCATCCCATGACTATATGGTCAGTTCCTACGAGTTACATTGGTCCCCTGTGAGGTGTACATGCCCCTTACGGAGCCGTTTATGGGTTGTTTTGGGTTTTTCCCCTCGGTATGTTTTCAAGCCTAACTCTGGATATTTGAAAATTTTAGTACTATTCTGAAACCGGTCATCCCTTGACCACACGATCAGGTCCTACGAGTTACATTGGTCCCGTATGAGGTGTCTGTACCCTTTATGGAGCCGTTTGTGAGTTGTTTTGAGTTTTCCCCCTCTAGCAGAATGTTTTTTAAGCCTAAGTCTAGATATTTTTAAATTTTAGTCCTATTCTCAAACTCGACGTCTCGTGACTATACGACCAGTTCCTACGAGTTACATTGGTCCCGCGTGAGGTGTTCTTACCCCTTACGGGGCCGTTTGGGGACTATTTTAGGTTTTTCTTCTCGAGCGGC
Source organism: Sambucus nigra (assembly GCA_949130495.1). NCBI lineage: Eukaryota > Viridiplantae > Streptophyta > Magnoliopsida > Dipsacales > Adoxaceae > Sambucus > Sambucus nigra. The sequence continues at coordinate 460,013,584 of OX422217.1, forward strand.
ATGTTTTTAAGCCTAAGTTCGGTTATTCCCAAATTTTAGTCCTATTTTCAAACCGAGCATCCCGTGACTACGCGGTCAGTTCCTACGAGTTACATTGATCTCGCGCGAGGTATCAGTGCCCCAAACAGGGCTGCTTGGGGGTTATTTTAGGTCTTCCCCCTCTAGGAGCATGTTTTAAGCCTAATTCTATTTTAGCCCTATTCTCAAACCGGGCATATGAGTACGCGATCAATTCCTATGAGTTACATTGCTCCTTATCCGAGGTGCCGTTTGAGGGCTATTTTAGTTTTTCACCTTTAGCGACATGCTTTTAAGCCTAACTCTGGTTATTTCTAAATTTTAGTCCTATTCTCAAATTGGGCATCCCATTACTACGCAGTAAGTTCCTACAAGTTACATTGGTCTCATGCGAGGTGTTCGTTCCCTTTACGGGGCCATTTAAGGATTGTTTTGGATTTTGCCTCTCTAACGACATATTTTTAAGCCTAAGTTTGGTTATTTACAAAATTTAGTCCTATTCTTAAACTGGACATTTCATGACTATGGGGTCAGTTTCTACTAGTTACATTGGTCCCGTGAGAGGTGTTCATACCCCTTACATGGCCGTTTGGGGGCTTTTTGGGGTTTTATAATTCAACTAAACATTTATAATTCAAATTAAACATTCATAAATCAAACTAAACGTTCATAAATTAAACTAAAGAGCCAATATAATGTCAATATCATAATAGGATACAACTTGGATACAAATCAGATTGTCAAGGGCCAATATAATAATAGGATATAAATAAGATTGTCAAGGGTAAAATTTTATTTTGATACTTAGTCTTCCTATAAATCAACTAAAAGATCCTTGAAATTAGGGTTTTCATCAAGAGCAGACTGGAACTCTTTAGTAACCTTTAATGAGTGTCCTTGAGTAGTCATACCCTTTGGGTCATGCACAATAATTGACCATTTTTCATTGTTTATTCACTTCGAGTAGAATACCTTCTTTACATTTTGAAAGGCACAAATAAAAGGCTCGTCAACTATGCGATCTTTACTCTTCATCTTTGATAAATCTACCATGATAAGTTTGGAGTCAAGATTAACTTTACAAGCATTCGTAGTGTCCTCCACCTTCACCCAGTCACAATAAAATACGACTTTTATGAAATCTAAATAATCGAGTTCCAGGATATGTTGGACAATACCATAATAAGTTAGCACCGTATATTTTGTATTTTTATCATTTTTTCTAGCGACGCATATAGTCAAGGAAAAAAAATTCAAATTTCACTATTTTGCATTAAAATCTTTTCCTTAAATGGATATCAAATGAAATCAAAATCATTAGTGCAGAATTTCTTAAACTCTTTCACACGGAACCTTTTGCTAGGCATAAAAGCCTTGAAGAGACATCAACTCTTTTTAGAAGTTGCATTTATTAATGAATTTGTATTAGGGCATATTTTTACCACACATGAATAAATAACTGCAAACATAAGAGGTGGAAATTACCTATTTTAATATCCATGCCCTAAAATCATTCATCGTGCAATTGCTCCTTTGATTTTGGGAAATTTTGTTCTCGTACTTCCTAAAGGTAAATTGTAGACTTTAGATCATAATATATATAATACATATAATCAAACAAGAATTATTCAGTTTATTATGTAGCTATTTACTCTCTCCAATCTTCAACTTCACCTTGAGATTTGAAGACATAACAAGCTACTTGGTCGTATTGTAGATTAATTTAGTCTCACCTCTTTAGGGTTCCCAAAAGGAAATTCATACTCAAAGTCATCAGGTTCTTCTATCACTCATTCTCCACGAGGATTGAACCTCTTCAGCTCTTGTTCTGGTACATGTTCCCGAGCGTATAACAATAATTCCACAGTTACGTATTCTTCAGCAATTGACTGTCTAATATACCATGTATTCTTTACGTAATCTTTGAAAGTTTTCATTAAGTGGTCAAAAGGATACATCCACCGATACATAACGAAACCACACAACAAAGCCTCATCGCATAAATGCGTAAGCAGTTGGATGGTGATTTCAAAGAACGACGAAGGAAAATATTTCTCTAATACACAAATTGCCTCAGCTAATGTTGATTTCGCAGCTTTATTGTTCTTTCTGTTTACCAATTTTTTTACAAAGTAAGGAAAAACAAAAACTTATTTGCATAATTACTTGACGTAGATCTTTGTGTTCGGAGAAGGAATGGATAAATAACAGAGGTATTAATTGAATGATGGCGTGCCAGTCGTGAGACTTGCACTATTTTAGGTCAATTGTTTGGTAACTTAATACCCTGCACAAATTACCAGAATAACCAATTGGAGTCTTCAAGTTGAACAACATATCTAAGAGGATATTTTTCTCACTAGTAGTCAAAGTGAAATTAGCCGAGGGGATATAAATTCTTCCTCTTATAGAATCATTTTTAAACAATAATTCTTCTTTATTTTCATCATCTGCAGATCGCGGTGCTCTCGCTCTCCACCTTTTGAATGAGATCCACCCAGACATATTCCTATTATATGTTTCGCAACATTCTTCTCCATGTGCATCACATCAATTACATGTCGTACACGATGATCTTTCCAATGCGATAAGTAAAAAAAATGATCGTATGGACTACGCCTTCATTTTACTAGGGTCATTCGGATCCTCCTTAGCTTTACGCTTCAACTTTACAAACTGAGGGTATTTGCCTACATATGTATTTCCCTTAGTCACAATCATATCCTTCTTCTTAATCTACTGACCATAAAGATGAGCAGGTTCCGTCCTATGCTCATGACCGGCAGGTAAGAAGTTATACTCGTCATTTCTAAAAGAGTGACTGGTCGACAAAAATCTAGGAGGACCCGTGTAACAACCCGAGGTTTTGGAGACAATGAATTATTTATTTTGGGAGCAATAAATAATATTTTATTTGGAGAAATAATAAAATTGACAATCGAGGTCAAAATTTGGAGTTGTTAGAAAGTGAGTCGAATGGCAATCCCGAGGGTACCATTGTTTCCGGAAGGGTCAAGAAAGTTGAAATGACTGTACTTGGGGCTTATTTAGGTTCCGAAATAATTTAGGATCGTTTGACTCGAATTAAAGTTACCGGGTCATTTAAAGTGTGTATTATCATTTAAAGATGTGTACATTGGGAGACAAGGCTTAAAAGCCACGTGAGAAGTCATTCTCACTCAAGAGAAAGAGGAAAACCCTAGAAAGAAAGAGAGAAGAAGAAAGAAGAAGAGAAAGAAGGAGAAAAGGGAGAGAAAGTGGAGATTTCCGGTTTCCACGCGATCTCGAGGTGGATTCAGACCCTACGAACCCGAGGCAAGTGATTAAACTTGCTAAATAATTGTTGTGTACTAATTATTGCATGATTTGCGGATTGATATTTTGGGTTTTAGGTTTAGTTTAACAAAACCTAATTTTTGGGTATAATCTTAGATTTAATATATAGATCTTAGATTTAATGATAGAAATTAGTTTCAATGCATTCTAGGATGAATATTAATGTTATGAATATGGTCGGGTGGAAGATTTGTGGTTAAATGTAATTATTGGGGGTTTCTGAGAAGTTGGAGTTGAGTAAAAATGGAGTCTGGCCGTGGTACCTGTTAGGGCCGGTCGACCGCGCCTCCAGAATTGGGCACACTGTCTTCGATTATAGGCAAAATTAAGAAACGCGGTCGACCGCGGTTTGGGCACCGGTCGACCGGTCCCCTGTTTTGGGTTCAAGCTTGAGAAATTAATTTACCCCCTTCTTCTTTGGGTTTGTATGAATGGACTTCCATAATCAGAGTATCATAAAGGATTAAGTGATTATATAAGGGGATTATAGACCTTAGAATCATAAGACGATATATGAGGCAAATTGATAAATAAATGTCTAAATGAAAATGTTGGGGAGTTTTAGTAATTGATTTTGGAGAAGTGAAAATCTAAAAGAGTATATCAATTTGGTGGAAAATCCTCTAAGTATCGAGGTTAGTATTTGAGGAATACCGATTGGAGATTTTGGTATTTTACTAAGTGGGGAAGCCCACTTTTATTTGGGATTTTATTTGGTGATAATAACAATTTCACGATATGAGAATGAGAATAACTTAGAGATACCGGATCTTAGGATCCAATCCGAAATGGGATAACTTTAAAGGTTCATAAAATAAATTGAACCATATTATGGATGGAGAACCGCGTATGCAAATTGAGGTTTATTAGGATCAAGAATATCCTTAACTTGAATTGAATTTTGAGACAATTCATTATTAGAAGCGACATGTGAGCTTCAAGTGAGTATTAGTATTTCATATACTAAGTGGGGTTATTATGCGAGAATTGACAGTTAGTGTATCAAGAGAGAGATATACTAAATAATGATATTAATCAATTTCGCCTAAGGCGTATAATGAATGTGGAAATGATGTGCAGGTATACCTTATATAATGGTGTATCTTTATTATGTGGGATGTATGTATACCTTATATGATGGTGTATATACATGTTAAGCATACCCCCTCCTTGCTATCATCGGGAAGTTTCGTGCGTAGAGGGTGAGCATTCTGATTAGAAAAGCAGGATGTGGATATTCCCCAGGTCATAGTCGTCCATTGTGGTTAGCAAATGACATATATATATATATATATACATTATTTGTTTTGGGGGTGAGAGGTTGTGGGTATATGTCGCTCTCACTTGCCGGTTAGGAGCTATGATCGCTTCCCGGGACGTTGTGTGCGTGAGTAGATCACGAGGTGGGTGTCGTTGAACCCCACCAGGTGGCCCCAGTTTGCTATGTATATGGGCTGCTGGAAGATCATAGCATGTGAGCCTGCGTCCTTCGAGTTATAGCTCGGTTGGATGGTTATTATTGCTTGTGTTTGTACTTGGGTATCAAGGGCATAATGGACCTCAATGACCTACATTGCCAGGATTATTGTATCGGGGGGTTCCTTGTTCGAATTTCGCCTCGGCGAGACGTCCCACGCACGAATCGCAGTGTAATATTGGAACTTGGTGATAAGTTTAGTCCTTAATGCTCATAATTATATATATATATCACCTATCCCGATAATTGACAGTGCCAGGAGTAGTGTAACGGGGGGGTTCCTTGTTTGGATTTCGCTTCGGCGAGACGTCCCACGCACGAAATGGCATGTACTGTTGAGAATTGGGAATATTAATTAATTAAAATTAGATAATAATCATTTGGGTTACATGCATCTTGCATTGAGGGCATAATGATCCCCGAGGATCGATACGGCCATGAGTAGTGTAACGGGTGGGTTCCTTGTTTGGATTTCTCTTCGGCGAGACGTCCCACCGATGAAACGCAGTACCGTGTTGGGAATCGGGAGGAGTTTAGTCCTTAACTCTTGATGCTAATAACTCATATATAATAATTATATATATGGTTTCATGCCTTATATGGGCATCACTAGAATATAAAATTCTAGTAAATGAGATTGTTGATGTATTGTGATGATGTGGGCATGATTGGATTATGTAACTTTATATGTTCAACAAATGAACATTATAAAGATAACTATAACTATTACATTAAAGTTAATGTATATGACTTATAAATTATGGAAACAAATGTATTGGGAGATAGGTTAGATGATTCTGCTTAAATACTCCTTTTAGGTTTAAGTTAGGACCCTCTTACCTATTTAGAACCGGGCATCCATTTGGAGATCACGTGCATACGTTTTGTGCGTGCTTTTGATGAGAGGGGAGTTAAATTATTATGGAGAGTTCGATTCCAACTAAATCATGTAATAATGCATTTATAATTATTATGCATTTTAATACACTTGCTATTAAACGTTTTTCAAACTCGGGCTCTGACCCGTTTATATTTTCCTTCTCCTGGTATATATTGTATTACTTCAGGTGTTCCTCCGCTAGGACGCCTTTGATGTTATCCATTCAGGACTCATGGAGCTGTGGCAGTAGCGGACTGTTGCGGCACTTTGCTTTAGACGATTCCTATCTTTGTATATCTAGATTAGGATTCAACTTGTATATTGAGTTAGTATTCAAGTGTTGTACATTAACACTTCCATATTTTCATTTCTTAAATTATTGTATTGTCTGTTACCCGACAGCATATTCGGGTATTTCATTGTTGAGATTTTGTTGTACAATGTATTGTACTCTTTCATATTTTTGGAGCATGCACTTTTCACTCATCATAGTTAGATGTATATTGTTGGTTATGTGCAATATTGGTTTTGTTGTTGTTATTGTTATTATAAAAGCTTTAAAATTTTTGACAATTCGTACTTAATGATTTCGAGTAGTTAGCCTTATATTATAGTGCTTAGTAGTTGATGTTGAGACTGTGCCATCTGAGATACCTGATTTATTATAGTATAGGGCTGGCCACCCATTATTATTTGGAGCGGGTTGTCACAGGTGGTATCAGAGCTTCAGGTTCTAGTGTCTTTAGGATCTGTGTGCTTTACTACGATCTTCCGTAAGCGTTCTTGGTGTAGAGCCTTATTATTAGGACGATTACATTCATACGTCCAAATCTTTCTGTGATTCAAAAATATTTGAAAGGAGTTCTGATACAATTTTTCTTGTTTCAGATGCCACCGAAGGGAGGTCGTCTAGCCAGGGCAAATAAAGGGAATGTGCAACCCCAAATGCCTCAAAGGAACATGACTACGGATGATGTTGCCAATATAGTGGCACAAGCAGTAACTTCTGCCGTTTCTACGATGGCTCAGAAATCTGCCGCTCGAGCAGCCCCACCCCATTTAGGATTGTCGTTATGGGAGAGAGTGAAGAAGGATTTTAGTAAGTGGCATCCTCCCGAGTTTGCAGGGGACGTTGATGCAGTGGCTGCAAGTCAGTGGAAAAATAGTATGCAGAGGCATCTTCGTATGGTTGAGTGTAGTGAGGTGCAGAAACAATTTTTAGTCACCTTTAGGTTATCGGGTGCAGCTCTTCAATGGTGGGAGTGTGTCACCACATCTGAATAGAGAGATACTTTGCCTATAAAAGAATTTTGGGAACTTTTTGATCGAAGGTATTTGCCTTCCCCGACTCAAAATATAAAGATTTTTCAAGGAAATATAACGGTGACGGAATATGAGGAAGACTTCTCTAGATGGGAGAAATTAGTCCCTAATGAGGTAAATACGGAAGAGGAACGTATATCGAAGTTTGTTCGAGGTTTAGATTGGAAAATTCGACAACATTTGTTAGGGAGTCCTAGGTTAGTGACTTTCGTTGAGGTAGTGAATGCGGCACTACTAAAGTGTCATGAATATCGCCTTCGTTCGCAAGAGGGTAAGAACTTTGGAGATTCGAGTTCGTCAAGTAAGTTTGGCAAAGAGAGTGCCAGTAATGCGAATGCGCAGAAATGATTTGCGGGTAAATGTTTCTTTTGTAAACAAATAGGTCATAAAAAGAGAGATTGTCCTCAAAGAGGTAAAGGACCGCAGTTTGATGAAATTTTGGAAGTGCAACCCCTACAACAGATTCGAGGTCGCTTTAGACCGGGGGACTATGTTTGGGAGCCCATTGAGGAGGATGGGTAATCGGACTAGATATGGGTGATGTAAGTTAATTTTCCTTTATTAATAGGGTTATTACTAAAATGAGTTTGGGGATATCGTATGTAAGATATTTGTGAAAGGGTAGAAATATGTCCCTATTATGTATGTAATGACCCTAAAGGGAGATTTTGAGCAAGATAGGCTCTTATTCTATTATTTTGTAAGAAGGATAGATAATTTTGCAAGGTGCTCAAAAAGAGCTTTAAACCTTATGGTAAATGTAAGTGAGGTTATGGTGATAAGTAGTAATGATAAAGCTACTTCTTTTTATATAGTCATGATAGACTATTATGATTATTGTATTCCAGATATGGATTTGCCTTATAAATGGCAATATGTTGAAATGATGTAAGATGTTGTTTATATTTGAAAGTTTGATTTTTGGATTGATGGGACGCAGGTAAAATTTTAGCTCATGAGTACGATAATATTTGTGAGCTATGTGTTATGTATGTGATGATTCAAAAGACCTTGTGTTGGACATAAGGCATTTTATAGTATATATATATATATATATATATATATATATATATATATATATATATATATATATATATATATATATAAACCGTCTTCAAAGTAAACTATTTTTAAATAAAACCTTTGTCGGCCTTTGGGCCCTTTCAAAATGATTTTCATAAAATTAACCTTTTCGAACTCTAGTCCGGATTTAACAAACTCTCAATCCCCGACGTCGCCTCATAGTAGTGTATTGGGATGGTTCCTTGTTTGGATTTCGCTTTTGCGAGACGTCCCCCGCACGAAATTGGCGATTGTCAGGAATTGAGAGGAGTTATTTCTTCGGACCATTCACAATTTTTACTCTATTAAAATTTTAATATTACTTATATTGTTGGAATTGTGGTATTTTTGGGGGAAAATAAAGCCTCATTATGATTGTTGTGAGCATAAAGATCAAATATAAAGGGTGTATGGGCGCCCTAGTTGTGGAAATTGATTTTATATAACTCTTAATCAACTTAATATAAATAAATAAATATAAAATAAATTTAAAATGAACTCGTCGTGGGAAGTTAGAAGTTTGGTGATAAGATTAGCAAGATTTGGTATAGTAGGACTAGTTGAGCTTTGGAGAAATGGGCTTAGCTAAATTTCGAGGACGAAGTTTTTGTAAGTGGGGAAGTTTGTAACAACTCGAGGTTTTGGAGACAATGAATTACTTATTTTGGGAGAAATAAATAATATTTTATTTGGAGAAATAATAAAATTGACAATCGAGGTCAAAATTTGGAGTCGTTAGAAAGTGAGTCGAATGGCAATCCCGAGGGTACCATTGTTTCCGGAAGGGTCAAGAAAGTTGAAATGACTGTACTTGGGGCCTATTTAGGTTTCGAAATAGTTTAGGATCGTTTGACTCGAATTAAAGTTACCGGGTCATTTAAAGTGTGTATTATCATTTAAAGATGTGTACATTGGGAGACAAGGCTTAAAAGCCACGTGAGAAGTCATTCTCACTCAAGAGAAAGAGGAAAACCCTAGAAAGAAAGAGAGAAGAAGAAAGAAGAAGAGAAAGAAGGAGAAAAGGGAGAGAAAGTGGAGATTTCCGGTTTCCACGTGATCTCGAGGCGGATTCAGACCCTACGAACCCGAGGCAAGTGATTAAACTTGCTAAATAATTGTTGTGTACCAATTATAGCATGATTCGTGGATTGATATTTTGGGTTTTAGGTTTAGTTTAACAAAACCTAATTTTTGGGTATAATCTTAGATTTAATATATAGATCTTAGATTTAATGATAGAAATTAGTTTCAATGCATTCTAGGATGAATATTAATGTTATGAATATGGTCGGGTGGAAGATTTGTGGTTAAATGTAATTATTGGGGGTTTTTGAGAAGTTGCAGTTGGGTAAAAATGGAGTTTGGCCGTGGTACCTGTTAGGGCCGGTCGACCGCGTACAGAGGGCCGGTCGATCGCGCCTCCAGAATTGGGCACACTGTCTTCGATTATAGGCAAAATTAATAAACGCAGTCGACTGCGGTTTGGGCACCGGTCGACTGGTCCCCTGTTTTGGGTTCAAGCTTGAGAAATTAAGTTACCCCCTTCTTCTTTGGGTTTGTATGAATGGACTTCCATAATCAGAGTATCATAAAGGATTAAGTGATTATATAAGGGGATTATAGACCTTAGAATCATAAGACGATATATGAGGCAAATTGATAAATAAATGTCTAAATGAAAATGTTGGGGAGTTTTAGTGATTGATTTTGGAGAAGTGAAAATCTAAAAGAGTATATCAATTTGGTGGAAAATCCTCTAAGTATCGAGGTTAGTATTTGAGGAATACCGATTGGAGATTTTGGTATTTTACTAAGTGGGGAAGCCCACTTTTATTTGGGATTTTATTTGGTGATAATAACAATTTCACGATATGAGAATGAGAATAACTTAGAGATACCGGATCTTAGGATCCAATCCGAAATGGGATAACTTTAAAGGTTCATAAAATAAATTGAACCATATTATGGATGGAGAACCGCGTATGCAAATTGAGGTTTATTAGGATCAAGAATATCCTTAACTTGAATTGAATTTTGAGACAATTCATTATTAGAAGCGACATGTGAGCTTCAAGTGAGTATTAGTATTTCATATACTAAGTGGGGTTACTGTGCGAGAATTGGCAGTTAGTGTATCAAGAGAGAGATATACTAAATAATGATATTAATCTATTTCGCCTAAGGCGTATAATGAATGTGGAAATGATGTGCAGGTATACCTTATATAATGGTGTATCTTTATTATGTGGGATGTATGTATACCTTATATGATGGTGTATATACATGTTAAGCATACCCCCTCCTTGCTATCATTGGGAAGTTTCGTGCGTAGAGGGTGAGCATTCTGACTAGAAAAGCAGGATGTGGATATTCCCCAGGTCATAGTCGTCCATTGTGGTCAGCAAATGACACACATATATATATATATATATATATATATATATATATATATATATATATATATATATATATATATATATACATTATTTATTTTGGGGGTGAGAGGTCGTGGGTATGTGTCGCTCTCACTTGCTGGTTAGGAGCTATGATCGCTTCCCGGGACGTTGTGTGCGTGAGTAGATCACGAGGTGGGTGTCGTTGAACCCCACCAGGTGGCCCCAGTTTGCTACGTATATGGGCTGCTGGAAGATGATAGCATGTGAGCCCGCGTCCTTCGAGTTATAGCTCGGTTGGATGGTTATTATTGCTTGTGTTTGTACTTGGGTATCAAGGGCATAATGGACCTCAACGACCTACATTGCCAGGATTAGTGTATCGGGGGGGTTCCTTGTTTGGATTTCGCCTCGGCGAGATGTCCCACGCACGAATTGCAGTGTAATGTTGGAACTTGGGGATAAGTTTAGTCCTTAATGCTCATATATATATATATATATATATATATATGTATATCACGTATCCCGAAAATTGACAGTGCCAGGAGTAGTGTAACGGGGGGGTTCCTTGTTTGGATTTCGCTTCGGCGAGACGTCCCACGCACGAAACGCCGTGTACTGTTGAGAATTGGGAATATTAATTAATTAAAATTAGATAATAATCATTTGGGTTACATGCATCTTGCATTGAGGGCATAATGAGCCCCGAGGATCGATACGGCCAGGAGTAGTGTAACGGGGGGGTTCCTTGTTTGGATTTCGCTTCGGCGAGACGTCCCACGCATGAAACGCAGTACCGTGTTGAGAATCGGGAGGAGTTTAGTCCTTAACTCTTGATGCTAATAACTCTTATATAATAATTATATATATGGTTTCATGCCTTATATGGGCATCACTAGAATATAAAATTCTAGTAAATGAGATTGTTGATGTATTGTGATGATGTAGGCATGATTGGATTATGTAACTTTATATGTTCAACAAATGAACATTATAAAGATAACTATAACTATTACATTAAAGTTAATGTATATGACTTATAAATTATGAAAACAAATGTATTGGGAGATAGGTTAGATGATTCTGCTTAAATACTCCTTTTCGGTTTAAGTTAGGACCCTCTTACCTATTTAGAACCGTGCATCCATTTGGAGATCACGTGCATACGTTTAGTGCGTGCTTTAGATGAGAGGGGAGTTGAATTATTATGGAGAGTTCGATTCCAACTAAATCATGTAATAATGCATTTATAATTATTATGCATTTTAATACACTTGCTATTAAACGTTTTTCAAACTCGGGCTCTGACCCGTTTATATTTTCCTTCTCCTGGTATATATTGTATTACTTCAGGTGTTCCTCCGCTAGGACGCCTTTGATGTTATCCATTCAGGACTCGTGGATCTGTGGTAGTAGCGGACTGTTGCGACACTTTGCTTTAGACGATTCCTATCTTTGTACATCTAGATTAGGATTCAGCTTGTATATTGAGTTAGTATTTAAGTGTCGTAGATTAACACTTCCATATTTTCATTTCTCAAATTATTATATTGTCTGTTACCCGACAGCATATTCGGGTATTTCATTGTTGAGATTTTGTTGTACAATGTATTTTACTCTTTCATATTTTTGGAGCATGCACTTTTCACTCATCATAGTTAGATGTATATTGTTGGTTATGTGCAATATTGGTTTTGTTGTTGTTATTGTTATTATAAAAGCTTTAAAATTTTTGACAATTCGCACTTAATGATTTTGGGTAGTTAGCCTTATATTATAGTGATTAGTAGTTGATGTTGAGACTGTGCCATCTGAGATACCTGATTTATTATAGTATAGGGCTGGCCACCCGTTATTATTTGGAGTGGGTTGTCACAGGTGGTATCAGAGCATCAGGTTCTAGTGTCTTTAGGATCTGTGTGCGTTACTACGATCTGTGTGCGTTACTACAAGTCTAAAGTAAATAAAACCAAGTCTGATAAATACTGAAGAACTGCAATTATAAATAGTCTGAAGGGGCAACAAGCCCAAATGAAATCCTATCTAGGAATGAATAATTGAAGCGTATATATCAAATCCTACAAGCCTCCATAAGTGTTGCAGCTACGCATCCTTGGAATGAGTCATCATACTTGGCGTCCCTGTGGATGGACACCTAACATGTTTTGGAAAATAGAAAAATAGATTTGATATGGGTCAGAGCCCAAGAAAAGCTTTTGAAAATATTTAGCAAGTATTTAAATCGCAATTTAAAAACAATGATTAGATACACACGTTTGTCCCACGTACACTCCCTTGAGTTTCTCACCTCTCAACTCTAGTGCACACCTAATGCATCCTACCTAGCTATGCTACTCAACCTATCTAGAAATCCATAGCTAACTAACCACAAAAGGTTCAACTCCCCGTACTACCCATACAATACACTACCATACTACTAATAACTAATATTTTCCGCATATTATTATTGAATCATTTTAATTAAGTCTCCCATATTTAAGTCATTTTTAAATATACACTATTTATCTTTCCTTCCATCCCACATAAGTAGGTTAATCACACTTTATTATAGCACCATTAATTAAGTTTTATCACACTTGAATTTGTTTTAGATATACATTATCAATCTTTTCTATTATTACACATAAGTAGAATAATCACACTTGTATGTATTGATCACACTATAATACATACACTATTATATCCTCCGGAATGACCATCGTGATGCATGCGTACTCTGTTATCAAGTCCATGTACCTCTCGTACCAATCAAGGACTACCGGTTTGAAATATCTGCTCAAACCCTCAATCAAACAACACACAATGGAGGTGAACATAGTTCTAAACCTTTGGGCTACGCACATACATAGCGTACCCAAATGACCTGCCAATCCCACTAATACACGACACATAGTGAGCCTCCCTAAGTTCTATGTTCTTGGACACACACCCATACCTCGTTGGAATCGCCAAGGTGGGATCGCCCTCTGTGCTGAATCTCCCGTGATAGCAGGCAGCGTAGGTGTATTCACACACATAACAAATTACATCATATGTATTCACACAACCTATATATATATATATATATATATATATATATATATATATATATATATATATATCATCAGCATAGGTACACATATAACCTAACATATAATTTTCGTACGCAGTATTTATCTCTCTCGAATACTCAACGTACTAAATAATTCTCGCATGATGTTTATTTCATATTATCTGGGCATCACTCACTACTCGAAGGGTCGCATATATCCCTTACGTTAATTCAGTAGTTTATACGCCACTATACTACTAGTTTAAGTCTTAGGTTATCGTTCACTGCTCTGTAACCCAAATTGTAAATATTCAACAAGTTCCTTAATCGGTTAAGCACTATTAGTCCAAGTCCTAATTTACCCTCATTAAGAATAACTGAGCCTTAATTATGTACCTACTGACCCTTCCTAAGTCCTTGTACAAATATTAAACTTATCCCAAAGTTTTCCCATAATTATTATCTTTAAAAAAATTAAACAAATAAATCATGAGGATATCTGGTCACCCGAACCGGTTCTGGTATGGGGCCGAATCGAGCCTGGGGGTAGCCGAATCGGTTCTAAGCCCCTGACACTTCTTCGCTATTACAGGTCTCTTCCATTTTTATTCAACAAAAGCTCTATCATACAATCCCAAACTCCCATCCAACATCATCAAACATCAAATATGTGTGTAGGGATGATTTGTAACATAAATCATACATTAAATTCATACGAAATTCACCCAAGAACAAATTTAAACCCCATAAACCTCAAAACCCTAAGTTATGGTGTTCTTCATGTGTAATCAACTAGATACCCAAATTTATTCCATTATTTTCATCACATAATCGTATTCTCTACATAAAGGAATCTATTTTACATGCATTCCTATATTAATTCATGGATTACCCCCATCCAATTTCCAAGAATTCATCAAAAACATGCAAATGAAACTCTACACTACATGGGTATTATAACATGCTTAAATAAATTGCAAGATAAACACTTGCCTTAGATCTGAAGGTCTGATTTCTCTCCTAAGACGATGATGTTGGTCTTTTCTTGCTCCGATCTCAACTCCAACGGCATTAGGGGTGAGGATTGGTGTGGAGTGACCTAGATCTCTTCTCCTTTTCCTCTCCGATGGCCTCCTCTCTCTCTCAAACTTGTTGTAACCCTAGAATCTAACTCCTAGGGGCTGATATAACATTTTAATTTTCAGAGTTGTCTATACCCTAAACTCTTAAATGATCGAAAAGCCCTTACGTAGTGTCGGGTTCGTCTAAAATCGCCCCGGGACCTAATCTACACACCCAGGTACACTATTCAGACTGTATCGATCCATTTAGAATCAACCATGACTTCAAAATTACACCCGTGTCACTTTACCATAATTTTCTATCTCGACCTCAAATAGTCTACACGCGACTCCCTGTTGAGATCTAATACAGTCACGTCACTATCACTCGTTATGACGTAAAAAAATACTCAATAACTATTCTCTTAGTAATTATTTAATAAAATATAATCAATTTTCTCCCGATTAATATTTTAATCAATCCATAATATTTAATCCAATTAAATTACGACTCGCGTGTAATGTAAAATAATCGAATTAATTAAATTCCAATTAACTTAAAAATACGGGGTGTTACATACTTCCCCCTTACAAAGGAATTTCATCCTTATAATTTTGGATAAATATGGTACTAAGAGCTTCGAATATATCGTCGCACAAAATCCGCCTCTTCCTAAAGTCGAAATCATTATGCTATTCCCGTTACACCTCTACTAACGACATCCTTCAATTCAATGGTCTACACACTACCACTCAAATTTACGTTTAATCCGTTGCAGTCACTTTACACCAAAATATCCCCTCATTCTATGTGCCATTTTTCCACGGTGAACAATATATAAAAATTTTCTCCAACATTTTCCACTACGATGAGCCTATCTACAAACGGTTAAAGTATTTTCTCTACTGGGGAAAGCTCCAGCATCCCCATGTGACAACTCCCTTATTTATCTACTCATATGTTTAACTCATGCCTTTCCACATCTTATGATTGAGGACTATACTAAAAATCCAACTAACTAGGGCACCCATACACCTTATATACCGTGCATAACTGCACAAATACTACTCGGCTCCTACTAGACTTAAACCGTAAAATAACTCTCAACTCACAGTTTTAGCCATACATCTGTGCAATAACTAGTGTACTAGATCCATCTCCTAATGACCACACATCTCCCAAATTTTGACATTCTCTAAGGTTCATGCGTAGGATGTCTTGTAAGCGAAATTCAAATAAGGAACCCCCCCTGATACACTACTTCCTAGCATTGTTGATCATCAAGATCCGTGGGTCCAAAACACATAAATAAGATACCTTAAATATTGTCCTGAGAGACATAAGTCAAATCGTTCACTCCCCATCACTTAAGGAGTAATACTGCACAATGTTATCACTATCACTAAGTTCTTATCACTAAATAAATAACGAGTTAAATCTCTCTGCTCAACGTTAAACCCGATATACCCTGATTCACATCAGTAAAAGTCCCTACTCATCTGGATTAAATGTAACGAGACAACTATACTCTCCGAAGTCTACTATACAATACAATATATATGCAGGCTCGACCCTCTTTCAGGTGATGCCTTACAAAATAATATATCTCACTCTGGAATAAAGAGTACGATAGTCTTACCATATTCGTCCACTACCACTCGAACCCTTGATAACCAGTCACTACACAAGATAATAACATGCTCTACTCTCATAACTCTCAAAAGGAGTAAAAAAACTACCGCGTAATATTATAAACATCAAAGAGTCCCGCTACTCAATGGTAAATACATTCGTAATTATAAGGCTGATACTGCCAATGCACCCCCTAAACTCGAATCACTCGTGAATTTTAGTGTTACTATTTATATTGTGACACACCCATGTCACCCAAAACCTTCATCATACTCATAAGGATAAAACACAAATTTTACCTCCATTTGTTATCTGCCTTTCCTGGTTGATGGGCTCCTGAATGTAATTCTCGCATCGAAATTGACCCAATTTTTTTTGCAATATTTGTATATCCAGTACCTCATCCTGTAGTTTCCCCTGTCTCATTTTGGGCAATCCCTCTTCCTGTGGCCCGTCTCTCCACAACCTAAACAACAGCTAAAAAAACCTCTATGTCTTTGGCCCTGGCCCTGCTGGCCTCTCTCACTTTTCCCTTAGCCCTGACGACCCTGAGGAATGAAATGATCCTATTGCCACTGTTGTTTCTGGGGACTCTACTGGTCCTGACCGAATCCACCACTCTCGGGTCGATAACCTCTGGATCTAAATCTCTTAGCCCTATCCCCCTACCGAAAATCTCGCTCCTACTGCTGTTGTGCCCTACTGGCACCGTTCCCACCTACATTCCCAGTCTGATTGGACTCACTTACTCTCTTAGTCCCCTTTATGTGGAAGCGCTAATCCTGACAATGAAGTAGAGCGACATTTACAACCTCCGTGTATGTCTCCAACACCGTATTACCTAATAAGTGCTGTCGAATCCTCCAGGCAAGTCCATTCACGAACTTTCGCACCTTCTTCTCTTTAGTATTCACCTCATCCTTCACAAAGTTTGCTAAATGAGTGAAATACTCTTCATATTCTGCTACGGTCCGATCTCTTTGAGAGACATCAAGAAACTTTCTTCTCATCTCTGTCTGAATAGTGGATGGAAAATACTTACGGTCAAATCGTGACTAAAACTCCCCAATGACTTTCACATCTCTCTCCTTTTCTGTGATCACAGACCCCCACCACTGCAAAGCTGCACCCACTAACTTGAATGTTCCCAAGAACTGTTTCTGGGTGTCACTACACTCAACTCTACGAAGGTGGTGTTGCGTGTCTTTCTTCCACTGAATGGCCACAACTACATCTGAGTTATCCTGAAACTCCGGTGGGTGGCCCTTCTAAAATGCATCTATCACTCTCTGCCAATCGAATGGCCCCTGTACAATCGGTGCCACTAGTGGCTATGTCTAAATCTATGGAAAGGGTTGTGCCATTAAGGTTATTGCCGTGTTAACTGCCCGCACCATGATTTTAGCCACCTCTACTGCTTAAATGTTTCCCTATGGGTCTCCCTCCCTACCTCTTACTCTCGTCTGACGAGTCCCCTTTGACGACATCTGAAACGAGATTAAAGTTTGTATAAGCCCGTAATCAAACACAAAGTAATCAATAGAAGAACGTAAGTGCACATACGTAGAGCAATGGAACAATCTTATAATAAGACTCTATATCAAAGAACGCTATGCTAAAATCGTAATAAGCCGTATAGATCCTATGGACACTAGAGCCTGATGATCTGATACCATCTGTGACACCCCACCTATTTTAATCGTGGGTGATCAGTCCTCTATTAAAATAATCAGGAATCTCATTTGGTTCATTCTTAGTATCACTATCGAAAACTTTTTAAATTACTAACCACCTATGTTAAATTAAGCCGATGCTAAATTTTATCTTTCATTATAACAATAAAATGAAAAATAAAAACAATAACCAAACCATCCATGCAAGATAATAGTCTGAACAAATCACATGATAAATAACTGAATAAAATACTACTAAATAAACCATCGATTCCCAACACAAAATCCAACTGCAAGTCTAAAGTAAATAAAACCAAGTGTGATAAATACTGAATAACTGAAATACTAAATAGTCTGAAAGGGAAACATGCCCAAAAGAAATTCTGAAATGAAATCCTATCTAAGAATGAATAACTGAAGCGTCTGTATCAAATCTTGTATGCCTCCACAAGTGCTGCAGCTACGCATTCCTAGAATGAGTCATCAAGCTTGGCGTCCCTATAGCTAGACACCTAAAATGTTTTGAAATATAGAATAATAAATTTGACACAGGTTAGAGCCCAAGAAAACCTTTTGAAAATATTTAGAAAGTATTTAAATTGCAATTTAAAAACAGTTATTAGATACACACGTTAGTCCCATGTACACTCCCTTGAGTTCTCACCTCTCAACTATAGTGTACACCTAACGCATACTACCTATATATACTACCCACCCTAACTACAAATACGTATCTAACTAATTATAAAAGGTTCAACTCCCTCGTACTGTCTATACAATACACTTTTGTACTACCAATAACTAATATTTCTCGTATATTATTATTGAATCTTTTTAATTAAGTTTCCCATACTTGAAGTAACTTTAAGCTATACACTATCTATCTTTACTGCCATCACACATAAGTAGGTTAATCACACTTTATTATAGCACCATTAATTAAGTTTTATCACACTCAAGTTGCTTTTAGATATACACTAAATATCCTTTTTACTATCACACATAAGTAGAGTAATCACACTTGTAGATTCTCGTCCTTGAGTTTCCATCTTTTGAGTATTTGACTGATGATGAGGGTTGAATCCCCATAGACATCTATGTATCGAACTCCTTTCTTAAGAGAAAATTTGAGGCCTACCGTGCATGCCTCGTATTCAGTCATGTTGTTAGTGCAGGGAAAATCCAGCTTGATGGCAATGGGAGTGTGAGAGTCATCTGGGGCAATTATGAGATCCCAATGCCATACTCTTTCTTATTGGCAGCGTCATCAAAGAACATTTACCAGTAGAGATCTTCCTGAGAGTTACAAAGGATATTCATATTCAAGAATTTAGAAATCCAGACATCGACTTCTTTTATAGGGTAGTCGGCGAGGTAGTCAGAGATGGCTCTTCCTTTTGTGAATTTCTGTGTGACATACACAATATCGAACTCGACTAAAAGCATCAACCATCGGGCCATTCGGTTGGATAGGGTATCTTTTTCGAGTAGGTACTTGATAGGATCAATTAGAGATATAAGTTTGTTGGAAAAGACGAGCATATAGTGCCATAATTTTTGGGTAACCCAAACAAGGGCGACACATGCTTTTATAAAGGCTGTGTAGTTAACTTTCTATCTAGCCAACTTACGACTAGTGTAGTAGATGGCTCTCTTTTTACGGGTTTCTTCAAGGTATTGGTCTAGCAAAGCCCCAACTGCTGTATCTGTTACGGTTAGGTAGAGGAATAGGGGAAGACCAAGCTGCGGTGGCATGAGCGCCGGAGGTTGGTCTAGGTATCATTTGATTTGATCAAAGGCTTCTTGGCAAGCTTCGTTCTAGACCTTGGTGGAATCCTTTCAGATTATTTTGAAGATGGGATCACATATAGAATTCAATTGGCTGATGAACCGACTGATATATTATAAATTTCCAAGGAATCCCCGGACTTCCTTCTTCGTTCGGGGTAGTGTTATCTTGAGTATGTCTTTTATCTTGGCAAGATCTGCTTCTATCCTCTTCTCACTAGCCATGAATCCTAAGATCTTCCCTTTGGTGACGCTGAAGACACATTTTTGTGGGTTAAGTCGCATATGATATTGTCGCAGTTTCTTAAAGAACTTTCAGAGAATGGGAACATGACCTTCTCTAGTCTCAGAGTTAATAATCATATCATCTACGTAGACCTCGACTTCTTTGTGTATCAGATCATGTAAGATGGTTGTGGCAACCCTCTGGTAGGTAGCCCCAACATTTTTGAGACTAAATGGCATAACGGTGTAGTAAAATGTTCCCAAGGGGTGATGAATGTGGTTTTGTATTGATGATCCGGGTGCATCTTGATCTGATTATATCTGACAAACCGATCAACGAATGACTTAAAACCATGGATGGTTGTGTTATCTATAATCATGTTGATATTGGGTAGAGGATAATAATCCTTCAGAGAAGCCTTGTTCAAGTCTCAGTAGTCAATGCACATGCGGACCTTCCCTTCCGGTTTTGACATAGGTACGATATTGGCTACTTATGTGGGATATTCGATCACACAAATAAACCCACGTTCAACTTCTTAACCACTTCTTCCTTAACCTTGAGCAATCATTTGGTGAGGAGCTTTCGTAGTTTCTATTTGATCGGTTTGCATTCTGGGAGAGTAGAAATATTGTGTTGAGCTGTCTCGGGATCAATATCGGTTATATCATTGTAAGAACATGCAAAGACACCCACAAATTCCTTTAGTAGTTCCTCGAGTTGAGCGTGCTCATGCTCGTCAAGGGTGGCCCCTATCCTAATCTCGCATAGTTGGCTAGTAGAACTTAGGTTAATAACAACAGGTTTATCTTCATTAACTTGAACGTGGTTATGTTATTTGTTATTAACCTTATTAAGACCAGTTAAGAATTTTTCATTTGCAAAATTATCATCATCAAAAGTTTGATTAGAATTAAGATAGTTAATGTAAATCACAACAAGATACTTAAAATCTTTGTTTATTTCATTAATACGAAAAATGGCATTTAAACCTCATCAAAGGAGGTCTCGATTACATTCGAGTAAGGAGAAATAATAAGAGAAAGGGAAAGGGGATAAACATCAGGGTTAGGTTTAATATCTACAGGTGGAACATGTGTATCATGCCAGTTGAGGAGAGGTGCATCAACAACTTTGATCAGATGGGATGGATCTGATAATGTAGCCCCCGAGCGGATCATGCAAAGTGCCAACCCTAGTGTCTACAAGTTGATAGAATCCTCAGATTCACTTCCCTCAAAATTTGTGATATCGGCTATGGTCTCTTCGATGGATGGTTGTACATGATGTTGGGAACTTTAGGCCCATGAGTATTCGTCTTGGAAAAAAGATTCCATTCCAGGTTTCATCTTCTTATCCACATGATCATACCACGGTTCAGGAAAGCCGCAGAAGGGGAAATCTTGACCTTCTCTGATGAATCTTCCATTTAAGGAATCTCTTGAGACAGTCTTGGCACTTTTTAGCCTTCTCTTCAGTTGAGGTTGGTGGATCATTCAGAGTTCTTCTGGTGATGACAATAAGGAGGAAGAGCTTTCTTTAACACAATGGGTTCAAGTATCCCCTAATGTCTTCGTCTCAGCCCTAGCGTGGGCATGAAGTTTATGTTCTTGAACATCAGGATCATATTGACATTTCCATGGGGGTTATACTTCAGACAAACCCTATCATTGAAATCGTTCCCTACTGGGAGTAAAAGTGGTTTAACTCGGATGCCTGATAAAGGTATATTATTCCCGCCGTGCTGTATCTCAAGTACCGGATTACTGGTGCTTACATTCTCGACATTGTCTTCATCTTCCAAGATGGTGATGACCATCCCATTGCCGAAGAACTTCAATTTTTGATGAAGGGAGGAAGATACACCCTTGATGCTATGGAGCCATGGTCGTCCAAGTAACAGATTGAAACAAGCTAGGATATCAATGACATGGAATTCAACAATCGAATTTATAGGGATAACCCCTATTACAAGATTTATGGATCCCATCACTTCTCGACAAGTATTATCATAGGCACGTGCAATAGTAGAGGTTGGAGCAAGGTCACCCACTTTCAGTCCCTAATAATTGAGGGTCCTTAACGGACAGACATTTAGAGCTGATCCGTTATCGACAAGAGAGAGCGAGATAATCTTTATCATGACTTGGACAGAGATATTAAGAGCATAATTATAGTTTGGCCAAATCTCGAGGATTTCTTCTTCAGAGAAGAAGAACATTCTAGTAAAGGTTAGAGATCCGACCAGATTCACTACTTTTTTTGGTGTGGTTTAGGGAGGAACTGTAGGTCCTGTGAATAGATTGATCAAGGCCTTTCTGTGCACTGGGAAGATATAAAGTGTCCCCATAGAGTGATGTTAGCTTGGGTCTTCTTCAACTGATCGGGGATCTTACTCTCCTCGAGGGTCATTTCTGGCATAAGAAGATTCTCAACACCTTTTCCTTTATCTTTTATTGATGGTGGAAGGTTTGGGACTTGGTAATGCCTCCCTGACCTGGTAATATGGTTTACAGAAGAGGGAAAAAATATAAACCTCATTTCCTTTTTGATCTCGGGTTGTTCAGCCACCTCATTGAGTTTTCCTAGCAGCTCCTCAAATGATATCATCCCACGTATGTTGATTATTAGGCTAGTCTTTTTTGGACATTGCTCTTCATCTGAATTATCGAATTCGTCCCCCCATACGGTGGCAACGACATTATCTTTCCATAAAAATTTAATACACTCCACAACCTCAATGACTTCTTTGTATAGCTCAGATATACTGGAAATTTCACTAGTCTATCGGAATAAGTCTGCCATGATCTGAACCACATCATCTAAGTTGAATTCATCGGTTGGTATCACCCAATTTTCTGAATCTCAGGCCCATTTTTGAGCTTTTAATAACAGTACACTAAATCTCTGGTAGTCAATGGTCATCTGGGAGGGCAGTTTTAGCCCAAACTCTAGGAGTTGGTTCAACACTTATGATAATTCCATAACTTTATCTCCAGAATGTGTTCGAACAATGATGCATGCTCTAATAATGAGTGGCACGGCCTGATCGATGAAGCTGGTTGGGTGTAGGAGAAAATATGGGCAAGTTTCGAGGGGTTTAGGAGAGTATATAGGTATAATTGGTGATTTTCTTGGTGTGATCTGGGTAGATTGGTCAAACTCTGAGTCTTCTTCTAGAAAGATGGCATTAGTATGATTTGGGAGTGGATTGTGGGTAATTAGTTTAGGATTGGCAGGTGGTGCGATGATACCTCGATCAATCCGACCTTGAATTATGTTTCGAAGGTGGAAACATTGATAAGTGGTATGACCAGTAGTTTGGTGAAAGTCACAATGGGCATCTGATTTGAAATTTTTGGGAAGTAGGTTTGGTAGCAGACGAGGGTCCAATGGCTTGATGAGTTTTTAGCTTAAAAGGTCCTGGTAAACTTTGGAGAGAGGAGAAATAAGCTCAGTGTATTCCTTTCGAACTAGGTTAGGGCGGTTTTCTGGTGCCCATGAAGAGGCAGGCTAAGAGATGTTGTTGATGGAAAAGACTACAGTACTGGAAGGTTTTTCATACTTTTTGGGAGCGAACTGTCCAAACACTTTCTTCAGTTAGACTTCTATCTTGTCAAGGCCTTTTTCAATATCCACTCCTTCTTCTCAGAGGGATCGAAAATGAGGGTAGTACTATCCTCACATCATCTCTTGGACATGGGGTAAGAAGTTCTTCTTCACGATACTGACTTATTCCTCTTTAGAAGGCTGATTGTTCATGGTGGTTAATTTATCTCTCCACCTTACTATGAAGTTACTTACTGATTCCCCAGGCTTCTGCTTGAGAAACTCTAAATCACGGAGGTTAACATCTACCTCTTTGTTGTACTTGTATTGTGACTTGAACTCGCGGGCAACATACTCCCAACTGCGAATCCTAGACTCCTCGAGGGATAATGACTAGCAAAGAGCGCTGTCCTTTAAAGTTTTCTTGAACATTTTGGTCATTATTTCCTCGGAGGCAACTAGGAGAGTTATAGGGAGATGAACAATCGGTGGTCCACTACCCTCGAATTTCTCGATGTTGGGCATCCTGAACTTTTTCAAAAGCCTTTCTTTAGGATAGGAAGACATGTGGGTGTAGTCCATGTAGTTCCTAGAGATTCTGACTTGGTCGAACTTCTTGGTCAACATCTCGTGGTCCTCCTTGAACTTGTTCAATTCTTACTCTTTTCGAGCAACAATCACGGGTAATTTATCCCCTGGCTAGGCAAGATTCGACATGGGGAGCTAGGTTGGTGGTGGACCATTAATAGGAGGGGCACATAAAGCGTGCTGATATTCCTCGAGAAACCAAATAGGCTCGGGTGCTTGCGGACCCATAGCGCGAGGGAAGACGACCTCGAGCTCTTCGAGAATAGGGACCTATTTCGTTGCATCTCATGAACCTCGATTTGAAGGTTGTCAATCTTGGAAGTGAGTTGGTCTAGGACTATCATCAAACCCAGCTACACATTCGGTACTGGTTATGTGTTCTCGATGGATGGAGAACGAATACCGAACTCGAAAGAAGTAGAGAGGGAACTGACAAAAGTTTAGGGCGGTTCGACTAAAGATCGAAGCCAATAGGGAGTCGGGCAAGGGTCGAGTATGCGACCGACCTGAGAAGGAGAAAAAATTTAATTTATTTTTAAAAAAGAGGGTGGAAAACTGTTATATTTGAAAAGGAAAGAAAATATTTTTGACTTTTTTTTTTGGGGGGGGGGGGGGGGAATGTTTTTGGGTAAAAAGGAGGAAAAATATTTTTGGTATAAGGAAAGGAAAAATGTTTTTGACACTTTTTGGAAAGGAAAGAAGGAAAAGACGAGAGACGGGACTCAGCATGATTATTATTATGTTTATTATGTTCTTGCTTGTATTAGGTTTATCGAAATTCAAAAAGAAATGCCGAACGAGACCCGAGCCTGGGAAAGTTGGGTTTAAAATATATGAAAAACAAATGGCTGGACTTGTTACCAGGCTCATGGGCAGGGTCCCGTTTTAAAAATTGCACAAAAATTTAGGCGGCATGCTAACCCGTCATTTCGATAGAGTTTCAGGTGGAAATCGGCAAACTAAATATGAGTGTCCTAGGTTTGACACCTGTATGACGGTATGCAGTTTTTGAGTTAGTTGGAAGGTGTTCCCCCCATTGGTAGGACTTCCACGATAAACATCTTGCTTTTGAGGATAATTGGCACGTGTGAACAAGCCATTTTATATACCTGAGTGTACGAGAATTGCCTCACTATAAACCTCGTGGGGATAGTACATGTGAGAGCAAATTCGATATGCTCGACATACATGAACAAGTTCCCTGTGATATACCTCCCGTCATGACTTCGGTCAAGAGGTATGATGCGGGGGGAACTGTTCGATATATGTTGAAGGTACTTGGACAATGTAAGGTGAGAGTCATATCAGTTAGGCTAACTGTGACCTGCGGGACCAGCACCCATCACGAAGTGACCCCTAACTTACGAGACAAAATTTAGTCAATAGGAATGCTCTTTAGTGATGTAGTGTGCAAAATGCGTGATTCTTGATTAGTACATTATAGAGAGAGTATCTTTATTGATGAGCATCATGCCAAGCGGGGGATAATGTACAAGTTTAAAAAATAAATCTATACTAAGCATGGATATGTGAGAGTGAGTGATGTGTATCTATCTATAAGTGAGTGTATGGTAGTGAACCTAAGAATGGATCAACTACAAGTGGCGTGTGATAAGTGTGAGTGAGCATGGATATATACAAGTATGATAGGTGGAGGTGTGAGTGGTGTGTGCAACATGTAGATATAAGTGATCCTAGGTGCATATGGTGTGAAGTGTACATCGAGAATATCTACAAGTGTGTGAGTGATTAGTGATATAAGCATGAGGTATACATGTACAAGAAATAATAAAGGAGAAAAGTAGTACATATAGATAGGTGCATACGCACACAAGAAAACAAAACACCCATGTAAACAGAGTCTATCCCCCTTATCAAATGAAGTCCCTAATGGAGTCGCCACTGTGGCCATCCCGATCAAATAGCGCGCCCCCCGGCTCCTCTGTCTCCCAAAGTGGGGAATGATGAAGGAAAGGGGGATTGAAAGGTCTCATGTCCTACTTAGGAACTCTTCGGCCGTCGTCGGTGTGGGATTTATGTAAAGAGATGGAGTCTTCAGCCTATTTTGTACAAAATAGGCAAAAGAACATGTCTCCCTCTCAAGAGAGAGGGATCAAAGACAAACTTATGCATATGAAACCAATAGTTTGAAGGTTCGGGATCTAAGCTACAAAATGGGAAGGTGTTAGGTACCCATCCCACCCTTTCGGTCTCTCATGGGCTTGTGTTATTATTTTCCTTTATTTCTCCATGAAGTGTGTGCGCATGTATATATAATGGATATTGGAATCATTCAACTCATACCATGGAAAAGATAGAGTGAGGTCATCCATAGGGATGTTCCTAAAATAATATATTGAAAATATGATTTATGCATTTATCGCGATATTGATCGTTATGATGAAATGATAATATGTGTTGACGAAATGCTAATAAACATAATATATATACTAATGCAAGGATGTGATACATGCGAAAATGGGGGGGATTTAGGAAAATTGGAGGATTTAGAAAATTTGAAATTTTGGAAAAAGTTGAAAATTGGTAAGTTGGACAATTGGAAAACTAGACTCGAGTCTCGAGTGTTAATTCGAAATGCTTACGTAGCCTATAAAGTCATCAAAGTCCACGTAGTTTGAATGCGGTGTGAGGGTGGGGTTTATCCCAAAAATTCTAACTGGATTTTATTATAGGTGTGTGTGTATAAAAATATGTTTTAGTTTTGAAAAAGTCCGATGGATAATCCCATTCGAAATTTATAGGTGTAACCCTCCTTTTGTTTGTTTTGATTTTTTTTATAGAAAATAAAGTATGTGCAATATACTAATAAAAATGTAGATATTAATGTGTATGAACTAAAGTAATAACTAGATTATGAATCTAATGTAATTTATGCAAATAAGAAATTTAAAGAGAGGGGGAAGGATTTAGACCTTCTTTGAAACTTGATCCTTGATCTTGTATGAACTCCCTTGAATGTGAGATAAAGAGTGGATAAAAAATAATGTGATTTTTACAAATTGGGTATGAAAATGATGGGAATGTAAGCTTGAATGGAACTTCACATGGAGGAACTTCGCTGATTTCGAAAGAATGTTGCTGAGATCACTGATGCTAATGGATCTGAGGTGTGATTTCGTAGTGAGGTCATTCCATCTATATATAAGTTAGGTGGGATTTCGATCGAAATGGCCCCAGCCTTACCCATCGACAGGTGACCCTTGACACACTACCGATAGGCAGGGAAATGGTCCTGCCAATTGCCAGTCTTCTGTAGATTTTTTTGAAAAAATGGTCATAGAATGAAATTCATTGATCTAAATCGTGCACGGGCTATACCGTAAGAAAGTTAATTCAAATACATTTAAGAGTCCTTTGTACCGCTCTTGGGTTCAGGAGTTGACTTTGGGTAAAATGTGGCTTGGAAGCGCATGTCGGTCCTTTAGACGGGAGATTATCGGACGATACGGATCATTCATCCTCATGCTAGGTTAGAATCGTGCACGAAGAGAATTTTTGGAAAGGTTAGGAGATGTAATTCGACAGTCCAAAGAGTTCTGCTCGATTCGAAACGTTGACCTTAGTCAACAGGGGCTTAAAAGCGTCTGGTGACCTCTCGAAGTAAAACGGATCATTCGTCCATATCGTAAGTCAGAATTGCATACGGGGCAGACCTTTGGAAAGGTTATTCAGTGCCTTTTGAAGATTCATTCGGTCTCATTCGAGCTGAAGAGTTGACCTTGGTGAAACGGATCCCGAGAACACTCGGTGGCCTCCGGATCAATTTTTAGGGTAAAATGGATCGTTCGTCCGAACGGTTATGCTATTTTTCACACAAGGTGGACCGTTGGAAAGGGGTTCCTTTTGAAGATTTAAAGATCCTTCGCTATGACACTAAGGTTAATTGGGCTCGAGAGGGCCCAATGGCCTCCAAATTTATTTTTGGTTGTAAAATGGTCCGTTCGTCCGAATCGCTATGGCGATTTGTGCATGGGGAAAACTGTTGGAAAGGGGATTCAGTTACCTTCGAAGATTCAAAGAGATTTTTCTCTGATGATATATTTGACCAAGTCAAACGGGGCGCAGGAGTGCTCGATGGCCTTTGGATCGGTACTCGGAGTATGATCTAGGGTTTATAGTGAAATGGGGAAGTCCTAGGGATCTAAGGAGAGACTTAGATGGTCTTAGAATGTGGTGTTTACAATCCCTATTTTCACAAATACACGTGAAATATTTTAGATTAGTAGCAATAGTGTATGTAATGTTAATAATATCACAAATGCTCTTTTTAGTTTCACATTACTACTCATAAGTCATATATCAAGTAACAAGTTTCTCACACAAATTTGATTATGTATAAATGTATTATCACAACATAATGGAATTGCCACTACAAGTACTTTATATCAAGTATTGCAATATATCATGTATATATGGGAATGCCATATTTTATCGATTTTAATTCATTATAAATGTCTTACAGCGATGTGATTTCCATCAATATTCGACTAAGCATGTATATCATTTTGGCTCAATATTGCGCAACAATGATGGGATTGCTATCATGTCTTAAGTGAGAATGTATTTTTAATTTAAGCATGTTCTTTTATGAGAAGGCATTGCCTTCTACATAATAATGGATAGGATTTGTAATAAAATACCATATGGATGGGAACGCCATCTGATATTCACCAAGGCGGGATTTCCACCATGATCTCATGAGTGGGATTGCCATTTAATTTTCAAAATGATGGGAATGCCATCAAATTTCAAAATATGTGAGCATGGATGAAGTATGACTTGATTGTATATATGGTGACTAATAACTTTTGACTATTCATCAAGAAGATATTCAATTATTTATTTCCTTTAACATGTGATTTTGAATCTCCGATGAGACTTTCTTAAACATGGTCTATTTTGCCAAGATAATCATATGAACATATTGGAACATGAACATGTGAGAAAATAGGTGTGACTATTATCATATAGATGTATCATTTAGTTTTCAGGAGGTAAATCATATCTTAACAAGTGTATAC
This sequence comes from Sambucus nigra, assembly GCA_949130495.1. NCBI lineage: Eukaryota > Viridiplantae > Streptophyta > Magnoliopsida > Dipsacales > Adoxaceae > Sambucus > Sambucus nigra. The sequence goes on from OX422217.1 coordinate 460,042,685, forward strand.
TACTAATGACTTTATATATTTTTTTGGCACCAACGTTATAAAGTTTAAGCATATTAATTCACAAGTCATATTGTAATAATGAAAGTATTTATTCAAATGTACTAGTGAGAAACATGAACTACTCGTGTATCACATGTCAAGGATATTTCAATGTCAAGTGGAAAAAATGGGCATATGTCACAATAATGGATATTCATATTTGATGCATGTGTGAAAGCACTTAATGATTACATGCATCATATTAATATGGTATTAACATCATAGGCATGTGTGATAACGTATAGAGAAAAATAAAGGGAGCATATAGGGTTTGGTCAAAAACTTTCTCAAACATTTAAATGTATATTTTCTAAAAAAAAATCTTAATAAAACTTCCAAGGGCTCTTTTCCAAAAGTTTATCCTTTTAATTTTTGAAGCAATTTATCAATGTGTTCCAGGCTAAATGGGTATTTAAGATTCTCATGATATTCCATAAGTATTTTTCTCTCCTAGTCTCTCATATATTGTGCAATCGAATTTTACAACTATCAATATCTTTAACAATTTGATTTTCCTTTTTCAAACCCATTTTTGTTTTCCAATATTTCATCGTGATGTGTTTTCTTTACCAAGGAATCAATTATGAGGTAAACTTATAGAATAAGGATTCAAGAACAACAAGTTAATTTACTCATAAATTGGGGATTTAAATTGTGGGAACTTATTTGAGTTTTTATCTTCAAGTTACTATGAGTTCTATGTGTGGTGATGATGTGATTTTTTTACAATCAATTTCAATTACCAAGTGGGGGTTATGATATGGTGCGATATGTGTTCAAAAGTTGTTTGAAAACATTATGATAAACCCAAGTGTCTAAATAGCATGTGTGAGATATAAGCAAGGTTAACAATAAACATGATAGAATAAGGGAGGCGTATCAATATGAAAGTGAAAGTGTATGGCCCTTTTTAAACAACAACATTATAAACACATTTTTACTCAAATAATTTTTCAAGACCCATTTCACTTCTCATGGGTACTTTGTTTCCTAAGCACATTTTTTTTACAAAAACTATTTATTTCTTCATACAACATCTATCTTCAAGAAAATATCATTTTTCAAAAATTCCCCTTTTCGAATTTGATATTTAAACTCAAAAATATATTTTTAAAACCATGTATCTATTATCTAGGGTATGCTACCAATTTTGGCATGGAATAATCCCAAGAGGGGGAGGGGATGAACTGATATTATGGAATTTATTTAATTTTTCTCAAATTAACATTTCTTGTTTCTTTTCATTGTCATTTTATAAACATTGCAACTTAGTAAAAAAACTTTTCTTAGTTTGTTGATAAAATGACTTCTTTAGTGTTGTCTTTCATCCATATACATTCAAATTCACATTTAAGCAATTTAAGTATTAATCATATTAAAGTAAAGCATGAATGTAAATATATTAAGGGAGGAGAGAGGGTTTAAAGGAATTTTTCAAATCGAGTTTTTAATGTAGTTTGACCTTACCTACATCCACGTTTGAGGAGGTACTCGAGAACTTCACTATTTCCAATTCATTTTCAATTGACCAAAAGCCTCACAAGGAACAACACCTTGCAAAACTACAACCAAAAATACGATACCCTCATCCTTGTCTAATCGGTACCTAATAATGGCCTAAGCACTTTCAATGCCTTGACTACCTGCAACAATGACACTACTGTTCGAGAAGATACAATGAAGTTTAATCGTAATCAATAATAATGTTTTTCGTAATCAAAATGTAAAGACAAATATCTTTATTAAATATAGTGGTAAAATGAATTTACTTTCTCTTTCTACAAAAATAAACCAACATGAGTTCCCATGTATTTTGGTCAATGGGGTATTTGGGTTTGGATTAATGTCTTAGGAGAATTGGGTTTTAATATCTAATCACACGTTTTGTTTAGGAGTGACTTGGATCAAGAGTGAGTTTGTGTTTAAATCACTTTGAAATACAAGTAAGTTTGGGGTTGCTTAAAAGAAAATTTGAAAGGCGCATGGAACTTTGTTTCTCTAGAAATGCATTATTTATAGCATTATCAAGATCATGGCTTAAATAGGTTCGGGGTGTGTAACTTGGAAGAAATTGGTTTTGAATCTTGGAACTCATGGGGTTTGGTCTGGAATTTGGATATAATGGGTTTGAATTTTGAATCTTTACTTGAATGGAGTTTTGGCTATAATATTTGGGTTTAAATCTCACATTAATGGAAAAGGGTTTGGAAACTTGATTTATCTCTTAAAAAGATCAAGTAGGAATATTAATCTTGGTTTGAGTCTTGGTGATTTGGAATGGAGGTGGGAGGATTTATTTTGAGTTCTAGGAGGTAGACAAATGTTGGTAAAAAGTTTGGTAATCACGTTGAAAGAGTTAGGCTATTAGGATAAAAGGTTGGATGGTTTTACCAAATCATTTCTAGGAATCCTGAGACTTTTAGTCTACCAAAAATAAAGTTTCGGCTAAAACTCCTTCTAGTTTAGGTTTAGTTGGTTGTCTTAAAGGTTTAATTGGTGGTGAAAGAGTTCATATGGATAAACTAATTTTAGGCGACTAAAACTAAGGTTTAGTCGGCTAAACCTCCCAGGTTTTAGGCAAAAGGGTGTAGGTTTAGGTCCATCATTTGGGGAGGGTTTAGGGATCTCTAGGGTGGGTTTAGGTAAGTAGGTTTTGAGCATGTGCGCGTTAAAACGTATTATTTTACTTTTGTATAATAGTTACTGAAGTATTATAATAATAAACTAATAATCAACGGGACTTTTGAACATTCTCTTGACTTGTTTAGTTCATCATCAAATGTGGTCTTGTGCAATGTATATATGGTTGAACTTTGATCTTCTCTTGGTTGATGTGAAGATTTTTTCATAGTTGAGTTTTGAACTTCTTCTGGCTAGGTGTTTAAACTTCTCTTGATTCTTGTGATATGATCTTGTTTGGATGTTTTCCTTGTAATATGATGATCAACTTGCTTGTATGGGCGATTTTTATTGATCTTGTATTGATTGTGATCTTCATTTTGCTTGGACATGTTAGTATGGTTCCATGGTTGATGTGTTCCTTTTTACATATCTCATAATATATTGAGTGCTTGTTTTAATCTCTAGTAAATTAGGGAGAATATAGTAAAGTTATGATATTATATCAATTATGTTGTCATCATACAAAATCCTTTTCGTCTAAAACATTTGATTTCAGAATTTTCACCATATATCAATTTTCACACATGCATCCACACACAAAATTATCTATCTATCGAGAGAGAGAGAGAGAGAGAGAGAGAGAGATGTTAATAAGATGGGATGGATTTCCTCACCGATGGGTGGAGATGGGTTTGTGTCTTTTGCACAAGATAAATAGGCTTTTTTTTTTTAGTTAAATTTTTATTGAATTACATTTGTATCCTGTAATTCTCACATGAATCAATTTTTTTCCCTTAACAAAAATCATGTGCATGGCACATGGGCATTTTTCGTCATCGTTAATGGTCAAAATAAACATAAGGGTCTGTTAAATCATTTGGTAGTTTAAGGGCTGATTTATAACTAAGGGCCATTTTGGAACAATCCAAATAATTTAAGGACCAAATGTATAATTTACTATATTAAAATATTGGGTAAATTACACTGAACTCCACCTATGACAACTAACACCAAAACTCATAGATTTAGCAGTTGGGAGATTAAAATTACGTATCTACATTTTAACATAACATTTTGAATTTGGCATTTACCAATTTACCCTCGAAAACCCCATATTCATTTCCTAAAAAACATATTCAAAATCCAGTAACCCAAATATGATAAATAAACACACAAACATTAATCCTAAAACTTTAAAAATGTAAACCACTATATACTTAAATTTTCTCCACATACCCTAATCCAACAATCCAACTATTTAAACAATTTGAGCCCTAAAATTATTTACAAATATCCACATAAGATCATCATCCACAAACCTTAATCTAACTAATCAAACCTACAAATAAAATAAATGATATATTTTCATCACCCCCAATTGAACCGTTTCATTTTGATCCAAAACTCCCCACTCAAACAATTTGGACCATAGTCATAAGCCCCCAATAAAACTTGGGTTTGGATCACAAAAGCTTATGTTTCATTTTTTATTTGGGATATACATGTATATCAAATCGGGTTTGAAATAATTTTGGTTTTATCCTTAATATCGAAGGACTGAAATAATTTTGCTTGAGATCAAATATATGTTGGATCGATTTTATGTTTATCATATCTAGCCACTGTTCATTATGATCTCCACCTACTACCACTTTTCGCAAACCACACAACTGCCTCTGACACAGTTAATATAATACCCCGTAATTTTGAGAAATTAATTGGAAATGGATTATTGATTTTATATAATACTTAGGTGGGTTGAATTTAAAGAGAAATATTATATTAATGGAATTTTGATACTTGTTGAGTATTTGGGCTATTGGGTTAGTGTTGAATTAAGTATAGAGTGGCCTAAATAGTATTAAAATATATGAAATTGGGTACGAAAGTTATAGGTAACCTATTCGTCTAAGTTTGGAATTAATTGGGATATGTTTTGGGACCTTTTAGATGGTTTTAGTGACATTGATCCCTAAACCTATTTTATTAGTTAACCTCAATTTCATTCTCAAACCCTAACAACACACATTAAAGAACTATCTTTTAGGAAGCTTGGAGAAGGATATCATTGAAGAATTGGAGATTTCGGATTGCTAAACGAAGAGGCATCACCTCAAACCAATCTGAGCAAGAATTTGTATATACTTTTCCCCATTGATTATAATAGTTTATAATAAATTTCATGTAATAGAATATAATCTATGAAAAATATTAATAATAAATTTAAGAATTTTGATTTTTATATGTTGTTTCATCTTTTGATTTGGTGGGAGATTTGTAATTGGATCCACGATATTAGAACTAGGGTTCTTATGAGTACTTTGGATGAATATAGATGTCAAGTTTCTGCCATCGCTGATTTTGGGGGTTGGAGTTTGATCTTCGGGGGATCAAAATAATTTTTCTCTCGAAGATTTGATTCGACCCTGACAATTTGGTTACTTTGGCCTTTTGTTTGTGGTTTTACCTAGTCCGATAATGGGTTGAAAATAGGACCTTATAAGGTTTTACCTAATTATATTTTAGACTAGTATAATGGCCTTAGTGAGATTTGTGAGTGCGGATTCATCTAATATTACTCATGTTAAGAGTTAGGTTATCGATAAAAACTGAATACCGTTGTCAAAACTAGTAGGGTTAACCTGTAATACCTTGTTATTTTAAATTAATAATTTAATTATATAAAATAATTAAATAATTACTATAATTGTAATTTCTTAAATAATTAATTTAATTAGACATTTTCATGTAAAATTTATGGGATATATTATATGTTATTTTATTGAGCTATGTTTTGTCTTGGACTTATGGAATCGTTTAAAAGCCCAAATTGTGTTAAAAAGTTAGAGGATTGTACCTATGAGTTAGGTGAACAATTGATCCAAGTTTTAGAATGTTTGGGTCAAGTTTTAGGACCCATAGGCTAATGATAGGTTTGGATTACTAAAAACAAGGGTAAATTACATCAAACCCCTTGAACCATTGATTTTGTACACCAACCCCTTTTAAACAAATTTTAAACATTTTTATGCATAAAACAATATATTATCAACTTTATTTTTATGAAAATGGATTGGGTTAAAAAAATAAATAGTGTAGGGGGTTTGGTGTAATTTACCCTAAAAATAATCACAATTACTTTAACAAATTAGATTATTCTAGTTCATGATCACCTTATTATACCTATAATATGTCCTAAATCTAAATGGGAGGCTAGAGAGAAAGAGGGAGAGAGAGAACTTAGAGGCTAATTAGGAAACAAATTAGTACAATAAGGCTTCAAGATTTGGATGAACACAATTAAGAATTTTGTTATGCCCTGACCTAAATTTTGGGGTTACCCATGGGTCAACTCAATTTGGTCTGGACGCATTAAGTGTGAAGTGATGTGAAACAACCTAAATAATGTTTCTAGTCTAATTTATTTGATTAAAATTATGAAATGATCATTTAATTCCATTTTCATGGTATATAACATCAAGTAATAATAGCAAGTATGAAACACATTAGACCATGTCCTAGGGTTCAAGTTATTAGATCTACTAGCGTAAGAATAAAGAATTACTTACAATATAAAAATGGACTACATAAAGAAATTAATGCAATACTATATCCAATATAATTCTTCCCAATTATACATTCAACTAGAATTCAGTATATGCATTAATCATGTTCTGTTTTATAAAATATTACCTTTAAATAAGGTTAAACACCACTAACCCTTGTGTTCCCAAGTTGTCATTTTATTCTAAATTAGTCCTTTAATCCTTTAACTCGTACGGTTAATTTTTTAAAAGTCATACCATTGGACTATCTTTAATTCATCTGGCTTCCTTAAAAAAATATCAATTTATACTTAAGACATGCCTAGTCTTTCTGAAAAATAGTATTTCAACACACACCCTTAGTGTTCAAAAAGTTTTATCCATACATAAACGTGTCAAGTCTTAGGATTATACCCACCACGGGGTTAAACACGCGTCCAATTATTATTTTCATTCCTTATGAATCATATGAAATTCTGCACACATATCCTTGTTAAACCTAAGTTTTTTCCCGCCTAGTTCTAACATTTTTATTCATTTAATTTACAAATATTTTTTCATCATTTTATCTCACATTTTGGAGTTCATCAATTCCATTTATTTTTATTAGTATTCATCACGCAGGACTGATTTACTTATACTGGGAATAGCAATTAAAAAATTGTTTATCCTTTTTTGTAATTATCATTTATCTAGGAGTTCTTCGAATCCCGTTTATGTTCCAGGCCTTACACCGTCTGGCAAGAATTTTGTAGCCAATTGTTTTAATGGTCAGGTTTTTTGGGTCTAAACCGAAGTTGCATCGTAGGGCCTTGGGCCCAATTAAATTTACCCCGATAACTCCTTTGTGAAAAACTCTTTCACTTTTTATTAAGTTCATTTCCCTGCGGTCCAACTGACCTTTGGAACAAAATACCCGACTAATGTTGCATTTAACAAAATACCCGATTTACCGCCATATTTATTACTTATATAAACACCATTTTTATGTTCATTTTATACTTTAACATTTTGTACCCGGACCAATGGTCAAACCACTTGAAACACTTTATGCATAATTTACTATTTTCCCCCATTTATATATTCAACATATATCTTTGCGCTTTTTAACCCTTTTAGAGTTAAACTCATTTAGCACGACATATAAGGCTTATTTTATAATCTCTAAAATATCAAGGTTACTTTGTAATTTTTTTACAAAGTTAAATTCCATTAACATTTAAATATTAGGGACTAATTCCCAAAATCACAAGTTTATGGGAACTTTTATAATTTTACCAAAATTTTGGAATTATTTCATTACATTTAAATATCTCATGGCTAATTTGCAATTATACAAAGTTCAAGGATTATTGATTGTTTTGTAATTACCAAAAAACATAAGGGTTTATTTCATAATTTTCTAAAGTTTAGGAGCCATTTTATAAATATTCTAAGTCTAGGAACCGTTTTATAAATATTTCTAATAAATATACTTTTAGGATCAAAATAGAAAATTTTTACAAGTCTAGGGTCTAGGCTATAATTTTATGAAAGTTTGGTTAAAAAATTCTTATTACATGTCTCGGGTAAAAAACATAATTTATAACACTCTTTGGCACCAAATAATTATTTTCTAAAATTCTAGTGTTCAAATAATATTTTCTGAATATTATTAAAAATAACCTTTATATTCATACTTTATTTTCTTATAGAAATTAATACACAAAATACCAATACCCACAATAAATGTTTACAACCTTTACATATTATTTCACATGCATGATGTATGCTGAAAGCATATCCACATCCATCTCTACTACTTTAAAAGAGGGGAGTTCCTCTTCAATGTTCAAAAGACTAAAGTACCCTCATTAAATTTAAAATACCAATTATACCCTCGATAATAGTCTTACATATTTCTCCCCTATTTAATAACACAACATACGAAATACCCACATTCATTCCTCCCATCTCTTTTCTATTCATTCACACATATCAAACTATCCAAATTTATTCATCTTCCAACCTTTATCCCAAATATTTACTCTCAAATACATATGACAACTCACATTCATTCACACATAACAAAACATCCAAATTCATTCATTCATCTTACAACCCTCGAAATCAAAATTCAGTTGTCCCAAGCATTTACTCTCAAATACATATGAAAAATCACAATTCATTCATCTTCCCAAAATAAAAATCAACAGTCACCTATCCCAATAATTTACTCACCTATCCCAATAATTTAATTCCAGATTCATTCACCTTTTGAAATGGAAGCTAAAAAACCAACAGTCCAATATGGCTACGTAAGTTATTTGTATATTAGATATGTCTATTTCATTGAAATTATATCGTCTATTTCATTGGTTGCTCTTGTTTATTTTTCAAAAACGAAGGTGAACACTCCTAATTCCATCTATAATTTTTTATTATGTCTTTCATTGTTGCTGAAATTATGCAGTTGTTAATTTAAAAACAATTACATAAATTTTATATAGATATCTATCTCATTAACAAATTTTTATTTTTATGCATTCATTGTAATTCCCAGTTTTACATGAATTGGAAAACCCTTATATACATTAACATATGCGTACTGATATATGCCTATTAATATAGGCCTACTGTTTTAAATGTTAATTTCAGAAGTGAATTTGAAAACCCTTATATACATTGACATATGCGTACTGATATATGCCTATTAATATATGCCTACTGTTTTAAATGTTAATTTCAAAAGTATGCCTACTGATATAAAAAAATTTGGTACTATAGATTAAAAATATCGAACCTCACTTGATGCTTATTTTTTATTCATTGACATTTGCCTAATGTTTGGGGTTTTCTTCTAATTCCAGAAATTTCACTCATGATAACAATTTATTTTAATTAGTTTCGTAACGTGGAAGTTCATTACTACAATAGTTGATGGTGCTATGACAACTACTTATTTTTTTTGTTTATTGTTATTCTTATATAATATGATGTACTTACTCCTTACAGGCATGTTAACATTAGTAGGATTGTAATCTGATATTTTGGAAAAAAAATTATCATTTAACTCTTTCGTAATTAAGTTTTAATTGAAATCTTGTAGGATATTGTCAATATTGGTGGCACAAGCTCGGATTGTAAATCTGAGAGTGAAGGAATTTCAATTTTGTTTAGGAGGTATGTGAAGTAGTTAATACCATATTGAAATTATTTCCTATAATTTATATTCGAGATGGTCATATATTTCTTTTGAAACTTTGTAGGATATTGTCAATATTGTTGGTGGAAGCTTGGATTGTCAATCTCATAGTGAAAGAATATCACTTTTGTTTACGAGGTAATTCCAATTTATTAATGTATCATTCCGATTTTAATTATCAATTCTTATGGCCTGTAATTTAAAGAAAAAATGGTCATTTAAATGTATCTTAACCATGACCCCAGAAGAATTCGTCCATCCTACTTTCCATTTTCTTGATAACATTTTTGGGGGACTTAAAACTGATGATGACTGGTTTGATGAGATAGCACCAAACAGGAGAAACAATGTCGGTTTACTAGAACCGTTACATTTAACAGGTGTAATCACCATATAACTTTAGAACTGCTTGTGAAATGCGGGGAAGCATGTGCAGTGTTCAACGAAGTGTCTACGATCATGAAATCCAAAATTCCCTCTTTGAAGTCTACTTGAGAACAACGGACTTTAATGAATCAAAGTGTAATGGAAAGGGAAAATATAGAATTCTTTAAGGGGAAAAATAATGGGTATTACAAAATATAGCATTAAGCCCGATCTCAGGGGAGGTTAATGACAGTAGAAACTAAACAATCAAGTTGTGAAATCTAGCCATACAGTTATGATTCTGGTCTCAAATTTCATTTTTTGTCATCATCTTCTACTTGAAAAGCTGCCATACAGTAGTGACTTTGGTCTCAAATTTCATTTCCCCTCATCATCTTCTCCTTGACAAGCTGAAAAATATATGTCCATTTCTGACACATAATTAAATGAAGAAAATGTATCAAGTATAAGATTTTATAGTATATGCTTTTATTCACTAACAGACTCCTCAATTGTAGTGTAGGTTGTTATGTTGTCTAGAATGTTATCCTCTAAGAATTTATCCGTATAATTTGCTGTATATCTAACTTTTGTTGTCGTATGTGCATAAGATGTGTTTTCGTTGCCTTTTCTCACCCCACCATCAAGACAACAAAATTATCTAAGGCAGGGGGCAAACCAATTTTGGATCCTACAAAATTTTGACATGTTGTTTGTCCTTTACAATACTTGACATTAATAATACGCGACCTCGAGTTTGTTGTAAACAAAGTTCGCCATTTATGCGACCCTACCAATGATCACTGGACAACCTTGAAACAAAATTTTAATATTTAAAGCACACTGCCACACTAGGTTTGTTCCTTCAAAAATCATCTCCACTTGATCTTCAGTCTTTTATTTAAACTCGTATTGGGCTACGTGTATCGATGATCGGCGACGACCGATGGATATACCATTCATCTTGGTCAGAATCCCCCATCCATAAAATCTGCGTATAAAGCACTCTCGATACTGTCGTAACTGAGCTCACATGTTTTCGCTCTCTTGTGTCACTCTCTCTCAACCTCCTACATTGTGGTGCGACAACATCGTCGTCACCTACCTTGCGTTTAATCCGATGTTCTATGCCCGAACAAAACCAATCGAAATTTATTTTAATTATGTATGTGAAAAGGAGTCCTCAAAGGAGCTTTTAGTCCAATTAATTTCTATAAAAGATGAAATTGTTGACATTATCACAAAAGTTCTGCCTTCAATGCGATTCCAGTTTTTTCGTGGCAAGCTACGGGTTCTCTCTTGTTCCCTGTCCACTTAAAGGAAGTGTATCAAACCAAGTCAATCTCCCACCTAATTACCCAGGTGTAATTTATCTGTTTTAGTTGAAATACAATTTCAAATGTTTTTGTATCCTTCTTTAAGCCATAAACTCTTATTATGTAATTAGTATATAAATCAGTAACTTCTCACATTATGCTGTGAGAGAACAATTTTAGCTCCAACACTTTGTGCATTAACTCATCACTGTTTGTGTTCCCTTTGACGGATATATGATGTGGTGATGCATCTTTGGAGGTGAGATTCTCTGAGTTATTTCGTATTGTTGTCGATAAGTAGGGATTAGTAGCAGACTACATTACACGCATAAGTGGTCAAGATGTTAGGAATCCCAATTTCTGGGGGGAGGAGGGAGGAGGTTGATGTGTTCTTTCGAATGTTGGAGGCATACATGTGATAGAGATTTTGCGTCCCCAAAATTCTGCATTTATAAATTGATTTTTCCCAGGTTCTGAAAATAGGTTTTGTAGAATTTAGAAGCACCTAGGCTATAAACATTGAGTTAATATAGTTGATCTCTTGAGCATCATTATTTGTTATAAAAACTGCCTATATGTAGATAATACTTTCCACTACTAGAGCATGAGATCCAAATAAGCCAAGAGTTAAAAGTCCACCAACACATACACGCAGTGCCTTGCTTTGCCAAATGTATTCCAGCCCTGTTGAATCAGTGTTGTTTGAGCATATGAGGTGTCATCTGGATAGAGAATGGAGGGGGGTTCGTCATTTGCCTTTGAATGTTCGGTTGAGATGTTGCGAGAAGCGGTTAATTCTTTTTTTAAATATCCATAAGAAATTCATCATAATCATGGAGTTCATCTCTCCGCATAAAATTCTATAAATATATCTATAAAATAGAAAATTTGGAGACAAATCTCATTTATTTGAGATATGTCCAACCCGAACAGGTTTTTCGCCTGTGGCCTCACCTCCAGATTATCGTGATTGGCTAAACATGATGTTATTATTATTCTTATCATCAAACACAACATTTTGGAGATGGTCTGCCAATATATCATCCTTGACCATACATTTTTCCGTTTGAACTTTCAACACTATAATTTGGGCTTTAATTTACTGTAGAACAACACTACATAAGTAAATATATTTGATGAAATAACATAAAGAATTGAATTATGCATTTAGTAAACATGTTCTCTACGAGTTAGAATTTCTTGCCTCAGATCCTCTTTCCATTAATTTGATTTTTCTTTTATAGTAGCCAAATCTTTCCTTAGATCATTAGTCTCAGCTTCAAGGCCTCTTATTTCCCTTTTACACTCTGTAACTTCATGTTCCAAAATTACCTAGGCAAAAAGCAAACTGATTTCATTAAATGGACATGCCTATGAAATGAATAAATTTTTCGTTATCATTTTACTGGTGTAGTGCATCAACAATATGATATATAATGCAGACTTTTTTGCCATAAAACCAATATGGCAAGGCTTGTATGGATAACTTAACAATATAAATGTGTCCACCAATTAACTATGTTAGTCATGAATCTCGAGGAATCAAAACACATACTTATATATTAGACTTAACCCCAAATTTAAAACACATCAATTTCCCATTTCTTTTTGGTAAAGAATTAGGCTATAGACGAAAATTTGAATCTTTTTTAGTAGCTAAGAGTACAATCTCTCATTTATTCAATATCATCAACCACCATGTCCATAGATAATGGCAAGATGTTTTTCTTTTTAGATTAGATTTATTTTGTTCTTACCATGAGTTTAGTCTATTGTATCTCTAGATCTGATATTTTTTTATTGTCTAGACCTTTGATGACTTTTTAATTGCTCATTAGTGTATTCGATAGTAGATACTAACTGATTTCATAGACCAAAAATAGATACCAACTGACACGATAGATCCAATAGGCTGCAGCTTAACTCTGTTAGAGTGATTTTTTGAAGTACCTTTCTCTGCCTTTGTTTGTCTAAAGTTTTACCATTTCAAACTCATCCCTTTCTCCCATCTATCCACTTACTTTCCTCATACCCTTTTCAATTTGTTTACCATTATTATTCAAATAGGAAAGTTTCTGAAACCTATAACCAACCCTACCTTTACTATCTCCACTCTTTTACTTGTTGGTTTTATTTTTTGCTCCTAGGTAGTACGAGCATCTAAGGGACGAATGGGAGGTCACCCTCATTTATGTTTTAGGCCATAAAATATAACTTTTTATCATAATATTCCAACGCCAAATGATGTAATCGAATCCAGATGATTGTGGTGGCCTCTCTTGATTTTGTTGGGCTATATTTTTGCTCCCATTTCCTAACTGTTAAGTAATGATTTAATACTAACCATGTACCTCCAGTGAGCACATGACTATAGTCTTCCTTTGTATTGAACAAGAAAACATAATGAAGCACTGTTAGACATTGGATGACTAAAATCTGGAGCAGTATTGGGCAATTAGACATCTCTCTCTCTCTCCCCGTGTGTGTGTGTGTCTTTATAGGCAAAATGAAGTGTTATAGACGGAATGTTCTCTGTAGTATGCCATTAATCATAGTTTTAATTTTTAATTACGTAGTTTACGTTTGTTAAGGATACACATGTGATGTGTTTTCTCTCCGATTGCCATTGTTAATTCATTCTTCAATATTTTAATTACTTCTTTTTAATTATTGAATAATTAGAGTATCGTGAACATCCATTTTCCTATTCCAATCAGCATAATACTGAGCTGGAAGAATCAATGACACTTCACTTGAGTTTCCCATGATAAATGTGTTTATTAATTGAAATAAAAAGTCAACAAACGCAAATTATATTCATTGGTTTAGGGGATGTTACCTACATAGTACAGAAGTTTTGTTTCAGCCATTTTTTCCTTTTTTTTCCTGTGTAGGACACAGATGAATTTTCTCTCCAGTTTGATTCCCGTGTAGTTTATATCTGATTTTGTCATGTATACCTTGAATGGTGAAAGAACAAAGTGTCATAAAAATTATGTTAATGAGCTATAGTCAAATAACTACAATATTTCCACCCGTTCCTAAACTTTTCCAATATCTTTGGCGGGACACATATGACAGGGAGAGAGGGTCCGTTTCGAAAAAATATTTTTTTTATAAAAAGCTTATTTTTTTTAAAACTTTATTTTTAAGAAACTGAACTTTTTATTAAAAAAATATATTTTCTATAAAAACTTTCATCGCTTCAAAGGAAAAGGTAATATCGTTGTTATTATTTATTCAAATCCATACATAAATTAAAAACGCTCAATACTAATTACGTATACTTAATATTCCTATTTATTCTTTTATTCCATAGGGAATTATGCACTCGGACTATATTCAAAAGTTATATACGTGCATTGGCAAAATCTATAATTCTACATTAAAGGGAAATCGCTTAAAGATTCGGATCGAAAGCTTGCACGTTTCGTCGCTCATAAAGTTGAAGAGGAAGAAGAACCTTTGAATCCAAACAAACGTCAAAAGCAACATATTTGATGAATACATTTTCGTTTTTTTATTACAAATTATTATTATCCAATGTCTTCCCAAAACAAATGATCTATTGTTTTGCACTTTACATTTTTAATAACTCGGATCCATTCACAGTAATTTTTTCAATTTCATCAAAATTCTTATCTTCTTACATCATTGTCACTACATTCTTTCACACAACTCGTTTAGTTCACTTCGTTACCTGTGCATAATTTGTTATAGGATTTACGCTCTACATAAAATATTTTGAAATTTAATGATTCTTATTAATTTATTCAAATACTCAAGTTGAATATATGGACTCGCCCACACGTGCAATGCACGTGGGCACAACTAGTACTCATATAAAAGCACAAAATGCTTTCTTAAATTCATTCAAGTCTAAAAAAAGAACTAACATCTTTACCTATTGGAGACCAAAATATGTCCAAGGTAGTTGATAAAGAAGCAGCCCTCACCCCTAAAATTGGCCTCAAGAGACTACTTAAGATTCCAAGATAGGAAATGCATCCCAATTGTTTTCCCTCTGCATTTACCCTATGGAAATCCACCAGAAAACAACCCCTTATAAAACCCTCTATCTCGCTCATGTTTACTTTCCCTCAAACTTACTCACCTACAATAGTCCTTTGCAAATAACTAACACTTACGGTTCACTCCATCGTCGTCTAATATATTTTTGGGTGTGAAATTTGTGGAAACATGGTTCTAATGGTGAAATATATATATATAACATAAATGGGTTTGTTTGTTTATGTGTAGATAAAGAAATGTCAAGCGGTTTAAAGAGGATGGAGTAATCAACAAAGGAGGAAATGGGGTGAACAACTGGAATATTGACAACACAACATGCTCAATTAGTTTTGACAAAAGAAGAAGGGAAACTTTCTTAGATGCTCTCTAAAAATAGAACCAAATGTATCAAATGGATTTTCAAAACACCACACAAGGTCGACAAAGAAACACCCTAGGGAAGTAGGCTTTACATCTAAGTTTGATAAGTTGGACTTCCCTATTTATTGACAGATCTTTAACCGCTAAAGCGGTCAAAATTCGACTTTCAAAACTCATATATCTGCCACCTAATTTCCTCTTAGCTGTCAAAGTTTCTTAATAATTCTACCTTCCTTCTATATTCCACATAAATTAATAATGCTAACTAATGCTTTACTACCAACGTTTTTTAATACCTTTTATAATTAAAACTCTTTACTCAATGTTAACTGAAATATTTACCCCATATTCATTTTTTTACCTGGAAACTAGCCTTATAATTCTAATAAATCCTTTAATTTGTCCACAATAATCGGACATCCACCTCAATATATAATAAGACTTACAATCTATAAGAGTATTTTTATACTCATTCACATAACTAAGTTGTCTTATTCTATATACAAAAGAAACTTTACATTTTTTATTAGTCCAAGAGGTTGTTCTGACATAGCTCAACTATGGTATACTTTCTCTGGACATGCTTCAACTTCTCAACCTGATACCCACATGATCTTATATTATTGTATCGACTTGTTTTGATATTTGGACTTCCTAAAGACCCTTTTACACTTTGTCACTTTCAAAGTAAATCTTTTACATGTGTGTGTATTTGGTTTGGTTTTATAATTTAGGTGATTACCTTATGTAAGTATACTATTATTACAAAATATACTTTTTGAAGCTACTTTTTGCATAAGTATATCACGTGAATGTTTGTATAATGTTTTAATCATTCATATCTTGTTTTTACCTTGTGTAAGTCGAGCCTCTTCGCTTGTACACACTACGATGAAGCCATGCTTCCCTGGTCGCGGTACTGCCCAGATATTTTATTAGTTTTGCCAAAGTTTCCTCTCCACTTACCTTGCTTTTCCTTTTTTGCAGTGATACTTCTTGTTGCATGTGTGAAAATACCTTCTTGACATTCCAGTAAGATATTTTCCAAAATATATTTTTAGAAAACGTGAAGACTTTTTGGTAAACAAATCTTTCCTATACTTAAGTTCTTTTGATCCCTTTGTGATGTCATCTCCCATTTGCCTTAAGATTGTTTTTGACTCTTAATAGAGCTTAGGTTAAATGTATGATTGACCTCATAATTTACATATCCTTTGTCCAAAACTCTAGGGAAAAATTATTGCTATAATATTTTTGAGAAAATACACTTGATCAAAGTGGATAATTTTAAGGTATTTGTTTTTTAGTTTGATTATTCAAGAGGGTTAAACCATTATTTATTTTCTTTATGTTTCTATTTGTGTATTGAAGTGTTTGATTTTCAAATTTTGATCATAAGTTGTATTAAATATTAAAACCTTGTACCTTTAGTCTTGACCTAGAATATTTGTATTCTTGTTCTTGAAGACTTGTATGAATACTACAACAACACATTGTGAGGTTTGAGAAAGCCAAAATCATATTAAACATTTTAAAAACCTTTAGAAAAACTCACATCCTAGAGATTGGTAACCAAGCATTCGTGGCTTCTCAACAAAGTTTGTTTTCTACTTTAAAAGGATTTTGATTCTTGGTGTAGGTTAAGAAGATATTTGACGAGTCCAAAACTGGTTGTAGGTTGTGTAGCATTCTCCTCGAAGAATATGGTGAAAAAAAGTTTCTAGTCGGTCATAGCATTATCTGATTGTAAGACTTTGTTTTCTAGTTGCAATACTCTACCATAGTGCAATTTTTGCTCCGTCGGCCCGGGTTTTTTTTCGTTATGGGGGTTTCCTCGTACGACTTGGTATTGTGTGATTATTTTCCTCATTTTTACATTTATATTTAATCACTTAAGTCGAAGATAAAGTTTGGTGGTATCTAATTGTTAAAAATTTGATCACATAGAACTAGGTTGTTTATTTTTTTCCTAAAAGAAATTAAAAGAAAACATCGCTTCAATCAGGAGATAATTTTAATTGGGTACTTTCACTTTGTAGACACCACATTCTAAGACCCTCCTAAGCATATCCTTAGGTTCCTAGCACTTCTTCCTTTACCATACACCCCAGGTAATACTCCAAGTACCAATCTATAGGCCATCGGGCGCTCCCGAGCCTCTTTTGACTCTTATCAAACTTCTCCTCCAACCGAAAGATTAACGAATCTTTGAATGGATCTGAATGCCCTTTCCAACATTCCACCTTATGTCTGAATCAGCCTTACGATTCGTATGAACGATTCGTTTTACAGTCGAAAACCAATCTGGAAGCTCTCGGACGCTCCTGAGCCCTGTATTGACCCCAATCAACTTCCTCGCATGAGATGAAGCTCAATGAATCTTCGAAAGGATTTGAATCACCCTTCCAACGATATTCCTCGTGCACTAATCGACCTTACAGTTAGGACAAAAGGTATGTTTTCTCCCGAAAACTAATACGGAGGCCATCGGGTACTCTCGGGGTCCATTTGACTCATGTCAAGTCTTAAGCTCAAATGAGACTAAATGAATATTTAAAGGGATTTAATACCTTTTCTAACGGTCCACCTCATGGTTAAATCAATCTTACTGTATGGATGAACAACCCATTTTACTCTGAAGGATCACCGGGCGCTTCTGGGACCCGTTTGACCAATGTCAACTCTCCAAACAAAACGAGACTAAATGAATATCTTGTGCACGAATCGACCTTACAATTCGGATGAATGATCCATTATCCTTTAAGAATCTCTTGTCCTAAAGATTGTTGGGCGCTTTCGATCCCCATTTGACTACAGTAAACTCCCAAACCTGAGAGCATCCTAATGGATTCTTAAAGGGCTATGAATACCCTTTCCAACAGTACATGTTGTGCGCGATTCGAACTTACGGATTGCTCTTTCGACCATTTTTCTAGAAAATCTACACAAGACTGTCGAATAGCAAACCCATTTCCCTGCCTATCGACAGTGTGTCGGGTGTTATTTTCCGATAGGCAGATCAAGGACAATGATGATCGGCATCCCCCTTAACCCTATATAAAGGGAGCATGATCTCACTTTGAAAATCACCTCAGAAAAATTCCTCTCAGCGATCGCAACAACATTCTCTCGAAGTCAGCGGGGTTTCCATATTAAAATCTCTCCCCCACACTTCATCTCCATCCTTTTCTTACCCAATTTAGAAATTCCATTCCCTCTCCTCCTACCACCTCCATCCACTTGCGAGAGCAACCTTTCAACAATCAAGATCAATCTCAAAGCTTCCAAAGAAGGTCCAAGCCTTTCCCTCTCTCTTTAAATTTCTGTATTTTTGCATTTGTTATTCAATTCTTACTTTAATATTTCATCTTCGTTAGTTCACACATATTAATATCCCCTTTTTTTATTGGTAGTATTTTACATACTATATTTTCTATTAAAAACCCAAAAAAAGAAAAGGAGGGTTTGCTTATAAATTCCAAACAAGGATTTCTCACTTCATTTTCTCACACTAAAACATCCTTTACCTACACACATACACATATATAATAAAGTCTCCGATTGGATTTATGAGATAAACCCACCCCCGTGTTGCATGCGAACTACGTGGACTTTGATGCCTTTTTAGGCTACGTAGGCATCTCGGGAAAAACTCGAGATTCTAGTACTATTTTCTAATTTTTATTCATATATTATTTTCACATATTATATTTGTAATTCATGCTCGCATTTTATCCAATTTATACCATCATCTATCTATAAATGATCGATGAACCAACAAACGCTCACATTATATTTTTTATTATTATTTTGGAAAGTCTCATACGAGTGACCTCACTCCACCTTTCTCTATAACACGAGTCAAGAAATTCCATTCTCCATTTATATATGCACGCGCACACACTTCATGAATTTATTAAGGAGAAAAATAAAACATACCCATGAGAGACTGAAAGGGCGGAAAGGGTGCCTAACACTTTTACATTCCGTAAATTAGCCCTCGAATCCTTAAACTAATTGGTTTCGCAAGCATCGATATTTGTTTTGCCTGTTTTGTGCAGAATTGGCTGGCAACTCTATTTTCTATACTACACCCCCACAACATTTTTCGATGAAGGCGGAAGCGCCCCGAGGAAGGGCATGAACCCCACCATCGCATGTGCGCTCGCCAACCGCGGGAGACGGGATGGCCATAGTGGCGACTCTGTTGGGGACTTTTGTCATAAGAGGGATAAATTCTATTCTTACATGGGTGTTATCATTTTCTGCATGTGTGCATATGCACCTACCTATATGTTCCCTTTTTCATCTATTACTTCTTGTATATATTTACCTCATGCTTATATCACTTATCTCTCACTTTTCACTTTCAAGCACTTGTAAATACCCTCCATGTACACCTCACACTACTTACACTTGTACGTAGGATCACTTATATTCACATGTTTCACACACCACTTAGAATATCCATGCTTAGGTCTTACTAGCACATACCTCGACTTATCACACTTGTATATATCCATGCTCACTTACACATATCACACACCACTTATTGTTGATCCATGCTTAGGCTCACTACCACACACTCACTTGTAAATATCCACACATCACGCACTCACATGAATCCACGCTTGATGTAGTTTTCATGCTCCATGGTAGATTTACATTTTATGATACTTGTACATTATACTCGATTAGTATAGTGCTCCTTTTACTCGTCATGCCAAATAAAAGATTCTCTCCATAATATACTGATCAAGAATCATGTATTTTGCACACTACATCAACAAGAGCATGGATATTAACCAAAATTTTTGCCCTTACTGGGGGGTCACTTTGTGATGGGAAATGGTCTGGCAAATTGCAGTTAGCTTAAGTAATATGACTCTTACCCTCCATTAGCCTGGTACCTTCGACGTATATCGAACGGTTCCCCCCGAATCGTACAACTAAATGGAACTCACGATGGGAGGTATATAGTACGGAACTCGTTCATGTACGTTGAGTATATCGAATTTTCTCTCACACGTATTGTCCCTATGAGGTATATAGTGAGGCAATTCATGTACACTTAGGTATATCAAATGGCTTGTCCATATATATCGATTTCCCTTAAAAGCAAGACGTATATCATGGAAGTCATGCCAAAGGGGGATCCCTTCCAACAACTGCATAAACCTCATATAGGCGTTAGACCTAGGGCACTCATATTTAGTTTACCGATTACAACACGAAACTCTACCGAAATACCAGGTTGGCATGCCGCCTAAATTTTTACACAATTTTGTCATTTTTTCAAAATAGGACCCGGTCCATAAGCGTGGAAACAAGTCAAACACTATATTACTTATTTTTAAACCCCAATTTTCCTAGGCTCGGGTCCCATCCGACATTTCTTTTGCATTTAGGTAAACTTAATACAAGTGAAAACATAAACGTAATAATAATCACTGAGACTTTTCTATCCTTTTTTCCGCTTCTTTCTTAAAAAATCAAAATACCAAAAACATTTTTCCTCTTTTTCATCAAAAAAATACTAAAAACATTTTTCCTCCTTTTATCAAAATGTCAAAAACATCTTCTTTTTTTTTCCTAAAAAAAATACCAAAAAAAATTCTTTCTTCCCTTTTTCAAAAATAAATTCTAATCATTTTCCTTCTAAGGTCGATCGCATATTCGATTCTTAGCCTAGCTCACTATTGGCTTCGGTCTTTTGTCAAATCGCCCTGAACCTCTGCCAGTTCCCCTGCCATTCCGTCCGAGTCTGGAATCTACCTTCACCAATATTTCATGGAAAACATTTATCAAACACTGAACGTGGAGCCTGATCTGATGGCAGTCCTAGTCCAACTCAGTGCCAATATCGACAACCTTCAAGCTGAGGTTCATAATATGCAGAAAAATTGAGTCAAAGTTCCCTAAGAACCCTAGATTCTCTTTCCTCATGCCATGGGTCCACCCACTCCCGAGCATGTTTGGGTCTAGAAGAATATCAGCATGCTCTGTGTGCCCTGCCTACCAATGGGCTACCACTAGCTCAGCTCCCTATTCCTAACCTTGCGTAGACAAGGGCTAACTTGCCAGTTCCCATTGATCCAAAGGAGGAACAACTAAACAAGGTCAAGTAAGAAGTCAAGCTTTTGTCAAAGAAGTTTAACCAAGTCAATATATCCGGGAACTACATGGATTACACCCAAATGTCTCCTTACCCTAAAGCAATATTTCCAAAGAAGTTTAAGATGCCAGCCATCAAGAAGTTTGGGGGTATTTGGCCCTCAATTATTCACCTTAGAAGTTATCACTGAGCCATGACCTTTCTCAGTGCCTTTGAAGATATAATGTCCTTGATTTTCCAACATACTTTGAAGGACAACGCCCTCCATTGGTTCCCGTGCCTCGAAGAATCCAGAATCCACAGTTAAGAAGATGTCATTCAGTAATTTATATCACAATACAATTACAATGAAGAACTAGATTTTACACATCGTCATCTAGAGCTTCTCAAACAGAAGCCCAAAAAAATAGCCAGTAACTTCATAGCAAGGTGGGGAGAGAAAGTTTCCACCATGACCAACAGGCCTTCCAAACAAGAACAAGTCATCATCATGAAGAAGAATTTCATGCCCCATATCCGAGCGACTATGGGAGGTGAGTATTATCCACACTTTCGAGCTCTCCGAGAAGCGAGTGTAGAAATTAAAGAAAGTGTTACCAAGGTAGAAGTCGAGCTAAATAATATGACCAGATAGTTTATTTCTAAAAATTACGAGAAGCCTACCAATACTACATTCTCAACCATCAACAATATCTCTCATCCTTCTACCTCCTGGGCACCAGAAAGCTGCCCTAATCCTTCCAGAAAGGAATGCACCGAACTCCATGCTCCTTTATACAAAGTAGACCTGGAAAAATGTGACACGACACGATAACAGGATAAGACACGACATAAAATTAATAGTTAATGGGTGAAGGATTATGTGGTAGGGGTCACTATCGGGCTAACACGATAAACTCGTTAAATTTACTTTACCCGATAACAACCCGTGAAGACCTGAATACTATTCATGTCATACAGGGTCGTGTGACTCGTTAGTAACCATTATGACCTGTTAAGATATGTAGGAAAAAATTAAAAAAAATATTTTTACTTTTAAAGGGTTAAATGTGTAATTGTGTAAAGCTAACTGGTCTTATCGGTAACTAACGGGTCTTATTGGTACCTAACATGTCACTCAACTCGGAATAACCCATTAATATAGCTAGTCTATCGATTCGTATCGAGTAAACGACATGATTCGTTACCTTAATGGGTTAAACACGTTTGTGTCATGTAACCCATTAATAAAACGAATCGTGGACAAATATTGAATTCATAACCCTTTAAGTTCACGAACTATGTTCTGGTTGAGCAGAATTTCATACGAATTCGTTAAGACTCGACACGCACACAACCCGAACTGACGCATTGCCAGGTCTAATCCAAAGTCTACCAAGCCTTTCTAAGATGAAACCTTATAAAACCCTTGGAACCCCATTCATTACCAAACCCAATTCCCAATAACTTTAAGGTCGATGCCCACTGTGACTTCCACCAGTCTGCCGGCCATACTACCGATCAATGATTTTATCTCCAGAATGTAGTCCAAGGTATAATTGATCGAGGTATCATCACCCCACCAGCCAATCCTAAACCCAACACAACTCATAATCCACTTCCAACCCATACAAATTCCATCTTTCTAGAGAGTGACCCAAAATTCGACCCATCTACCTAAATTATGCCCAGTAAAGCACCCTCCATACCCGTAATCTCACCGAAATCGCTGAAAGTTTTCCCCTATTGTCTCCTACACCCAACCTGTTTCATCGACCAAGATCTATCACTCCTCACAAGGGCCTGTATTGTCATCTGTACATGATCAGAAGGGAGATATATGGAGTTACCAGCTATTTTGAACTAACTCTTGGAGTTTGGGTTGAAATTGCCCACCAAAATGACCATCGACAGTTAGAAATTATGTGGCTTGTTTATCGAAGCTCAATAATGGGCTTGGGAATTAGATAATTAGGTGGTACTCATTGATTAAGTTATCTTAGACAACTTGATACAGATTATGACAGACATATTTCGATAGACCAGTGAGATCAACAACATCTCCAAACTACTCACTGCTTTAAAGCTTCAAGAGCGATTGTTCCCTACACTATTGCACCTCCCTCTTGAGTAGGGAAGACTTATATGAGGAAGTCTTTGAGGTTATAGAATGCATAAATTTCTCCTGATGGGGGGATGAATTTGATAGCTCAAATGATGAATCGAGTCAACAAAAGGTCAATCCAGTGATCAACATGTGAGGGATGATATCTTTTGAGCACTTATTGGGGGAAATTAGTAAAGTAGCCCTTCATCTAGAAATAGATGAAGACACGGGGTTCTTGTTCTTTCTCGCTTCCATAAACCACATGACCATATCAGTAAGACACTATCAAGATTCGAATCCTCAATGGTCAAGAACAGATAAGGGAAAAGGAGTTTCCAAAGAACTTCCCATGTCCAAAATGGTCGTTGAGGAAAGAAAGATCCTCAATCGACTCAAGAGACTCATGCAAACATCACCTTGTGGGGACTCTTCATGTCTTCCCATTTACATAGAAATGCTCTAATAAAGCTTCTTACTAGGCCCATAGTCCCTCCTTCCACCACTCTAGAAGAAGCTGTAAACCTGTTTGATCCTTGACCACCATTAAACTCCTTTCCTTCTCCGGAGAAGAAATTTTGAAGGTCGGCCCCGACCACAACTATGCCCTCAACATCTCCATTCAAGTGATGGGAAAGATAGTATCGCTCTCACTTGTAAACTATGGATCCACCCTCAATGTTTTCCCACTAAGAACCTTCAATTTTTGGGATTAAAAGTAAGCAACCTGACTCCTA
The DNA here is from genome assembly GCA_949130495.1 of Sambucus nigra. Taxonomy (NCBI): domain Eukaryota; kingdom Viridiplantae; phylum Streptophyta; class Magnoliopsida; order Dipsacales; family Adoxaceae; genus Sambucus; species Sambucus nigra. The sequence goes on from OX422217.1 coordinate 460,067,084, forward strand.
CTTCTGCCGTAATGCATCCCTATAATAATACTCATAGAGAAGTGATGGGATACATAACACTCAATGGAGCACGACCCTATTAATACTGTTACTGAGTTTCAAGTTATTGACATACCCGCATGCTTTAATCTGCTGCTTGGTCGACCGTGGCTACATAGCGTCCAAGAGGTGTCTTCCTCCCTTCATCAGAAGTTGAAATTCTTCGCCAACGGGCAAGTCATTACCATTTGGGGAATGATGATGGTACATAAAATGCCAGCACTACCAATCCGGTCCTAGAAATACATTATGGGGCGAATGACACAATTCTCTCTAGCTTTAAGGTTGATTCACTTTTCCTTTTGGTGGGGGATAATTTCAATGATCGAGTAAGTTCAGAGAATAACCCTCATAAAAATGTCGATGTGACACAAATGTTTATGAATATGCATTTCATCCCCGAACTGAGGATGGGGAAACGTCAACAAGATATAATGGAGCCTATAGTCCTGAAAAAGGCCTTTCCCCCATGTGGCTTAGGTGGTTAGCCTTCACTAGAAGAACTCAGAATTCTCCACTAACAACGATTAAAAAGGAGTTTAGAATATGTCAAGACTGTTTTGAGGGATTCTTTAAATTGAAAATTCATTAATAAGGGTGAAGACTTACCCTTCAGTGGCTAAGATGAAGTCGAGGATGGAAATATTCTTTCAAGACAACTACTTATAGGCCAAATAGTACTAGTATAAAGTCCAACCTCTCACTCAGAAAGTCGTAGCTATTGTAGAGGTCTCCAAGGAAAGTGATTTTGAAGACCCATTCAACCTGCAGACACTGGGGTTAACTCTCAGTATGGCCCACTCAAATGCTATGTCGTTAGACTCTTCCACTCCGATCAAGACAACTGATGAGCCTCTCATCAACTAGAATGCTATACTGGTCCCACCTACTGAAATGCAACCCATCCTTGTTATTTACCCTATCTTTTCATCTATTATTATTCCTTTTTTTTATAATAATGTAATCGAGACCTGTTTTGACAAGGTTCTCAACGCTATTTTTCTAAAAAGTGAAATAAATTAGGGTTTTAAGTATCTAGTTGTGCCTTACATTAATTGTCTTGATTCTATTCAAACTCTTGATGATGATGATTTTACAAATGAAAAATTCTTAACTGATCTTAATAAGGTTAATAACAAATAACATAACCACGTTCAAATTAATGAGGATGAAACTATTGTTATCAATCTCAGTTCTAGTAGCCAATAGAGCGAGATAAGGAAAGGCTCCACCCTTAACGAGCATGAGCGCGCGCAATTCGAAGAGTTGTTGAAGGAATTTGTGGATGTCTTTGAATGGTCTTATGACGAAAGGCCTGGAATCGATCCCAAAATATCTCAACACGAAATCCCAACTCTCCAAGAATGCAAATCGTTAAAAGAAAAGGTACGAAAGCTCCGCACTAATTGGTCACTCAAAGTTAAGGAAGTGGTAATCAAACAGTTGAACATAGGCTTCATCCGAGTGATTGAATATCCCACATGGCTAGAAAACTTTATACCCATACCAAAATCTGAAGGAAAAGTCTGCATGTATGTCAACTATCGAGATTTGAATAAAGAATATTCGAAGGATGATTACCCATTTCCCAATATTAACATGATTGTGGACTCTACGGCCAGTCACACCCTCAAGTCATTCGTCGATTGATTCATCGAATACAATCAAATTAAGATGCACCCTGACCATCAGGAGAAAATTGCTTTTGTCACCCCCGGGGAACCTTTTGTTACACGATTATGCTATTCGGGATCAATAACATTGAGACTACATAACAAAGGTCTTACACATCCATCTTACATTACTTGATAATAAGGTCGAAGTCTACGTAGATGACATGATTATTAAGTCTAAGACTTAAGAAGGTCACGTTTTCGCCATCTAGAAGTTTTTTAAATGACCGCGGCAATACCAAATGCGACTAAACCCAAATAAATGTGTTTCGATGTCACAAAAGGAAAGATTTTGGGATTCATGGTCAGTGAAAAGGGAATCTAAGCAGACCTCGATAAGCTAAAAGCCATACTCTAAATGCCACCATCCCGAACGAAGAAGAAAGTACAGGATTTCTTAGGAAAACTTTAATACATCAATCGGTTCATTAGCCAGCTGACTTCTATTTATGATCCCATCTTCAAACTCCTTCGAAAGGATTCTACCATTATCTCTAACGAGACATGCTAGGAAGCCTTCTATAGAATCAAGCAATATCTTACCCGACCTTCAGTACTTATGCCATCACAACTAGGTATCCCTCTACTCTTGTACTCGACCATAATAGATACTTCAATAGGAGCTTTGCTACCCCAATATATCAAAGAATTCCATAAGGAAAGAGCCATCTACTATGCCAGTCGGAAGTTAGTCGGGTACGAAGTCAAATACACTGCCTTGGATAAAGCATGTGTTTCCTTAATCTGGGTCACTAAAAAGTTATGGCACTTCATGCTCATTTTCCCATAAGGCTTTTGTCCCGAATGGATCTTATCAAATACATGCTTGAGAAACCTACCCTATCTAGTCGAATGGACCGATGTTTGATGTCAGTAGCTAAATTTAATATCGTGTATGTTATACAGAAATCCATGAAATGGAGAGACATCTCTATTTACCTTGCTTACTACCCTATGGAAGAGGTTGATGTTTGGGTCTATGAATTCCCAGACAAATATATTCTTTGCACCTTTAAAGAGGACCTCCAATGGAAAATGATCTTTAATGGCGCTGCCAACAAGAAAGGATACAACATTGGGATACTCCTATTCGCCCCTAATGACTTTCACACTCCCATTACTATTAAGTTGGATTTTTCCTGTACCAATAATATGACCGAATATAAGGCATGAACTATAGGCCTCGAAGTCACCCTCAAGAAAGGTATCAAATAGCTAGATGCCTACGGGGATTCTTCCCTCATCATTGGTCAAGTCCTTAGAAGATGGAAAATCAAAGATGAAAATATTTTACCCTTCCATTCCCATCTGGAAGAGTTGGCCTCCCAGTTCCAAGATGTTACCTTACACTACTTGCCTCGTGTAAAGAACAGCTTAGCTGATTCCCTTGCTACCCCGACCTCCATACTCGACATGCTCGAAGGAATACAATGGCCCTTTTCTTAGTCCAAAAACAAGCTATGTCAATAAACTACTACCATATTGAGATCATTACAAAGGAGGATTCCTATATGGCTGAGTGCTGGTATTACGACATTTGGCACCTCCTCAAGCACGATAGGTATCCCCAAGATGCCGATAATAAAGACCATGCAACACTTCGCAAACTGGATGCTTAGTAAATTATTTGTGACAAAGCACTATTTAAGAGGAACTTCAATGGAACCCACTTACACTGCATCACAGGGGCTGACATTAAAGAAATAATGCAGAAGATCCACAGCGGGGAATGCAGATCCCACATGATCAGTCATATGCTAGCAAAAAAGATTATCCGTCAAGGATATTGTTAGACCACTATGGTTGAGGATTGCACCACCTACATTCAAATATGCCTCAAATGCCAGCAATTTTCCAATCTCCAGCACTTAGCCCCTCGAGAATTGTATGACATGAATTTTACCTGACTGTTCTCTACCTGGGGCATTGATATCATTGGGACATTCACGCCCAAAGCTTCAAATGGGCATGAGTTCATCCTGGTTATCATTGATTACTTCACTAAATGGGTAGAATCCAAGACATACACAATACTATATGCCAAGAAAGTGGCCAAATTTATTTGAAAGAACATCATCTTTCGATACGCGGTTCCCCACGAGCTAGTATCAGATAATGGATTCCATTTCGAGGCTGAGGTAATAGAATTGGTCGATGAATACGGGCTTCAGAGGCATAAATATTCTCCTTATCGACCTCAAACCAACGGCGCACTTATAACGTCCAACAAAAACCTTAAAGCCATCATCAGTAAAATGATTGAGAGTTATCAAGATTGTGTCGATCGGATCCCTTATGCCCTATAGGGATACCACACTTCAATCAGGACATCTACTGGGGTTACCCCTTACTCTCTGGTATATATCATGGAATCATTCATACCCATTGAGATAGAAATATCTTCCTTACACGTTATGCTCGAGACCAGAGTTAGCGAGGAAGATTGGTATCACAGTCGTTTTGACGAACTATCACTCTTATATGAAAATAGGTTGAAGGTTCTATACCATATACAAGGGTACCATCGTCGAATAGCTGATCATTTAATCTAAGAATCAAGGACTGTGGTGTTCAGGAAGGAGACTTGGCCCTCAAAGAAATAATAGAACCTGTTTGGGACCTCAAAGGGAAGTTTAAGCAAAATTGGAGTGTCCCCTATATAGTGAAGAAGATTCTCTCTGGAGGCTCCGCTATGCTCGCAAACCTCGATGGAGAAGTAATGTCACTTTCAGTCAACCTGGACCGTCTAAATAAGTTCTACCCTTAGTTCGGAATCCCTATGAGCTACAACTCCTCTCATCTCCCTTTTATTCTAAAAAAAAATCTTCATTTATCTTTACCCAAAACTACGTGGGGCCTGATCCTCTAAAAAACCTTTTCCTTTCCAAATTGAACTCAAAAAATTTCTAAACCCACAGAGGTACGTAGGCAACTCATACACTTTACATGGGCACAATCCCCTTCGTTTTCACAAAATGTTATTCTTTTCTGACCTTCGATAATGATAGTTCATTTTATCATTTATATGAACAAAATAATTATGTATGCCTTAGCGATTGGTATAGATAACTCAAATGTAAAACTTATCAAGAGGCACAATAATATGATAAAAAAAATTATTTCGAAATAAGGAAGTTCGATACCATCACACGAAGTAATAGCAAAAGGAGTAAAAAAAAAAACCATCTCTGCTAACCAAACTATTCCTAAACAAGCCTAACCAAACTTCATAACATTATTCTCAAAATTCCAAAATACAACGATATCCCAAAAACATCCTAAAAGTCACCAAAATCTTCCCATAAAATAATTCCATATTCATAGAAACCCTATATGAAACTATCGAAAGACCCATCCCTATCATCATTCGCTCCTTAAGGTCCCCAAACTTCTCATGCTAGGATGATATTCAGAATGCGCTCCATAGATTTGTATGCCCTACCATCTTAGAAAAGACCACTACCCCACCTTCCATGGTGTTAAAAAAGATAAAACATCACTGACCGGTCTCTTAAACCAAGATATTTACCACTACTCGCTTCCACAACCATTTCAGATAGTCTTTGGACACATGACAGACACTGCCTAGGGATTGAGGTATACGAACTTTTAATGAAGGTATACGAATTTGTGGTTGTGATTTTACTCCGTCAAATTATTCTGGGATGTTTGTTTTTTACTCGAGGCATTTTTATCAAATAATTTTTTAAAATAAAATTCTTTATTTTAGAATAAGATGAAGATCTCGTTAGAACGAACTCCGTAGTTCATTCGAATGAACTATACATTCGCTAAAATAAAATGTCAATTTTGTTAAAAGAGACTTCTAACGAGGTCATTTTTGTTTGATAGAACCACTCTCATTGGAAGGTCGATCGAACAAGATAGGCCCGTCATTCGAACGAGATTTGAACTCGTTAGAATGAACCTACAGTTTTTGTTCGAAAGAGGGTCCATTTTCATTCGAATGAAACTATCGCCTTAAAAAATGTGTTTTCTTATAAAAAAATATTATGATTAGTTTTACGTAACTCTTTTAGCAAAAATCAATTGCAATACCTTCACCAAAAGTTTTCTTCTTTGTGTTTCACAAAAATTCTTTTTTTTTCAAAATCATACACCCCTTATATGATTTGTTGAGTTTTTTCAAACCCAAATTTCCATACACTACAAGAGATTCCTCTTGCTTGGTAGAGGACTACCTCGGGAATGAATGGGCATGACCTTTCATATACTAGGATTGAAGAGCTGGGGAGAAAGACTTGACAGACCTTGAAGGGTTAGCTAATCATTCCATTGATAATGCGGGCGATGATTGATATAAGGTCAGTGTGCCGGTTCTCTTTTTAACCATAGGTATTCTTTCGGGAGCAGTATGGGCTAATGAAGCATGGGGATCATACTGGAATTGGGACCTTAAATCTTTGTGTACTGACCCCTAATCGAATTATTTGGGATTCAGAAGTGAAAGAAATCATTTTATCTGAGCCGTATGAGGTAGGAAACTCTCAAGTACGGTTCTAAGGGAAGGAATTGACCTACCTATTCCGATCAGGGAGAACAGGCCATTCGACAGGGAGATTCTGAAATTGCGGAGGCTTGGTTCGATCAAGCCGCTAAGTATTGGAAACAGAACTGTTGGTGCCAGTCCTACATTTTGTCTCTATGGACCGAGGAGAAAGGGGGCGCGGCGGGAAGAGGATTGTACCGTGAGAGAAACAAGGGGGTCAACCTCTTTCAAATATACAAAAGGGATTCTGTCAATGCAATATAGTTGGACTCTCATGTCAATCCTAATGAATCATCTTTTAAAATATTTATAGAGTTTACTCTACTGTCGATTTTTGGAGAAGAGGCTCTACGACTGAAGAAAAAAGGATATCATATCCCGAGGGTAATCGATGGACATCGAGGGAAGAGTTGTTTCCTATGGACGGTACTGGACTATGGCATATATATTTAAGATTTGAAGACTTGTGCATTATACTCAGTGGAGCTCTAAGTAGTTTGTAAGTCATCGAGTTTGTCAAATTCTTAATGGTGCTACAATCTAGATTTTACCCAAAAGGGATTTTTCGTCTGTTTGGTTTGATTGTGTTGATTGGAACATTTAATTTAGATTGTATCTTGCATGTACACCTTAATCTAATCAAGATAAAATTTGGATTAAAACTGGATCTTATATGTGTGTAACCTAAAATACGGACTATCCATACGAAACCACATTCCTAAATTGGTATTAGAACAAGTTACACTAAGTTTTTTGTGATCTTTTAAATTAGGTTTTTTATGGATACTTTGTATATAGGCTGCCTGTTTTTTATGACTCTAATTATGCTTATTGGAAAGCTCGAATGAGGTCGACTTTTAAAGCGATTGACGAGCATGTCTGGGTTATTTGTGAAATAGGTTGGATACCACCCACCGTGACTAATGGTGATTTCATAAGTCCTAAAATCGTCACCATTTAAATTAGGGATGAACTGAAATGGAGTAATTTTAACTCACTCGAGTTAAGTGTAACTTCTGGAGACGTCACCCCTAATCAATTTCATCGCATTATGATGTCCACTACGTCTAAGGAAGCATGGAATATCCTCTAACTCACTCTCGAGGGTACCAATGCAATAAAAACTTCTAAGCTTCAAAATCTTACCACACAGTTTGAGGCCTTACTATGCTAGTTACTGAGTCATTTGATGAATTTTATGCATGATTGTCTGATATCGTTAACTCTAGTTTTAATTTAGGTGAGAGAATTCCTGAGATGAGAGTCAAGAAAGAGATTTTGTGATCCTTTTCGTTCCAATTTATTCCTAGGGGTACTGTCCTTAATTCGTTGGGAATGTTATATACACTTTAGAGGAACTCCTAGAAGACCTTCAAACTTATGAAATCGATATATTTCTCGAAAATGTTAACTAAAGAAAAAGGAAATCTCTTTGAAAGTTAATCTAAAAGGAAAGAGGAGGTTTCTTCTGACCCTGAGTATGATTTTGATCGAGATGATCTTGCCTTCTTGCAAAAAATTTTAAAAAAATTCTTGAGCTAAGAAAAGAAACTACTTCTAAAGAAAATAAAAGTTTTGAGAAAGATAAAGTGTTTAATTTGGGCAAAATTTTTTTTACAAAAACTAAAGGAAAGTATCCTAAGAAAGATGAGTAGAAATTCTATGAGTGTGAGGATATGGGTCACAAATCTCACGAGTGTGCTACGAGGTTAAAGAGATAAGGCAAAGTCAAAGTAGCCTCGAATGCCATGATTAGTGATAGAGAAGTTGAGTCGGTGGATTCCGAGGATGAATCAACTCATGGAAATAAATTCACCGTGTTCATGGATAGTCATGTTTATACTTTGAATATGTCTCACACTAATGAGGATGTGTCCAAACATGATGACCTCGACACTGATCCTATTCATTCTAGAGAGAGTAAGAGAGATGAAGTTTTGAGTGAGGGAGAAAGTGATCTTCAATGTGCTTACGCCGAGTCTTTTAAAATAAAAAAGAAAAATAAAAGTTTGGCACTCAGGGTTCTAGGTTTAGAGAATGATTTGAAAGAGTCGAGAAAAAGCGAGTCCTTGGTGAAAGTGTCTTTAGGAGAGAGAGTAGTTTTGGTGGAGAGTGAAAATGGTGACTTAACCAATAAAGTGGCTAGTCTTACGAGAGATCTTGAAGATTCATTGGAGACTCATGAGAAACTTAAAGATCTTTTATTCCAACTCGAGAAAGATATAGAACATGCCAGGGAGGTCAGGGTCACTATAGAGGATAGATCCAAGAAGGTTAGAAAAATGGTCCTTGATCCCGCTTTACGCTTTAGGGAGAGGCAAGGAATAGGCTATGATGGTGCATCCACTTCCCATATTGCACAGAAAACGTTTCCTAAATTTGTGATAGATCCTTATGGGCCTTGACCTAAACCAACAAAGAAAGTTTAACCTAAAATATGAAACCAAGGTAGACCCAATCAAGCCTATGTTTGCACCGACTGCAAAAGAATAGGTCGCCTTAGGGAATTTTGCTAGAAGTTAAGGAAAAATCATCGTACATAAACTTCCGCACACGACTATAGCAACTTTATTAGTCTTAGAAAGCAAGTTGAGTTCCTCGTCGTGACTTCTCAAAGATTAATGGAAGAATTTTAAAGGATGTCTCTACCTCTTGAAAATGCTTCCAACGCTACGACTAGAGCCAACAACGATGATGGTAAACAAAAGGTTACCTCCACTTGGGTACCTAAGTAAGATGATAAATCCTTTACTGTTCACATTGATCTTAAGGTCCAAAATACTTACCAATGGTATTTTGATAATGGGTTATCAAGTCACATGACTAGTGACAAATTGTATTTTACTGACCTTGTGGATCGCACAGAAGTAAAAGTCACCTTTGAAGATGGGAGTAGGTATAGTATTTTAGGATGAGGTTGTGTTGAGATACTTGAATTTCCTTAACTAGATAATGTGTTGTAAGTCGAAGGATTGAAAGTGAACATGATTAGAATAAGATAACTTTGCATCGTAAACTTTACGGTAAAGTTTAATCGATCCGAGCGTAACATATATGATCAATCCGGTGAACTTTTACTTCAAGGACTGAGGACCAAAGATAATTGATATGGGATCATTCCCAAGTCCTCCTTTGTGTGAAATAATTCCACGGTCTCCTCCACGAACCTATGGAATCAACAACTATGGTATATGAAATGTAGAGATATTGAGAGATTAGTGAAGGACCAAGTTCGTGGCTTACCATCGCTTGGGAAACTAATTTCTTAGTTCGTTATCCTTGCCAATAAGAAAAACAAATTCGAACTCCCCATCAGAAGTTGAATACCATTACCACTTATTGTGTGTTGGACTTGATACATATGGATATTTTAGGTCCTAATCATTCGAAGAGTATAGGTGGTAAGAGATACAGTCTCATGACGGTTGATTACTTTTTGAGATACTCTATAGTGGGTTTTTTTAGAGAAAACTCTGATGTGGTGGAGTTCCTAACAACCAAGTGTTGTGTCCTACAAAATGACCACGGTGTCACTATCATTCGAATGCGTAGTGATAACGGAACTGAATTTAAAAAATACAAAGTGGATAGCTATTGTGATGGAGTGAGCATCAAACACGAATTCATTTAATCTCCTCAAAAAATGGAATAGTTAAGAGGAATAAACGGTAGATACAAGAGATGGATAGATCCACGATTGTTAGGAGAAACGTGTCTAGATTTTTTTGGGTAGAGGCAGTTAATATCATATTATATACGGTGAATAAGGTATGTCTTCATCCATACACCTTGCACATGCCATATGAGTTGTGGATAGGTAAGAAACCCAATCTATCGCATTTTTGTGTCTTTAAGAGTCCCTGCTACATTTGGAGAAATATGGAGCATTTAGAAAAGTTTGACTCCCTGACCTATGAGGGGATATTTTTAGGTTATTCATCATCGAGTAGGGCTTATAGGGTGTTTAACCTTACAAGATTTAAGGTTACAAAGTCAATAAACGTTACGATTAGAGACAACGAACCGCCAATATTTGTTAACCCTGGCCACTAGTGTGAGGACGATGCACCCCCAGTGATAATCCCATCATTCCTCATACTACCTCGATGGACCCCACGCTTGATTTAGAGGGTCCACCCTCTTGGATTCGAAAGAGTCATGACCCTTTCGCTATGCTTAGTGATCCCACACTAGGTGTTAAGGCTCGCGTGCAACTTGTGTTCATTCTCTTTGATATTAATCAACCTCAACAAAAAAGGTGGTTAAATGCAAAGTAGAGAAGATAAAAATATATGAACAATAGTGGATTTTAGATTTCCTCTTTTTCTAAACTGCGTTTTAGATTTTTAAAAACGAATAAATCTAAAGGCACACAAACTCTCTTTAAAAATATTGCTCTTACAAAATAATGAGAGGGTTGTTTTAAATTAAGGATAAATAACTATTTAAATAGGCAAAACCAATTTATTAGGTTTACCCAAAATCAAGAGACTCTATAGAGTCTTACACAATGCATGTGTGAGATAGTGGTTGGGATTATTAAGTACAATCATTAGGGACCAAAACATTAAAGGTGACTTTTTGAACAAAAACTAGGAAGATCTCCAAAAGATGGCCTTTTAAAGATTCGTGAGACATATACTTTGTTGTTGGTTCACTGCAGTGAAACAATGCTTTGTAGTAGTGAACCTGACGTGAAGTAGTTTGCCAGTCTTTGTAAGGTTCTTAAGTGTTTTACTTGAAGTCTCGGTGCGCCCTAAGAAGGGGTCTTAACTGTTAAGAGTTACCTTCATTGTTACGAACCCATAGTGAACCAAAGGTCATGGATTTGACTAAAGTATTATGACTTAGAATTTCCATGGGACATGTCCAACTAAGTCTAGCTTCGCAGATAAAAAGCCATTAAGACTTCGACACTTTGCCCAAAAAATAATTTTGAAAGATTTTTTCTAAGAAATGGATATAAGAGTAAAATACACAAGATATAATCACACAAAGATTATGAATTTATAATTGTTCTTATAAAAATAAATCAAGTGAGTGTAAAGCCATCTAGGTCCGTTACCTTCATCTTAAATTATGAGCACGTGTTATTTGTGTTGATAAGAAACTCGGCTTTTGTGAAACCCCATAAAATCCTTAAATATATTGATCATGTCTAATATAAAAATCAAGGGAGTCAAAAACAATTATTAACATTCTAAGAATTAAAGAGATAAATAAAAATGATAAAAGTAAATACAACACGAGATAATAAAATGTTGAATAAATTAAAATATCTTTAATACCATTCAACTTACAATAGATATAAATCGAACTCTGGTAATACATCCCAATATCTCAATGTTCAACTTTAAATAATAAATACATCTCGTATAAGTCTCTGACTCAAGAAATCTAAAATAATACATCCGACTGAGGACTGAAATATAAATAAAAACAAGAATGTACATTAGCAATAATGCTCGACACCTACATACAAAGAACGATAAATATAATTAGTGTTGGAGAAACTCCTCCAATGAGTAGCTCAAGTTCATGGAAACAATTGTGTCCTAAGACCTATAAAAACGGTTCAACAACGAGGATTAAACCTAGCAAGTCTATAGTGCTTAGGAATATAACTATATTTAGGCCACAATAATAATAAAACATCTTCCTCTCATTTTGAGTTGATTTAAATTTATTTAAGTTACATAACCCAAACAACCTAAATAAGCATACGATTTTAATTTTAAACCCAAATGAGGCCTATCTAATATAATTTTATATTTTAATTAATAATTCTTTACTTTAATTCTTTAATCTTGGCGTTGAAATCAAGAATCTCTTCTTCTACGATAATATTATTTTCATTAACTGAACATTATTAACATTCTCAAGTTATGATTCTAAATGTACATATCTAGTGCATTAGTCTTTAGCATTCTCAAGTCACAATTCAGTATATCTATCTTTAGTATATTCTATAATATTAATCCTGAGTCATAATCTCAAGTGTAGGCATATCTTGAATAGTCATCTCTAGTATAAACTTGTCAATGTACAACAATGCCAAAATCACATAATCCAAAATATCTATGAATATACCTAACTTACCACAGATCATATGAGTTGTGCTCAAGATTGAAAATAAAAGTACGAAGGCTTATCCTTAATGTCTTTAGTGATCACTCATGTGTATTAGGTATAGTTATAGGGCATCCTAACTCGATAACCTTAAAGTATTAAGAAAGGTAAATCACGATGTCATTATAACAAATGCACGGGCCCCGTACACAAGGTCGTACAAGAAGATCCTCCCGTCAATTCTACTCGAGAGATGGTCACGTTAGAACGTAGGATCGAGGTAAATAGGATCTAGCTAGAACCCATCTCAATCTCTGGGAACACTATGAGCGATCAACGCCATACGTGCCCTATAAAATCTGCCTTATAACATCACCCATGAGCGCACAAACACCCTTAGTATGATTGCACATAATTCAAGCAAAAAAGCACTACCCTACTCGATTGGGTTACATATAAAATTTGGTTTATTAATAGCTAGTATGCATGTTAACTACAATTGTTAATATACAATACTAGCCCCAAATCCCAAGGATAAAAAGTTTAGGTATCGTCTCACCCTTAACTGTAAGAGAAAGATTTTGTAATTGCTCATAGCTTAGTTATTTTGGCGTATCCCATTATAAACAGAAGTTACAAATCGAACATTGCATTTGCATATGCTTCCACGATCACTTAAAGAATTGTTAGTGATTGAGCATCGTTTTAGAACTCTAAGATATTGTAATCGTCACGAACACTATATGGAGGTATACGAATTTGAAGTTTTTATTTTTACTCAGATAAATATATTTTGGGATGAATTTTTTACGCGAGACATTTTCAATAAAAATAATTTTCAAAATAAAAATATATATATTTTTGGTTCATTGGAACGAGATTGCTACCTCATTAAAATGAGACCTGGTTGTCGTTCGAACAAGGTTAAATTTCATTGGAATGAAGTTCTAAATTCGTTAGAACAAAATTCTAAAGAGCATCTAACGAGTGATCTCTATTCAACAAAACAAATCTTGTTAGAAGTTGGTTGGAAGCTCGTTTGAATGAACTAAACCTTTCGTTTGAACGAGACTAGACCTCCTTAGAATGAAACTTGATTTTCATTCGAACGAAGTCCAATATTCATTCGAACAAGTTTTCTTCCTTGAAAAATGTATTTTTCTATAAAAAGGATTCTTTCTAGATGGTTTTACACAATTCTTCTTGTGAAAATTAACTACCATACTTGCACCCAAAGTTTTCTTTCTTTTGTTTCATCGAAATACTTTTTTTTTCCAATTCATGCATCCCTTAATATGATTTATTGAGTTTTCTCAAACCCACTTTCTATAAACAACATCAAACCCTTATAGATATTACTATGCGGATGATTGTGGAGTTATGACTCTACTAAAGAAGAAAAAAATATCGTATCCTGAAGATAGTCGGTGGATACCGAGGGAAGGGATGCTTCATACGGGTGGTGCTAGACTACATCACTTTCTATCAAAGATAGGAAGATCCTGTGCATTATACTTAGTGGAGCTCTAAGTAGTTTCTAAGTCATCAAGTCTATCAAACTCTTTTACAGTGCTGAAATATAGGTTTTGTCTGAAAGGGAGTTTTCCTCAAAACTTCTTCTATTTATTTTGGTTTAATTGTGTGATTGGATATAATTTATTTGGAGTTTATCTTTCATGCACACCTAATTATAAATAATATGAAATTTGGTTATAAATTGGATCTTTGTGTGTGTAACCTAAGATACAAGCGATTCTATACATCCATTCATTTTCAAATTAGTATCAGCGCAGGTCACACTAATTTATTGTGTGATATCTAAATTGGGTGCATATCGATAATTTGTATAATAGGGTTCCTATTTTTTTATGGATCAAATTATGCCTATTGGAAAGCTCGAATGAGGTCGGCTTTAAAAGAAATTGACGAACGTGCTTGGATTATATGTGAAAGAGTGTCGATGCCACCCGTTATGACTAATGGAGATGTCATAAGTCCTAAACCTATCACCACTTGGATGGATGATTAATTAAAATAGCAGTTTTAACTCCCACGGCTTACGTGTTATTTCTGGAGCTGTCACCCGTGATGAGTTCCATTGTATTATGATGTGAACCACGTATAAGGAAGCATGGGACATTCTCCAACGCACTCATAAGGGTACCAACATTGTGAAAGCTTTTAATCTATAAAAACTCACCACACAATTTGAAAATATCACTGTGCTAGAATCTGAGACTTTTGATGAATTTTATGTTAGATTATCTGATATAATCAATTCTAGTTTTAATTTTGGGTGAGAGAAATCTTGAGACGCGCATTGTGAAAAATATTTTGAGTTCTCTTTCATTCCGCTTTATTCCTAAGGTCACTGTACTTAATTCGTTGGGAATTTTAGATACGCATACGTTAAAAGAACTCATATGAGCTTATAAAATCGATGTGTTTCTAAAAATCATTAAGCCTAAGTAAAAATGGATTGCTTTGAAAGTTAAATCTAAAAAGAAAGAGGAGGTTTCGTGTGATTATGAGTATGATTTTTATTTAGATGATACTTGCCTTTTTTGCCAAAAATTTCAAAATTTTCTCAAGATAAGAAAAGAGAATACTTCCAAAGAAAACAAAATCTTTATGAAAGATAAAATGTTTAGGTTGGGCAAGAAAAGTTTTGAAAAAGAGAGAGGATATTACCTTAAGAAAGATGATGAGATATGTTATGAGTGTGAGGGTAAGGGTCACAAAGATCATGAGTGTGCTATGAGGTTAAAAAGACAGGGTAAGGGTAGAGTTCCCATCAATGTCACTCTTAGTGATGGTAATGTCGAGTCGATGGATTCCAGGGATAGATAATCACATGGACATAACTTCATCTCATTCATGGCTAGTCATGTTAGTAATTCAAAAACGTCACATGCCGATGAGGACATTTCCAAACATGATGACCTTGATAGTGAGTCTAGTCATTTTGGAGAGAGTGAGAGAGATAAAGCTTTGAGTAAGGAAGAAAGTGGCCTTACGCACTTACGTCGATATTTATGCCAAGTTCTTTAAAATGAAAAGGAAAAATAAAAAATTTAGTGGTTAGGGTCTTGGCTTTATAGGACTTGAGAGGGAGGAGAGAGAGAAAGAGAGAGAGAGAGCTCATTGAGATTTTTGGGGGAGAGAGAGTTATTTTAGTGGAGAGAGAAAATGGTAACTTGACTAACAAAGTGGCTAGTTTTATGAGAGATATTAGAGCTTCATTGGAGTCTCACATGAGAAACTTGAATCCCTTGTATCCCAATTCAATAAATATCTCGATCGTGCTCGGGAGTCAAGGTTAACATAAAGAATACATCGAAGAAGGTTGGAAAGACGTTCCTTGATCCCGATTTAGGTTTTAGGGAGAGGAAAGGATTAGGTTACGACAGTGAATCCACTTCCCACTCCACACCGAAATCGGTTCTTAAGATTGTGGTGGATCCATATGGGCCTTGACCTAACCCACCAAAAAGAGTTCAACCTAAACGAGCTAACCAGGTAGACCCAAACATGTCTATATTTGCACCCATTATAAAAGGATAGGTCACCTTAGGGAATTATTAAAAAAAAGGCTTCTCAATTATCTCCAACTCTTCCCAAGACTTCAAAGAGATAATTATCAGCTTAAATACAACTAATCAAAGAGAGTGTCATTCCAACTCAAACACCTCACCCCTTGCCCTATAAAAAGAACCCTTAGGATCATTATTTGGGGTAGAATTTTATAGAGTGCTTTGAGAGATAGTTTTTGGTTCTTTTACTTCTAGAGCATATTTTTATTGAGGTCCAAGAATTATTTTGTGGGGGAAGTTTTGTCAACATCAATTATAAGACTCGATTATTTTTGTAAGTTGATTTATTAATGAAAAATAGTATTCATTCTTGCAATTTTATTATGTCTTCAATTATGCTAGCTTAATTTCTTTACTAGTTTTAGGTGAAATTTATCATGTATGATTAATATTGTGAGTGATTTAAATTCGTTTTTGTTCCCGATATGTACTAAAGGTTTTAAAAATTTGGTATTCATTTAAAACGATATGAGAGTGTGTTTTAAATCATCGGATTTGTTTGAAAAAAAAATATTTTTATCCTTAAGTGTGTGTACTTTTTGATGGATTATGCTTGCACTCGATTGTTTTGATAGTCCATGCTTAAAGCCTATACTTTGAAATTTAAAAGTGAACTTTTTAAGGGAATAGGGATTTTTGCCGTTTAAATTTAGAGACGTTAAATTTTATTGTGAACTTAACCGTGTTATCTTCCGAATTAAATACGACAAGAGTTGGTTTAATTTGAGTTATAAATCGAGAATGATGAGTTTAAATTATTGCATAATATTAGTTAAATGTGATAAATGGATCCAATGTCCTAGTATTCACACCCACTTGATTATATCTCTCATAGTCACACTTTTTATTTGTGTTCGCTTAGTTTAATATTACATATCTTCTTTACCCAATTTTATCTAGTTGGACATTTGCAATTCTTTTAAAACTTAAAATTGATAAATCTCTGTAGATTAACCGTACTGTTCTATAATAGCCCCTGCATTTGCGATATTTTATAAAATTTGACAACAATATTCCCATAGCCAACCATGAAAATAATGAAGCAGACATTCACCACAAAAGCTCCATCGATACATTGAAGATGGAATAAATAAATTAATCGATAACTTTTGGTAAATAGTCACAATACAATAATCCAAATAACTGAAAGGAAATATCATCTAAAAAATATAAATACTGACTAATTGGGCGACATGCTCGAAATAACTCTGAAGTACATCCAATTTAGATCTCAAGGATAGAAGCGTATAATCAATCCTTGTAAGCATCCATAACCGCCGCAACATAGTCAGACTAAAAGGATGGCTAAGACAGGCATGTCCCAATGGCTGAGCACATAAGACTTTTGAAAATATTTTGATGCGGATTAGAGCCCAAAACCTTTTGAAAATATTTTGCAAGTTTTTAAAATACATTAATACAAATGCAATGCAGACTTTCATTTTTAAACTAGTGTAGCACTCTCATGAGATACCCCTCACCCGTCATTTATAGTGCACATCTAACGTATGTATTTTAAACATCCTAGTTACGCTACCCAGCCTAACTAGTCTCAACACTAATCTTAGTCACATACGCTACCCTGTGTCGCGCGTATATATTATTTCACTTTAATTCTTAGTTAGCTTTTACATCCACTTCATAATTATAATCCTCAAGTATAATTTATCTATTCACATACCATTATTTTAGTTATTAAGTCAACATTCACACCTTAGTGTCATATACCCGTATATATTTTCTTCACACTTAAATATGTATTTTCATATCACATCAAGTATACCTACATATATCTCTCTCATTATATATGTATAACCGCACCACTCCGAGCATTACCTTGTGAGTGAAAACTCTAGCCTCAGGATCCAGGGATATATACCTCAACCTGGGCAATCGAGTTGGAATCCCCAAATCATAACATAAAATCGAAGGAGGTCGTAGTCATACATCCGTGGGTAAATACCATGACACATTACCCCACTGGACTTAAAACTCACATAGGGTGGTCGTGTGACAGACCTATGACCTAGGAGATCGATCCTACACTTGCTGGTTAATGTCAGGGTAGACCGCCCATTACGCACAACCTCCATTGATAGCATTCCCCTAGAGTAGGTATCTTTCACATATATCAATCACTCATAGATATATTCACACACACACACACACACACACACACACACACACACACACACATATATATATATATATATATATATATATATAGAGAGAGAGAGAGAGAGAGAGAGAGAGGATCTCATGAGGTCCCCCAGTTTGAGATCCCTGAATGAGGTCGATTTTTTTAAAATAATAAAGAAAATATTTTTTAGCTGATTTTTTTTATGGTTTTTACACATTTCAGCAGGACAATATAAAAAAATCAACCTAAAATGATTTTTTTACGATTTTAAAAAAATCGGTCAAAGTTTGTCAACTTAAAAATAACAAAAAAACTGACATAGTTTGACTGATTTTTTTAAAATAGAAAAAAAATCATTTTGAGCTGATTATTTTTTATGGTCCTACCGAAATATTTAAAAACCATACAACAATCAGCCAAAAAATATTTTTTTTACTATTTTAAAAAAATGGACCTCATTTTGGGACCACACTTGATCCTCTCTCTCTCTCTTTATATATATTGTCTCAATACCCGTATATAGGTATAATCCCGACAAACTGTTCATGTCACTCGTAGCACTAACGTATATTTACCTGAGTCTAATCCCGACTCCCGAATATTTACATAATCCTTTATTTAATAGATTCACCAATATAATAATAAATGTGGACACTAAGCCATTCCTAATCGGCCTGTATCCCAATCCAAACCGAATTTGCAACCAAATCCATTAATTTATTTTCCGAATGTCGTGTATCCTAAGCACCCATACTTCCATCCCCTGAATTTATCCCATTATCCCAAGGTAAATTAAGGTTTCTAATTATTTTCCAGAAGTCCGAATTTCATCTACAGGTATCCCAAAATAACCTGAAATCCAACCCGATTAATGAACTAATTAAAGAAACAACCTCGACCAAACAAGGAAGCCATGCCGGTTCAGCTAGGGGGAAATCGGTTCGCCCTTATATGCTGGTCAGGTCGAGGCTATGTTAGCAGGTATAAATTTCAAACCAATTTTTCCTCCCAATTAAGTTCCAATATTCAACACTATATACATTAACATTACCCTATCACTTTCCAACCTAAGGATACATGTTTAATTATCTCAATTCATCAAGAATCATTCCTAATCATAGAATTTAACATCACTTTTTCTAGAATTAATTTACACGTTAATTCTCATACAATTCTCAGATTCAGAATTTAAGATCACATCTTTTTGTAGTTAAATCTCAAATTTCTTATCAAGATTACTTATTTCAAATAGGATTAAAGTTTCAAATTTCATCTGACATTATCATCCATCCAATTATAAGAAATCCTTTCCCAAAAACCATTTTAACATATGAATAGACCTAAAAAGTTCATGTTTGTTTCACCAATCATGATATGAGCTAAAAAAATGCATAAGGTATTAAGAAAGTTCAAAAACTTACCGTTAACTGTAGAATAAGAATCCTAGCCTCAAATTACCCCAATTTCCTCCCTAGATTGCCTTGTTGATTTTTCTTGAGTTTTTCCTTTCTCTTTTGCCTCTCGCTCAAGCTTAGGTGAATTAGAATTACGGTATGAATCCGTCCCTCATCTAAAAACCCTTAATATTCCTTTAATCCAGAAACGAGGTTAAAACATCATATTAAAATGACCTAAATACCACTGTACGGGTCCCATATAGCTTAAAAAGTCTCCAGAGCCCGATTACAACCCCTGGGTACTAATTCGGACTATCTCGACCAATTCCTAATCATCCGTCCACTCGAAATTACCATCTGAGTCACCTCTCATCAAATTACCATCTTATTCTCAACACGACCCCCACGCACATCCTGAATAAAATATCGTCAACCTGTCTCTTTTACCGATGTGATATAAAATAATACAATTTCATTGACTTATAACACAAGTAGATATAATAAAACATTAATATTAATCCAATATTCGCTAATTTTTATTTATTTAATTCACTTTATTTCTCAAATTACTTAAATTACTGTTACACATGTAATATAAGTAAATTACCTGAAATTACCTGCACGAATCCTTACTAAAAACTTCAGATACTTACCTGCACGACATCCTTACGTACCCAAAATCAAATTATGGTAACATTATGGTTCCTCCACTATACATCTGGTAGTGGTATCAACCTGACTGAAGGCCTACTCACTACGACCCAAGACTAGCGACAAGTCTGTTTAAATCATTTAATGTTGATATACAACATCATTCTTAAGATCTCTCCTTGATGGCGATAGATAAAACCGTCATGAACCTGCTAAAAATTCTCTAATAAGATAAGCCTACTCACCATTGTCTCTATTATTTCAATACTGGGAAAGGACCCACTTCCCAAGGTGTCAACTTACCTTCTTGTTGAAACACATAACGCCTTTTATGGAATATACCTGCAATAATGCCTGACAACTCACGTCAGTCTTTAAAATCTTCGATTCGTGATGAAGTAACTCTTATGTCGTTCCTTAAATAAATAAAAATAACTTCGATTAACTCAATCCATGCCGATGGAATTTAAATCATGTCCAGCCCACGAAACTTGTTATTTCCCACCTCTAACCAACCAGATGGAGGACGAAAATGTCTCCTGTACTAAGCCCCAAAAGGCTTCTCGCCAATAATAAATTGGTACAAGTTATTACATGTAACCCTACCAACGATATTTACTCCACCCAGTTACCCTAAAATTCTAGAATATACATCCCTTGCACATCCCCCAACACTTTAGTCACTGATGTTGTTTACCCATCGGTCTGTGAGTGACACATCTTGCTCAAAACGTAACTCCATTAGATAATCCTTATTAGAGGTGGGACCTAATGATCCCATCCTAATTCACAACAATGTTGGGAGGCACTTCGTGACATCTCCTACCCTTTCTTCAATGAAATATTAGGCACATTTACCAATTGTATAACTCACTAAAAATAGCAATAACTACTCTAACTCGATCAACCAATTCCATAAACCCAATGTAAAACTTGGCCCTTCTATGACATTGTTAACGTAATAATGAACTCTATTAGTCTGCCTATCCATTTTATCACCGAAATTACCAATTACTGCAAAACTCAGGTTGATCTCCTCAAACCAACCTTTTCCCATCTACAAGTGGTGAATCTATGTACAACTTTGCTATGTCTCACTCCTCATTGATCCACACGCTCTATATCCTATGTCACATAGTACGTCTTACTCCCCAACCTCGGGTATGCCAAAAACTGTGACACATGCATCTGCTCCAAAACTGTGCACTTCCTGGGTCTTTTTCACCAGGTAAAAATCAATATCCCCTATTTGTGCGCAAGCCATTATCAAACTTTGACTGAGTACAACTCCTCTCTACTTTAAAAAATTATCAGATCCTCCCTTTCCAAGCGAGATCCCTCGCATGTGTCTCCATAGTCTTTTAACCCATCTTAAGTGTGATAGATCTTCTTATTCTATACATATCGCGACTATATTTTTTCTCAACGAAGTTCAGTCCATCTTACTTTTCCAATTTTGCTTTTAACTTCCCCATAGGCATACTATTCAACACCTTTGTTTCCACGTCCCCTTATCTAGGACGATTCTAAAAATCAAACTAACCAGGGTGCCCAAACACACTATATCCCGTGCATATTTGCACAAACATCACAGACGTAATATATTTATCTCAAACTCGACCCCGCATGCTCGGTGTGGCTATAGAGTAAATGTATGATCGATTAGCCCACTAATCGCGATTCAATTCTTCTCAAGATTGCCACACCTATAAACTAATGGTGCAAAATATTCCCCCAGTGCTTCCTACACAACACTACCCGGCTCCACTGGCCTGATGTAGTATAATAGCTCTCATCTCAAAGTGTTTTCTTCACATGTACAACGATAAACGTTCAAAACCAATGCCCTATCATTCAACAATGTCTCCTAATTTCCGATATTTATTGAGGTTCATGCGTAAAACATCACGTAAATGAAATCCATTCAAGGAAAATTCTCGATACACTATTCCCTCACATTATCGGTCATTGGGTTCCTTTGGCCCAGAGCACATAATTGTAACACTCAAAATCCTGACCCCAGATGTATAAGTCTAATCCTCAACTCCCACATCATTAAATAAGTCATAAAATACAACACTCGCACTATCATTAAGTCCCCAGCACTAATTCAATAACAAGATCAATCTCTTCACTCGGTGGTAAACCCGATATCCCCTAAATTATATCAGTAAAGTCCCTATGCATCGGGATCAAATATAATGAGGCAACTATACTCTCTGAAATTTCTCCTACCATATATATATATATATATGGGCTCGACCCTCTTTCAAAAAATAACACATCATGCATGGAACAGCGAACACAATAGCCTTACCATGACAGTCCACCATCAGTCAAATCATCACTAATCAGTCCATATCCAAGATTCCATCGTACCCGAATAACATATCTCTCTTAAACGAGCAAACCGCTAAAATATATCCTCTCAGTGTCTACATTCCCTCCCTTATAGATGGAACCAAAGAGAGCCCCGCCAACTAGTGATAACTATATTCTCACAATAGTATTATAAACGATAAATCCACTAAACCCATTTCACATGTGAATCTAGTACTAATAAAATACTGTGATCCACCCGTGTCACACATAACTTACGCCATTTACTCGAGGATAAAAATCATATTTCAATTGACAATGGCATTGGCTATTTAAATAGTTCCTAGACATAATTCTCATGTCTAAACTAAACTAAAAACTGTTACAACTATTGTCCCTGCTGGGCACCCAACTCCTATCCCTTAACTCGCTACGGATAAGATCAAAGCATGTGGCCTTCTCTTCACATATAAGATATCTCCATTTGCAATCGCCCTGTCTCTGGCCCTATTAGCCATGTCAGGGATGCCTTACTCTCTGTCCCTGGTGGCCTTCGCCATTGTTCCCTTTGATCTACTGGCCCTATAGAATAAGCTGATGACCTGTTTGAATTCGCAATTTCTTTGATCTAAATCTTTTAAACGAGTCCCCCTATTGGGTATCCCCATGTGGTGCCCCACTAGTACCAATGCACCCAGTCTTGTTCTGCTGGCTAAAATTTCCCACTCTCTTGGCTCCCTTTACATGAAAGCGATGATATTGACATTATAAAAGTATGGCATTAATGACATCGACATAAGTCATCCAAATCAGATTTGCCAATAAGTGCTAACGAATTCTCCCTGTGAGTCCATCATCAACTTAAGGACCCTTTTCTTCTTCATATCAACCTCATTGGGTTCAAAGTTCACCAAATGAGTGAATTGTTACTCATAATTTTCCACTGTTCCTCCTGTGATAAGTTCAGAAACCTCCTTCGCATCTCTATTTAAATAACAGATGAAAGAACTTGCAGTTGAACTACATCTAAAATTTCCAGATTGTCAAGGTGTCTCTCACTTCAGACGTGGTGATTAACTCCCACGAGATTAAAAGTCACCAGAATTTGTTTCTGAGTGTCACTGCACTCAACCATACAAAAATTCCTTTGGATGTCATCCTTCTATTAGCTAGCTAATAAAATGTTCGCATTTCCCTGAAACTCTGGCGAATGGCCCTTGTGGAAGGCCCCTATGACTCTCTCCCATACTGACTACTTTGGGTGAGTTTGAATTAGCACCATCGTCTGCTATGGCGGTGCTTGGGAAATTGCTATGCCATTGCGGTCATCAATGCCTTAATGAGCAATAATAGTGGCGACCTCTACTACAGTCACCGTCCCCTGAATAGTCTGTGGCTCTGACTGAGCCTCTCCTCCTCCGGTCCTCCTAATGGCTTTCACTGGTCATCCTCTCTTGTTCGGCATACAAAATCCAGCCAAACTCGTATAAGATTCACTTCGATTATACACAATAATAAGATAAAGTAAATCACAATATGAATCGTCAGTCTCAAGCATAAGGCACTACATCAAAGAGAAAGCAATGCTGAAAATGTAGTAAGTGTGCATAGATCTAAGGGACACTACAACTTGATGCTCTCATACTATCTGTGACACTCCTCCTATTCTAATAACGGGTGATCAGTCCTCTACTAAAATAAAGTAGGAATCTCATATGGTTCATTCTTAGCATTATTGTCTAAAATAATTTAATTACTAATATCCTATTAGGCCTGGTGTCAAATTTTAAAACTTATTAACTTGCGTATTTAAAATTACCATTCACATAACCAACCATGCAAATAATGAAACTTACATTATCCACAAAAGAACCACCGATGCAGAATAATATTAAATAAATAAATTAACCGATCTCTTAGTAAATAGTCACAATACAATAATCTAACAAACTGAAAGGAAATAACATCTAAATAAAATAAATATCGTCTAACCGGGCGACATGCCCAAAATAACTCTAAAATATATCATATCTAGATCTCAAGGATGGAAGCGTATAATCAATCCTTGCGCGCATCTACAACTGTTGTACCATCATCTGACTAGAAGGATGGCTAAGCCAGGCATCCCTGTGGCTGAGCACCTAAAAGTTTTGAAAATATTTTGATGCAGGTCAGAGCTCAAAATCTTTGGAAATTATTTTGCAAGTGTTTAAAATAAATTAATACAAATGCAATGAAGTCTTTCATATTTTAATTGGTGTTTCACTCCCATGAGATTCCCCTCATCTATAGTGAACACCTAACGCATGTATTTTAAATACCCTAGTTACGCTACCCAGCCTAACAAATCTCAACACTAATCTTAGTCCCAAATGCTACCCAATGTCACGCGTATACATTATTTCACCTTAAATTCTCATTCAGCTATCACATCCACTTCATAATTATAGTCCTCAATTATAATTTATCAATTCACATAACTTTCTTGTAGTTATTAAGTCACATTCACACCTCAGTGTCATATACCCATATATATTTTCTTCATATTTATATATATATTTTCATATCACATCAAGTATACATACATATATATCGCTCTCTATATACGTATAACTGCACCACATTGAGTATTACCTCACGGATGAAAACTCTAATAATCGCACCACTCCGATCATTACCTCATGGATGTAACTCTAATAAAGGCATCACTACGAGCATTACCTCACGGATGCAAACTCTAGCATGCTATCAGGCTCCAGGGATATGTACCTCAACCTGGTCCACCGAGTCAGAATTACACCATTGAATCCAAATCGTAAAGTAAAATTGAGGGGGATCATAGTCATACATCCGTGGGTTATAACCATACCACATTATTCCACTGGAATCAAAACTCGCATAAGGTGATCGTGCAATAGACCTATGACTTGGGGCATCAATCCTACACCTGCTAGTCAATGCTATGGTAGACTGCCCGCTATGTGCAACCTCTACCGATAGCATTCCCCTAGAGTAGGTATGTTTCACATATATCAATCACACACACACACACACACACACACACACACACAGATATATATATATATATATATATATATATATATATATATATATATATATATATATATTTGTGTGTTTATGTGCTCTCTATACCTGTATATATACATATAATCCCGGATAATTGTGCATGTAACTTGTAGGACTAGCCTATAGTTCCCCGAGTTTAATCCCGACTGTCGAATATTTACATAACCCCTAATTTAATTGATTCACCAATATAATAAAATATTTGAACACTAAGCCATTATCAACCGGTTCGTATCCCAATCCTAACCAAATTTCCAACCGAATCCATTAATTTATTTTCTGAGTGTTGTTCGTCCTAACACCCATACTTCCATCCCCCGAATTTATCCTAACTATCCTAAGGTAAAATAAGGTTTCTAATTATTTTCCAGAATTCCTAATTTCGTCTACGGGAATCCAAAAATAACCCGGACTCCAACCCGACCAACAAACCAATTAAAGAAACAATCTCAGACAAATAGGGTACCTAAACCAGTTCGGCCCAGGGGCGAACCAATTCACCTCTGTACGTAGGCTAGGTCGGGGCTGTGTTGGCAAGTACGAATTTTTACCCAATATATCCTCCCAATTGAGTCATAATCTTCGTTCCCATATACATTAACATTACCTTATCAATTTCGAACCTAAGGATACATGTTTTATTATATCAATTCATTAAGAATCATTCCTAATCATGGGATTTGTCATCACTTTTTCCATATTTAATTTACACCTTAATTCTCATACAATTCTCAGATTCATGAGTCAAGATAACATCTTTTCATAATTAAATCTCAAATTTGTTTATCAAGATTACTTCTTTCAAATAGGATTAAATTCTCATGTTTTATATGACATTATCATCCATCTAATTATATGAATTCCTTTCCCAAAACCCATTTTAACATATGAATACACCCCAAAAGTCCACATGTTTGTTTCACCAATAATGATATGAACTAAAAACATGCATAAAGTATTAAGTAAGTTTAAAAACTTACCTCTAATCGTAGAGTATGAATACTTTCTTTGTAGATCTTTCTTGCACAAGAATCCTAGCCCAGAAATTGCCCTACTTTCCTACCGAGATTGCATTTTTGATTTTTTTTCTTGAGTTTTTCCCTCCTCTTTTGCCTATCTCTCAAACCTAAGTGAATTAAATGAGTGTATGTCTGAATCCCTCATCTAAAAACCCTTAATATTCCCTAAATACCGAAATTAGGTTTTAAGTCATAATATTAAAATGACCCGAATACCTCCGTACGAGTCTCGTATAGCTTAGAAAGTCCCCGGAGCCTGATTACAACCTCCGGGTACCTAATTCTGACTATCTCGACCCATCCCGGATTATCTGTGCGCTCAAAATCATAATATGAGTCACCTGTCATCAATTTATCATATCATTCCCAATACGACCCCACACGCGCGTCCCAAATAAGATATTGTCAACGAGTTGCTTGTACTGACGTAATATAGAATAATACAATTTCATTTACTTATAACATAAGTAAATATAATAACACATAAATATTAATCCAATATTCGCTAATTAACATTTATTCAATTCACTTTATTTCTCAAATTAATTAAATTACGGTTACATGTGTAATTTAAATATTTCTAAAAATACGAGTTGTTTCAACATCTAACGGTCATATCTCAATCTATAAAATAACACATCAAGAGTAATGACTCACCACATGTAATACAGGTAATATGAAAACTCACCAATAATCTATAATCAATTTAACAATTAATGAAATGCGACATAAGTTACGGGGTATTACAACTTCATGATCTCGAATGTTGGTGAAGTTTTCTAGAAAGATGAGGACAAACACGCAAACTATGTTATAAAAAATGTAATTATACAATCTAACTAATTAGGGAATAATGAGTATATTCATACTCTTACACATAATTTTTAGGAAATTGAAGGACTACAGCCTTGGTTCCACTCTAATTTTCGAAGTCTAGTGACTCTTCGTATATCATGTTCTATTTACATATTAGTTTAGAAAACGATTACAGTTCTTTTAAAAAAGAAATGGGAATTGGTGGATACTCTCACTTCTAATATTTAAAAAACCCATAAATTTTGAAAACAAAAACTAAAAAAAAATCCTGCTGACAAAGTATTAGAACAACCAAAGGCAAGAATTCAAATAAACATGTATAAATACGTGGCTAAAGGACAAATATTTCTTTTCATTTATAGAGGAAGATATTATAAAAAGTTCAAACAAAAAGAACTACACCAAGAAGGCTTGGGAAACCTTATTTTTACTATCTTCAGCTTTAGAGTGGCCTCAAAAATCTCTTTTTGACCCTCACTCTTCCAGTTAGACGGTCTAGCTTCCTCAAGATTCTCCTCAGCATCCTCATCTTCTTCTTTATCCAAAGTAGAGTCATTTGGGAATTCTAAAACTTTCAAGCTCATTCCAAATAGCAAAAACTTTGGCATTACATTAGCAAAACCAGTGGCATAAAGACCACTTATGAAGGTTTGAAATGATAGGTAATTAAAGTACACTTACAATACAAACGAAACCACCACATGGCCAAGGGAGTTGTGCCCCTCCCCCCCACCCCCCAACAAAAAAAATGTTTCTAAGTCCCAGTTGTACTACTATTGGTATATGGCCTTAGTGGGATCTTTGACATTATTTCTTGAGGATTTTGGAGACTTATCTTTGTCCAGTTTTTTTGTATTAGTTAGGATGTATTTTTCTTTTATAAGATACTGATCAACTTACGTGGCCCCCACCTCAAAGATTATATTAGTGGCCTGCTAAAATAATGACACCCACTTTGCTCATGGAGTAAATTTACTTAATAAAACGGTAAAATAATTAGACCAATTCATTTTCTAGGAACAAAAACAATTTTCCCTCATATTAGTTCTTAATTGCAAATTTGATTTTTAAACTTCAAGTCCATTTTATTTACATTTTTCTACATTATTGCAAATTTTATTTTTTACATGTATTAATAATAGTCCAATTGATTTAATGAATTATTGTTTGATGGCATGTATTGACATATTTAATTAGTTTGTCAAATATAATAAATAACAACAGTATTAAAAAAATATGACAAACTATAATTGACTACATTTGTTAAAGACTGATTAAATTCCATATTTTGTGATACAAAATCTTGAAAAAATCGTATATGATGGATTCGTTAAATAAAATTGAAAAGGAAATTGCAATAGAATTAAGTAAAAAATAATCACGAAGGAATTTTTGTGACTTAACATTAATAATGTATTTATATGTTTAATAAATTATTATTTTTTTCATTTTTTGTCTTTGTCGTTATTTTATTTGTTGCTAATAAAAATGTGTTTTATTTTTTATATCACAAAATCTATAACTTTAATTGATTAATTATTGGCATTTTATGTATTTAATCCCATATGGGATGATTTAATTACATCATATTCCATACATTTAGTTTTTAGATGTTGGTACTGCTAAGTGAAGGTTAAAAATTTCATCGGATATGTAACAATTTCAAGGAAATGGAGAAGGGAGGTTAGAGGCGATTGTTAACAGTTATGAGACTCATTAAAACTTTAAAATACATGAGATGGCTGGTGTAACAACCCTCTCTTTTAGGAGGCTAATTTTATATTAATTTACCGCATAAGGTAATTATATAAAATTTTGGAACTTGAATAAATATTGATTCATTGAGTTAGAAGTTAATATTTACTAGATTGATGTATATTTACTGTATGTGAAAGTAAATATCATCAGGTTGCATGTTTTATGGTGTCATGTATTTTAAATGACAATATGGTTTAAATGAAATTGGAACTGGAAATAATTTATAAAATTATCGGATGCCAGTTTAGAGGGTGTAGTTAGTCTCGGAAGGTGCGAGACAGTCAAAATAAGTGCCATATTGTATTTTTGGGTTTTGGGCACTTTTACTTGGTTTTAACTTAAACGCGTATGGGGAATCATTTTAATGTGGTATTAACCACTTAAGTTGGAGACTTTAGACTTAAGCCACGATTTTAAGTCTTGCCCCTTATTTCATTTCCTCATTTTTGTCTTAAACATAGAGAGAAAAGGAGAGAAAGAGAGAGGAAGAGAAATGAAGAAATTGAGAGAGAGATTGGAGATTGAAGAATGGGGATTGCTTCTTCCACAAAGAAATCTGAGATATCAACCCGAAGGCAAGTTTTCTACTTGCTAATATATGATTTAACATGATTAAATTGTGTGATAGTTGAGTATTTGCATTTATGGATCAAAAATAGAATTTGTGGTGATTTAACCTTGATCTTGGGTTTTGATGATGAAATTGTGGATAATAGTAGTTGATAACCATGAAGGTTGATTTGGGGTAGATGTATGTTGTTGGTTGTGGATAAAAATTGAAGAGATTGGAGTTTGGGGAAAACTAGGGTTTATAACCCTCGACGCCATTCTTGGCAAATTCTCCAGGCCGTATCGATTCGGCCCTTAGGGCGAATCGATTCGCTAAGGGGAAGTTCCTAGGTCTGCTTGGATCGAATCGATTCGGGTCCAAGCCAAATCGATTCGGAAGTTGCAGAATCCCAGGTCTTATGTCCGAACTGATTCGCTGTTTGGGCGAATAGATTCGGCCCAAGGGCGAATCGATTCGGATTCATGCTGTTTTTGAGTTATTTTTTTTACTCATTTTTTCTCCTTTTTCCTTTAAGCTTAGGACCTAGTAACCTTCTTTAATGAAGTAAACTTAGAGTCCTAGAGTTTTAGATGAGTTGGGGAACTACCCTAAATTAGTAATGGTTCTCATGGGGACTTTTTCGGGGTTATGCCTATTGATGATAGGGCATTCTTTTCTTCTAGTTAATTACTATAAAACTAGGAGATGTAGTGTTATGTTTGGGAGACTTTAGGAGCTCAATTGAGCTATATTGGTCTTAATGGTTTATAATAACACCAAAAAAGTGTATTGGGAGAACGAATTGAAAGTTTATTCATTCCTTTGAAGTATGATAGTATTGGGATTTTAACGTAATACCCCAAAATGTTTGGAGATAATTAAGAGTTTATTTACTCCTTTGAGGTTGTAGTAACAATATAATTTATCGTATGGATCCGGATAATAAGGTGAATTATTTACAATAATGTAAATGAGTATGGTTTCAAATAAAATGAAACATGCATGTATAAATGGAAATGAAATGGATATGGTAATGATGAAGGTAAATGATAATTTACTTAATCATGAATATGGTAAATGATAATTTATTTGATTTTTGAAAATGGTAAATAAAATGGTTTGAACACACCTCTCTAAATGACATTATAAGGGAAGTTCGCGCGTTGAGGTGAAGCCCCCTGGCTAATGAATGCAGGGTGGATATAGTCCTAGGCCATGTGAGTGTTTATTATTATATATTTTTCTGCGATGGGTAGGAGATTCTGGGTGTGGTCTTGACTATCCTGCAGGCACATGGCTGCTTCCCGACGTTTTGCGTTATAGGTGCCCAGGTTGTCTTATGATAGGCCCTGGAGGATGATGGTTATTTAGGGGCGTGCACAGTGGGGAAACCCGGATGGGCGGTCTTAGAATCGTTATATGTATATAAATAAAACTATTCATAATCAAGTGGGACTTGATGGATTATATGCCATAAAGAGCATAATCAAGTGCCACAATGAGCACATATAAATGCCACAAAGAGCATTTGAAGATGATTATTTTCCTGATAAGGAAAGGATTTTTACAAAAAGTAAAATTGAGATAAAAATACCATATAGAGTAGAAGATTGTGATTTTATATATATATTTCCTATTAAGGAAAAGATATATGAGGTAAATTGTGAAAATGACGAAAGTTTTAGATTAATGTTACTCATTTTATTTTCATGCTTAGCTTATGTTTTAAATTGTGTAGGTAGATTTTTATTTCTCTTTCAGCATGCTTTATCATTCATAACTGTCATACTCTTTATTCATCTGGTAATCATATAGAATCGGGCCCTGACTCGTTCCTATTTCTTGTTGTGCATTCATCTTGTATCTGCTCAGGTACTCCGCCGCAAGGATGCCTGATCTGATTTCCTATCCCGGTGTGTTTGGCGAGCCGTGATGCTTTGCGGGTATTACGGGACATTTTGAAATAGACGCCATCATCTTTGCACT
Organism: Sambucus nigra; assembly: GCA_949130495.1. Taxonomy (NCBI): domain Eukaryota; kingdom Viridiplantae; phylum Streptophyta; class Magnoliopsida; order Dipsacales; family Adoxaceae; genus Sambucus; species Sambucus nigra. Next base: position 460,098,691 of record OX422217.1, read on the forward strand.
CTAGTTAAGATCGGGTCTTTTTACTCGGGCGATAGGCCCAAGCTTTTGTAATTGATTAATGTAATGTAATATGTAAATAATTGAACTTGTTTAATATTGTTGTATGAGTTTGTGGCCAACAGTATATTCGGTCCCTTATTGTATATTTGTGGGTATGTCATATAATTTAATCTGGATTTCCACTATCTTTTTAGTTGGGTTGTTTAAATTCTTTTCTTTAACTTTAAAACCAAAATTTTTGGCAACCCGTTTTTCTGAAATAAGGAGTGGTTATCCTGTATACTTCTTATTTTGTTGTGATGCTGAGAATGATTCCATCCATGATTCCGTTATTTAGGAGTATCGGGCTAGCCACCCCTTATTTCGGATGGCGGGTTGTCACAGATGGTATCAGAGCATCAGGTTCTAGAGTCCTTAGGAATCTGTGTGAAGGCTTTACGCTTTTGGCATTACTTTTGATCGGACGTAGAGCCTTAGGATTAAGGCCGTTGATTTCTCTTGTGAGATTTCGTTCTTCGTCCATGAGGTAGAACCCCTAAAATCTTTTGCGTATTCGTGTGAGATTAGTAGGTCTATTAGAGAAGGGCACCAGGGGAGGTTGTGGTGAAGGCGTTGTGAGAAGGATTTCTAAGAACTATAATTTGTGGTTGGGGATGATGACCGATTTGGAAGTCGCTCCTTTGTGGCATTTCTTATTTTGCTACTGTGACCACTAAGGACAGTGGACATAGTTCTCCAAATACCGCGAGAGTAAAGGGTGGTACTAATCTTGAGATTTCGAACGATGTTATATTGAAGTGGAGAAGTGCCCAGGTAAAAAGGATGGAGGAAAATCCTTTACCCATAGAAGAAGGTAGATTCTCAATTGTTCACGCGAGGCTCGGTCAGAGGTAGACATGTAAATAAAGAGTTGTGCGATTAGGGAGATCGTACAATACACAAAGGTACGTGTAAGGGAGAGCCCTTCAATGTAATGATAGGCTCCAGAATAAGTGTCGTCAACACTTCTGATGGAGCAGTGATCATGAAACCCCATTGGTGGACATCCTCCCGGGGAGGTTTCATTGAACTAAGGAAGAGGAGACCGGTAGCGTGTTCTCTTTTACTGAGAAAGTAAGAAGGGCTTTGTGGATCATTATTTGACAGTAGGAGGCAGAACAATGGTTATGACGTGTAAGAACCACGCATTTTCATTATAATTAACTAGATAATGAGGGAAAGAATAAAGTGCCTAGTTGGGGAGTTGATGTAAGTAATGTTGGTTCGTATAAGACCCGAATGTCGTGTCTGAGAACCATTAGTATTGACCCGGAGTGATTGGCGTGAAATGTTGGCGGGAATTCCACCTTATTATTGGGTGGTGTATACCTTAGGATGAGATTTAGTAGTATTGTACCTACTATAGATTCGGGTGTGTATAGTGAGGTTGTGGTAGTATTGACTCTACTGAATAGGGTAATTATATGACTTTCGTAGTAAGGAAGTTTTATATTTTTCTTCACTCGTTATAAAGCGAGTGACGATGTATTTTATTTTTTAAGTATTATGTACGTTATATGTTACTTGTATGATATATACTATACAAGTAAAGATATTTTGGTTTGATTGGGGGTAATAGCAAGCAATTAGATTGCGAGGCTATCTTACTCATAATTTTAGGATGGAACTAGTTGTCCTACAATGTCTCTCCTGGATACAGGTTGAGACTTTGTGTGGGGGTTGAGGTAAGTAGGAGTTTTTTTTTATTTCTTGTTATGTTATCTTGCGTGTGTGTTTGGTTGATTGCTTGTTTGCATTGTATGTGATTGATATGCCCTATCTCCACGACCGACAAAGTTGAGTAGTAATGCATAGGAGGGGTTCCTTGTTTGGATTCCGCTTTTACGGGACGCTCCACGCGTGAACCTCAACGACGTTGGAAGTGGGGAGATGTTATTCTTTCTTCTTTTAGTTCATTCCATTTTATTTTATTTTATTTGGGTTGGTTAAGAGATGGGTTGAAAGGTTTAGCCGAGAATCACGTAGAAGAGTGACTAAGGGCTATTAAAGTGCGAAATAGAAGCACTGTATATGGTTCTCTCCTCTGATCGATGCGAGGGAGACTGAGATACGAAGTCGAATTGAGACTTCGGGTTATGCCTTGATAAGAAGGCTATTTGAAAAGATGTATTTATGTTATGGGATCAAATTTGTAAGACTTCACAGAAAGTGAATGTCTGATCAGTTAAAATCTTTAATCATACTATGGTGAGACGTAGAAGTAGAATTTTGTTAAAATAATTGCAAGTTAAAATTTACCGATCCCGATCATGTGTTTTAGACAGTCACATCTTGATGATCGACGATGCGAGGTAGTAATGTAACGGGAGGGTTCCTTGTTTGGATTTCGCTTCGGCGAGACGTCCCACGCATGAAACCGAGCGAATGTCGGAAGTTGAGATTGGTCTTAGACACTAGGGATATATTTAGTATTATATATATACGACTTAGATATGATATATATGTATAGATCGACCTTAGTTTTATAGGGACGTAAGGCCATTAGGGTATGCGATGTTGATTTAGGAAGGTTATAAGGAGTTGACCACAAATATGTTGTGGGTTGACCCTTAGGGGGAGTAGATCCCTAGGAACGAGAAGTGTGGAATCTCGAGAATTGTCGGAGGTTGGGCTGATGGAGATGAGTTCTCTCTTAGATATAAGGTTACATTGGTAACCTAACTTTTGGGGGAGTTAAACGCATGAGCTGACTTTCACTCCCGAGTCCATGTGCTTAGGTTCGGGGGTGAATTTAAGGAACAAGTCTCTGCCTGGATGGGGAATAATAATACTGGAGCATGAAACCGTTGTGTATGCGTCTCACAAACTCTAGCTTTGTGGGAAGTATTATTCCACGCTTGATTTGAAATTCATTGCGGTAGCAATCTCCTTAAAGAAGTGGAGGCACTATTTCCCGGGCAGGAAAGTTGGTCTTTCCCGTGAGCAACAAGTTGTTGCAGTATGTCGGGGGAGAAATCAAGTTTGTTTATGAAGTTTATAACGGATTATTGATTTGGATTTTCTCATTCGCTAAGGGAATGCGATTGGGGTAGTATATGCGTCAAGTAGAAACTGTCGGAGATATGGGTGATGGCATAGATAGCCAAATGAAATAAGCATGACTAGGACCACTTGTAGCTAGAACATTTCGATCTATGATTGACCATTTCACCTACTCGTGTGAAGAGAGTAGCGATGGAACGAAAAAGGGTATATTCATATACGTTGGCATTGAATTGCTGGCATCAGACTGGTCATGATTCTATTTGAGGAAATTGCTAATCGTTCGACCAAGCCGTTTCTTTTCCAGACATTGCGGGCGGACGATGTCTAGAAGAGTACGCCCATCTTTTATGGAGGGGTGAAGTGCCTAACAATAGTGGTGGACCCAGACTAGTTATTTATGTCGAGGTTCGGTAAAGTTTCCATGAAGAAATGGGAACCGTATGGAGATGGCGCGTATTTTACCACCCTAAAGTGGATGGATGAATGTAAGAAGTTGACTTAATGCCGAAGGGCATATCTTGAATGTGAACCTTAGGATACATAACGGACGGTGTAGTAGTTGTATGGATGGAAATTACCTTACAATAATTAGGCTTTTGATGGCCTTATGGATCATTTCATAAGGTATGACGCCGTGAGTGGCCTTGGGTAGCCAGTTGAGTAATTTGCATACTCGTTGAATGGGGCCAGCGAATAATTGGTTCCTTGAACTTGGAATAGTTCTGGAACATTTCTTTAAGGATTGGGCTTTTGAGCCATATGCCTCGAAAGGCTATACCTATGCGAAGGAAAGTTGAGAAGTGTCGAGGTTTAAGCCAATTAGCGCGGGTGTGAGTACCGCTGTGGTGTGATGTAACGCGATTCAAGTTGTAAGACTATTTACGCCGAGTCGCGTGGTTATCATCTTCAGTCGTAGAAAGTTAGAGTTAATAGTTTGTAAGGAACGCTTTGTGCTATGACAGAGAACAAAGAATGTGGACTGAGACCGATAGTGACGACCTTAGTCCGAGTCCATTTAGGACACCACAATATTGGGGAGGTTGTGGAAAGTGATAGAATGATAGTTTAAGAAAGTATACCCTTTATGCGTATAGGGTATGCTCGAATTTTGAGGGCAAAATTCCCTCATAAGGGGGGGAGTATGTAACAACCCTCGCTTTTAGGAGGCTAATTTTATATTAATTTACCGCATAAGGTAATTATATAAAATGTTGGAACTAGAATAAATATTGATTCATTGAGTTAGAAGTTAATATTTACTAGATTGATGTATATTTACTGTATGTGAAAGTAAATATCATCAGGTTGCATGTTTTATGGTGTCATGTATTTTAAATGACAATATGGTTTAAATGAAATTGGAACTGGAAATAATTTATAAAATTATCGGATGCCAGTTTAGAGGGTGTAGTTAGTCTCGGAAGGTGCGAGACAGTCAAAATAAGTGCCATATTGTATTTTTGGGTTTTGGGCACTTTTACTTGGTTTTAACTTAAACGCGTATGGGGAATCATTTTAATGTGGTATTAACCACTTAAGTTGGAGACTTTAGACTTAAGCCACGATTTTAAGTCTTACCCCTTATTTCATTTCCTCATTTTTGCCTTAAACATAGAGAGAAAAGGAGAGAAAGAGAGAGGAAAAGAAAAGAAGAAATTGAGAGAGAGATTAGAGATTGAAGAATGGGGATTGCTTCTTCCACAAAGAAATCTGAGATATCAACCCGAAGGCAAGTTTTCTACATGCTAATATATGATTTAAGATGATAAAATTGTGTGATAGTTGTGTATTTGCATTTATGGATCAAAAATAGAATTTGTGGTGATTTAACCCTAATCTTGGGTTTTGATGATGAATTTGTGGATAATAGTAGTTAATAACCATAAAGGTTGATTTGGGGTAGATGTATGTTGTTGGTTGTGGATACAAATGGAAGAGATTGGAGTTTGGGGAAAACTAGGGTTTATAACCCTCGAAGCCATTCTTGGCAAATTCTCCAGGCCGAATCAATTCGGCCCCCAGGGCGAATCGATTCACTAAGGGGCAGTTCCCAGGTCTGCTTGGACCGAATCGATTCGGGTCCAAGCCGAATCGATTCGGCAGTTGCAAAATCCCAGGTCTTATGTCCGAACCGATTCGCTTTTGGGGAGAATCAATTCGGCCCTAGGGCGAATCGATTCGGATTCATGCTGTTTTTGAGTTATTTTTTTTACTCAAATTTTCTCCTTTTCCCTTTAAGCTTATGACCTAGTAACCTTCTTGAATGAATTAACATTAGAGTCCTAGAGTTTTAGATGAGTTGGGGAACTACCCTAAATTAGTAATGGTTCTCATGGGGACTTTTCCGGGGTTATGCCTATTGATGATAGGGCATTATTTTCTTCTAGTTAATTACTATAAAACTAGGAGATGTAGTGTTATGTTTGGGAGACTTTAGAAGCTCAATTGAGCTATATTGGTCTTAATGGTTTATAATAACACCATAAAAGTGTATTGGGAGAACGAATTGAAAGTTTATTCATTCCTTTGAAGTATGATAGTATTGGGGTTTTAAAGTAATACCCCAAAATGTTTGGAGATAATTAAGAGTTTATTTACTCCTTTGAGGTTGTAGTAACGATATAATTTATCGTATGGCTCCGGATAATAACGTGAATTATTTACAATAATGTAAATGAGTATGGTTTCAAATAAAATGAAACATACATGTATAAATGGAAATGAAATGGATATGGTAATGATGAAGGTAAATGATAATTTACTTAATCATGAATATGGTAAATGATAATTTACTTGATTTTTGAAAATGGTAAATAAAATGGTTTGAACACACCTCTCTAAATGACATCATAAGGGAAGTTCGCGCGTTGAGGTGAAGCCCCCTGTCTAATGAATGCAGGGTGGATATAGTCCTAGGACATGTGAGCGTTTGTTGCTATATATTTTTCTGCGATGGGTAGGAGATTCCGAGTGTGGTCTTGACTATCCCGCAGGCACATGGCCGCTTTTCGACGTTTTGTGTTATAGGTGCTCAGGTTGTCTTATGATAGGCCCTGGAAGATGATGGTCATTTAGGGGCGCGCACAGTGAGAAAACCCGGACGGGCGTTCTTAGAATCGTTATATGTATACAAATATAACTATTCATAATCAAGTGGGACTTGATGGATTATATGCCATAAAGAGCATAATCAAGTGCCACAAAGAGCACATATAAATGCCACAAAGAGCATTTGAAAATGATTATTTTCCTGATAAGGAAAGGATTTTTACAAAAAGTAAAATTGAGATAAAAATGCCATATAGAGCATAAGATTGTGATTATATATATATATTTCCTATTAAGGAAAAGATATATGCGGTAAATTGTGAAAATGACGAAAGTTTTAGATTAATGTTACTCATTTTATTTTCCTGCTTAGCTTATGTTTTAAATTGTGTAGGTAGATTTTTATTTCTCTTTCAGCATGCTTTATCATTCATAACTGTCATACTCTTTATTCATCTGGTAATCATATAGAATCGGGCCCTGACTCGTTCCTATTTCTTGTTGTGCATTCATCTTGTATCTGCTCAGGTACTCCGCCGCAAGGATGCCTGATCTGATTTCCTATCCCGGTGTGTTTGGCGAGCCGTGATGCTTTGCGGGTATTACGGGACATTTTGAAATAGACGCCATCATCTTTGCACTCTAGTTAAGATCGGGTCTTTTTACTCGGGCGAGAGGCCCAAGCTTTTGTAATTGATTAATGTAATGTAATATGTAAATAATTGAACTTTTTTAATATTGTTGTATGAGTCTGTGGCCGACAGTATATTCGGTCCCTTATTGTATATTTGTGGGTATGTAATATAATTTAATGTGGATTTATACTTTCTTTTTAGTTGGGTTGTTTAAATTCTTTTCTTTAACTTTAAAACCAAAATTTTTGGCAACCCGTTTTTCTGAAATAAGGAATGGTTATCCTGTATACTTATTATTTTGTTGTGATGTTGAGAATGATTCCATCCATGATTTCGTTATTTAGGAGTATCAGGCTGGCCACCCCCTATTTCGGATGGCGGGTTGTCACAGCTGGCAAGTAAACTTTCAAAGTGGGAGTAAATTCTAAACACTATTAATTATATTTTACCATTAAAATTATTTTTTTCAATTTTTCCCCCTTAAGATAAAATCCTAGTTTATTTCTGACTTACAACCTCGCCTAAATGATGTCATCAACAAATCCTTCTAGTTTTCCAATCTTTGCAAAGATCTCAGCAAGCTTCTCATTTAGATATAGATCCAAAGTATAGTATTGGTCCCGATCCATCTCAACACCAGTAAGTTGGGTCTTGACCCTACCGGGTCAGTGGACGTATGGGACATCTCTTTATTTTCCTTCCCCAAATCAGAAAAGGCGCCTTCAATGTCTGGTATCTTAACTTTAGCACCCCAGGTTGACAGTGAGGTCCTCATGAGCATTATTTTGTTTCTCCAAAATACTGAAGAAGACTTCTTTGTTGGATATATATATATTTATTTTAAATGAAATAAATGATTTGGGGTAAGTGGCCAAGGGGTAAGTTTATGGAGTTTAGCACTTGTGGTTTTGGGTTCAAAACCTAGGAGGTTCACTAAATATTAATAGTCTTTGATTGGATCTTGGACAATTGGGCTTCTCTTGTGTGGTCAGATTTTTGACACATTTATTATTTCATTTTTTTAAACTCATTTTAAACACATTTTAATATTTTGACTTAGTCTTTTAGTCAGACTCTACTACCCGTTAGTGGAGATAAAAGTTTATTAGTGGTTTAAAACATTTTGGATATTATTTTTATAAATCTAAGTCCTCTATTTTGCAAAAACTATCTGAAAAATGTCTCTTTCTATCTCCCATTACAGAAAAATTCTTTTTTTTTCTACTACATTTTTATACTCATTTTTTGGTGCTAGAGTATCATGAGAGTTAAAGATTCTTTATTTTTCCTAGTGATGTAATCTTATCATTGAATCCTGGGAGGTGTTTGTTTAAGAGGTTGACAACATCAATATTAGCGGGCAATTTTACCTTTAGGACTGTGTGTTAAACACAAACCTCGATCGATAAGTTCTTCTAATTTTATCTATTTTCAAATTTTGGGTTTTACGTTTATTCCTCTTACTTTATTTCCAACAATCTAACGGTGAATTTTTTATTGTTCTACAACCTGCTATGAAAAATCCTAATGCAAAATACTCTGAAAAACCTGAACCATTTGATGGAAATAATTTTAAAAGACGACAAATAAAATTGCATTTTAACCCAACAACTCTTGAGGTAGTTAACTTGACAGAATATGATAAACCTTCTAAATCTGAAGAACCAATTGTATGAAAACAAAGGTAGTATATGTGTCGGAATTATATTCTGAATAGTCTGTGTCGAATTGTATAATGTTTATTGGACATTTGTTACTACTAAAGAATTATGGAACTGATTGGATAAAAAATATGCAACTGAAGATATTGGGTCTAAAAAATTTATGGTGGGGAAATTTATAGATTTTAAAATGGATGATAACAAATGTGTTGTGCCGTAACTTGAAGAACTACAAATTATTATACATGAAATTTTGGCTGAGGGCTATAGTATATGTGAGGGGTTTCAAGTGTCTTTTATAATTGGAAAAGCTGCCACTTTCTTGAAAAGATTACAAAAATAGTCTTAAACATAAGAAAAATGAGATGACACTAGAAGATTTGGTAGTTCATTTAAGAATTGAGGAAGATAAAATGAATACAGAACTTAAGGAGAAAAATTCTAAATTCAATTTTAAGGCTCATCTTGTCGAGGGAAAATCACACGGTAACGAAAGAAGAACCATTTTAATCCTAACCATTCAAACCAGAAACATGGATACCACAAACCAAACCAAAATTTGAGGTCCAATCATAAACTCAAATCTAATGATCAGAATAATAATTCTAAAACTCAGTTTAAATCTAAACCTACAGGTTAATGCTTTGTGTGTGAAAAATCAGGCCATTACGCAAACGATTGCAGGCATCGGAAGAGTCAAAATGTGAAGCCTCAAGTAGATGTAACCGAGAAGGGTAACTTTTCAGTTGTGGTAAATGAGTCATATATTGTAAGTAACATGACAGACCGGTGTCTTGATTCTGGGACTATCAAATATATTTGCAACACGATAGGTGCCTTCACTAGCTTCACTACTATGGGTGATGGTGAACGTATATACATGGGAAACTCCTCTTCGTCTAAGATTGAGGGGAAGGGTACCATAGTTTTGAAGTTTATTTTAGAAAATGTTCTTACCTTGAAAGATGTTTTGTATGTCCCAAAGGTTAGGAAGAATCTGGTGTCCAGTTTTATCTTAGTTAAGAAGGGTTTTAAAATTATTATGGAGAGTGATAAGGTAATTGTGACTAAGATAGGTGCTTTTGTATGTAAATGTTATGTTCATGAGCGTCTTTTTAAACTCAATGCAAATTTGGTTGATAATAATAAAACATGTACTTCTTCTGCTTATTTGATTGACTCTTGTAATATTTAGCATTTTAGACTTGGTCATGTAAATAAGGCATCTATTAAAAAATTAATGTTTTGGGGAAACATACAAAATCTGATATTTCTACCAACTCTAAATGCGAACTATGTGTTTAATCAAAATATGCTAAAGAAACCTTTTTCGTGTGTCGAAAGATGCCCAACTACTTTAAGTTTAATACGTTTGGATCTTTGTGCTTTAAAAGGATATGTGACATGTGGTGGAAATAAATACTTTGTTACTTTTATCGATGATTACTCTTGCTACTGTTAGATTTATCTCCTTACAAGTAAAGATTAGAGTTTCTCAAAATTTATTTCCTATAAATTAGAAGTTGAAAATCAATTAGAAAACTACATTAAAATCTTAAGATCCGACAGGGGAGGGGAATACACTAGTGATCTTGGTAAATATTGGAAAGAAATGGAATAATTCATCAATTTACTCCTCCTTACTCACCCCAATATAATGGGGTGGATGAATGAAAAAACAGAACCCTTAAGGATATGGTAAATCCAATGTTAAACACATTGGGATGACCTAATAATATGTGGGGTGAGGCACTTCTTACTGCCTGTTATATTCTTAATAAATTACCTTTTAAGAAAATAATAAAACTACCCATGAAATGTGGAAAGATAGAAAACCATCTTATAAACACCATGAAGTGTGGGGGTGTCTTGTTAAGGTTTCAATTCTAGTCTTTAAGAGAACTAAACTTGGCCCAAAGAGAGTTGATTTTATTTTTATAGGTTATGCTAAAAAAAAATAATGCATATAGGTTTTTTGTTATTGATTCTAAAAATAAGTATATTGATAAAAGAACAATTTTTTAGTCAAGAGATGATAAATTTTGTGAGTATAAATTTCCTTTTAAAGTTAGAAGTGAGGGAACTAGTAGTTATGTTCCATTGGGACCTAGAGTTAGAATTGAATCTTTGAATTCAGAAGAAACTGAAAGAAGGAAGAGTAAAAGGCTTAGGACAACTCCTTCTTTTGGTCCTAAATTCTTAATGTACTTAATGGAAAATGACACTATCACTTTTAATGAAGCCATGTCCTCACACGATTCAATTTTTTGGAAAGAATCTGTAAATAGTGAATAAAATTCTATTAGTTGTAACAATACATGAGAGTTAGTTGACTTGCCTAAAGGAAGTACAACTATTGGATGCAAATGGATATTTAAAAAAATAAAAGATGATGGTTCCATTGATAAATTTAAGGCAAGATTAGTAGCTAAAGGCTATTGGAAAAATGAAGGAATCTGTTTCTTTTATAGTTACTCTCTTGTTACTAGAATTACATCTATTAGACTTTTAATTGATATTGCTTCATTACATAATCGAATAATTCATCAAATGGATGTTAGAATGGCTTTTTTGAATGGAGATCTTGAAAAAAAAATTATATGGATCAACCCGTGAGGTATATAGTCCAAGGCCTAGACAAAAAGGTGTGTGGACTTAAAAAAAATTATATGGACTAAAATAAGATCCCAAATAGTGGCAAAAAAAATTGGATAAAGTAATGATCTCTAATAGTTTTAACATTGATGAAGCGGATAAATGTACATATATAAAATTTTAAATAATTCTGGTGTGATTATTTGCTTATACGTTGATGATATGCTTATTTTTGCTACTGATATGGATGTAGTTAAAAAAACTAAAAGTTTCTACAATAAGCAATTTGATATGAAAGATTTGTGTGTCGCTAATGTTATACATAGAATTAAAATCGTTAAAAATTCTGAAGGAATTATTTTAACCCAATCTCATTTCGTAGAGAAAGTTCTTAGAAAATTTGAACAATTTAATAGTATTCCTGCAAAGACACCTTACGACCTTAGTTGTCACTTAAGGAAATATTCTGGTCCTGATGTATCATCATTAGACTATTCTAGAGTTATTGCTAGTCTAATGTATCTTGTGAATTGCATTAGATATGATATTGAATATGTTATTGGTAGACTTAGTAAATATACTTGTAATCCTAATAATGAACATTGGGATGCTTTGATTAGAGTTTTGAGATGTCTAAAATATAAAATAAATTATGGTACTCATTATGTTAAGTATCTTGCCGTGATTAGAGGCTTTTATGATGCTAATTGGATTTTTAATAATGTCGATTGTAAATATACGAGTGGATATATTTTTGCCTTGGCGAGAGGGGTTGATCCTAGAAATCTGTAAGGACAAATTTTCAATTGAGTCATTTTTTAGTGTTAGATTAATTCCGGACAAAACTATTTGAGTCATAGGATAGGAGTTTGTGACCTTCAAGCCTATGACATTTGAGTTGAAGACGTAGCGGCTAAGAATAAATTGAAGATATCATCATTGTCGATTTTTGTGCCATATTCAACATCATCAACCTTTGAAGTTTTTCATGGTCTCTAAAGGTATGAATGAATATGATATATATAGAGCCTTGGATTTATTTTTATTGGATGTCATTATTTTACTAAACAAAGTTTAAAATAATTTTTATTTTTTAAAGAAAAAAAATTTGAAAAGTCATTTGAACGAAAATTGAATCTCGTTCGAACGAGATACCCAGATCGTTTGATTGAGATATCAAATGAAGTTTTATATGCAATATCGTTCGTAGCCTCATTTGATAAATTCATTCGAATGACATTCGTTTCTATAATCTCGTTCGAACGAGATAACAGAGACATTCGAACAATCGTGTCAGATTTTTCGAAAATTGGCAATTTGAACAGGTTTTGAGCAATTTTCCCACTACCTTTTCCGACCTATTTTAGTAGTGTGTGATAAACAATTTTGCTAAGACTTTCTCCATATTCTAAAAAGAGAGAAACACTTTTAAAAAGTCCCCTTGGTGTTTCTTGATCAAAATGAATTAATTCCAAGAACAAAATAAAGGTTTTACACCCATATAGTTTACATGATCCAAGTTTCTTCATAACATATATTTTAAGATCATCATTTTGGCACTGGGGTTCATTCTCTACCCAAAAGAGATAGTTTCCAGTGAATATTCCATTTTGTGTTCGTGGTGTGCCTATGGAGGAGAACTTCGTGTGCTTGGCGGTAGCTGTGCCCCATCGGTGTACTCCGAAACGAAGGTGAATTCCTGAGTTGTCGACTAGGTGGAGGTGGAGGAGCGAAGAAGCGTCAAGGCTTGAGAGGAAGTCAGATTGTTCAGTAAGTCTTTTTGTCGTGCCTTTTGTAAAACCATACCTAGTGTACTTTTGGTTAGGTCGTCCAAAGTGTTTTTCGTTGTGGGTTTTTCTCGTACAACGTGGCATTGTGGTTGTATTTATTTTTATCTTGCAAAAATCACATATATGCATGCTTAAGGTTAACAAGATAAAAATTGGTTTAATCACAACATTTGTGTAAATTGGAGCAAATTTAATACTAGGTATGTTTAGTTCAATTTAATTCAAGTCGGACTTGATTAATTTTGCAAAATTCATGTTTGGTTTGTTTGGGCTATTTTAGAAATTAAATTAATTTTGTTTTAAAAGAAAACTTAAATATTTGTTCAATCTCATTTTATTTTGAAAGAAATTTAAAATTTGGAATATTGCATGAACCATCGCATTTGTATTTATAAATTGTCATATAATTTAAAGTAATCACATTCTCGGATTGGTATTAGAGCATTTTTACCCTACAATTGGTATCAGACAGGAACACTAACTTATTATGTTAAGATCATTTTTGGGTTTAAATATGAAAAATATACCTTTTTAAAAAAAATTCTATTTTTGATGGTTCTCTTTTGCTTGCACATGACACCTCTCATGATAGATCCAAAGGTTTATTGTATTAGCTTTGTTTACATACACTAGATATGCCTCTTGTTATATTATTTCTAGTTGTATATATGTTTGTCATATTCTAGTCTATGCTTATATGTTTATCTTTTATATATTTAATTCTTTTAATAATTGGATTTCATGAAAAATACGAAAATATTTTATTTGTCTTTTTAGTTAAAAAAAATTGTCTAAAATTTTTTGAAAAACTCAAAATGATTTTTTTGTGTATTTTAGTTTTACACAATTTATATGGCATATCCTTATGTTTGAATCCTACATCATTCCCCCGCTTCCATGTGGCTAGAACTTTTGGTTATGAATTTCAATTCTTAAAATGTTCTTTATCATGATTACATGGAGAAGTTTGATTTTGAGTTGCTTAATGGATTCTTCTTTTATATGCCTCTTACACACATGCACGAGCCTATTGAACTTTAATTCCCCATGCATATTTGAGATAAGTGAGATGTTCTCCTATTAATTTTGTCATCTACATATTTTTGTGACTATGGAGGATTTTTGCATGTAAGAACCGTTGCACGTGAGATTTATTTGAATTTTACAAAAAAAAAATTAAAATATGAGGGTGCACAGAAAGGGCTACGAAAGGAGCAAATTTTCTTTGCGTGAAAGCCACCGTTTGCAAGGGACTAAAAAAATGTGGTATTGTAAAAAGTAGCCAAGGCCTACATAGTTTAGTTTGATATGTTCCTTCAAAAGAAAAGAAAAGAATTATTATTTATGAGGGATTTTGGATGGAAATATCAACGGGTTTGCACAATGACAATATATCTTAGTTAAGCTTATTTTGTCATGACTCTATTGGTTTGTAGAATCATCAAAATTCTAGGCTTGTATACATTGTGATTATTTGTTCTTTGAGTTCACTTTATTTTATCACATGAGGCTAAATCTATGTTCGATAAAAAAATTGCAATAAAATAGAACTCCTTGAACATTTTTAAGTGATTGGGTCATAATTTTTTTGTCTCTAGTTCCTCTTCACTCCGTCTACCACATGGTTATTTAGACACATTTATGCCACGTGAGTGTGGAAAACTTATTTTATTTTGTGTCTTGTGTTGTATTTATACCTATATATATGTGCTTGTGCGTCATTGGTATAATTTGAGTATTTATATATATGGTATCATTTATTTTTAAGTCTTTATCTTGATATCTAGTCCATGTATGCTTCGTGTTGATATACGTATCTATCTTTGGATTAGTTTCTCTTTTGTTGCCATGTTACTTTATTTTACTTGTAACTCTATACATTATTGCATGACATACTTGTATTTCCATTATACTTATCCCATGTTACATTTAGGGGGAAATTTTGGTTTTAATTGGGGAGAAATGGGTTGTTTTCTGTACTTTTATCTTTGTTTATTCCTGAACAAAAAGGGGGAGAAATGTTATCTAAATCTTTTAACTTGGGAAGATCTATCTTAGGGAGAGACGTATGTTGTTAGGTAGATCATGTTAGATAAAGAGGGAGAATTTAATTATGCAATTTATATTATCATATTCCCTATGCATTTGATGGTGTGTTTAAGTGTGCAGATTTTCATCTTAGGGGCAAAATTTTAAAGTAATCAAAGCTTCTCAACTATGTGTCAATCAAGCGTCTGTAATTTTTTATTTTTGGGAGGGATTGTTTCTTATTAGATGAGATTGACGGCCCATATCGTTTTTATTTTGATTTTATCCCGGAATAGCCAAAGGGGGAACTTTGTAAGGACAAATTTCCAATAGAGTCAATTTGTAAGTATTGGCTTAATTCCAGACAAAACTATTTGAGTCGTAGAATAGAAGTTTGTGACCTTTAAGCCTATGATGCTTGAGTTTAAGACGTACCAGGTAAGCATAAATTTAACATATCATCATTGTCTATTTTCGTGCGATGTTTAACGTCATCAACCTTTAAAGTTTTCCACAGTCACTAAAGGTATGAATGCATATGATATATATAGAGACTTGGATTTATTTTTATGGGGTGTCATTTTTTTACTAAACAAAGTTTAAAATGATTCTTTATTATTTAAAGAAAAATATTTTTTTCTAAAAAGTCTTTTGAATAAAATTTGAATCTCGTTCGAACGAGATACCCAGGTCATTCGAACGAGATATCAAACGAGGTTTTCTCTGCAATCTCGTTCGTAGTCTCGTTCGATAAAGTCATTCGAATGACATTCATTTTTGTAATCTCGTTCAAACGTGATAACAGATTCGTTCGAACGACCGTGTCAGTTTTTCCGAAAATTGGCAATTTTGAGAAGTTTTTGAGAGATTTTCCCACTACATTTTCCCACCTATTTTAGTAGTGCGTGATAATCATTCTTGCTAAGACTTTTTCCATCTTCTAAAAAAGAGATAAACACTTTGAAAAAGTCCCATTGGTGTTTGTTAATCAAAATGAATTCATTTTAAGAACTAAACAAAGGTTTTTCACCCATATAGTTTACATGATCCAAGTTTCTTCATAACATATGTTTTGAGATCATCATTTTGGCACCGGGTTTCATTCTCTACCCAAAAGAGATAGTTTCCTACAGAGGATTCCGTTTTGTTTTCATGGTGTGAATATGAAGGCAGACTTTGTGTGTTTGGAAGTAGATGTGCTCGATCGGTGCACTTCGAGACGAAGGTGGATTCTTGAGTTGTCGATTAGGCGAAGGTGAAGGAACGAAGAAGCGTTAAGGCTTGAGAGGAAGTCAAGTTGTTGAGTAAGTCTTTATGTCGTGTCTTTTGTTAAACCATACCTAGTGGACTTATGGTTGGGTCATTCGAGGTTTTTCCCGTTGTGGATTTTCCTCGTTAATCACGGTGTTGTGGTTGTGTTTATTTTTAACTTGCAAAAATCACGTAGATGCATGCTTAGGGTTAACAAGATAAAAATTGGTTTAATCACGACATTTGTGTAAATTGGTATAGATTTAATATTGGGTAAGTTTAGTTTAATTTAATTCAAGTCGAACTTAATTTATTTGGAAAAATTCATGTTTGATTTGTTTGGCCTATTTTAGAACTTAAATTAATTTTATTTTAAAAGAAAACTTAAATATTTGTTTAATCTCATTTTATTTTGAAAAAAATTTAAAAATTAGAATATTGTGTAAACCATCTCATTTTTTAATTTAAAAATTTGTCATTTAACAAAATCTACCAAACAAACTTGCATAGAGAGATCCATTATGGATTCAAAATTCATAGCATTAGATAAATCAAGCGAAGATTCTAAATGGTTAAGGAATTTCCTATTAGATATTCATTTGTGGCCTAAACCAGTTTCATCCTTGTCCATTCAATGTGACATTCAAGCAGTGATTGCAAGAGCACATAATAACTCCTACAACATAAAGTCTAGACATATCAGGAGAAGATACAACATAGTGAGGTAGATACTAAAAGATGGAGTTATAGAAATTGACTATATCAACTCAATGGAAAACCTGATAGATCCATTGACTAAAGGGATAGATAGAGAGCTAGGTTGTCAAACATCGAGGAGAATGGGCCTAAAGCCTATTAGTATATAAATCTCCTATAACGAAAATCCAAACCATATGACTGGAGATCCCAAGATCTGGGTTCAATGGAATAACAAAGTTATATAAGTGATATCAAGAGATATTAACTCAAGTTTTACTTAAAATCCATTCTTATGATGTAGTACAACTGTATCGATGGGAGGATGAGATATAATCTCTTAATGATTTCTATAGTTTTTATTCAGTTGGGTGTAAGATACGATACACTCTCAATAAAATCACCTATATGAGTGTGGTTGTGGGGCCTCTTTATATGAGAATTAAGGTTGATTCCACAGATCACTAAAGAAACCTGGGCAAGCTTGAACGATCACAACCATGGGAACTGGATGATGACTTTTGGGAGTCACGTGTGTATTCTATTGACCTAATTTTACAACTACGGTAAAATATTTAAAGACATTAGTTCACTATCAGCTGGTAAATTCAATAGATCAACACAAATAAAAGGTTCAAGTTGAATGACACATTTTCCTTTTACGTGACTTTTTATGATACTCCAGGGCATCTTTTTATTTTTATTTATTTATGTCAGTCATGTGGGGGATTGTTGGGTATATAGTATATATATTTATTTTGAATGAAATAAATGATTTGGGGTAAGTGGCCAAGTGGTGAGTTTATGGAGTTTAGTGCTTGTGGTCTTGTGTTCAACCCCCTACAACGCACTAAACATTAATAATCTTTGATTGGGCCTTGGGCCTTGGATTTAGGCTCTTTGGGCTTCTTTTGTGTGGCCAGATTCTGTACCCAATTATTATTTCATTTTTTAACTCATTTTTAACACGTTTTAATATTTTGACTTAGTTTGACTCAACTACCCGTTAATGGAGAAAAAAGTGGATTACTATAAATTGGAGTCCTCTATTTTTTAAAAACTATACGGAAAACATCTCTTTCTATCTCCCATTATAGAAAAAATTATCTTTTCTACTAAGTTTTTATATTTGTTTTTTAGTGGTGGAGTATCTTGAAAGTTCAAGATTCTTCAATGTTGTTGGTAATGGAATCTAATCATTTAATCCTGGGAGGTGTTTGTTCAAAATTCTGGAAAAATCGATATCAGTAAGCAATTTCACCCTTAAGACTTGCGTTAAATACAAACCTCGATAGATAAGTTCTTCCAACTTTATCTATTTCTGAATTTTGATTTTTCGTATATTCTGCATACTTTATTTTCAACACTCTTAAGATCCGATAGAGCCTTTTGGGAGTCTTCCATTTGGGATTGTCACTCCTCAGCTATGTCATATTTAAGCTTTAAGAGGTTCTCTACAATTAACACCTAAGCCTTCAGATGCTTTGTCTCAACTTTCAAGGCCTTGAGCTCCTCTATATAATCATCAAAGGCTCTTTCCCATTCTATGCATCAATGATCCTAACCACCAATATAAGAAATTTACTTGCGTTAGGCCTGCTTTTCCTTAACGCATAAACCATCAAGGCCTTAGATGATGTTTTACCTATAAAAAGAATATATAAGTATCATCAAACTAAGGTGATAAAATTGTTAAAAGAATACCAAATATGAAGTGTTAAATGAATACATATCCCATGACATGAATCATCTCCCGACCTCTAGGGTTTCAACCAAGGGAAAACAATTTACCTTCATTCTAGCCCTTGTATCATCCACGACATAGGCATAGGCATTCGGGATCCCATAAACCTGAGGAAGATTGAGGAAAAAAGATTCACGAGGTAGTTATGCGAGCAAGGAACCCCCTCGGCACTTGTTGAGTGTTCCCCTACCCCTCAACCTTTTATTTTCCCTTGTCCAGGTTGTCTAGATACTCCTCAATATTAATGGCTTATCTTCTCTCAGGGTTGTTCATACGAAAAACCTCAAAAAAATTTAAAGACTTGGGGGAGTATCTAATACCAAGTCAATCTTCTCTGAGGCCCCAATAGAACAACTGATTTCTTCTTCACCTAGTGACCGAGGGCTACAAGTACCCCGAAATAAAATTTACAC
Organism: Sambucus nigra; assembly: GCA_949130495.1. NCBI lineage: Eukaryota > Viridiplantae > Streptophyta > Magnoliopsida > Dipsacales > Adoxaceae > Sambucus > Sambucus nigra. The sequence continues at coordinate 460,117,597 of OX422217.1, forward strand.
CTTGAACTGAGTCAAAAGATCTACAAACCTCCTTCACCCTTAAAAATAGAGGTTGTATTTTACTATGCATGTCTACAGATGGCTCATCAGATACTTTGGAAGATAAATTAGCAATGGGTATCCTATCCCCCTTATTTTTAACAGGGTGGACTTCAATGGGATGGGAAAACTTCAAAAACTTCGTTATTTTGGTACTCTTAACCTTTATTTTTGTTAGAATGATTACTTCCTACTCTAGTAAACACCTGGCTATTTTCTTCTAAGCACTATCATCCACCATTATCTATGTAGATAGGAAAAATAAGGTTATTGCAAAAGACAACAATTTTAAATAAAAATCATAGATGTCGAAGATCCTTATTAGGGTTAGACACTAATGTCTTAGAAGGAGACATCAGTATGTCCCTTATCACAGCATCAAAATATGAAGGATGGGTGAGATAACCTTTGGCAGATCATTTTTCCTTATAAATTGTCTCGGTACATATTCGGAATTTCCCTCTCATATGTGATAGGAAGATCATAATCTTGTTTGATCGTGATAAAAAAAATATAACTTATCACCCCAAAAACCATCAGGTATTGAACTGTAGGGTGTTTCCCCTTTATCTTCGGGTCTAGCCTCAATCTAACACTAAAGAGCATTACTAGGGTCATAATTATGTTAAACAGGAGACTCACTAACTTCTTAGCCTCTTAAACCCTGAAGAGATCATCTGGAGTGATGGGTAAATCCCCAATCGAGGGAGAATCATTACAAAATGGGGGGATTTCCACACCATAGTTGGCCCCCAGTTACCCTAAAAGAAGATAAACCTCTTTTTTGAGTCTTAGGGGGGAATTATGGATATATTTTACAAAATTGGGGACCCTTTGCTTAGTATCTAGGTATTTTAGACTTGTATCACCCTTCTTTTCTAAGCCTGTAAGTGATAGAGGTAGAAAAATTGTGTCGGGGTTATGTAAAACTCCTTATTTCTTGATTCCCTAAACTAGATAATTGCGTCCATTAGTGGCCTCCATGAGTTGTCCACTAGTTGGCTAAAAATTAACAAATCAGTGATGAAGACCTCTCCCATAGAAAAGAGCAGAGGGAAACAAGCTTCGCACTCTATGTGCAGCTCATTAAAGAATATGAATCCTAGAACCCAAGAACTTTTTCTCTCATGAGGCTCAATATTCCTCAAAATCACATAATCAGGAATATAATTTTTCCACCTCAAAGTTTTGAGAGTCTTAGTGGTAATGATTGAGGCATATTGAACCCCACAAGTGAACCTAGGATCAAGAGGACCTCAGTAGTTCATTCCTATGGTACCTGATGGTGTAACTTCAGTATACGAGGGGAGACATATGGTCTCCCCATAGTCAAGAGAATGAATTCCCTAGTGGTAAGGTCAACAATCACCAAGGGATGAGGGTTCCAAACTCGTAAAAAAGTTATTTTGGGAGCCATATGAGTTATGAAGGATTAAGGAGTGGAGAATTATGAGTAGAAAGAATAGAATGAGTAAGGGGGAATAAAAGATATAGATCAAGAATACAGAATTTGTTGAGAAGTGTGTATAGAACAAGTGATGACCAAAGACCTTTTATATATCAAGACCAATCAATGTTAATCCCCTCAAATATGTCAATGGTCAAATTAGAGTTGGCACTTCAACTTCTCACTGTAATGGCTAGTCTTCCCTATTAAATTTTGCTTATGACGGTATCTAGAGTTAAAATATCTCAATACCCTTTCCCTTGTTTTCATCAACTATTGCCTCTTCCATGTAATGAAAGAAGCAATGGGACAAGCTATGATACCAAGTATGATTTTTTAACTTCAGGTCTTGCAAAGAAGTCTCCTACCTTAGCCCGAGGTCAAAATTTGTGGTATGGGACCTCATCTTTGCAGCCTAAAGTTCCCCACAAGTTTCTTATCTCAGAAAAATAATCCCCGTGGGTTCACCATAAAATATACTACACATTTGTCATATCTAATCATCCTAAAATATAGAATTTATTAGAAAGTATGGACTTATGTCGTCCCTCGTGATGCATATGCATATATCACAAGGTCATCAAGGGGTTACTAGTCCCCTATACCATGTCAACACATTAGGAAACTATCTACCAAACCTCAAAGAAACCTCATTATAAATAGAGCCTACCTCATTCCCCTTCTCTATATCACAACGAGTACCGAGTTCTTTCATATATGGTTGAAATGTCCTTAGTATTTCATTCTAGCATCCTCACACTTAGGGTTTATCACAAATGTCCAGACCAGGCTTTCCAAACCATTTTTTTCGATTAGTAAAAATACACACATTGTTCCACCAACCCACATTCACCCATTATAATTTGACCTAGATCATTAAATTCCATTTAATGCTCCTAAAAACCATCACCGCTATCATAAAAATCCTTCCATAAATACACCACCCCACTATCGTAGTTGGAGAGCCCAGCCATGGCCACCCATGTCTTAAACATCACACATTAGCAACTCCCACTAAGTAGTTATATAAGAAGTGCTTGAGGAAGGATTAAGGTTCCAAATTCAAGTTATCATTAAATATAATAGATTTTAAATAATAATATTTAGCATTGGTAGAAGAGTTTGGACTACTTCATTCTCATACATTGTATTCTAAGTACCACACTTACGTGACTCAGGTTCACTTTAGTCTTGTGAGTCCTAGTGAGTAAGAAGTACTTAGAGGAGTCATTTAGTTACTTCCTAAGGGACTTTTGTCATTATAATGACACCATACACTTACTTTTATCCTTAGTTGAAGCCTAAGGTTAGGTATACTTATATATTCATCATTATATTGAATATATAAAAAAAAAATATATTTACAATGAATGTAAGTACCTCAGCGGCGGTAGTGAACCATTATACAACCTTGTGTAAATAAAATCTCCTACTCCTACTATAAGGAGGCATATTTGGGAGACTGTGATCTTAATGGATTTCATCACCATCATACCCGATCTAAGATTAGGAAGATTGATAATACCTTCTTTGTGTTCGCTAATGAATAATTGTCTTTAGTAGAATGTTAGGTGTATCTTGGATACTCAGAAAATTTCATATCTTAAAGGGATAATTTCTAATTGGATTACCTCTATTATTATTATTACTATCTATGAACCTAAGGTGAAAGGAAAACATCTTCAAAATGTATCCCAAAAATCAATTATGATAGCTTCATCCAACATAATCCCTCTAGTATGGTTGTTGTGGAATAACAGTATTGATGCAAATATGGTTAGTTTTAGCAATAAAAACATCAACATTGCTATTAGTATCAAAATTTTGATGAACCTATCTATATTTCATGTATATATGAAAAAATTACCAGGAATGAGAGGCAAAGCTTGTGGGATCATCTTCTCCTATATGGTCAATCTATAAATGAACATTGGATTACATGGGGTTTTATGTAGTTTTTAATTCTGATGAAAAAGTGGGTGATGGGGGTATTCATTTCAATATTCTTCAAGACTTTTTCAGTTTCATTGGTTGGGATCATGGATATTAACTTCACTTAGAGTAATAACCATATTGTACAATCTTTAATATGGGCTAGGTTGGATAGATTATTGCTTAATGATAAAGCCCTTCAACTTCAACATATGATGAAGACTGGTTACTTACTCATAATTCTCTTAAATCATTGACTCGTGGTTATTTCCATATGTCCTAGATGAAATGATTAAAACCTTTAAATTCATAAGTGTGTGGACTCAATATGAGAATTTTAAAAAGTTTGTGGCCAGTGATCAGAATTCCCCTTTTACTAAATCCCCCTCCTAACCTTACAAAGTAAACTAATCAAGTTGAAAAAATATCTTATTGGTTGGAATTGGAATGATTTTGGCAACGAAAATATTAAAATTCAATAACTTCAACATACGTAGTCTCGTAGCATCAACTATTCCCTTGTCCAGCAAGAATCTACGCTAAGAGAAAATTCAAGGCGAACATGGCTTAAATATAGATGTAGAAACTCATACTTCTTGACTTCTTCCATCAAGGAAATGGTGTCCCCAAAACCAAATTTCAAGTTAATGTTGGTGTAGGGGGGCTTGAAGATAATCTCGAGATTAAAGATAATCCCCTCGACTAATACAACAGGCTCAAGCGAGGTAGCTCAGTGATGCAGCTCAGCGAGGCAACTCAAGCGATGCAGCTCAGCAAGGCAGCTCAAAGTGATGCAGCCTAGAGAGATCTTCCAGTGAAGAAACTAACCGAGATATCTCATCCTTAAGTTCTATAGCTTTACGTAGTCTTGTTGTATCCTTTATTCATATTGACTATAAGCCATAACGATTTTAATGTTATTTAGTGTGAGGTCGAACGGTACTCGCGAGAGACCAGGCCTAGCAAGGCCTGGGAAATCTTTCATGCTCTATCGAATGACCTTGTCATGGGAACTTCAGAGGGACTTGGTTTGGAGGATTGAGAAGTGATACAGCATTGGGGCTTGTCTTGACCATCTTAGATACACCTGATAAAATACCAAAAGACCTTGACCGTGGAACCTTGGGTGGAGCAGCCTTGAATCTCATCGTGTGTTGAGTTGTGAACCACTTGTGCCTTCTACGTAATGTCACTTCTATTGTAGGTGATGTCACTAGCCAGCTAAGAAATGTTAAATCCGTACTTGAGTAAACCACTGTGGTATTTAGGGGGGGTTAGATAGTTGGTGGGACACCTCTGTGATGACAGTCCCCTGACACACAGTTCTTAGGCAAAAGGCATGTCTTAGCATTTAATGATTATGACGTGGAGTTGACTAGTCCATCAAGCATTTAATGTTTGTGACATAAAGTATAAAGGATGTCTTTCACAGTTGAAAAGGACTGGGGCATCTCGGATTGGTGTGGGGGGTTATTTATTGGCCTCAACCACTTCTAATAGGAGAGAGTTCTTTTTCCAGAGATATTGGTTTAAGAGAGATTATCATCAGAGAGAATGAAGTTATTGAAAAACTAGAACCTTACTCATCCACCATTGTCATTTATTACAAAGCTTTTAATATCTGACTAGAGACCTTTGAAGGTTGGTGTGTTTTGGCTGCCTACCAAGGTGTATCTAGGATCCTTACCTCTCGCTCCCTCTAAATGAGTTACTTCCGAGTTTATTATTATCTTCTGAGTTATACACAAGAGATCTGTGAGTTCAAATTGAGTTTATCTTCAGTAGGTTGTGATTGTGTGTCTTATGATTCATCAAGAGTGTTCCCGATTAACTTATCATTACTATGGTCAAAAGGGGTTACGCCTCCATCTAATCTAAACTAACCCCTTACATTTGGCGACTTCGTTGGGGAGGTATTCTTCTAGTAAAAGAGTATGGTGCAAGATAACATTAATCGTAGACTCAACTTCGATGATATCCAAGGAAATGAGGAACAAGCGACAAAAGAGTTGGAAGCTCCTAGAAGGGGTCCTTCCTCAGGTAGAGTCTCCCCAAGATCCAACGCTGACTGGAGTCCCAATGGTCACCCAAACCTCTACTAGTGTTATCCTATGACCAGCGCAAATGACCCTCCTCATGGGTAAGTTTTTTAAGTTTTTACAGACACCTGAGGCTACCACGATCCGAGGAGGGGTAACATATCGCAGTGCTTTTATGACACCTCGGGTGGTCCAGTGGCTCCGATGAACCCTACACTGGTTATTCCCAAGGGGACTGGACCTGTAGGCACAGCACCCACTCTTGCCTCAATGACGGGCGTAATGGGCGTAACCAGCGTTCCATCAGGGGTTACTCCAAATGAAACCATCATTCCATCAGTGGTCCCTCTGTCCACTCCCTCCACGGTTGAGAATACCCCGGTGTCTGCATTAGAAGAAATGAGGAAAGAAATGCAAAAAGAGATGCCAAAGATGATAGCAGCCTCCTCGCAATCGGCCAACGAGGTAGCTTTAGTGTATGATGATTTTGTCACGCCCTATCCCCAAGAATATAACAATGAGCCTTACCCTAAGGACTACTATAATACCCCGTATTCTAGATGATTAATTATGGGATTAATTATTATTGTTGGATTAATTAAATTAAAATGTGAGATTTACTAGATAATTAATTCGGATCAATATATATATTAACTAGCATGCCAGGGTTAATACTTATTGCTCGAATATTACTATGTGATATGTAATATGGAATTATGCATTTAGATAAATTGTCGAGAATGAGAAATACGAAAATTGGCAATTTAAGTCAAACGCACGTGTGAGTCATGTCGGGACTAATTAATGGGAATAAAAAGAGAATTGTTTTTATTAACTTGTATGGCCATTTAGAGTGCACCATTGAGTCTGAAAGGGTCGAGATAGTCATCATAGTATACCCGGAGGTTTAGTTTGGGTCCCGGGAAAATCTAAGGCCTAACCAGCGTCCCGAAAGGGCGTTTTGGTAAATTGTATTTTTGGGGCTAATTAATGGACGAAAATGAGAGTGATTTAATATTCCTTATGTAGCTACAGTTAGGGTTTGATCTGTGAAAGAAAAGAGAGAGTCCCAGAGGAAGGAGAAGGAGAGGTTCCTATGAGTTCTAAGGTCAAACCCAGTCATCTTTCACAAAAAACATCATCAACGCGTAGATCAAAAAAAGTAGAACACGTTTATACCAATTTCAAGCGATGAATCAAACCTTCATAATTAGGCAAGTGTTTATTACTTACTTTCCTTTATCAATACTCATGTTCATGTTAGTATAGGAATGAAATACCCATATATTGTTAATAAAAGTGATGAAAATTGGAGATTAGATATATATGAATTGAATCTGAGATTAATCTAGGTTGAACCACTTATGTATGTAGATTACAAATCACATACAAATGACTTTCTGTGATGAACAAATCTGGAAATTTTATGTTCTTGGATAATAATTGAAAGAACTAGTGTTTTATTACTTATTCGGGAATTCCAGATTACATTGATGATTAGTAATGAATTAATGATGCTATATTAGTGGAAATCACTCATACATGTTAGGAAATTGATTTAGAAGGATTGATCGGTGATTGTTAACGATCCGTAGAGGTTATAGGTGTTGAATTCGTGGTGAAAACGTTCCTGGGTAAATCTGCGTCGAAAAGGGTAGCGGTCCGGACCGTTTTTCATAAAAAGGTCCGGATCGTTTTTTTTCAGAGAAAGGTCCGGATCATTTTTTTTAAAAAGGGTCCGAATCGTTCACCCTGCTATATTATCCATAATTGAATTGCGGACCTTTAGGGCATCTTTCGGGACTTGTAATAAGGGAATCTTAATGAAGTACACTAAGATTTGAAGTGATATTATATTAAGACAAGTGTGGCTTAAGACTTGGGCATACGCGGGATGTATTCATCTTAGAAATTCGAGAGAGAATACTTGAAATAATTATATTCAGAATAGTAATAAGATATTTCAGTATGTGGAAAATATATGATTAGGTTGGGTGTATATCTATGGATTTTAAAAGGATGTGTGTATGCCTATTATCTGATATTATTATTAAGTGCACTGATGGGTGATAACCCGGGGGTATAAAAATATTACTATTAAGTGCGCTAATGGGTGATAACTCGGGGGTGCAATACTACTATTAATGAGTGCGCTAATGGGTGCTAACCCTAGGGTGCAGGATTAATATGGTTAGGTGCGCTAATGGGTCGTAGACCGGGGGTGCATAATTAGTATATATATGTATAGGGATGTTGTGACTATATTTATATATATACAGGAACTTGTGAATTATTCTACTGTGTATAATTTGTAGATTTGAATGTGGTTATATAAAATAAATCTTAATGTATAATGAATTTATTATGAATTGAGAAACACGTTAATTAGCTATTCGGTATAGACTAATTTAATAGCGTATTGTATGGGTGATACGGGAATAGTAATAGTGAGTCTAATTAGTATCATTATGACTTCGAGCTTGTTATGCTGGGTAGCATAGCTAGGTGGGATTAGATGTACATTAAGCGTGCACAATATATAAGAGGTGAGATCTCATGTCAGAGTTAGATATCTGACATGTGCGTAATACTTGATTTATTGAAGTTTTAAATACTTGCTAAATCATTTTTAAAACATAGGGCTCTGACTCTTCTCTTGCATCTCTTCTCTCTTTTGCTATATGTGTACTATATCAAATGCTCAGCCACAGGGACACCAGATTTAGAGACTTGGAATATTTGGCGTGCTGCAGCTGTTGTGGAAGTTGTAGGTCCTTGCATTAGAAGCCCTTATCATTCCATTCAGTTCTATCTAGACTATTATTTAGGGCAAGTATCGCCCACCTTTAGTCATTTTTATCAGAGAATGTATTCAGTTTACTTCCAGTTATTTCAGTTGGATTGGTTTTTACTATGGTTCTTTGGTTTGAGGTTTTGAACTGGAAATGTTTTATCCAGTCTTATTTATTTTAGTATTTGATTCAGACTCAGTATTTATTATATTCATGTGTATGGTGAATGGTTTATAATTTTTTACTTGAATTGGAAAATGAAAATAGTTTGTTATATTAAAAAGGGAAATATTTTTGACACCAGCTTAATTTATTATTAGGTTGTTTTATTTACTAATTGTTTTTTGACAGTGATGCTAAGAATGAACCAACCGAACATTATGTTTTTAATTTAACAAAGGACTGATCATCCGATATTTAATTGGGCGGGGTGTCATAGGTGGTATCAGAGCATCAGGTTCTAAAGTCCTTTAGGATTTGTATGGTTTTTTATGCTTCAGATTAGCGTCCTTTGATTACGTCTTCAGCTATTTGAGATTTAGTAATAACTGTGGACTAATAAAATTCTATTCCATCTCAGATGCCTCCTCGACGTGCACCATGAGATAGACAGGTTCAGCCTGAGCAGCCAGTAGCTCCTTCTCAGGGAACCATGAACGCAGCAGAGGTTGTCGCCATAGTTGCACAGGCGGTAAATGCAGCTTTAGCGGTGGTACAGAAGGCCCCACCCTAGATTCAGGCTATGGCGCCAGCTCCAGTTCATGAGTTTCCCACTACTTAGGAGAGGGTTAGGGAGTCCTTTCAGAGTACACATCCCCCAGAGTTCTCAAGAAGTTCTGACATTGTGATTGCGAGTCAATGGAAGAAGGATATACAGCGACACCTTAGTATGTACGAGTGCACTGAAGTTCAGATGCAGGTTTTGGCTACCTTTAAGCTAACAGGGGCAGCCTTGCAGTGGTGGGAGTCCACTACTACTACAGAGGAGAGAGATTTAATGCCGATTGGCGATTTTTGGGTACGGTTCGACGGTAAGTATTTTCCTTTTGCCGCCAAGACTGAGATGAGGTGGAAACTTTTAGACCTCACCCAGGAAGGGAAGACAGTTGCGGAATATGAGGAGGAGTTCACGTGATTGACTAATATGGTACCGAACGAAGTGCCTACTGAAGAGAAGCGGATCCAGATGTTAATGGATGGCATGACTTAGAGGATACGACAACATCTACTGGGTAACCTCTCCCTACAGTCCTTCACAGATGTACTAAATGCAGCCTTGCTACACTGTCATGACCATTGCTTTTATGCTAAGGGAAGCAAGAGAGGTGGAGAGTCCAGCCAGCTGGGTAGGACCGGGGGAAGTAGTGCCAGTGGGGCACTAGTAGAGTAGAGTCAGCAGAGGCAGGGTTACCATTCGGAGGATTCTGCTAAGAGATTTAGATCGGGTGGGTTCAAACATGGTTAGGGAGGCTTCAGACGGGGCCAGCAAGGCCAGCTTCAGGGACCGCAGCAGGGCCAAGGTAGAGGTGGTAACAGCCAGCAGGGCCATGTCTATCAGGGACGGAGGGGACGAAATTTCACCGACAAATGTTATACTTATGGCAAGATGGACCATAAAAAATAGGATTGCCCCGATAAGGGCAGGTTCCCCCAGCAGCAGGTCGCTCACCAGGAACCCCAGAGTCCCATCTTTCCCTCCGCCCTACCAACAGCAGCACCATTCCCATCTCTTCCCGCATCACCGATTCAACAGGGATAGTTATAGTATGGGCGTGTCTATAACGTCCACCAGGAAGCAGCAGTCCCACAACTGCCGCCCGTAGTTGAGGGTAAGTTCTATATTCATGGTACTATAGGGCGCATTTTATTTGACACTGGGGCATCACACTCCTTCATAGCCACTAGCTTTGCATGGGCCATAGGGTTGTTAGACACGGTCAACAGCACAGTGACTTGTGTAGACTCACCGTTGGTTAGTGGGTCGTTAATTTTCTTTATATGTCGGGGTGTGAGTATTGAGATTGGGATTTTCATCTTATCGGAAGACATGCTTATTTTAGATATGCATGAGTACGACGCCATTATTGGCATGGATTGGTTAGTGTCTTATAGGTCCATGATTGACTGCTTCAGTAGGAGTATTGTGTTCGCTATCCCGGGCCAGGAGATGTTTCTAGTGGCAATGCCTCGACCTGAGGGAGGGTCATCCACCCTCCTATATTACATAGATCAGGAGACCTCTATGGTAGTAGCAATCCCACTTGATTCAATTCTGGTCGTATGCGAGTTTACTGATGTGTTTCAGGAGATACCGAGGTTGTCGCCGAGTACAGAGATTGAGTTTATGATAGACTTGACATCGGGCACTTGTCCTATAGCGCGTGCGTCTTACCGTATGGCTCCGATAGAGATAAGGTAGTTACGGGACCAGATTGAACAGTTGTTGGGATAGGGTTTCATCCGTAGGAGTACCTCACCTTGGGGTGCTCCAGTTCTATTTGTGAAGAAGAGGGATGTATCCTTACGACTCTGTGTCGATTATTGGGAGCTAAATAAAGTCACAATACGGACTAAATATCCATTGCCTCGCTTCGATGACTTATTTGACCAGCTGAGGGGAGCAGCCTACTTCTCAAAGATAGATTTGAGATCTAGGTATCATCAGCTACGCATCAGGGAGCAGGATGTGTCGAAGACTGCTTTTCTGATGAGGTATGGGTCGTATAAGTTTCGGATTATACCGTTTAGGTTAACCAACTCCCCAGTAGTATTTATGGACTTGATGAACATAGTCTTTAAAGAGTTCCTAGATCAGTTTGTCATCGTCTTCATAGATGACATTCTAATTTATTCTCGTACCAAGAAGGAGCATGCCGAGAACTTATGTAGGGTTCTGCAAACCTTATGGGAACATGAGTTGTATGCTAAATTAGAAAAATGTGAATTTTGGCAGCATGAGGTATAGTTTTTGGGGCACATTGTATCTGAGAAGGGGGTATCTGTAGATCCTAGCAAAGTGTCAGCGGTGGGGACAACCCACGACCCCGACGGAGATGCAGAGTTTTTTTGGTTTAGCCGGTTACTACAAATGGTTTATTCGTGGATTCTCGAAGATTGCAGGTTGTAATACCCCATAATTTTAATGACTTTTAAAATGGGTTATATTTTAAATTAATGGATTAATTGGATCTTATTATAAATTAATTCATTTGGGTTTTATCCGAATTGTGGATATTAAAATGGATGATTCTGAATATTACTTAAAGATATTTAGGTAATATATGAATGTGATGTCATTGATATGACGGTATGATATAAATTCGGTAATTTGAATTTTTAGTCAGACGCGGTATGGGACGTGTCGGGACTAATTTATTAAATTAAAAAGGAAATTTATTTTCTATCGACCTTATAGTCATTTCGACTGCGTCGTTGCGTCTGGAAGGTTCGAAATAGTCAGAAAAGTCTATTTGGATGTTAATTTTGAGTCTCGGGTCATTTGGAAATGAAAAGATAACCCAAAAGGGCATTTTGGTTATTTTTACAAGGGGGATGAATAGTGATTTCGGGTTTTGTCTTATTATAAGTATTTGGAGATTAGTGTATATAGGTTCATTTCATCTCTTCTACACAAAATAGAGAAGCCATCTTCCTAGAGAGAGTGAAAGGTTGCTTGGGAAGGGAAAAGCCTACTTGGGAAGGAGGAGAACCAAAGGTCAAAGGTCACCACCACCATCACCACCTGTGTTATTCAACTCCAAAGGGTCAGACCTTCAGTTAAGGCAAGTGTTTGATAATGGCAATTTAAGTTCGTATATTGTCCATGTTAGAATAGTATAAAAAGAGAAGATTATTCTTGTTTGGAAGAAATAATTGAGCATTAAATAGATTTCTGGAAACTGAAATGATATAGGAATTAAACTCATGTTTTAGGATGATAATAATCCACGAAATAGTCATGAATCTGTTGAAGAAACTATGAAAACCATTGATGTGTTCTTGAAGATGATATGTTGATAAATTTTCTGAAAATAAGGAGATAAACATGCTTTTTAATCCAATCCTTTGATGATTCTAGGATGTTTAGAGTATTGGAAATCGTTCATATATGTTGATATATCATGTAGAAATAATTATAACTCATTTTGGAGGTTAATATGAAGGTTTGAATCAGTAAAAATGGTGAAACCCGTAGTTGCAGAAAATGCAGAAAACCAGGCTTGGACATGAGGGATCGATCGATCGAACCCTGCCTTCGATCGATCGACCTCCCCAGAATATGTAAAGTTGTTTCTTTTTAAATGTTGGTTCTTTTCCCAAAACTTTGGTAGATTTTTGGTGATTGTTAAAGGGATATTATGGGACTTAGAGGAGATTAGTAAGACCTAGATAAGATTTGAATTGATTTGATTGGGATTTAATTGATTGGAATTATGTTAGTTAAATTGGAAGAAATTTCGATTGCTAGTTTCATGTGTTGGATTCTAATTTGTATGCTTGAGGATTAAGGATAGGTCCAGTAGGGCAGATTTAAAATAAGGTGAGGGTAGCCTTAGGGTTACAATTTGAATACCAAGGACTGAGTTTAAGCTCATTATTGATTTTGCAAGGACTGGGTGTAGTTCAAGAGCGTAGTGGTATGGCTCCTGGATAGAGATGGGAGTTTAGAACACATTTGGTTGAAAGAGGGTATGAGGTTATCCCGATCGCGCATTTGAAGTTGATGGACATCCACGTTCGACAAAGTTAAGTAGTAGTGTATTGGAGGGGTTCCTTGTTTGGATTTCGCTTTGCGAGACGCTCCGCGCATGAACCTTAACGACGTCGGGAGTGGAGAGATGTTATAGGATGCGAGGATAATTAAATTAAGAAGTAAAGTTATGATATTTTAATACATGAGACTTAAAGTGATATAATGCTGCATATGGGAATAATCTAAGGGCAATATCTGTACCTTGTTGATAGTATATTATAGGTATGATAATACCTATTTGATTGATAAATGATTTTGTGTATGACATACCTAGCTTACTTGCTATCGACGGGAGGTTTGCGCATGAGGGCAGTCATATCCTGATGAATCCATGGGATCTTTGATTTGTCGCTCGAGAACATAAGTCCGCTGACTATGGGTACGTATGTATGTGCGTGACCCATGGGTATGATAACTATGTTCGGCTCCAATGATTGTGTTGTTGTTAATGGTTCGAGGTATCCTCACCGAACCTTTTGTCCCCTTTTCGGCGACCAGCGATATTGGGACATGATAGTAGAGTAATGCATTGCACCGCAGCTGTGACTCGGGGTGCTGTATTATATATGAATATATATATAATGAAATAAATGATTGAATGGATATATATTGTGGTTAACTCTATCTACGGTGATAATTGTAGATAATGGTTAATGAATGTTTATGCTTATAGAATTGAAAAACTTAATTCATATTAATGTGAAATGATTCATGTTAATGAGAAACGATGAGAAATGTAAATGAATAATAATGTGACGTATGGTATGGGACATACGGGGATTATGATATTGGGATGGAATTATAATATGGAGACTAGAAAAGAGGAACCTTTAACTAGGAGGTTAATAGGAAACGTTAAGTGTGCACTCTAATTGAGAGGTGAGAATGTCAAGTAAGAGTTGGGTCTAACATGTACATAATAAAAGATTTATTGCACTTGTTAAATACTTGCTGTTTTAAAAATCATTTACACATTCGGGCTCTGACCCGTTTCCTTGCATATTTTCTTTTCTATTGTATCTTTTATATCAGGTGTCCAGCAACAGGGACGCCAACCTTAGCGGATTATGACAGGCTATGGATTTATGGAGTTTTGCTTAGACGCCTATCATCATTTGATTCACAGTATTCTCTTAGTAGGGCATGTCGCCCAAAAGAATTCAGTTATCTTCTTCTATCGGGGTCAAATACTATGGTATTCGTGTCATTTTAATACATTTGATATTGTTGGGATTACTGTAATGGATTAATATTATTTGGGAATGTTTATTCCAATTGCATTCAAATTATTTTGTGTTATCTAATTGGTTATCAGTGTTGTAGAATAAAATGTGTTATGTTATTCTTAAACTGGAAATGGATTTTGTTAAATTTAAATTTGGAAAGTTTTTAACACCAGCTTAATTGGGTATTGGGTGAGTTGTAAATGTTTTCGACAGTGATGCAAAGAATGAGCCAACTGTATATTCTGTTTTAATTTTGTATGGGACTGGCCACCCGGTATTTAATTAGGCGAGGTGTTACACAGGTCCGATGACGAATCTAACTCGTAAAGGCATGTTGTTATGATGCGTGCCAACCGGCATTCGATGAGTTGAAGGATAGGTTAACTTCATCACACGTACTAGCACTTCCCAGAATAGGTGTGGAGTATGTAGTGTATACTGACGCATCCTTACAGGAGCTTGGTGGAGTATTACAGCAGGATGAACAAGCTATAGCTTTTGCTTCCCGAAAGCTTAAGTCTCACGAGAATAACTACCCTACCCATGACTTAGAGCTGGCAGCAGTTGTGTTTGCGCTTCGGATTTGGAGACATTATTTGCTAGGGGAGCAGTTTCGCCTATTTACATACCACAAGTCACTACAGTACTTGTTCACGCAGAAGGAGCTAAATATGCGTCAGCGCAGGTGGCTTGAGTTTGTAAAAGATTATCAGTTTGAGATACATTATCACCCGATAAAGGCTAACATAGTTGCCGATGCATTGAGTCGTAGGCTAGTAGATGAGACGATCGAGGTGTGGAAGGCGAAATGGAAAGAGTTGGGACATCAGGAAGAGATTGTCAAGTCATTCATTACAGTTATGACTATCATGCCATAGATAGTGATGAGGGTGGTTCAGGCCCAGGCAGCGGATTCTTTTTGTCAGGAGTGGATTAAATAGCTCTTAGCCAGTGGAGCCGAGTCCTACTAAGTGAGTTCCGATGGAGGCTTGCGCTTCAACGGGAGATTGGTTGTTCTAAAGGGAGAGGACCTACTATATGCGATGATGATAGAGTCGCATGGGTCCCGATTTTTAATACATCCCGATGAGGATAAGATGTAACAGGACATGAGGCGGCAGTACTGGTGGGATGGGATGAAGAGAGACTTCGCAGAGTTCGTCTCCAGGTGTACCACTTGACAGTTGGTGAAGGTGGACCATCAGAGACCGCCAGGTTTACTTCAGCCGTTAGAGATCCCTACGTGGAAATGGGACGGTATTTCCATGGATTTCATTACTAGGTTGCCTACTTCGTAGAGGGGGCACGATTCTATATGGGTTATTGTGGAACGGTTGATGAAAGTAGCCCATTTTCTGCCATTCACGACAGACTACATAGCAGGAAAGTATGCCTAGATAGTTATTACATAGATAGTGAGACTGCATGATGTGCCTTTGGATATCGTATCGGATAGAGACAAGACCTTTGTGTCTCATTTTTACGAGATCTTCCAAGAGGCTATGGGTACCGAGTTGCAGTTGAGTACGGCGTATCACCCGCAGACCGATGGGCAGACTGAGCGCACTCATCAGATACTTGAGGACATGTTGCGCATGTGTATCCTTGACTTTGGGGGAGGTTGGGAGAAGTACTTTCCACTGGTGGAGTTTGCTTACAATAACTCCTACCAGTTCACGATTGGAGGTTGGGAGAAGAACCTTCCACTGTTGTGCATGTGTATCCCGTTCGAGGCGTTATATGGTAGACCTTGTCGTTCTCCTGCTTGTTGGCTAGAGGTGGGGGACAACAAACTACTCGGGATGGATGTAATTCGAGACACGTCGAGAAGGATTGAGATGATTCGTAGCCGCATACGGGTAGCCCGGGATAGATAAAAAAACTACGTCGATGCTAGGAAGTCCTTCACGGAGTTCGCTGTGGGGGACCAGGTTTTGTTGAGGGTATCTCCTATGAAGGGGGTAATGAGGTTTGGGAAGAAATGGAAATTAGCTCTGAGATACGTAGGACCATTTCCTATCATCAAAAGGATCGGACCAGTGGCATATAGACTTGGGTTACCGAAGCACTTGCATCGTATTCATAATGTGTTCCACATTTTGTCACTGAGGCGGTATCTTCGGGATGAGTTGGCCCATACCCATATCGCGATAGAAGAGATTGATTTTCAGCCCGACAGTTCTTATAAGGAGAGACCAATGGATATCCTAGAACATAGAGAGAGGAGACTAAGGTCAAAGGTAGTTCCACTTGTGCGGGTGCAGTCGGAGCACCAGAATTTAGAGGAATCTACTTGGGAGTGACAGGCGGATATGCGGGAGAAGTATCCAGACTTAGTCATACCAGGTATGCTTTATTTTTTGAATTTTGGGACGAAATTCCATTAGTAGGGCGGAAGTATGGAATACCCCGTATTCTAGATGATTTAAATAATTATGGGATTCATTATTATTGTTGGATTAATTGAATTAAAATGTGAGATTTACTAGTTAATTAATCCAAATTAATATATATATATTAACCAGCGTGCCAGGGTTAATACTTATTGATCGAATATTACTGTGTGATATGTAATATGGAATTATACATTTTGATAAATTGTCGAGAGTGAGAAATACAACAATTGGTAATTTAAGTCAGGCGCGCGTGTGAGTCGTGTCGGGACTAATTAATGGAAATAAAAAGAGAATTTATTTTTATTAACTCGTATGGCCATTTCGAGTGCACCATTGAGTACGAAAGGGTCGAGATAGTCAGAATAGTGTACCCGGAGGTTTAGTTTGGGTCCCGTGGCAATCTTAGGCCTAACCAGCATCCCGGGAGGGTGCTTTGGTAAATTGCATTTTGTGGCTAATTAATGGACGAAAATGAGAGTGCTTTAATATTCCTTATGTAGCTATAGTTAGGGTTTGATCTATAAAAGAAAAGAGAGAGTCCCGGAGGAAAGAAAAGAAGACGTTCCTAGGAGTTCCAAGGCCAAACCTAGTCATCTTTCACCAAAAACATCATCAACGCGTAGATCGAAAAAAGTAAAACACCTTTATACCAATTTCAAGAGATGAATTAAACCTTCATAATCAGGCAAGTGTTTATTACTTGATTTCCTTTAGCAATACTCATGTTCATGTTAGTATAGGAATGAAATACCTATGTATTGTTAATAAAAGTGATGAAAATTGGAGATTGGATATACATGAATTGAATCTGAGATTAATCTAGGTTGAACCACTTATGTATGTAGATTAGAAATCACATATAAATGACTTTCTATGATGAACAGATCTGGAAATTTTATGTTCTTGGATGATAATTGGAAGAACCAGGGTTTTATTACTTATTTGGGAATTCCAAATTACATTGATGATTGCTGATGAATTAATGATGTTATATTAGTGGAAATCATTCATACATGTTAGGAAATTGATTTAGAGGGATTGATCGGTGATTGGGAACGATCCGTAGAGGTTATAGGTGTTGAATTGGTGGTAAAAAAGTTCTTGGGTAAATCTGCATCGAAAAGGGTAGCGGTCCGGATCGTTTTTCATAAAAAGGTTCGGATCATTTTTTCAGAAAAAGGTTCGAACCGTTTTATTAACGGGTCCGGACCGCCTTGCTATATTTTTTAGAATTGAATTGTGTACCTTTAGGGAATATTTCGGGACTTGTAATGAGGGAATCTTAATGAAGTACACTGAGATTTGAAGTGATATTATATTAAGACAAGTGTGGCTTAAGACTTGGGCATACACGGGATGTATTAATCGTAGAAATTCGAGAGAGAATACTTGAAATAATTATATTCAGAATAGTAATAAGAGATTTCAGTATGTGGAAAATATATGATTAGGTTGGGTGTATAGCTATGGATTTTAATAGGATGTGTATATTCCTATTATCTGATATTATTGTTAAGTGCACTGATGGGTGATAACCCGGGGGTATAGAAATATTACTATTAAGTGCGCTAATGGGTGATAACCCGGGGGTGCAATAATACTATTAATGAGTGCGTTAATGGGTGCTAACCCGAGGGTCCAGGATTAATACGGTTAGGTGCGCTAATGGGTCGTAACCCGGGGGGTGCATAATTAGTATATATATGTGTAGGGATGCTGTGACTATATTTATATATATGTACAGGAACTTGTGAATTATTCTACTGTGTGTAATTTGTATATTTGAATGTGGTTATATAAAATAAATCTTAATGTATAATGAATTTATTATTAATTGAGAAACACGTTAATTAGCTATTCGGTATAGACTAATTTAATAGCGTATTGTATGGGCGATACGGGAATACTAATAGTGAGTCTAATTAGTATCATTATGACTTCGAGCTTGTTATGTTGGGTAGCATAGCTAGATGGGATTAGATGTACATTAGGCGTGCACAATAGATAAGAGGTGAGAATCTCATGTCAGAGTTCGAAATATGACATGTGCGTAATACTTGATTTAATGCAGTTTTAAATACTTGCTAAATCATTTTTAAAACATCGGCATCTAACTCGTCTCTTGCATCTCTTCTCTCTTCTGCTATATGTGTACTATATCAGATGCTCAGCCACAGGGACACCAGATTTAGAGACTTGGAATATTTGGCGTGCTGCAGCTGTTGTGGAAGTTATAGGTCCTTGCATTAGACGCCCTTATCATTCCATTCAGTTCTATCTAGACTTTTATTTAGGGCATGTGCCTCCCACCTTTAGTCATTTTTATCAGAGATTGTATTCAGTTTACTTCCAGTTATTTCAGTTGGATTGGTTTTTACTATGGTTCTTTGGTTTGAGATTTTGAACTGGAAATGTTTTATCCAGTCTTATTGATTTTAGTATTTGATTCAGACTCAGTATTTATTATATTCATGTGTGTGGTTAATGGTTTATAATTTTTTACTTGAATTGGAAAATGAAAATATTTTGTTATATTAAAAAGGAAAATATTTTTGACACCAGCTTAATTTATTATTGGTGTTTTTATTTATTAATTATTTTTCGACAATGATGCTAAGAATGAACGAACCAAACATTTTATTTTTAATTTAATAAAGGACTGATCACCCTGTATTTAATTGGGCAGGGTGTCACAACTACATCCCTCCCATCTTTGAGAAATACACTGGAAAGGGGGGGAACCCGAAGGAACACATCATACGTTTGGTTGAACATCTTGGGGCTCACTGCAATAATAAGAAGCTCAGGTCAAGGGAGTTCTCAAAATCATTAACCAATAAATCTTACACGTGGTACTCTCATTTGGCCCCAAAAAGTGTTTCAACGTGGGAAGAGTTACATGTTTTATTTGTCTAGAAGTCCTTTCTGGAAGAAGATGAGTTCACATTAACATAGTTGGGCAGGTAGAAGTAACGGCAGGGAGAAGATGTGGTGGATTATATTTGAAGATTCAGGGAAAGGTCCCTCGACGTGAGGGAAGAAGCTAAAGAGTCCAAACTACTACAACTCTGTGCTGAGGGTTTGCTCCCAGTGTATATACATCACCTAGTTAATGAAACTCGTGAAGGGACTTTCGCAACATTTTTTAAAGCAAGGAGGAATATATCGTTGGTAGTTCAGTGAAACCCTGTTGTGGTACCACTTGTGGTCAGACAGCCCGGGCCACCTGTTGAAGCACGTGTACAGTCCCCACGGGTGGGATACTTCGATATAGGTAAAGGAAGCAAACAACTGAAGAAGGATAATAAGAGAAAGTTTGGGAGATATAGGGAAGACCCACCACCTTTAACCTGCATAGTTGAGGAGGTTGTTAGCTATGACAATGCCATAGTTCAAGGAGGAACGGTGTATGAACCTAAGGGCATACCCTCCGTAGAGCCAGATGCGGCAACGAGAGCAGATCCTAAATATTGTCAGATCCATCGAAAGGTGGGTCATCCAACGGAGACCTGTTTCACGTTGAGAAAGATTATCAGCAGGCAATTGAAGACAGGGACTTTGCATATCCCTCAAGAGAACAACATGAACACCAACCCCCTTCCACCGCACGGGGCGAACTTAGTGATTGCCTATGATGAGAAGGTAGAACGGGAGACAAAAGAACTAGAGTCCCAATGGGAGAACTTTGAAGATGCTTTAGAAGATTGCACAAAGGGAATAGTCAATGTGGTTATTGCCTACAATGTGTCAAGTGCAAGGGATGCGGAGGAAGTATACAACCTGAAAGGGGAGGACATGGACCCAAGTTTAGAATATCAAGTTGTTCGCGGTCACACAAGTTCTCGTAGTTCTATGACCAAGTGGGGATACCGAAAGAAAGCCATTTGGAGATAACGCAGGAAATTTTGGATATCAAAAAGAAGAATGAAGTACCCTCATTAAGATGAAAAGGGCCCATGGCTATACTAGTGAGAAAGTTCTTGTCCGAAGTAACCTTTAGTGATGCTAATAAGACCATGAGATTCCCACATAATAGGCCCTGTATGTAATGGCAAGTATCAACAGGGTAAGCTTCGCGAGCGCACTAATGGATGGATGTGCTTCGATAAACATCATGCCTATCAGTTCCTTGCAAATAGGAAACATTCCGGAGGAAAGACTGATACCATTGCCTTTGATGATTTCTAGTTACGACAATTAATCATCCAAATCCATTGGGTACGTGAATATGGGGATCATAATGGGAAACATCACCTCACAAAACCAGTCACAGAATAATTCTCAATCTCACCTCTTGTTGAGTTGGAGGTGGCTCCACATCAGGTGGAGTCATGTGGTCTCGATAGATATCGAGATAGTCCTTAAGTTATTATCGATTGTTAGCCTGGGATTAGTTGTAGCAATCATATTCCGATTGGCAAGGTTTGAGAAGGTCGAGATTGTTGGAATCTGACACACTAATATTTTTGAATACATGCTTCGCCAGGATTCTATAACCAAACTTACTTGGTCTTAATTCCTGAAGTCCATAACCCAAATTGTGTTTATGATCTCAAACTAATCATTTTATGCAACTTTACCTATAAAATTATGTCTAGAATCATGAATGACGTGTTGGATACTATATTACCAACTATTATATGACAAGAGCAATATGGATATGTAAAAAATATAAATATACAAGAACCCATACCTCATGCCTCAAAACTTACAACTGATATTACAAAGTTTTTTTTTGTGGGATGGGGGGGAGGGATATGGGGGATGGATTCAATTCTCAAAGTTGACACGGACAAGGCCTATGAAAGACTTAATTGGGATTTTCTTACTAAGGTTATGAGGAGAATGGGATTCTTTAATTTTGTTGTGATCTAATGCAATCTTGTGTGGGTAACTATTGGTATTCTCTTCTTCTTCCAACAAAAAATATGGCATTTTTAGTTCCAACAAAGGAGTGTGGTAAAGAGATCCACTCCCCCCTCTCTTTATTATATCCTAAGATGCCTTCAATAGAAACCCTAATAAATTCATAAAGAGGGGAGTGATCTATAGTTATAAAGTATCTCACCTCAATAATAATAGCATTAGTCACATATTATATGTTGATGACATATTAGTGTTTTTGAATGGTTCCAAGGCCAATAATATTTAGGGGTCTCTAGTCAAAAATCTAATGTCTCTAAAAATTACTTCATCACAACCACCTAGTTTTCGTCATCAATAAATAACAAGATTGCTGGATGGATTGGGTCACTACAAAGATTCTTCTTATCAAATATCTTGGTGCCCTCCTTTTTAAAGGGAGAAGCCTAATTAGGTATTTTAATATGGATTGCCAACATCGGTATTAAAGTTAAAAGGTGTAAAGCCTGTTAATCATACCAATAAAGTCAACTTAATCAATGGTTCTCAATCCAAGTACACAAATACTTTAGTGTTACAACCACACACAAGCACAACTTATAATAGCTAATAACTGTAATTAGTGAAATCTGTTATTGTAACTAGTTCAGTTATTAGTTAGTGATCTTTATATTACTATATATACTAGGGATATCCAATGATAAAAATTAATGAGAAAGAAAGAATTCATGATAGTTGACAGTTTATCTCTCTAAATTTACATATTATTCATGGTATTAGAGCTCAATGAGGACCAACGTCCTATGATCCAATGAGTTCGGAGTCTACTACCTTTCAATCAAGATCATCAATGGCGACCTCATCAACAATGGTGACAAGTTTGTCATCTCTATCCCTAATTTATCGTCTCTCAAATATATGGAATCTAATCTCTATTTATCTGGATTTTACCAACTATGTTTCATGGTGTTATCAAATCGCATTGATTCTTCGAGCACACTCGCTTTTTAGATACATCGATGGATCAAATCCTTTGCCTATGAAGACAATTAAAGGAGATATTAAAGCATTTGTTGAGTCTATACAATAGTTAGCTTAACCTTGATCAATGCCATATTGTCTTCTACAGCTCTCTCACATGCCGTTGGACATACCAATTCCATACATGCTTGGCTTACCCTATAATTGTAACTCTTCTCCAATTAAAGGTCAAGCATACTTAAATTGAAGGCTAATCTTCTAATTATATCCAAAGGTTATGATTCCATTAATACATACACTTAGAAGATCAAAGAAGATCTTGATAGTCTGGTTGTTGTCTCAATCACCATCGATGATAAAATTATCTTTATTTATACACTCAATGGTTTACCTGCTACCTACAGTGCCTTCAAGACATCTTTTCGTACTCGATATCAATCGATCTCAGTTTAAAAACTTCATAAACTTCTTGGAGATGAAGAACAAATATTCACTTATATATAAGACTCAAATTCCACCAATGATGGCCTCTCATGGTTTTGAATCTAATCCAAGACAGAATTCCTTTGGTTAATTTCGAGGTCATAATCATGGAAAGTTTCAAGGTAAAAACAATCAATTCCACAGTGGTGGCAAACATAATTTTCCATTCCCGCAAAACTCTGGTATCCATTCTTCCTTATCATCTTATACATATCACAAATTCAACTCTGAACCACGACCATATCAAAGCACTACTCCATGTCAGGTCTGTAGTATAACCAACCACATTGTAGTTAACTGTTATCGTCAGATGAATTACAATTGTTAAGGTAGTCATCCACCACATCATCTCACAGTTATGGATACTTTTCCAACTATGTACTCCTATAACACTTGGTATACAGACTCAGGTGCACACTCTCATATGACAAATGACCCAAGATACCAAGGTGATGAGTCCATTTCTGTGGTTAGTGGCCACTCTCTTCCCATCACTCACTCTAGTATTGACTATCTCCCTACCTCCTCTAATACATTTAAACTTCTAAATACTCTTTATGTTCCATCTTTTACCTTTAATTTCTATCTATCCACAAATTTTACAAAGATAATAACTGCTCCTATATTTTTTATGAACTTGTCTCAAAATACAGGACAACAGCATGGGGAGGATTCTCTTTCAGGGACACAATTCTAATGGCATATACCCAATTCACTCAATAATTCCTCGCCTATTTTTAAATCTTCATCAACTCCTTCTCCTCCTCTCAAAGCACATTTAGGAAGATAGACTCCATCCTTCTCATGGCACAACAACTTATCACATCCAGCCAAAGTTGTTCTTCATCAAATTTTACATCAAATTTTTGTTTATCCTAATAAATGTGATTTACCTGATCTTTGTAAGCACTGTCTCGTTAGTAAAATGTGCAAATTACCATTTCTTATTTTAGAGTCTAGATCTTGTTCTCCTTCGAAATTGTTTATAGTGAGTTGTGGGGTCCTTCGATTGCTCCTTATCTTAATGGCTACAATTACTATATTTCATTTGTTGATGACTTTGATAGGTATACATGGATATATCCTCTCACCTACAAATCTCAAACTTATACTGCCTTTACACACTTCACTGCTATCACACAAAACAAATATAATTGCAAAATTAAAACTCTCAGAACTAATGGTGGTGATGAATACAAAAAGTTTGAATTTCTCACCTTCCTTTCAACTAATGGTATTCATCGCCAAAGATAATGTCCCAAAGCCTCTGCTCAAAATGGCATTGCAGAGAGAAAGCATAGACATATTATAGAAACAGGTCTAACTCTTCTCTTTACTGCCTCTATGACTCCTAAATTTTAGTATTATGCATTTGCAACCTCTGTCTTCCTAATCAATAGGATGACTAGTAAATTAACTCATCACCAGTCTCCCTTTTCAACTTCTTAAAAAATCTATTCCTGATTACAAATAGCTCAGAACTTTTGACTGCTCTTGCTTCCCTCTCCTTATTCCTTTCAACTCTAATAAATTGCAACCCAAAACCAAGCCATGCATTTTCATTGGTTATACCAATGACTTTAAAGGGTTCTTATACTTTGATCCTACAATTACTAAAACTAATTTCTCTAGACATATAATTTTTAATAAATCTGAATTTCTAGGCTCCTTTACTGCCTCTCCATTCTCTCTTACCTCATGGATACCATCCAATTCAGTTTCTTTATCTCCCCCAATCTTACCTCCAAGCATCTTGGCTCCATTATTGCCCTTACCACATTTTATTTCCTCACCCTTCCCCACCTCAGTGACACCTATACCTCCACCTCATGTACCTTCTCCTCCTACTCCCCCTACAATTACTTCCACTAACAGGCACCCTATGTAAACCAAAGCCAAATATGGCATCTCCAAACCTAAAGCTTACCTCAGTTCTCGTGCTCCTACTGAACCTAGTTATTACACTGAGGCTTTTATGAGCACTGATTGGAGACAAGCATGGATGCTGAGTTCTCTTCTTTGCACAAGCAGAATACGTGGACACCAGTTCCTCTTCCACCTGGCAAGAATCTGATTGGATGCAAATGGGTTTTTAGACTAAAGTACCTAAATATTGGTCTAGTTCTAGGCATAAAGCTAATCTAGTTTCCAAGGTCTTCCATCAGGAAGAGGAGTTGGCCTACATTGAAACTTTTAGTCCAGTTGTTAAATACACCACAATAAGGGTTATTCTCAAATTTATTTCACACTTTGAATAGCCTTTGAAGCAACTTGATCTCATCAATGCTTTTTTACATGGGTCTCTATCTGAGGAAGTTTATATGAGTCATATATGGGTTTATTAATCCACAATCCCCTACCTTTATCTACAGGCTCAACAAATCTATTTATGATCTTTAACAAGCCCATAGGTCTTGGTTTCAGACCTTCACAAATCATCTAATGAAGCATCAATTTCTACAATCTTCAATAGACTCCTCTCTCTTATCAGACATACAGGCACTTCATACACTATTCTTCTATTATATGTAGATGACATTATACTCATAGGAAATGACTCCTCTTACATCTCTCAATTGTCGCCTATCCTCAAGACCACTTCTGATAAGAAAGACCTTGGTCCTCTAAACTATTTTCTGAGATTGGAAATTCAGTGCTCTTCTCATGGGATTCATGTATCCCAAGACAAGTATTTCAAATATTTACTTATCAAGACCAAAAAAACTGATTGCATACCCTGTAAACACCATGTAATACTACCTCTAGACTCAGCAAATTAGATGGTACTCCCTTAGCTAATCCTTTTGAATACAGGATCACTATTGGTGCCTTATGATACCTTACTTTCACTAGTCCTGATATCACTTCCTCTATGAATTATGTTTGCTAATACATGCACTGTCCTACTAATATTCATTGGGTTGTTGTGAAAAGAATACTTAAATACCCAAAAGGTTATCCCTCATGTGGGTTACTCTACCCCACATCCACTAGTCCCCTATCTCTCTCTGCCTTTTCTGGTGCAGATTAGGCTAGGAACCCCAATGACTAGCATAATACCACTAGCTTTGTGGTTTTACTAGGTTCAGAGCCAATCAATTGGGCTGCCAAGAAGAAACACACAGTTGTTAGGTCTTCAACTGAAGCAGAGTAGGCTCTTAGTGTTACCACTACTGAGGTTGCTTGGATTCGAATGCTACTTCATGATCTATACGTGCCTCACTATCAATCTCCAACTTTCTACTATGATAACATCTCAGCATTGGCCCTAGCTTCTTGTAATACCTCGCTCTAAAGATATATGTAGGGTGGGGTTAAATGAATTAACCGCTAACACTCTAATAAATTACCCCACATATTTAATCAAATATTAATTTATGATTTATCAAGTTTTACTACAAACAAGACCCTACACGAGTTGCAATATTATTATGCGCAAAGTAATATGTTGCGTATACTCTGCATTTGATTATATACACTAGATGATACTCTAGTAATTATTTAATTAATTATTTGATATGACACCACATAAATTGTGGCAAGTGGGACCATAAATATTGGACACTTGGCTCCACATAAAAGATGACACGTGTCAAGCCCACTTGGGCACTTTTACTATATAAAGAGGGCTTCCCCCTCATTTTGATAGATGATGGTCTTGGGGGCAAATTAAGGAGAGGAAATATAGCTCTCCTCCCTCGCGCACTTTTAGAGCTCCGTCACGGGTTTGATAGTGACGAACGGATTCCTATAGTTTCATTATACGGTATACGTGCATTTGAGAGGCGGTTCACCAGATTTGGTACCCCTCACGCACCGAAACTACCAAGACTGGGCATTCGAAAGGCAGCTCGTCGGAATAGGCACCCCCGATGCACCAAAACCACCCAAATTGAGCTCTCTCTGGCGTATCGTACGGACCCATGAACTACGCAGACTTTGATTCCACAAAGACGAATAAGTAGGATCAATCACATTGCTCAAGTCTAAAATAAGCTCGATGCGGTGCCTCCTCAAATCTGCACCCATATCTTACATTTGGCGACTCTGTTGGAGACGTATTCGTGATTTCATTTACGTAACGCCTCGTGCGCACACACGGAGAACTGGTGGCGGTGGAAGACCTTTCTTTAATAAAGAAAATATTATTACTTTTATTCTATCGTTTACTTTGTTGAGATATCCCATCTATCATTTTTATGATGAGTATCACAAATCATATTTGTTAGAACGCACATAAAACTTGTCGGCATTTATTTATCGTCAATCTGAATATCTGAAATATTCATATGAAAAAAATTATTATTATGATTTGTGAATTATAAATCTTCAAATATGAAACAAACTAGAATGTATGTCGCCCTATCAAAAAAATACGAACCACGAATTTAGGAGGCTACTAGTTGCTTGAATGTACAACATGTTTCAGTATCCCGAAATTATAAATCAGATTTTAACAAGATATGTTAACTTATTTGTTGCGTGTATGAGTAGCACTAAAATTAACTCAGTTTTTATTAAAGCTTCGTACTATCTGTTAGAGCCTAAAGCCGAAAGTAAAAGAAAAATAAGAGTTTTTCCTTTTTGACAGCTAGACACAATCCACTTGAGATTTGAAAAGTCGTCCAAATATCTACTCTTTCTTACTGACACTAATATAAAAATCTTGCTTGAGCCACAATAAAATCCTTTTGCAGGACTACTTTTCAGCTGTCGAATAACAAAACTAGGGAGCATTTGTTGGCCTACACCAACCATTTCAAACCTAAGAATAACATTTAACTCTTCAAACGCTCTCACCTCTCTCTAAAAATATAAAAAATCCCAGACGGCCCTAGATTTTATACCCTTTCCTCCGGCCATCCCTCCCCCCTCTCACTTTCAGTGAGAGTGGGGGAGAACCAAATAGGTCCCTCAAATCCAAAAGGTGTATTATCTGCGATAAAAAAAAATCCAAGCCCGTCTCGTGGGTCTTCCCCGATTTGGTCAGTCGTAGTGGTGTCTCAAGTCTTTCGGGCTACTCGACTATTAAAGATCCACTCATGGAACAGATCGGAAAAGTTGCGATAAGAAATACCATTCTGGTGGTAGATCGGCCTTGTGATTTTGAAGATACGTTGTTTGACTATATTTTTGGTTTTTGTTGTTATCTGAAGTCTCCGTTTGGAGTCTTTTTTCTCGTCTCCTTTGTGAGCGATCTATCTCTTTTTAATATATTTGTCATGTTTTCGGGGTTTCGGTTCAACTGTTCTAGTGGGTGTTCCTTTCGGGTTTGGACCCAAATGGGCTTTGGTCTTTTTTGGGTTTCTCCAACTTTTACTAAGGTGTATCTATTCTTAGGTCCCTTGGTGTTTGAGCCTCGCTCTTTGGTGCTGGTGCATTTGACATGTTTGTCTTGCATTATTCCACCGTCTGTTTGCCTTATGCACAGATTTTGTTATGGGCTGCTCACCCTCTGGTGTCTCCAACATTTGTTTGTTGTTCTCTTTACTGGGATGTGCTGTGACCGAAACTCCAAACCTTTTAGGCGTGTTAAAAGTTTATCTCTGGGCTTTTGTTCTAGTTTTCTTTCTTTTTATTTTATGTTTTCTCTCTTCTCTCCCCCTAGCTTAATCTGAGCCTGTTTGGGTTAAGTGTTTCTTGGTTTGTTGTAATCGTTGTTTACTTAATGAAATCCTTTGGGATGTTTTTAAAAAATAATAATAACAAAATTAGGATTCCAATGCTTTTAAAAGGAAAAAAAATTATTTTACATTACATATTTTTATTAGACTTCACCTTTGGGACTGTTTTCCATACAGTGTTATACCCTTTGAAAAAAAAGAAAAATCGTGTTACGGTTGTCATCTCTCCCAAACTCTAGCTTTACACCGACTAGAAAACCCGGCGTTACCACTGCCATCTCCAAAGGAAAGGTGCAAACCGATCCATCATAAGAAGACACCCCACTGTGAAAACCACTCGACCCATCATGGCTGTAAAACCTGAACCTTGATTCGACCCATAATGGGGGATTTTAGAAATTTGAAAAACTATCTGTTGTAGCAGCAGCAACTAATTAAATGCAGAATTAAAAATTAGGAACGAAATTATCCAACTAGGAGCTGATAAACCGAGACAGAAATAATATGAGAAATTCGGAACTGGACAGTCTAAAACGATGGCTGAGTCGCGGACAATGTCGCTTTCTTTAAGGTGTTTCACAGCTCTGCCAAAAGTGTGCTGACAGTCTCAAACCCCGCCACCCCCAAGATAAAACAACCTCCAATAAATAAAATACGGATTGATAAAGCAAAAGAATCAATCCGGTCCATGTACACCCATTCGTAATAATTGCTCGAGTCTAATAATAAATCTGGGGCGGATTTATTATATCAGTGTAGGAAGAAAAAAAGTTAGAAGGAGTTTTTTCTTTTTGTGTTGAGAAGTTGCAGAACAGGTATATTAAAAACGGAGGTGGAATACCTCTTTTATGGGGAAACAAAAGAGACGTTGGACAAAAACGTGGAGAGAAAAATCTGAAAAGTAGTGGGCAACTGGGTTGAAAATTTCAACTCATATATAATAACGTTTTAATTTTCGGAATTAAAAAAAAATGGTTAAAATAATAATTTTTAAATCCCAAAAAACAGTTATGTATTTGTCCAAAAAATTATTTCTTAATGAGCCCAAGCCTAAGACCCAGGACCCGGACACGGGCACGGCCGGGCCGGACGGACGTCGACGGCGGCGCGCGCGCGCGCGTGACTTGGCCCAATAAGTCCCCCACCCATACACACAAAATATTGAATGCCCAAAGGGCTTACCCTTTAAACCCACAAAAAGGGTATATTAACACAACCCATTTCCTTTAACCCACCGATGTAGGACAAGAAGGAAATCCACTTTTCAACTTTTGTAACTTAACTGCTGCCTATACAGCAGTTTTTCAACAATCCCCCACTTGCAAAATTTGAAAACATTTTTATCGAGCAATAATTCATAGAATTGTGCATAAGCAAAGGTGTCATCCGACTTGAACCTTTACGTAGTAAAGATGATTCAGAATATACTAGAGTAACCACTACACCAAATCTGCACTATTGTCAAGGTCATTGACCCTGACAAATCACCCTTGTCAAGGTCAATGACCGTGACATTTCGAGGCGAGACAACTTTTTTTGTCACGGTCGTGTCGCGGTCAATGACCGTGACACGTTTGTCACGGTTATAAACCGTGACAAAGCCATGACCCTTTTTAAAAAAATTGTCACGGCCAATGGCTGTGACACGTCCGTGAGAACCTTTTGTCAAGGACTTGTCACGGTCAATGACCGTGACAATTCTGGGCAGAATTTAAAAAAAATCTGTTGGGCAGTATGGCCACTGCCACTACCCAGCAGTATATTTGTACCTGTTATAGCAACATCGTACCTGTTCCAAACATCATATATCCAAACAAACTAAAGATAATGCAAATATATATTCATGACGATATAATCCAAATATTCAAAATAGAAATAATATACATGACGATATAATCCAAATATAATTAAAATGGACAAACTTAAAAATAATGTTACTACATGTCTTGGGTAAATGTGAGGAGGTGAGTAGGCCACACGACATACGAGTTGACGCACCCACTCATATACGTCGTGCCGCATTGTTCGCGTAACCACAATAGGGAGTTATCCTTCCCGGGTATGACATGCGTGACGAGCACCCTGGACTCCATCTGTTGAAGCACACGTCCATGAACTATTCCACCCTCGACGATATTCGGGTCCCTCAACCCCCGCCCTACCCGCTGACCATCAAATATGTCCAATACGAACACGCTCGGCCAACCAAGTGTCGACAATGGTCTGTTGAAGGGCGCCAAATAGGGAAGTGGATCATCGAAGTACGAACGTGTCGGTGATGAAGCAGCGAGGTCCACATACTCGTCATCCTGCGCCTCGTCCTCCCGCACCTCCTCCTCCACCGCCTTCTCCTTCCCTTTTCCTTTCCCTTTACGGTCTCCGGCCAACGTACGCTACATGAATGCGTACATATCTTGGATCGTCGCCTACAAACGGGACAGCTTCGCGTCGTGTGAATCCACCGTTCGAGCCAACCCGGTGTCGCTCGTCTCCAATCCGATGATCCTAGATTTGGCCACCCGTGAGCTCACTCCCCTTGTCCTCCCCTTACGATCAGAGCCAAGCACTTGGTTGAGTGCGTCTTTGGACAAAGATGCCTTGTCGGCATCAGACTGCGACTCATGCACTTCCTTAAGCTTTGCCTGAAACGACAAAAAGCACATGATTAGTAAAATAAGTAAACTAAAAAATTATAACGTAATTAACAAAAATTAAACTGTCGGATTACTTACAATCGTGGCCGCGACGCTCGGGGACACCTCCTTGTCCTTCCCCTTCTTCGTCCGAAGAACCACATAAGTATCGAGCCTATGTGGCTTACTCCCTGGCCCACTCCCTACCCCCTGAAATAACATAAAGAAAAGTAAAATTAGTATCGTCCCCACAAAGTAAAATAATGAAGAATAATATATTTCTGTAGTTATAGAAAAATTAAATCTTACCTGCATCCTATGCTCCACCTCGGCGTAAGAGGTCCGGCCGGAGTAGTGCACGTTCGTCTTTTTTGCCCGATTTTCCCTCCCCGATTGGCGAGCAACCAATTATCGATCCTCGATCTCATTGTCAATGAACTTCTGCCATTGTGCCAATGAGATCGGCTCCTTGGGCGGGACGGATACACGCCATTGGATAATCGACTCTCTTGTTTTCCCAAAGTACCATGCCCGCATATTTTTTTCCACGACTTGAGTTGCTCCCTAATCTGCTCCAAGACGGGATCGCGTAGCTTTGGATCCAAGTTGAATTGTTCTTGTCCAACAAATACAATGTTAGTTGCGAATAAATATAAATATAAATATAATTATAAATATAAATATGAAATTGAAATTGAAATTGAAATTGAAATTGAAATTGAAATTGAAATTGAAATTGAAATTGAAATTGAAATTGAAATTGAAATTGAAATATTCATATAAATATATTACCTATAGTGCTGCCTAAACAGCTAACTTGAGCTCATATGGCACCTCCTTCCAACTCATAAACCCCGGGCCGATGACCGTCTTTAGCAGCTCGAGGGATCTCGCTAATAGCTCCAACTTGTTCTCGACGGTAATCCCAAATTTTCCATATTTGGGGAGCCTAGGGACGGAGGAGCCCTCGTCGCCTCCGCTACCACCGAGCCCAGACAACATCATCATAAACAGCATCATCATCTTCGCCTTAATATCTGAAGGAGACATTTTTGCTGTAAAAAAATGTTATTAGTACAGATAAAAAAAATGTTAATAGTACACATACACACACCCCTACCCCACCCCCACCACACACACGCACACGTCATGCCACTTTTAAAACTAACCAACCCAACATTTCATCAATTAAACTAACAATTAAAGTATACAATTATTAATTTACTAATTTGCTAATTTACAATGAGGGACAATCCTACTTTCATATGAAATTGGCACTAATTATTAATTTACTTTCATCTAAAACTATACAATTAAAATTACAATTAAAGCTATACAATTTCTTAATTAAAGATATACAATTGTTAAAATTGCCCCTCCACACACACCCCCCCCCCCCCCCCCACACCCCACACCCACCCCCACCACACCCCTTGCCCCGCTCCCCCCGCCACGCACACACCTACGCACACACACACACACACACACACACACCACCACCACCACCACCCCCTCCCCCTCCCCCTCCCCCTCCCCCCACCACACCACACCCCCACTACCCCCCTCCCCCACCACACACCACCATACACACACCAACGCACACTCACACACACACCACCCCCACCACACCACACCCCCACTACCCCTCTCCCCCACCACACCCCACACCCACTACCCCCCTCCCCCACCACACACCACCATACACACACCTACGCACACACACACACCCCACCCCCACCACCCCACCCCCACCCCCTCCCCCCACCACGACCGTGACAACTACAGTTATTGTTTATCAATAAAATTATGGCATGAGATAATTATAATTGGAGCATAAATTTCATTATCATAATATAATAAATCCAACCAAGTACAGATATATATCCACTAGTAGCCTTAGAATCATCAGATAGGGTGTTCCAATCAGCATCACTAAATCCTTCAAGGACAGGGGGATGCTTATTATAGTGTAATCCGAGGTTCATCGTCCTTTTAAGGTACCGCATGACCCTCTCAATAGCATGACAATGCTCCATACTAGGTCTACTGGTAAATCTACATAATACTCCCACAGCATAAGCTATGTCAGGTCTAGTGCAATCTGTAGCATAACGTAAGCTACCAATAATGCTTGCATAAGCATTTTGGTTTACACTGTCGCCAGTGTTCTTAAATAACTTTACACTAGGGTCAAATGGAGTACTAGCAGGTTTACAGTCAAAGTAATTGTATTTCTATGAACTTTCTCAATGTAATGAGATTTATCCAAAGAAAGTCCCTTTTCTGACCAAGTAATATTAATTCCCAATATTACACTAGCTCCACCCAAATCCTTCATATCAAAATTGGCACATAATAATGATTTAACATTTTCTACGGCATGAATATTAGAACCAAATATAAGCAAGTCATCAACATAAAGACATATAATAGTGCAAATGTTCTCCACATATTTATAATAAATGCATTTATAACTTTCATTAATTTTAAACCCATTAGAGATGACTAAGCTATCAAATTTATCATGCCATTGTTTAGGTGCCTGTTTGAGTCCATAAAGAGATTTATTTAATTTACATACTTTATTTTCTTAACCGTGTACAATAAAATCTTCAGGTTGATGCATATAAATCTCTTCTTCTAATTCTCCATTTAAAAATGCAGTTTTAACATCCATTTGGTGTACAATTAAATCATTTAAAGCTGCTATAGCAAATAGTACACGTATAGACATTATTTTAGTCACGGGTGAAAATGTATCAAAAAAGTCTACATTTTCTCTTTGTCTAAAACCTTTAGCAACAAGACGTGCCTTATATTTTTCAACAGCGCCATCAGGTTTTAATTTCCTTTTAAGAATCCATTTACACCCAATTGTTTTACATCCAGGAGGAAGGTCCACTAAATGCCAAGTTTTATTTGTTTCCAAATAATCCATTTCATCATTAATAGCCTCTTGCCATAAATCGGCATCTAAAGAAGATAAAGTTTCTTGAATAGTGTTAGGATCCTCCTCTAAAGTGTAAGCATAAAAGTCGGGACCAAAATCTGTTTCTACACGAGCCCTTTTACTTTTTCGAATTTCTAAAATGAATTCATTATTTTCTTTATTTTTATTAAAAGAAATATTAGTGGATGACTCGCCCCCATTATTTCTCAATTTAAAAGGAAATTTATCTTCATAAAAATCGGCGTCATTTGATTCAATTATTACTTGATTTTTCAAGTCATAAAATCGGTATGCTTTGCTATTAATAGCATAGCCTATAAAAACGCACTCATATGCTCTACTTGCCAATTTAGACCTTTTAGGGTCGGGTATACGTACATATGCTAAGCACCCCCACGTTCTAAAGTATGACACGTTGGGTTAATATTTTTTCAAATTTCATAAGGAGATATTTTCATTTAGTCTTAGGAATTCTATTAAGCACGTGACACTAGGGGTGCACAACGAAACCGGGAAATCCGATAAACCGAACCAAACTGACTGCATTGGTTCGGTTTGGATCGATTTTTTTGCTCAATGGTTCGGTTCCGGTTTGAAAAAAAAAACGATACATCGGTTCGGTTCTCGGTTCCAGGGTAAAAAAATTCAATTCGATCCGAAAACCGATCCGCTCCGAACCAATCCGGGACCAAACCGATTTATAATTACATATATATATTTATTTAATATAGTTAACACTTGTAATTTATATTTTTGTGATTATTTGATTTCTAACTGAAGTTATTGAGGTCAAAATTAATTTTGACCTTAAAAAAATTAGTTATGAAACACATTAATCTTTAAAAAAAATAAGTTATGAAATATGATTTTGGAACCGAAAACCGATCCGATCCGATTCGGGAACCGCTGGTTCGGTTTGGTTTGGTTCTGTATAAATGTCGGTTCGGCTCCGGTTCCAAAAATTTGGAACCGACCCAGGTCGGTTCGGTTCTCGAATTAGTACCAAAACCAATCCAAACCGAACCGTGTGCACCCCTACGTGACACACAGTCAAAATAATTTCACTCCACCAATGTGAGGCAGCCCCTGAATTTAATAAAATAGCAACAACTAATTTAGTTAATGTCCTATTTTTTCTTTCGGCTTTACCGTTCATTTCGGGGGAATAAGGAGCAGTTTTTTCGTGAATAATACCGTGGGTTTTATAAAATTCAATAAATGGTCCAGAAACATATTCGGTGCCTCTATCACTACGTAACCTTTTTATTTTCCGATTAAATTAATTTTCAATTTCATTTAGGAAAATTTTAAACATGTCAAACGTTTCACTTTTATTTTTCATTAAATACACAAATGAATAATCAGAACAGTCATCAATAAAAGTTATAAAATAACGTTTACCATTTCTAGTTGTGACACCATCCGATTCACAAATATCCGAATGAATTAAATCAAGTGATTCAGATTCTCTAAAAACAGATTTATGTGGTATCTTAGTGATTTTTGCTTGACTACACCATTCACATTTTTCAAAATCATTTAATGATAATTCTGGAATTAATCCTAAAGTGCTCATATTTTTAACTAGTCATTTATTAACATGACAAAGCCTAGCATGCCAAACATTAAATGAACAAGCTATATAAGCAGAAGGAGAAATTTTATTCATTGCATCAACATTCAATTTAAACATCCCATCAGTGGCATAACCCTTACCTACAAAAATTCTATTTTTGGTCAAAGTAAATAAATCAGCACCAATAGTTTAAGTAAAGCCAGCGTTGTTGAGAAGATAACCCGAAACCAAATTTTTTCTTATCTCGTGAGTATGAAGAACATCTTTGAGGATAACAGTCTTTCTCGAAGTGAACTTTAATTTCACATTTACAGTACCAGCAAACTCAGTGGAGTGAGAATCACCCAACAACACCTTCTTATCTGCAGTCTCAGAATAAGTCTTAAATATAGTACGGTCATAACAGATATGCCGGGAAGCGCCAGTATCCAACCACCACCATTCGGCACCGCTAACCATGTTGATTTCTGAAATCATAGTACATGGGTCCTCTTCGGTCAAATTCGCTTGTGCTTGTGGCACATTGCGACATTTGCGAGCCATATGGCCAGGCTTGCCACACTTGAAACAGAGAAATTGTCCCGAGTTGCTAAACTGTCCATTTCCAGGGTTTTTATACTTATTCTGAGTCTGATTTTTAAAATTCAGATTGTGGCTCTTTTTCTGATTTTCATATTTTTTCCGTTTGCCTTTAAAACAACTGGAGTGTGATTCTTTTTCTGATTTTTGTTGTTAGATACAACAAGAATTTCATCTTTGTAGTCTTATTTTCAGAATTCCTCCTCAATTCTCAAATTAGTAATGAGTGACTCGAGTGAAAATTCTTTAGACTTATGCCTCAAAATATTTCTAAACTCTTTGAACAGTGGAGGCAATTTATCAATAATTACAGCCACCTGAAATTGCTCATCTAAAGCAATACCCTCGAAAATAATTTCATGGACAATCATTTGCAAATCATGAATTTGAGTAACAACAGATTTGTCATCCGTCATTTGAAATTTCAAATAACGACTGACGGCATATTTTTTAGCACCCGCCTCCTCCGTGTCATATTTTTTAGACAGTACATCCCAAACATCTTTCGCAGTTTTATAATTGGCATAATAGTCATAAAGTTCGTCACTTAGAGCATTCAGAATATAGTTCTTGCGCAGAAAATCATTTTCCCCCCAAGTTCTAATTATTTTGCTTTCCTCAACAGTAGGTGGATTATTTACTACGGGTTTGTCAAATTGAACATAGGATCCGACTTTTCTCGTAGTTAAATAAAATAGCAGTTTTTTGCTCCAACGTTTAAAATGAGTGCCTTCATATTTGAAAGGCTTATTAAGGTTGCTTGAGTTAATTTCGTCTATGTCAGAACACCTTAAAATTATTGTAGCAGCAGCAACTAATTAAATGCATAATTAAAATTAGAAACGAAATTACCCAATTAGGAGCTGATAAACCGAGACAGAAATAATATGAGAAATTCGGAACTGAACAGTCTAAAGCGATGGCTGAGTCGCGAATAATGTCGCTTTTTTAAGGTGTTTTGCGGCTCTGCCCAAAGTGTGCTGACAGTCTCAAAGCCCCGCCACCCCAGGATAAAACATCCTCCAATAAATAAAATACGGATTGATAAAGCAAAAAAATCAATCTGGTCCATGTACACCCATTCGTAATAATTGCTCGAGTCTAATAATAAATCTGGGGCAAATTTATTATATCAGTGTAGGAAGAAAAAAGGTTAGAAGCAGTTTTTTCTTTTTGTGTTGAGAAGTTGCGGAACATGTATATTAAAAACGGAGATGGAATACCTCTTTTATGAAAAAACAAAAGAGACGTTGGATAAAAACGTGGAGAGAATAATCTGGAAAGTAATGGACAACTGGATTGAAAATTTCAACTCATATATAATTACGTTTTAATTTTCAGAATTAAAAAAAATGGTTAAAAAAATAATTTTTAAAGTCCAAAAAACAATTCTGTATTTGTCAAAAAAATTATTTTTTAATGAACCCGAGCCCAAGACCCGGGCACGCGCCGGACGAGCGGCGATGCGCGCGACTTGATCCGATAAATTCTCCACCCATACACACAAAATATTGAATATCCAAAGGACTTACCCTTTAAACTCACAAAAAGAATATATTAACACCCATCAACCCACCGATGTGGGACAGGAAGAAAATCCACTTTTGAACTTTTATAGCTTAACAGCGGCTTATACAGCTGTTTTCTAACACTATCTCTGAGTAGTCTGACCTCCGAACAGGTAGGTCCGAACATCGTCGACCTTCGAGCCATCTGATTTACGAACAAATACCTTGGAACAACCTCCGACCTTGATCAAGAAAGACCTCCGAGTACCTTGACATACGAGGAGCTTTGGCCTCCGATCCACCTCCGGCGGAATCGAAGCAACCATCTCCGAACGGTCTTTCCTCTGAACGATCTCGGATCTTTGAACAGGTTGACCTCCGAGCAATTTTGTTCGAACCGCGGATCTCTGATCCATAATCCATTAATACCCTCGACCTCCGATCAGGTTCTGATAAACATCCTCGAGCGCGAAGGCCTTGCCCTAATTTTTTACCCATCTTTTGTTTTGGAAACGACATCTTTGGTGATATGAATAGAATATTTGAGACTCCAAATCCAAAATTAGTGGGTATTTGTTTTGGGGTACGTATCCATATGGGTACCGAGATATTAACTCGAGGCACCTCTTTTAGAGATATTACGTGTGGCAGAACACCACAATTAAAATAGTTTCAAAAACAATTGTGCAGTATTATTTATACTATGTATAAATTCGCGAGATGTGCCGGCCATGATATTCTCATAGTCGTTTAGTAAAAATCATACCATTTATTGAAATCGCTAAAATTTATATGTATGAATTTTTTTAATGCATATATACTAATGATTGCGATCCTAAAAATAAAATGAACTACAGCAATTTCAACACAAGTCTCACATACAAAAGAAATACTCCAAATACTAATAACTCATTACAACTCTCCCATCACTTGTAAGAATATATGCATCAACAAATGAAAACAATAATCCATTAACAGTATTCTAATTTCATCAAACACCTCATAAGCATAAAATAGATACCAACTTTAAAAGAAACAAAATTTTGAAAACTCTATAAAAAAAAAAATCTAGTCTTTCACTAAACGTCAAAACATCATATTCATTGAAACTCCACTCTTTATGGTGCTTTGAAAAAGAAATTAGTAAAAAAAATTACAATATATAAAAACCCCCTATTAAAAATAAGAAACTATAGTTCTTTTTTGGTATAATGTATGATTAAAATACAAAGTTTTATCCCTCGAAATTATTTTTTCTTGAATGTAGACTCGTAAAAATACAATACACATCAATTTCATGAATTCGATATGTTTACATTTTGATGAAATATGACTGTTGATGTAAAAAATTAGATCGCTCTAGTAATTCAATCACAGATAAATAAATGAGACAAAAGATTTTAAAGTGGTTCAGCCTTATAAGAATGGCCTACGTCCACTATTGTTTTATTGCAGAGTGTTTGGGAATTCTCTATTACAAGAAATTCCGTTCTCGATCCCCCCCTTTACAATGAGGGTTGTACAATGTATTTATAGCCCTGAGGCTGAATGTGAAAGGGTAATACATTAAATGATATGCATATGAAGGGGTAATGCATTTAATGCCCTCTTTGCGTGTCTGTCTGAATGATAAGCATTTAATGAATCAGTTGAACTGTTGGCTATCCAGCTATTAATGCTTTGTTCGAGATGCAGCTCGGACCGCCTGAGTTTCTCGGACCGCCTAAGCTTCCTGGTATTCAAGAGTTCCTCGGAGAGGTTTGTTCCTCGGAGCGTATGAGTTCCTCGGAGAGGTCTGTTCCTCGGAGCGTATGAGTTCCTCGGAGTAACATGGTTCCTCGGAGCGTGTGATCATCTCGGAAGTGCTTGTTGTTGCCATGTAGATATCCACGTGTCTTCATATGATTGTTCCAAGTCAGCAGATTAAATTTGGTATCAACAGAAGCCCCCAATGTTTCATAGTTCGAAATTTGAGGAGTATGGAACATTCTTTCTCGGAATATGGTAGCTTTAAATAGTCTTCCTAATTTTTAGGAACATCTCCCTTGTATTTATTTCTCCTTCCCAATTCGTAGAATCATGCTTTTTTGGACTTTTCTGCGTGCTTCGATTCCTGCGTCACTTTTCGTCTTTTTAGCCGCTATTGTTCGCTTTGATTCCCGCGCCTATATTTAATGCCCTTTTAGCCTTCGGTAACGTAATCATCCTTTTTTGTAATCATTACTTCGCCATTTCCCAAGGTAAGGTATTTAAACTTCACAGACACTCCCATCGTCTTCTACCTTTTCAAATTTTCATTCTTCGAGTTTTTCATCGTCTCTTCCTACTCTCTTGTGCGTTCATCTTTTCCGTCGTTCGTTGTCAGCAGATCCGTTCTTTTCCTGTAAGATCTTCTTCCTTCATCTTCATTTCTTTTAATCACCATGGTTTACCCTGTTGAATCTCTTGACAAATTTCGATCTGATTTTTCCATTCCCTCTTGGGTTGTCTTGGAAGAGCTTTCTGAGCCTTTTAATTATTTCAATTTGGTTGAGGGACATTGGTTCCCTAGTTTCTTTTTTACTGAGTGTGGATTTTCTTTTCCACCAAATCCTCTTTGTCTGGAATTCTGTCAGTACTTTGATGTTGTTCCTGCACGAATAGCCCCCAACACATGGAGAATAGTTAATGGGGTGCATGTGACACCCCGACCAATTAAATACCGGGTAGCTACTCCTTTATTACATTAATTCAAAATGCCAAGTTGGCTCAGTTAATAGCATCACTGTCGAAAACATTTTAATTTTACTAACCACCTAGTATTTAAAAAGTAAGTTGCCAAATTTTAATTAAAGTCTGATTAACATGCAACAAGTGTAATAAAGAATAACAACACCATTCACCATAATGAAGTAAATAGAATGAACATCACATAACGTAAATAAAGTCTGGAGGAAAAACTCCTCACTACAATCCCATAACTGAAATAAGTAAACCGAAAACTAAAATAGTACATGCCATAGTCTGAAACAAAACTGAAATGTAAAAGATGTCTCTAATAGAAATGGGCAACATGCCCTACAACTGATAGATAGTGACTCTGGAATCCAAAAGATAGAAGCGTCTACAAGCAAATCCCTGTAGCTTCCACAAACAGCTACAGCTCGTCACCTGAATGAGAATCCTATGCTTGGTGTCCCTGTGGCTGGGCACCTAAAATGGTTTTACAAGAAAAAGATTTGAAAAGCAAACGGGTCAGAGCCCGAATGTGGAGTTATATTTAAAAACCTGCAAGTGCTTTAAAAACATTTAAAACATTAAATGCAAAGTACATGTTAGGACGTGCACTCACATGATATTCTCACCTCTCTTCTAACTGTGCACTCCTAACGTAAGTACCCATCTATAACGACACAAACCACTAGCTAAGTGACATCATCTCTAGCTAGACTATCATAGGTCCTACCCATATTACTCGGTTCTATTAACATTATAACGCTCGTAATTAAGTAGGGGATTAATGTAAACTCAGATGCTCAATATGCAATATATAACACTATCAGTTAACTTGCTATATTTCTCGAAACAATATTGTAATTATATTCACAACAATAACATGAAGGTTCTCATTAATTAAGTGTATATTATTCACCTCATAAATATACAATATAAGCACCCCGAGAACTAAGCTGCGGTGCACACATACTCTGCTATCCATCCCGGTACATCACGTACATAAGGATTACATATTCCGAATCTCTCAGGAATAGTTCACAGATAACAACATCACAAATAATGGAGGCGAACACAGTCACATCACATAGGTCACGCACATACCTACGCTCCTACGATCAGCGGACTTATTAATATCCCAATAAGTCTTTCTATGACCTATGTTCATCAAGGTAACCAGTCTAAATCCGGGCAGCACAAGGATTAGAGGGCCCTAAGCGAACGCAAACCTCCCGTGATAGCAAGTATGGTAGGTATGTCATACACACAATTCATATACCAATACTAAGTTAACACACGTCTTAGTAATACCGTAGTTTAATCGTATTACATATCGCATTCTCGTACTAACTATAATTATCACAATTTATACTATTCCGGTTTATAATCATACGCGCCATAATTTTCTCACGTCGTAGTAGACACTCACGTCTCAACCCAAACCGTCCATTTAATATAACTCGCGTATATAGTTTACTCCTCTTAATAACCCAAAAGTCCCAAATCTATCCTTACATCATCAAAGGAAGGTTATCTATATCCTCGAACAAGTTTACGGGACTCCAAAAATTAAAACAGTCCAAAAAGGACCAAACTGTCAACTCGTTAGAAGTCTCGTTCGAACGAGATTCCTCTGTCAACTCGTTAGAAGTCTCGTTCGAACGAGGCTGTTCGAACGAGATTCCAGTTCGTTCGAACAAACTGTACCTTCTAACGATATCTCATTCGAACGAGATATCGAACGAAATCCCTTCTCGTTAGCAGCGACTGGTCAACTCGTTAGAAGCTCGTTCGAACGAGCTCGTTCGAACGACCTGGGGATTGCTTCTAACGACTGACCAGTTTCGGTCCAGATTTTTCCCCAATTCGTTTTTCATCCATTTTAACACCTCTAATCTCTTCCAAAGTTCATCCCAACAACGTTTTAGGGTCTCTAATTCATCCTAAACATATTCAAGTCAACTCCTAACATGTTTTCAAGGATTAAATCTCTTTAACATCAATCAAAAATATAAATCTCTACACTTTTTCCCAATTATTTCAAGAACATGAACCCTAACTTTTGAATCATGAATTAACTCACTATAAATCCGTTTTAATTCCTTCCTATCACAGATATCATGAGAATAATTATCTACCTATCATTCTACGTGCAATTCTCCTCAATATTTTCAAGTTCTAAGCTCCAAACTACATGGGTTTTCATTATCTCTCAAGAACAGTTATAATTCATCAATTTTCTAACATGGAAGAAACATTCTACGAATTTAAATATGATTAAAACACTTGCCTTGATTGGATTTCTGATTTTGGTGTTGGTTTGGTGAAGATTTCTGCAGATTTTCCTCTCTCCAAGCTTCTCCTCCAATGGTGGCGTAAGGTGGCTAGGGTTTTTCTT
Source organism: Sambucus nigra (assembly GCA_949130495.1). Lineage (NCBI taxonomy): Eukaryota > Viridiplantae > Streptophyta > Magnoliopsida > Dipsacales > Adoxaceae > Sambucus > Sambucus nigra. The sequence goes on from OX422217.1 coordinate 460,160,528, forward strand.
TGGGAAAATTAGAAAACTCTTCTAATAACCTACGTAGCCTTCTAGGTTAATATGGTTTGGTTAATGGGCTTAGTGGGTTAAATCCACATCAGATTAAAACTCCCAATTTTCGTCACTTTTAATTCCTCAAAAAGTAAAATTACCAAAATACCCTTTATGATGCCGGTATGGCCTAAAAATACCCCGGAATCCAAACTACACCCCCGGCTAGTGTTTTCTGACTATCTCGACCCTTCCGGACGCGTTGGCGCACTCAAAACGACCATACGGTTTATATATTTTAAATTCACTTTTTATAATCAAAATATTTCACCGTGACGCGGCGGTCCCACGCGTCTCAATAAAACTTCTAAAATGCCGTATATAAATCTCACGACAAATTTCATAATTCCAAATTCATATATAACATGTATGCACATAATCAAATACCAACTCGCATCTCGTTAGTATTTATAACCCGGATTAATTTCCAATTAATACGCATTTAATTAATTAATCCCAAAAATAAATATAGTCAAAAGTACGGGGTATTACAGTGCATAAATTAAATCAAGTGCATGGAACTCGTATAGGAATTCCAAAAATCATGTACTGCTATAGATGGGCAGTTAATGATAATATTTATTATTTAAAAACTAGGTTTATAAATAGAGCCTTAGTAGTCAATCTCCCTGATGCCAATAGGGATTATTTTGAATACGGGGTTGTCGTAAAAAATTGGCAACACCCTCCATTAACCGGAGATGAGGTTTACCAGGGTCCCAGATGCCCTCCTTATGGCAATGGGATAGGTTATTTTTATTTTATTTGATTTTGAAATCATGTTTGTTTTGTGTTTGATAAAATGAGTCACTGATAACAATGTTTGTTTGCAGTTGATAACAAGAGAAAGTGCCCAAAAGAAACAGATGTCAATATAAGGCATTTGGGACTTATCTGGGGTCTGCATCAAAGGGTTGTCGACGAGCACATCAGGTCGGCTTCGTATCTGCTCCAGTACAAGAGCTACACAACCTCCTTCACTGCTCGTCCAGTGATCAGTGAAGCAGAGCCAGTACCAGCCTCTGCAAGTTCTTCGCCTGAATCTCATATTCCTTTGAGCGAAAGGATGAAGAAGAGAAGACCTCCTACCCTGTTTGAGAAATCTGCCTCCGGTTCTGGTGAGGCAAAGAGGAGTAGGATTGATGTCCCAAGGGAGGGGACAAAGAAGACTGATGCAGCTCCTCCAGCTGCTCCTGCTAAAGTCACTGAGAAGGTTGCTGATAAGCCCGCAGTGGCTCCGAGCAGCTCTGCTGCTCCTGGAAAGGTGATTGTGATATCACCGACCAAGGATTTATCCTTAGTTGAATCTGTAACTGTTCCCCCGAGGAGGCTGAAGAAAAGCTCCTCAGTCAATTTGGCTGTCACCACTACTCAGCCCCCAGCTGCTGGGATTGGAGTTCCCAATTTTGTTCCCCCGAGCTCTGACATGAGCTCGGTAAAGTCCTTGACCATTCCCGAGGTTCAAGGTACCGAAGAAAACCTTACTCGGGATATGGTTACCTCACTAGCAGCTCGTCACCTTGCTTCTGTAAGTATCTTTACTTAGAATTTTTTCATATTCTCTTTGTCATTTCTGTTTCTAACTTGCTTTCTTTTTCTGTTCACAGTTGACGAGCTGCTTCAACATAATCCTGAATAAGGATGAAGCGATTAAGGCTTCTTTCTCCTCGTCCAGTGTGGAGGGAGCTCTGGAAGAAGCTACCAAGTCCTTGGCAGATTCTCGCCAGAAATATGCTGATGATAAAGCTATCTGGGAGAAAAAGCTTGCCTCCTTCGAGCAGGAAAAAGCTCGAGTTGCTGATGCCTCCAAGGAGTTGGAGAAGAAAAAGAACGCCTTGGAGAAGGAAAATAAAGAGCTTGAGGAAAAACTCAAAGCCGCTGGAGAGCTGGAAAATAAACTCAAAGTTGTTGAGGAGAGGTTGGACCAGCTCCAGGAAGTAGGTCAGCAGAAGGAAGAGGCAGAAAATAAATTGAAGGTTGTTGAGAACCTGCTGTCCGAGAAGCTTGCCTTGGAGAAGGCCAAGAGGAAAGCTGCTGTGAAGAAGTCCTTCAGCTCTGGCTGGGATAAGGGGTGGGATAAGGGGTGTGCTGCCATGGTATCTCAAGTGGACTATGGATGTCTAAAGTATTTTAGGGATGGATGGGTTGCTGCCCTTCAGGAAATGAAGGTCGACGAGTCATCCGAGCTTTTCCAGAGACATATCCCTGGTCCCCCTCCTACTCCAGAAGAATTAGAAGAGGACGAAGCTACCTCTCAGGAGTCTTCAATGGTGATGGGAGATCACCCCCAGCCATCCAGTCTGCTACCGAGCAAGTCGTTTCTTCCTCCGAGCAACAGCTGGTGCTCTCCGAACAGCCCACAGTTCCCTCCGAGCAACCTGCTTCCTCTTCCCAACCTCCCGAGAAGGTTTTGGGAGATAAGGAAAAGGTGTAGTGTTGTTCGGGCTTATCTTTATATTTTTCTTTCTTTGTCAAATGTAATCCAGCACTTGTAAATCTGAATTTTATGATCTAATAAAACGTGAATTTTCTTGCATATTGTTGTCTATCTTTCATTCATACTCTGCTTATTCTTCTTATTGATGATTGCTTTTCTTTCTCTGCTAGTTTCTGGCCAGGATGGATCTGCTATCTGCCCATGATATAAAGTTGCTGCAACAGTGCAATGAGTACTTTAAGGCTGATCACACAGACTTGAGTGCTGCACAAGTTGCCGACATCCTTGGCCAGGATGCTTTAGAACAGGCAGTGGAAGCATATCAGTACCTGAAGTGTCTGCTTGATCGAGCGGTGGCCAATAATGTGGCTTACTATGAAATGATCGAGGATCTCCAAGGCACCCTTGATGACCTTCAGCTTTAATATAAAGAATCCACTGCCTTGTTGCATGATGGTTATGAGAAAAAGTACAAGCTGATCGTTGCTGACAAGGGTTACGAGAATCTTTTTGCTGGGTATGATATGAGGGAGAGGACTTTGAAGGGTGAGGTCGAGGAATGCAGACAGATTGCTAAGTTGCTGGAAAAGGAAAACAACAATTTGCAGAAAGAGCTATCACAGTTGAAGTCTGCAGCCTCTTCTTCAACAGCCCTAATCCCAGTGACTGACGAGGGATTTTCATTCTTAGAAGTGGAGAATGCCAAGTTGAGGGAAGAATTGGATACCTTGAGGAGGTTGGGCCCTTCCACGTCTCCTCGGGGACGAGGAAGAGCTCCTCGGGGACGAGAAAGAGCAATTCGGGTCCTTGTCGAGGAATAGAGGACAGCATCTGCCTTAGAGAACCAGGCCTTCCAACTAATGGCGAAGAACCAGGCGTTATCTGATATGTCAAAGAAAATTAGGGACCTGGAAAAACAGCTCTCCGCGCAGAAGTCAGTCTTGGAGAATAAGGAGCTTTTCATCAAGAATCTCCACGACCAGCTAGAAAGGCTAACATACCAATTCCACAAATAGCCCAGGGAATTCTGGATGGCTGGATACAACTAAGCACTATTCCACTTGGATGATCGTATCCAGAATGCCAACAATGAGGGATACAAACAAGGCTGGTTGAATGCCTTCGGTGTGTTGAAGCTCGAACAAGGCCATTATCTGTGGGACTACCATGATCCCGGGTTGCTCGACTTGTCTGTGCCACCATATAATTTGGAGATGGAGTGGATCCCTGCTCAGGCCATTCCTCGGAGCTTAATTTCAAAATACCTCGGTGACTACAATTTACATTCTCAAATTGAGGTATCTCGTCCCGAGCATCTTTTAGATCGACCTTCTGTGATGAACGTCAGGATGCTGAAGGATTTGAACTTCATCAATTCTCCTCAGTCTTTAAATGATCCACCTGCTGGTGAGGAACCTGCATCAAAAGCTGAGGGGAAAAGACCAGTAGAATAGAAATTTTGGATGTAATAGTTAGCATACATATCAATGTAACTTTCATTTTATCATCAATGTAATTTATTTCGAATTTAATGAAAAACTTTCATTTCTGTTTGCAAATCTTAATTGCTATTGTCTTGTAAATATCAACACTTTACATTTATGCATATCTGTTAAAAATAACAATATTATGATGTTCGTCGACCAATTCAGTAATAATTAAAAAGTTCCAAGTTTCAATAATATTGCTCGATCACTTAATAATAAATTCACGAGTATCAACCAATCAAGGTTGTTAAATTATGCTTGTCGACCAACTACGGTTAGTGAGAGTTTATCCCCGACTAATCATACTTGGTAGATTTTTATCTTTTTCATAAAATGTGTCCGACCGACCAAGATCAATAAATTCTCCTCGTCGACCAACTACAGTTAGTGGGTTTTTATCCCCGACCAACCATACTTGGTACAGTTTGGAATATTTCATGTCCTAGCCAAACAGGTTGGCTTTTTTAGGAATATTTCTCCTCGTCGACCAACTACAGTTAGTGGGTATTTATCCCCGACCAACCATACTTGGTACAGTTTGGAATATTTAGTTTTCCTAGACAAACAGGTTGGCATTTTTAGGAATATTTCTCCTCGTCGACCAACTACAATTAGTGGGTTTTTATCCCCGACCAACCATACTTGGTACAGTTTGGAATATTTCGTTTTCCTAGCCAAACAGGTTGGCATTTTTAGGAATATTTCTCCTCGTCGACCAACTACAGTTAGTGGATTTTTATCCCCGACCAACCATACTTGGTACAGTTTGGAATATTTCTTTTTCCTAGCCAAACAGGTTGGCATTTTTAGGAATATTTCTCCTCGTCGACCAACTACAGTTAGTGGGTTTTTATCCCCGACCAACCATACTTGGTACAGTTTGGAATATTTCGTTTGCTAGCCAAACAGGTTGGCATTTTTAGGAATATTTCTCCTCGTCGACCAACTACAGTTAGTGGGTTTTTATCCCCGACCAACCATACTTGGTACAGTTTGGAATATTTCGTTTCCTAGCCAAATAGGTTGGCATTTTTAGGAATATTTCTCCTCGTCGACCAACTACAGTTAGTGGGTTTTTATCCCCGACCAACCATACTTGGTACAGTTTGGAATATTTCGTTTTCCTAGCCAAACAGGTTGGCATTTTTAGGAATATTTCTCCTCGTCGACGAACTACAGTTAGTGGGTTTTTATCCCCGACCAACCATACTTGGTACAGTTTGGAATATTTCGTTGAGTAGTCGCCGAGCTTTGCCGAGTAGTGCGTAGCACTAGTATTCCCCGAAAAATTTTCAATAAAAGGAGAGACTTTGGCAGAATATCTTCATTCTATTCATACTGATGGAACTGTGTTACATATACATCACTGATAATACTTGTGCAGATGCTCTGCGTTTCATGCATTATTAAACTCCTCGCCTTCTAAAGTGGCTATTCGATAAGTTCCTGGTCGAACAACTTCTGTAACTCGGTATGGTCCATGCCAGTTTGCTTCCAGTTTGTTATGCTTTTGAATTACTTTCTTCAGCACATAGTCTCCTTCTTTCAGGTCGCACTTCTTCACCCTCTTGTTGTAGAACAAGGTTGTTCGCTGCTGGTAAGCAGCATTTCTAATGGCTGCTTCTTCTCTGACTTCCTCGAGCATGTCTAAATCCAGTATTCTCATTAAGTCGCTGACAGGGGAATTGAAATTCAGTACCCTGTGTGTTGGGAGGCCCAACTCGGCAGGTATGACAACTTCACTTCCAAACGCCAGCATGTATGGTGATTCTCCAGTTGCTACTCAGGGAGTAGTTCGGTAAGCCCAGAGTACTGATTGTAACTCGTTGATCTAGTTTGCGTTCGCATCATCCAATCTTTTCTTCAAACCGTTCAGCAGCGTTCTGTTTGTCACTTCAGTTTGTCCATTGCTTTGAGGATGGCCTGGTGCCGAGTGGACCTTCAAAATATTTGATTGATGATAATAGGCGGCACACTCCTCGTTATCAAATTGTGTCCCATGGTCTGTGATGAAGGCATGAGGGAGACCATATCGGCAAATGATGTTCTTCCAAACAAATTGGTACACCTTCTCGTACGTCATATCAATGAGTGGCTCAGCTTCTACCCACTTAGTAAAATAATCCACTGCGACAACGCGGTACTTGAACCTTCCTCGGGTCATTGGCAGTGGTCCAACCAAATCAATTCCCCACATGGCAAATGGCTAAGGGGAAGTTATGGGTGTCAACAATGCTTGTGGAGTTCTTCGGATGGAGGAAAAGCGCTGGCATTTGTCACACTTCTTGGCATAGGCAATACAATCAGCCCTCATCGTCGGCCAGTAGTATCCCTGTGTCATCATCCTTTGCAAAAGCGTCTGACCTGCTACATGTGCTCCACAAGACCCTTCATGGATTTCTTCAATTAATTCTTTTACCTCGGAGGGATGTACGCATCTCTACAAACCTGCCATAATTCCTCGTCTATATAAAACACCATTAGTTAATACATACCAAGCAGCTTTAAACTTCAATTTCTTGGCTGCGAGCTTGTCAATTGGCAATTCTCCCTCCTCGATATACGCCCTGATGGGATCCATCCAAGATGGACCTAAATCAAGGGTGATAAAGTTCATCGACAGATCTTCATCTATACTCCGACCAACCAACACTTCAATTGGAATTGTTCGTCGTAGCTCGGTGCGAGTAGCTGATGCTAGTCGAGCTAGGGCGGCTGCTCTCGCATTCTCCATTCTTGATATTCTGACCAGCTGAATAGCGGTAAATTCTGACACCAGCTCCTTTGCCTTTGCATGATATCTTTTCATTAATTCTCCTCTAACTGCAAATACTCCCATCATTTGGTTTACAATCAGTTGAGAGTTACTGAAGATCATAACTTGCTACGCCTCCATAACTTTTGCCAAATTAAGCCCTGCAATCATGGCCCATTATTCAGCCTCATTGTTGGAAGCTTTGAATTAGAAACGCAAGGCGTATTCCATGTCGACCTCGTCCAGAGTGCTCAAAACTAACCCCGCGCCACATCCTGCATTACAAGATGAGCCATCTACATATAGCCTCCATATAGGTAACTCGTCTTCAAATTTCGAATCAGTCAGAGTTCCTCGGTGAAATATTTACTGCTTCTTTTCATCCTCCCCGGATTCTTCTCGCTTCTCGTCGATCATTTTTTCTTACCCTTTTACCAACCGGAGTTGATCTGGGCTTGAATTTAATGATTTTGTAACATCCACTTGCCCTTTTACCAACCGGAGTTGGTCTGAACTAGTGTTTGTCGATCCTGTAACATCCACAGGTTGATCAGCGATCAACTCTTATTCCTCGTCCGGAGTTCTCAAAACTATCTCTGCATCACATCCTGTAATATCCACACGCCCTTTTATTAATAGGAATTGGTCTGAGCTTGTGTTTGTTGATCCTGTAACATCCACAGGTTGATCAGCGATCAACTTTTGCTCCTCGGGGGTATCAGGATAGGTGAACTCCGCTATGAAATCTGCTACAGCCTGCCCTTTTAGTGATGATCTGGGTTCATAAATTATATCATATTCACTGAGTTCTATTGCCCATTACATCAATCTTCCTGATTTTTCTGGCTTATGAAGGGCTTGTCTCAATGGCACATCAGTATATGCTACTATAGTATGAGCCTGGAAGTATGGCCTCATTCTCCTACTCACCTCAATCAGCACCAGTGCCAATTTCTCCAGTCTTGGATATCTGATATCTTCTCCTCGGAAAGCCTTACTTGTGTAGTAAATTGGCTTTTTTACTCCATTCTCCACTCTGATCAACGCCGAGCTAACTGCATTTTCGGACACTGCTATGTACAGGTACAATTTTTCTCCCATCACCGGCCTGGACAACATTGGAGGTGCTCCCAAGTATTTCTTCAAGTCTTGAAAAGCCTTCTCATATTCATCATTCCACTCAAAAGTCTTTCTGAGTGTCTTGAAGAATGGGAGACATCTATCAGTTGCTCGCGACACAAATCTGTTGAGTGCCGCTACTCGTCCTGTGAGACTCTGTACTTCCTTCTTCGTCGTTGGAGATCGCAGACCTAATAGAGCTTTGATCTTTTCAGGATTTGCTTCAATGCCTCGTTGATTGACAATATACCTAAGGAACATGCCTTCTCGTACTCCAAATATGCACTTCGTCGGGTTCAGCTTCATTTGATATTTATCTAGTTGATCAAAAGTCTGACTTAAGTCAACTAGATGATCGGCATCTTTCTTGCTTTTTGTCAGCATGTCGTCAACATAGACTTCCATATTGTCACTAATTTGTTTAGCAAAGACCTTGTTCATCAGCCTCTGATATGTCGCACCTGCATTTTTCAAACCAAAAGGCATAACATTATAACCATAAGTTCCCCTAGGGGTAATGAAAGAAGTACTTTCCCTGTCTTCAGGTTTCATTTTAATTTGATTATAACCAGAGTAGGCATCCATGAAGCTTAGCAACTCGTGTCCCGAGGTAGCATCCACCAGTTGGTCAATTCGGGGCAGTGGAAAGTGATCCTTTGGGCATGCTTTGTTGAGGTCGGTGAAGTCTACACACATGCTCCACTTGTTATTCTTCTTCTTTACCATCACCACATTAGCTAACTAATCTGGATATTTAACATCTTCAATGAAACAAGCTTTTTGGAGCTTCTCAACTTCCTCATGTATAGCTTGATTCTTCTCGAGACTGAATACTCTTCTTCTCTGCTTCACAGGCTCGATTTCCTTATTCACATTGAGCTCGTGACATAAGAAGTTTGGGTCTATCCCAGGCATATCTTCATGACTCCACGCAAAAGTTTGTCTTCTGCTTTTAAGGAAAGTTATCAGTTCTTGTTTTAATGAGGCTTCCAACGATGAACCTATTTGAGTAGTTCGTTTAGGGTGCTCGTCGTCTAGAATGATATTTTCAGTAGCTTCCACCACTTGACCCTTCACGAGTTGCGACTCATCTCGAGGATCCAATGTTTCAATTTCTGCACCTTCATCCACTTGATAGGTAGTGGTCTTTTTCTTTGATTCTTCCAGTTCTTCCTGCTCAGCGGATGAATAATAGCATTCCCGAGCTACTTTCTGATCACCTTTCACAACTCCTACTCCAAAGTTTGTTGGAAATTTTAGGCATTGATGCACTGTAGACGGTACAGCCTCGAACTTCTTCAATCCTACTCTTCCCATGATGATATTGTATGATGATTGGACATTCTTATCCATCATGAAGAAACGTATTCTTTATGTTCGACAAGCAGGCCACGTACCAATGAATATATCCAACTTGATCGTCCCAAGTGGAAATACCTTCTCGCCAGCAAAACCGATGAGGGGTCTGTGGTAAGGCTCCAGTTGAGATAGCTTTAGATTTAAACTATCGAAACACGAGTAGAACATGATGTCTGCCGAGCTACCATTATCGACCAGTACTCTTGAAATCATAACCTCCTTCATCCTCATTTTGATCACCAGTGGGTCATCATGAGGATATAGAACACCTGCAAGATCGTTCTTTGAGAATCCAATGACCAACTTCTCCTTGTTCACCTTTCTCGGCCGATCTTCCTCAGCTAAATTTATTCGCTGAATGTACGAGCAAGCTTGAGCCTCACCAAGGTAAGCTTTTCTTTCTGCGGTAAGGTCTCCTCCTCCTGCATCTCCCCCTGTAATAACATTACAATCAAATGACCCAAAGCGTATTGAAAATACCTCTCGTTCTGGCTGCCTTGTTTTCTTGGGAAGATCGGGGTCATCCTCTGGATCAACTTCATGGTTTCTCTTCTTGTTCTCCTCTACTCGACGAGGAGATCCAGATCTCTCTCTAGTTCGGTCGTTGTTTCTTCTTTCTCCTCCTCGATCAACATACTTCGCCAGCTTTCCTCGTCGAATGAGTGTTTGAATCTCATTCTGAAGAGCTGTGCAATTTTTAGTCATATGACCACGATCCTTGTGGAAGTCGCAATATTTTTCCCTATTCCTCATGTCAGGGTCTGCCTTCATTTTCTTTGGCCAGTTTAACTCTTCGGTGTTCTTAATTTCTTCCAGGACGTGGTTGATATTTACCTTCAAAGGTGTGTAATTATCAAATTTCCTTAAGACCTCCCATGACGACCTATTTTTGGATTGTTTGTCACCACCATTGTTCTTATGTTCTTTCTTCTTAGCCTTATCACCTTCCACCTTGGTTTCTTTGGCGTCCATATTCTTCTTTGCAGACATAGCCTCCTCGGCATTCATAATCTTGGACGCTTTTCCCATCAGGTCCGACATGGTTCGAGGTGGATCTTTGGCCAAAGTATAATACAACTTGTTTGGCAGCAGTCCACTCATCAAAGCGGTAATCGTTGTCTTCTCCTCATAATCAATGACTTCGAGTTTCTCGTTATTAAAACGAGTTATATAATCTCTGATACTCTCCCCAGCTTTTTGTCTAACACTTAACAAATGTGCTACTCGCTTAACTGGCTTTGCTCCAAAGCAGAAATTCCCAATGAATAACTCGGCCAGTTGAAGAAAAGTTAAAATCTTACCCCGAGGAAGATTATTATACCATATCTGAGTAGATCCGGTAAGAGTTCCCGAGAATTCCCTGCATCTCATCTCGTCTGGGACAGCATAGATGTCAGCAGCATCTTGATATTGTTCTATATGAAGGACAGGGTCAGTTTTCCCATCATACTTTGGAGTCACAACAGGTGCTTTGAACTTTGATGGTGTTGGAAAATCAACAATGTCCTGGACAAAAGGTGTTCCTCGAACAAAGGTTCATTGTAGAGGGTTCTTGGCCTTAGCTATTTCCCCTAATCTATCCTCCAGCCTCTGAATAGATCCTTTCCATGCATCATTTCCTTCCTCGGGCCTATTGGTTCGAGCAACTGATCGCGTTGAAGTGGCTTCCTGGGATTTATCTCGACGAGCAGCTGGTCGGTCATGGGATCCATCCTGACGAGCAGCTGGTCACGACTGGGCAGATCCTTCCCTTAAATCTGATGGTCGTCGAAAGCTCCTCGACGCTGCATTAAGAGGACTTTTGTTCCTCCTAGGGCCTAGTCGATCGAAAGGAGAGGCCCTACTTAATCTTTCCAATGCGCTAGCCCTTTCTGGGGAGAGGGTGACACGTTGTTCAGTATCTGTGGCTCGCACTGAGGAAGTTCATCCAGGTTGATAAGAAAAATCTTCAGATTCATCATTGCGATATGAATTAGTACGCCTAGTACGCGAAGAAGGCGCACGGGTATTTCTTTGAATGCTTCGTGGTCCGGAATGGGTTGATGCACCGCCATGGAGGGTTTCGATGAGTTGTCGCATCGTTTCTTGCATGACAGTTTGGCCCTGAGCCAGATTTGCCATTATTCCAGTCAGATCTGGAATAATTGGCGGAACAGATGGATTTGGAGGGGTTCCGCTGTTTCGATTGCTGGATTCCGGCATATCAGCCATTTGTGATAGATTGTATTTGATGAGAAATCGATATTACCAGTCGATTCCCACAGACGGCGCCAATCTGTTGATGTAAAAAATTATATCGCTCTAGTAATTCAATCACAGATAAATAAATGAGACAAAAGATTTTAAAGTGGTTCAGCCTTATAAGAATGGCCTACGTCCACTATTGTTTTATTGCAGAGTGTTTGGGAATTCTCTATTAAAAGAAATTCTGTTCTCGATCCCCCCTTTACAATGAGGGTTTTATAATGTATTTATAGCCCTGAGGCTGAATGTGAAAGGGTAATACATTAAATGATATGCATATGAAGGGGTAATACATTTAATGCCCTCTTTGCGTGTGTGTCTGAATGATAAGCATTTAATAAATCAGTTGAACTATTGGCTATCCAGCTATTAATGCTTTGTTCGAAATGCAGCTCGGACCGCCTGAGTTGCTCGGACCACCTAAGCTTCCTGGTATTCAAGATTTCCTCGGAGAGGTCTGTTCCTCGGAGCATATGAGTTCCTCGGAGAGGTCTGTTCCTCGGAGCGTATGAGTTCCTCGGAGTAACATGGTTCCTCGGAGTAACATGGTTCCTCGGAGCGTGTGATCATCTCGAAAGTGCTTGTTGTTGCCATGTAGATAGCCACGTGTCTTCATATGATTGGTCCAAGTCAGCAGATTAAATTTGGTATCAACAATGACATTAACAAAAAAAATGATTCATAAACATTTATCCATTATTTCAAACAAATATTCAGCTAGGGTCCAATTTCACATTAAGTGTTCAATGCTAACACGGGTTGAGGTCGTATACTAAAAACCTTTACACGGACTAATCAGTGTTGTGACCTAAAGATTATTGAAGAAAGAAAAATAACCAAGTAATAAGAGAAAAAGAAATAACTAAAAACCTTTACACGGACTAATCAGTGTTCTACTATACAAACAAAAAAGGGACTTCCATTCCACAGAAATATAACCAGTTAAAAAAATAACCAAGTAATAAGATTCTTCATTGAAAAAAAAAACTCAACCTAACCCTTCTCTCGATCTCTCGTCCACAAATTATCCCAGACACACACATAAAAATACACAAACAATGGCTACTCTTGAGATGATTTTGAATTCTTAAACTGATGCATTGGATCAGGTAAACAACAATTAATTTTGTCCAAAAATTGGATTGATGTATTCATTTCTGAAACCCCAATTTGCTCAGATAAAAAAAGAATAGGCATATGAAACCAAATTGGCAACCTGATCTTTGACCTAATCTGACTTGAACAATCAACTTAGGAAGAAGTTTGGTCTTTTCAAACCTCCAAAACTCTTCCATAGCTTCCTCCATGGACGAATCCAAATAATTCTCAACCTTTCTCATCGAGATCTCGGCTTCTTCTACTTGTTTCTCATGTTCGAGCTCCATCGCTGCCCAGGCTTTGTAAGACTGGATTTTGAATATCAGATCTTTGATGGTGGATGGACCAAAATTCTTGCTATTCAGTGATTGGTTTGAGAGAAAAGTGAATTAGGAGATGAGAGCTTCCATTTTTGGTCAATGGATACGGATCAGTGTAGATAATCAAAATCTCTGGTAATATTTATTAAAAAATTAAGCCTTTTAATCTTGTTCTATCCTTAAATCTAATGCTCGAGCTTGAGGAGTTTTAATGGTATAGCCGTCGAATTGAGTAATTTCTATGATCAAGTTGATCAGAGCAAACCTTAGTCAGGGACAAAATATGGTAAGGGTGTTTTTTACCTCGAGATCGGAAGAGGAAATTGATGGTTGATGAAGAGATATATAGTGGGCTAACTTGAATTGGAAGTAAAAGAGTTGTTTGCATTGAATGTAATAAGTTGGTGGAAGGGGAAATGAAAAGGGGGAGACGAAATACAAAGGGAGAGAGAAATATGGAAAGTGACAGTGTTCACAACGCTTGATTTTGAGACTTTTGGTTTTTTCAAGAGAGATCGGATAGGTATAGAGATGAGAGAGTAAGAGGGGGCTAAAAATTATTGACACGTAAATAGGCTTGCATACGTGGATAAGCTCGTTGATGAGGATTCTTAAATGCATGTATAGCATTTTAGAGTAGTAGGCTTGCATACGTGGATAGGCTCGTTGATGAGGATTCTTAAATGCATGTATAGCATTTTATAGTGGTATAGAGATTTCATTAGAACATATTGACAAAAAGACATGCAATTTTTGATACGTGCTATTAAAAAAAAATAGGTCGAATAAAGTATATTGCTTATTTTATTTAATTTGGGAAGTTAGAATATTTATGTAGGCGTGTTTTATTTATACACCCTGAAAAATACTCTTCAAAATATTTGTAGCTTCTCACGAATTCAAGTTGCTCGAGTAGAAAAACACTTATTTTTGAAAAAGTTATACCCCTCGAAATTGTGAATATTTTATGTTATCCTGCGAAGGACCATTTAAAGACTTAGTACGAGCATGTACTCGAGTACCCTTGCTAAAATAATATTTTTTTATGCAAACTTGCCAAAAATGGCATCCTTCGAACAACCATATCAAAAAGATATTTTTCGAGTGACCTTGGCAAAATATTTTTTTTTCTGAAAAATTTTCTCAAGTCTTAGGGCCTTCGAGCGACATCCTCGAGAAATATATTCGAGTAGCCTCAGAGCGAACTCCTCGAGCAGCCTCTTCAAGAAGCCTCGGAGGGATCTCCTCGAGCAGCCTCTTCGAGCAACCTCGGGGGAACCTCCTCGGGCAGCTCACAAAATAAAAATATTTTTTGAAACCTACATTTTTTCTCAAAGTCATGGTACCTCGAGCGACCTCACCCGCGGGTCCTCGAGCAGGTACCTCAAGCGGCCTCATCCTAGGTACTTCGAGCAGCCTCATCCATGGTTGCCCAGAACAACTGTTCGCGCTACCTTGTATTCTATTTATACTAAAGAATGCTTTATTCACATTATGATATCAGTTACATGAAAATTCAAATATGATATTTATTATTAACCTTGAGATAACTCACCATGCTCAACTGATTGAACTATTATATATACGCTCTAAAAAAATATTTCTGAGTTTAGCTTTGATAAAATAGTGGGGGCATGAGATAAATACCTCACTGCATGATATATTCACACTCTATCAACTGCATATGTTTGCATATCAAATTCGCATCTTGAAGTTGCACGGAACAATATGACTATGATTCCTCGAAGCATGTTTCCGAGTTTATTTTATTCTATTGACATAAAATAAAATAAAGAGGGAATATACGCCGCATGATTATATATGGCACTTTAATATGCCTTATGAGTTACTAATGATTTTTGTGCCAGAATCCGAGACGATTTCTCATCCTTGCAGATATTAAACGCACATGATCAAATTAAACTCTAGCAATTACAACAGGTCTCACAGATGTCAAGGCTAAATGCTCAAGAGATTTATTTTTAACTGGGGGAAAACACCCCGTGAAATGTATTTAAATGCTTTCAACTCTTAGATTGTGTTGTAACTAATTGTTTATTTTTATTTACTTTACTTTATCTTGAGATAAAAGACAAAGCAAAGTAAAGAGGGGGAAAAGTAATGTATAGTGTACCACTTGTAGTTAGATGTAAACATAGGTGACAAGCATACTCAGATTCGGTCCCAGAATGGCCATTATTGATGAGGCATTCCCAAAAGAGATACCAGAATTGTTCAACATAGCCACCGGATGGCTCATATATGGCACTTACTATATGACATTACTTCAGAAAAGCGACAGGGGGCAAACAAATTTTCCCGCAAAACCTGGAGCATAGATATATAGTTTGCATACAAAACCTTACCAAGATTGTGGTAAGTCATCCACAAAGGTGCATTATAGTTTTCACAAAACCTTACCAGTTTCGAGGTAAGTCGCCCACAGACGTGCATTATAGATCTCACAAACCTTACCAGTATTTTGGTAATTCGTCCATAGAGGTGCATTATAGTTTTCACAAACCTTACCAGTATTGTGGTAAGTCGCCCACAGAGGTTCATTATAGTTTTCACAAAAACTTACCAGTTTCGAGGTAAGTCGCCCACAGAGGTGCATTATATATCTCACAAACCTTACCAGTATTGTGGTAAGTCGCCCACAGAGGTGCATTATATATTTCACAAAACCTTACCAGTTTCGAGGTAAGTCGCCTAGCGAGATGCATTACAGATTTCACAAACCTTACCAGTTTGAGGTAAGTCGCCCACAGAGGTGCATTATAGATTTCACAAGCCTTACCAGTTTCGAGGTAAGTCATCCACAGAGGTGCATCACAGTTTTTCTAAACCTTACCATCTTCGAGGTAAGTCGCCCATAGAGGTGCATCATAGTTTTCACAAAAACTTTTCCAGTATTGCGGTGAGTCGCCCAAAGCGGTGCATTACAGTCACTACACCAAAATGACAAAATTGTCACCTTTCATCCAGCCACCCTTGTCAAGGTCATTGACCGTGATAACAAACACGTGTTTTGTGTCACGGTCATTGACCTTGACACAACCGTGACAAAGAATTGTCACGGGTCACGGTCATTGACCTTGACACAACCGTGACAAAGAATTGTCACGGTCAATGACCTTGACACGACCGTGACAACTTCTACAGAAAAAACCCTTACCCCTTCTTTTTTCCCTCCCGCCGTTCCCTCCCTCTCTCTCTCTACGCTACTCTCTGTCTCTCTCTCTCTCTACTTTCAGGTTTATTTCTCTCTCTCTCTTCCATTTATATATATGTTTGTGTGTATATATATGTGTGTGTATATGTGCGTGTGTGGAGGGTGGGTGTAGGGGGTGGGGCAGGGGGGCTGTTGTGTGTGTGGTGGGTGGGGGTGTGGAGGGAGGTGGGGCAGGGTGGGGGGCGATTGTGTGTGTGCGTATGTATTTGGTGGGTGGGGGGGTGGGGGGGTGTATTTGAATTAACCCATGAATTTGTCAATTTATTTGTGGGGGGTGGGGTGGGGGTGGGGAGGCGGGGTAAGTCAAGGTACCATTGTAATTTTCTTAATATCATGTTTTGATGATTCTATGAGATAATATATATTGTTTCAAGGTTAACTCATTGTAGATAAAAACATTCACATAGTAAAATTAAATTGAATCCATCCATAGATTCTATAATTACATCCACTAAAATATAATTAATAAATGAAACAGTTTTAGATGAAAGTAAATTAATAATTAGTGCCCATTTCATATGAAAGTAGGATTGCCTCTCAGTGTAAATTAGTAAATTAATAATTCTATACGTTAATTGTTAGTTTAATTGATGAAATGAATTAATTGAGTAGATGAATTAGAAGGAGTACGGGATACACATTTGTTGTTGACATTGCTGTTGGATTATTTTGTTTAGTAAATGTTTGGTTGGTTAGTTTTAAAAGTGGCATGACCACTGGATTATTGTCCATATGGGGGTGGAATTTTTCAACTTTTTTTGAAAATTACTCTGTATATCGAACAATATATATATAGTATGATAATTAAATGAGACATACTTGAAACTAAATATAGTGCGCATAGATACTAGCCTTCTAGTTCTTATGTGTACGCATTCAATAGCCATTAGACCTGTTCGAGAGTCATTACCCCTGTAATGAGATCTCTCGAATTGTCCCGTTTGGACAGTTTGAGACGAATAATTTATGTATAATATTCTTATTGACTTAAAGTTGTTACTTTTGGGAGGAAGTTCTGCAGTCGTATCTTAATGTTCTCTGGGTACATACTAGATTGACAAGTGTGACTGTTACTTCAATTGATCAATTGAAATAACACTCACACCTGTCAATCTACGTCGTGTACTTGGAGAACTACAAGGATATGCTGTCGAATTTTTTTCAAATCGTAACAATGTGCATGAGCTGTTAAGTATATTACAGAAAAATGCAGTCTTGAATGAGATAGGACCACTCACCCTTTAATAGGATAATTAAATGATGGGATAATTAAATAAAACATACTATAAATGTATGTTTTGTTTACCTTTAATAGGTGTTTAGTTGTGGTAGCTATGATGGGATATCCGAAATACAAAGAGTGGATGGGTGAGACTAATAGAATGGGGGATGTGTTTCGCAGAGGTGCTAACAAATTTGTGAAATATGCAAAGAGATGTCACAATGATGAAGAGTTTCAGTGTCCGTGTGCTAGGTGTAAGAATGGTAAGGTGTTTGAGTGGAAAACAGTTGAACTACATTTGTTAAGATCGGGTATGCAAGATAGTTATCGATTTTGGAGTTTTCACGGTGAATTGAAAGTTCCTTTTATCCCCGACCAACCTTCACAACAACCTTCAACAAGTAGAATAGATGTATAAGGGGACGATGTAGATCATAATATGTTAGAGGATTTAGTTGATGATGCGTACGGAGTTTATGAAGCAGAGGAGAATGAGGTTACTGATGATGTAGAAGATTCAAGTGCTCGTGAAGATAACACGATAAAACTTGATGATGACTACCAAAGTTTAAAATTTAAGGCGACCCAACCGTTATACTCGGCTGTGAGAAAGATCAAACAACTTTACATGCCATGGTTGGTTTGCACAGTTTGAAGATGCAGTACGGTTTGTCTGGTAATAGCGTGACAGGAATTTAGAAATGGGTGAAGGGCTTATTACCCAATGTGAATACACTTCCAAATAGCTATCCTGTTATGAAGAACAGTTTGAAAGGTTTAGGAATGAAGTATAAATCGATTCATGCTTGTGTGTATGACTTCATACTATACCAAAAGGAGTATGAAAATCTCGATCGTTGTTCGGTATGCGATGAACCTAGATATGAGCAATCTACTAGTAAGGAAGGCACAAGCTCAAAAGTACCTCAAAAAGTATTGAAATATTTTCCCGTTGGGCCTAGATTAAAGCGAGTTTTCACAGTACCATGGATTGCAAAGGCAATGACTTGGCATGCTAGGGCAGAAGTAGGGGGTAATATCATGCGTCATCCTATTGATTCTACTGCCTGGCGGAGGATGAATTTTGAGTGTCCCGATTTTGCTCGAGAACAACGCAACATTCGTTTGGCTATATCAACAGATGGTTTCAATCCATTTGGAAATCTAAGACCAATCAGAGGGTATGGCCAGTGATCCTAGCCCCACTCAACCTCCCTCCTTCACAGTGTATGAGACCTAAATTTTTGATGATGGATTTGTTGATACCTGGGCCAAAGGCACCAAGTGATGACATTGACGTCTACCTGG
Organism: Sambucus nigra; assembly: GCA_949130495.1. Lineage (NCBI taxonomy): Eukaryota > Viridiplantae > Streptophyta > Magnoliopsida > Dipsacales > Adoxaceae > Sambucus > Sambucus nigra. The sequence continues at coordinate 460,179,154 of OX422217.1, forward strand.
ATCCTTTGGTAGAAGAATTAAATGAGTTGTGGGAAGAGGGTGTGCAATCATTTGACTCTTTTAGAAAAGAAGAGTTTACGCTGAAAGCTATGTTGATGTGGGCAATTCATGATTTTCCAGCTTATGGGACATTATTCGGTTGTGTAGTACATGGTTATTTGAGGTATCCTATTTGTGGAGAGGATACTGAATCTCTTCGTCTATCCTCTAGCTTAAAAAAATGTATACCATCGCCACAAGAGGTTTTTACCCCCATCTCATAGTTTCAGATCTGAGAAAGGTTTCAATTTTTTATTGGGCGGATTTGAACATAGGCTACCGCCGAGACAACTTTCGAGTTCAGAAATTGAAAGTAAATCTTCTGAATGTGGCCCTAATATGCCAGGTAAGTGAAAAACGTTGCTAATGCCGTTTAATACAAGATTAAACTATATAAGCAACTCCGAGATGTTTGTTGAAGAAACCCTTTTCTTTTGAAAATAAAAATTATAAACAACAAGATGTGTTTACAAAAAAACTTATGTACGAGAGTAATCAAGACTTTGTAATCAGTTTTTAAAACAAAGACAGTTTCAAAAATTCAGCACACTTATAGAATGAGATGAGTAGACGAAGATAATCAACACACAGTTTTTAACGTGGTAAAACCTCTCCCAACAGAGGAAACATCCACGGTGACTTCTAAGTCACAAAAGTAAAAATCCACTAACAACAAATAATAGTTACAAACAATACAACATACATGCACACAAATCAACCTATTCAAAGTTTAGGAATATACCCCACTTGGTGTCCTTCTAACTTCTCATAGATCTGATTGTTGATGATGTTCTTCCAGTTTGATAACTTCCTTTGCTTTAGCTTCCTTATGTCGACTCAATGATCTTTGATCTTATACACAACACTTTCAGTGTAGTAGTGTGTTAAGTGTTTGTGAAGTGATTCCTATTCACATGCATGAACTCACACACACTTAGATTTACAGACAGTCCTAGAAAAATTACATATAAAGACTATATGCTGTGATTTTGTTTTCTTTCTTTCTTACAGAACTAAAAACATTTTTGACCTTTAATATAACCCAGATTCCACGGATATCTCGCTTCAAAATCGGTCAAGATCTTAATCAATCTCGGTTTTAAAAATATTTTTGAGATTGAAAATCTCCAAGTGTGAATCCAACTAGGTCAAGGTTAAGTTTCGTAAGAATAGAAACCATAAAACATTTTCAAAACTAAATCAGTAAAGATTTTCTTAAATCAAGTAAGAAATATGCAGATCTAGTGAAAATGTAACATGCAGAGTGTAGATCTAAAGTTTCTATGAAAAAGAAACACAGATCTTCACACGAATGTTTAAGTTGTAAACAAGATCATAGACAAAGAGGTTACAGCTTCAATATGAACAAACCACTCTCTCTCAAACACTCAAGGTTGTGTTTGGGGTGTTATATAAACGAAGGTTTGATTCAGAGTTTGAAGTGTTTAGGGTTAGGGTTAGGGTTTGGCTAACAGTTTCTTTTCTCTCTCTTCTCTCTTTTCTTTTCTCTCTTCTCTCTCACTTCTCTCTTCTCTCTATTTTTTTCTCTCAGAAATGACGAATGCCCAAAAGTCTCAAAATGCTGAGAAGTGGAGGGTTTATATAGGGGTGAGGGAAGGTTCTGGAACGACGAATGGAATCAATGGCTGAGATCAAGTCTTTCTAACTTTGACTTGATCCAAGGGTTATGAAATAGCGGTGGTTAAGATGATTTTGATTGGTTCATAGATATACCACCAGGATTGATTAAAAACACATGCAGTCCATCGATTAGGAATGATCCAACGTTCAGAAATGCACCAGGCAATCCTCTCACGTAACAAACACAAACTGATGCAACAAGCAAGTGACAAGTGTTGGCATGTGACAGGTGTACAAACGCGCGTCTAAAATATTTACAAGCAGCCCCCCTGAAGTCTCTAGCGCATTTATATCCTACCCAATCAAACATTTCAGTCAAAAATGAAGTTTTTAAAATAGAAAATTTACCCCACACATTATATAAACACATTTTATTAATGAAAAAATTTATTTAAAAAAATGTTTAAAAATGTTTTAAAAATTCCCAAAAAATTATTAAAGCACTATTTTAAGGGGAATTAAACACACAATCAATTTAAAGCAATATATACACATGTATGCACTTCTAATTGTGTGTAGTGTGATTCAATTTATACCTTCATGGATCATTGAAGAGGATTAGAGAGAATGATTCTGAGGTTCTTTGGATTCTAGGTTGGACAACCAATTTTGTCACTATTTCCAAACTAGTTGAACACTTATACAGTATAGACTTAAGTAAGTCAAAGGTATAAGGTGCTTCTATCTCCCCCTTTGGAAATATAAGATAAAATCTCCTTTGAGTTAGCTTAAAACTCTTAGGGAACCAAAAAAATAAAACCTAGTCCTATACAAAAGATACTATCTACCCATTTCCTAGAAAGTCAAAAATTACATAACTCAACTATTTACAAATTTGTACACTAGAAAAGGTAGACAATCAGTAGAAGAGATTCCTGCAAATATGCACACTAAGATCAAGCAGTTTAGATGAAATGTGAACAAAACATTGAACTCGTAAGACTCAAATTTCTCCCCCATTTTGTCTCAAATGGACAAAGGGTAAAACTGAAGGTCTTAAAAGTTTAATCAGCGCATACCATACCTATAGAATTACGCAAATACAGAAATCTGTTATAGTCTAAAGGTTTAGTGAACATGTCTGCAAGTTGCAGATCAGTAGGCAGGTAATGAATTTCTAATTCCTTGGTTTCAACAAGTTCGCGTATAAAATGATGCCTTATTTTAATATGCTTAGTTCGCGAGTGTTGGACCGGATTTTTAGATATGTTAATGGCGCTTTGATTGTCACAATACAATTGTAATTGATCTTCTTTAATCCCATAATCACTTAACATCTGTTTTATCCATAACAATTGAGCACAGCAACTTCCTGTTGCTATATATTCGGACTCAGCCGTAGATAAAGATGTGCAATTCTGTTTTTTACTACTCCAACCAACTAAATTATTGCCGACATAATAACAGGCACCAGATGTACTTTTACTGTCATCAGTACACCCGGCCCAATCAGCATCAGTATACCCTATGATGGTGTTGCAGGTATCATTAGTGTACCTAAGTGCAAGATTGAGAGTGCCATTTATGTACTGTATTATACGTTTTACACACGATAAATGGCTCTCTTTAGGGTTATTCTGGTAACGAGCACACAGACATACAGCATACATTATGTCTGGTTGTGAGGCAGTTAGATAGAGTAGGCTACCAATCATACTACGATAGAGTGTGGAATCAACTGACTTACCATTTTCATCTTTGCTTAATTTAACAGTAGTACTCATAGGGGTTTTGGCAACTTTAGCATTCTCTAAACCAAATTTCTTAACAAGATCTAAGGCATACTTGGTTTGAGAGACAAATAGACCATCAGAATTCTGTTTCACTTGAAATCCTAAGAAAAGTTGTAGCTCCCCCATAAGGGACATGTGAAATTCCTTATGCATACTAGCAGAAAAGGATTTAACTTCAGATGTTGAAGTAGACCCAAAAATGATGTCGTCTACGTAGACTTGGGCTATAATAATGTTTTTGTCAAAATATTTGACAAAGAGAGTCTGGTCATTTCCTCCTCTCTTAAAACCCTTATCCAACAAAAAGTTGGAAAGGCGTTCATACCAAGCTCGAGGAGCTTGTTTTAAGCCATACAAAGCCTTTTTTAGACGAAATACATGGTCAGGGTATTTAGGATCAATGAACCCTTTGGGTTGTTCTACATATGTTTCTTCGGACAGAATTCCATTGAGGAAGGCAGACTTGACATCCCTTTGATAAAGTGTAAATTTTAAGTGACACGTTATGGCGAAAAGAAGTAGAACAGATTCAAGATGAGTGACAGGGGCAAAAGTCTCGCTAAAATCTATTCCTTCTATTTGTGAGTAACCTTGAGCAACTAGTCTAGCTTTGTTTCTAAGGATTACCCCATTTTCATCAGATTTGTTCTTAAAAATCCAACGTGTCCCAATAACATTTTTGTTTTGAGGTCGCGGTACAAGATACCAGACATCGTGAATGACAAATTGTAAAAGTTCTTCCTGCATAGCAGAAATCCAGTGTGTGTCATTCAATGCTTCATTAATATTTTTCGGTTCCACAAGGGAGACGAAACATGCATAATTAGCATAATTTCTTAACTGGGATCTAGTACGAACTGGCTCATTAGGATTACCGACCACGTTGTCAATGGGATGATCTTTAGAGACCCAGCCAGGTACTTCTGGACTCTCACTAGGTAATGAGTCATCTATTTCTGGTGAATCAGTTTTGAAATCATTTTCAGATTCAACCACAATAGGTGATTCAGATATCTTATTTTCGACAATAGTGTCGCTTACAATTACATTTATCGATTCCATAAGGGCCTTAGTACGCAGATTGTATATACGATAAGCACGACTGTTTGGGGAGTATCCTAAGAAGATAGCTTTATCACCACGTGTCTCGAATTTAGACAAATGTTCTCTGTCTTTACAAACATAACACTGACTTCCGAAAGTTCTTAGGTATTTCAGATTAGGCTTCTTACCGTACCACAACTCATAAGGGGTTTGTTTAGAGTTTTTCCTAAGGTAAACCCTATTAATGATATGACACAAAGTTCTAATAGATTCTACCCAAAAGTATTTAGGTAGAGATTTGGCATGTAACATGACACGTGCCATCTCTTGAAGAGTTCGGTTTTTCCTTTCAGCAATACCATTCTGCTGAGGAGTCTTAGGGGCACTGAATTCATGTTTGTAACCGTTGTAGTCACAATATTCAACTATTCCTGTGTCTATGAACTCTCCTCCTCTATCACTACGAATACGATTGACTTGTGTGTCCTTCTCATTTTCAATTCTTAGTAAAATTTTCAAAAAATTCTGAAACGTGTCAGATTTTTGTTTCAAGAAGGCAACCTAAGTGAATTGTGCGAAATCATCAACCATGACAAGGATATAACTGTGTCCACAAAGACTAACAGTTCTAGAGGGACCAATAAGGTCCATATGGATGAGATCTAGAGGTCTAGAGGTGAGAATGTCTTTAACCTTTTTATGCGAAGTCTTAACTATTTTTCCTTCCTGGCAATGACCACAGACAACACTTGAAATAGGTTTAATTTTAGGAATTCCTCTAACAATCTCTTGACTAGACAATCTATCAAGGATATCATAACTCAAGTGACCCATACGATTATGCCATATTTCATTATCATCCATTCTGACAATGTTACAGGTTTCAGAACTAGTCTTGACAGTATAACAATTGTCAGGTGTTCTAAATCCTGTAATAATGCATTCACCTTTATCATTTAGAATTTTACAATTGTTCTTTGAAAAGGTGACTGTATGGTCAGAGTCACAAAATTGTGATATACTTAGGAGGTTGGCTTTAAGGCCTTTAACTAATAGAACATTTTCGAGAACAGGCATTCCTTCTTCTTTTAGGGTTCCTTTACCTATGATCTGGGATGAAACTCCGTCACCAAAAACTACTTTGCCACCAGCAAATCTGGTTTTGTTTAAAAGTTTGGTTTCATCTCCTGTCATATGTTTGGAACATCCTTAATCTAAATACCAACCAGATGAAGTGTGTTCAACTTTTAAGGCAGTGATAACAATGTTACACTTCATTTGGGGTAAAAGATCATCTTTTCTAACCCAAATCGCTCTAGTTTTAATTTTGCGCAAGTTTGCCCTCATTTGATAAAATTTTTGAGAAACAACTTTTTGTCGAAAAACATTTGGAGCAACAAACTGATTATTGTGGAAAATTTGAGCTTTTGGTTTAGGAAAGTTTCTGGGAGCCTTTCTCTTAAATGAACTCTTAGTTTTGGTCTTTCTATTCCTGTAGTTAGAGTTCTTGTCAGGTTGTCTTGGAAGGACATAATGGTTACGATTTTGCCTAGAATAGTTAAAGTTCTTGTAGACAGAAGAGTTGTACACAGGGGTGTTTAGACACCTAGCATAACAACCTTCAAAGGAATGACCATAAATGTCACAGTAGGAGCAATATTGATTGCTTGAGGGATGAACTTCCTTAGGAAAACTTTTAAAAATGGGTTTAACAGCATTCTGTTCAGTAGTTCTATTCCTAGGAGGGATGGTTTTGAAGGTAGATTCAGCCTTTCTGATCAAAGGACAGACGTATATAGTCTTAAGTGCAGTGTCAGCCTTATAATTACTAGACTCTCCAATGTCTTTCTGTTGTTGCTTTTGATCAAATTCCTTTTTAATAAAATGAAAATCTGGACATGTTTCAATTGGTCTTTTGCCCCAAGACACAAACTTAATAGGTTCAAGATTTGTAGTTTGTGGTTTGTTCTTAGGTCAAAATCCAATATCGTTCTATCATCAGAATTGGTCTTGGAGTCAACAACAAAGTCAGTAAAACAATTTGAATTGTTTTCAAACTTAGAAAATTTTTTGAAAACAGTAGTTGTCTTTGTTTTTAGTTCCTCCAGTTCTAATAATGTTCCCTTATATTTCATTTCCAGGGTTTCATTAGTTTTAGTCAACTCTTTTAATTTTTGATCAAAAGTTTCAATTTCATATTGATGAGACAGACACTGGTTAGTGTACTCTTCGGCATTCAGCTTCACAATAAGACTTAGATCATCTAATTTCTTAGTCAGGTCTCTAACAGTCTTCTCCAGTCTAGTGCCTTTTTTAGAGTCTTAGCATACAAAGTATGAATATATGGGAGGTCATCTGTGTCTGAGTCGCTAAGTGAAGTGTGTGTAGTGACCCCTAACGATTCAGTTTTAGTACTCACTCACCCATTTGCATCGTCATTATCGAGATCACTTTGACTCACACACACGAAACTAGAACTAGCAACATTTTCAGATAATAAAGCATCTAGGCCAGTCAAAACAGTATTCACACAAGCAGGAGTAGGAGCATCATTATCACACACAGGCATATCATCATTGTAAATGATCTTATCATAAAAGGACAAGCAAGGGTCAAGTACATTTGATGACTCAAGTTCCTCTTCATCAGAGTCACTTGAATCATTCCAAGTTTTACAGACATTGGCTCTATTGTGTGTGTTGGCTTTATTCAGATTAACTCTGTAATCGTGAGCAATGTGACCTAGTTTCCCACATCTAAAACATTAAATCTTTTTAAGGTCTCTAGTGGGTCTGGAGTTGTTGTCCTTAGTATGTTTATCAAGACCTCTCTCATGAGGTTTGGGATTAGACAGAGTATGATAATTAGGCTTGCCTTGTTTAGATGCCTGTTTGTTTCTAAATTTAACAATTTTCTTAAATTGTTTAGACATTAAGGCAATCTGATTATCTAGTTTGTCTATATCACACTCCTCATCAGAGTCAGAGTTGATCAAATTAGACTCAAGTTTAGATATCTTAGAGGCAAAACTCAAGTTAGAGTTGGGTTGTTTTCTTTGTGAATGATTTAATTGTTTCTTAAAGTCTAATTCCATTTCCACGGTCCTAAGTTTGCTACTGAGTAACTCAGGGGTAAGGTTTTGATCACTCATTTCCTCAATAGCATACCTCTTGCTGTCAAACTTTTGTGGTAATGATCTTAGAATTTTAGAGACAATTTCATTCCTATCATAAGTTATACCATTAGCATGCAACTTAGTAACTATATCAGTTAAGTTCATGTAAAAGTCATCAAAAGACTCAGAGTCAGACATAATCAAAGAGTTGTACTGCTGGGTAAGCATTTGAGTTTTAGCAGCTTTAACTCTCGAGTCTCCTTCATGGGCAGTGATTAATGTGTCCCATGCTTCTTTAGAAGTGGCACAAGATGAGATTCTCTTGAACTCATACTCATTAATAGATATAAAGATGGCATTCTTGCCTTTATTGTTATTTCGAGAAATAGTTTTCTCTTCTTGTGTAAACTCACTTAAGATTTTCTTTATCCTCTCATCGCTTCCTTCAGTGGCTGGTTTAGTACGATAAGTGTATCCATTTTCAATAATGTCCTAGACATCATCTCCTAAAGTCCCTTGGATGAAGGCAACCATTCATACTTTCCAGTAAGCAAAGTTGTTTCCATCAAACAGTGGAGGTCTGGATAGATTACCAAACCTTTCATTCTTCTCGTCCATAGTTAGGTTTTTTCAGAAAATGATTTCAGAAACACAAGATCTTTTTGAAATAAAAGTTAACAGGGCTCTGATACCAATTGAAAAACGTTGCTAATGTCGTTTAATACAAGATTAAACTATATAAGCAACTCCGAGATGTTTGTTGAAGAAACCCTTTTCTTTTGAAAATAAAAATTATAAACAACAAGATGTGTTTACAAAAAAACTTATGTACGAGAGTAATCAAGACTTTGTAATCAGTTTTTAAAACTAAGACAGATTCAAAAATTCAGCACACTTATAGAATGAGATGAGTAGACGAAGATAATCAACACACAGTTTTTAACGTGGTAAAACCTCTCCCAACAGAGGAAACATCCACGGTGACTTCTAAGTCACAAAAGTAAAAATCCACTAACAACAAATAATAGTTACAAATAATACAACATACATGCACACAAATCAACCTATTCTAAGTTTAGGAATATACCCCACTTGGTGTCCTTCTAACTTCTCATAGATCTGATTGTTGATGATGTTCTTCCAGTTTGATAACTTCCTTTGCTTTAGCTTCCTTATGTCGACTCAATGATCTTTGATCTTATACACAAAACTTTCAGTGTAGTAGTGTGTTAAGTGTTTGTGAAGTGATTCCTATTCACATGCATGAACTCACACACACTTAGATTTACAGACAGTCCTAGAAAAATTACATATAAAGACTATATGCTGTGATTTTGTTTTCTTTCTTTCTTACAGAACTAAAAACCTTTTTGACCTTTAATATAACCCAGATTCCACGGATATCTCGCTTCAAAATCGGTCAAGATCTTAATCAATCTCGGTTTTAAAAATATTTTTGAGATTGAAAATCTCCAAGTGTGAATCCAACTAGGTCAAGGTTAAGTTTCGTAAGAATAGAAACCATAAAACATTTTCAAAACTAAATCAGTAAAGATTTTCTTAAATCAAGTAAGAAATATGCAGATCTAGTGAAAATGTAACATGCAGAGTGTAGATCTAAAGTTTATATGAAAAAGAAACACAGATCTTCACACGAATGTTTAAGTTGTAAACAAGATCATAGACAAAGAGGTTACAGCTTCAATATGAACAAACCACTCCCTCTCAAACACTCAAGGTTGTGTTTGGGGTGTTATATAAACGAAGGTTTGATTCAGAGTTTGAAGTGTTTAGGGTTAGGGTTAGGGTTAGGGTTTGGCTAACAGTTTCTTTTCTCTCTCTTCTCTCTTTTCTTTTCTCTCTTCTCTCTCACTTCTCTCTTCTCTCTATTTTTTTCTCTCAGAAATGACGAATGCCCAAAAGTCTCAAAATGCTGAGAAGTGGAGGGTTTATATAGGGGTAAGGGAAGGTTCTGGAACGACGAATGGAATCAATGGTTGAGATCAAATCTTTCTAACTTTGACTTGATCCAAGGGTTATGAAATAGCGGTGGTTAAGATGATTTTGATTGGTTCATAGATATACCACCAGGATTGATTAAAAACACATGCAGTCCATCGATTAGGAATGATCCAACGTTCAGAAATGCACCAGGCAATCCTCTCACATAACAAACACAAACTGATGCAACAAGCAAGTGACAAATGTTGGCATGTGACAGGTGTACAAACGCGCGTCTAAAATATTTACAAGCAGCCCCCCTGAAGTCTCTAGCGCATTTATATCCTACCCAATCAAACATTTCAGTCAAAAATGAAGTTTTTAAAATAGAAAATTTACCCCACACATTATATAAACACATTTTATTAATGAAAAAATTTATTTAAAAAAATGTTTAAAAATGTTTTAAAAATTCCCAAAAAATTATTAAAGCACTATTTTAAGGGGAATTAAACACACAATCAATTTAAAGCAATATATACACATGTATGCACTTCTAATTGTGTGTAGTGTGATTCAATTTATACCTTCATGGATCATTGAAGAGGATTAGAGAGAATGATTCTGAGGTTCTTTGGATTCTAGGTTGGACAACCAATTTTGTCACTATTTCCAAACTAGTTGAACACTTATACAGTATAGACTTAAGTAAGTCAAAGGTATAAGGTGCTTCAGTAAGAATCCCAAATTTAAGAATGTCAATCATAAGAAGACCCCAACTGGGAATGAAACTGAGATAAGAAAGGCATGGTCTCGGAGGTCAATTTTATTTGACTTGCCTTATTGGAAGAATAACCCGGTGCGCCATGTATTGGATGTAATGCATGCAGAGAATAACTTCGCTGAACATATTGTGGGTACTTGCCTTGGGGGAGTCATTCGAAGGATGGATAAAATGCACGAAAAGACCTTAAAACGTTAAAACATAAGCCACAACTATGGTTGAAAGAAGATAGTAGGGGAAGGACAATAATTCCCCCTGGTGCGTTTACTTTGACGAGTGGGGAAAGGAAGGTGCTTCTAGACACAATATATAATTTGAAGGGCCCATCTACTTTTTCGTCCAACTTGCAAAGGATTGTGAATTATGCTACTCATGATTTACATAAGTGTAAGTCCCACGATTGGCATGTGATCATGCAATTGGTTCCTCTATTGTTTAAGCATAGTTTCTCCAAGCACAAGGATTTGCGTAGGGCTATTATGCAAATTAGTATTACCTTCTCCCTCTTGTGTGAGAAGGTAGTGAATCGAGAACGCATAGTGGCCGCAAAATTGGCTGTGATCGAAGCGATTTGTGTATTGGAGAAGTACTTTCCCCCAACATTCTTTGACATCACTGTTCACTTGTTGGTACACCTATGTGACGAGGCACTTCTTTGTGGTCCAGTTAGATATCGGTGGATGTATCCGTTTGAAATATTGATGAAAGTTTTTAAAGATTACGTCAAGAATACGCGATACATTGCAGGATCAATTGCAGAGGAATACATCACCGTGGAGTTATCAATATATACTCGGGAACATATGCCTGACTCGATCAGCGTTGATGACACTGATGAATTCATCGATGATGGTGGTCATGTGATGGGAAAACGAGTGAAATTAACGAGTTTGCAACATGAACAAGTAGCTCGTTATCTGTTTGACACACATGAAGATGTCGAAGAATGGAAAAAGTAAGTTTCGATTATTATAATGTTTAACATTATTTTAGATTATTTTATACATTATTAATTTTGTAATATGCAGAAAATATGAAGCTTGTGAGAACAATAAAAGACGAAAAATAATGGTACAATCAAACAACGAATTTAGGCTGTGGTTGACACAAGAGGTAATTATAATGAAAACAGTCGTTATATAACGTTACATTACACTCAAATTTTACAACTAATATAATTAATTTATCTATATTCTCAGCTCCTAAAGACGGGTGATGCGACATCAAGGCTTGCTCGTCTAGCCACTGGATCCTTGTTCGTGGTACAAGAGTACAAAAAGTATCGATTGAACGGTTACATTTTCGGCGCTAAAGTGTATGAGGAAAGTACAAATGTACAGAACTCGGGAATTTCATACAAAACTCTTACTATCTTTCGAGCGAGCGCAAAAGATAAAAACCTCGTTGAAGCTGAAATGACTTACTATGGTGTAATCCAAAATATATTTGAATTGGATTATATAAGCTTCAAAGAGGTTGTATTTTATTGTGATTGGGTAAGAGTTGAGGATAAAAATGCTTGTAAAGTTGATCCTGTCACCAATTTGATCATAGTTGACTTGTTCAAGTTGAAGAGCAAAGACCACGTGAGCGATGAGCCGTTTGTTTGTGCATTTCAAAAGGTTAAGAAAGTGTTTTATTCGGAGTATATCAACAACGAGCCGTGGTCAATTGTCCAACACGCTCCAAGGAGTCTAAATAGTAGTGTGGATGACTTAACTGCTCCTACCGAATATCAATCCATTTTTTATGATAACCCGAATTTGAAACAATTTTTCAATTTGTAATAAATATTTCAGTTTGTACTGAAACATCCATTTTTAATGCTTTTAATTGATTTACACTTTATCATTTTCACTCTTGTGTGGTGTGCGTATGTGGAGAGGAGATTAATACATAAATATTCCAACTACATCTAAGTTTTGTGTATACTAATCCATGAATATACGCTTCTTACCTTTAATAGGTGATTAGTACATAGTTATTTGGGGTGTCCTATTTGTGGAGAGGAGACTGAATCTCTTCGTCTATCCGAACACTAAGAAATGCCATAATCCTATGGAGTTATGCTCTGCAAATTCCTCCCAACCGTTATGTAGCCAAACATCACCAGTTGAAGTTGTCAATTCCACTTTCCATACCCCACCACTTGGAACCTCTAGCAAAACATGGGAGACCATTAAAAGGTGGAATTGACAACTTCAACTGCTGATTTTTGGCTACACAGCGGTTGGAAGGAATTTGCAGCACATAACTCCATAGGATTATGGCATTTCTTAGTGTTTAGATATGAAGAGAATTATATTTGACACGATTGCCCGGGGTACATTAGTTGGAAGGAGGTGCCATATGAGCTCAAGTTAGCTGTTTGGGTGACACTACAGGTAATGTAATTATATTTATATGTCAATTTCGATTTCGATTTCAATTTTGATTCATATTTATCTATATTTGTGGGGAAGATACTAATTTTACTTTATTTCAATTCAGGGGACAGGGAGTGGCCCTGAGGGTAGGCCACATATGCTCGATACTTATGTGGTTATTCGGACAAGAAGGGAAGGACAAAGAGGTGTCCCCGAGCATCGCGGTACAAAATCTCTTTTCCAGCTAAATAGTTTGTAGATTTGAGATAATTGATGGTGATGTTGTTTCTTCTTAAATAGTTTCTATTTTGAATATATATTTGCATTATCTTTAGTTTGTTTGGATATATGATGTTTGGACATGTACAACATTGCTATAACATGTACAAATATACTGCTGGGCAGTGGCAATAGCCATACTGCCCAGTAAATTTTTTTTAAATTCTGCCCAGAATTGTCACGGTCATTGACCGTGACGAGTCCGTGACAACTGTTGTCACGAACTTATCACGGTCATTGATCGTGATAATTTTTTTTAAAAGGGTCAAGGCTTTGTCACGGTTTTTAACCATGACTAAACGTGTCACGGTCATGGCCCGTGACACGACCGTGATAATTCTAATGAACTTGTCACGATCAATGACCGTGACACGTCCGTGACAAAAAAAGCTGTCTCGCCCCGAATTGTCACGGTCATTGACCTTGACAAGTCCAACTTGTCAAGGTCAATGACCGTGACAATAGTGCAGATTCGGTGTAGTGAGTTCTCATAAAGTCCTACATTACTAGGCCTGCCTGACCCTTGGTTATGGGAGATTATACCTATAAGACTAGGTCCGCCTAACCCTCGTTTATGGGAGATTATGCCTATAAGACTAGGTCAGCTTAACCCTCGAATATGGGAGATTTATATCCTACAATTCTTGGCCCGTCTGACCCTCGAATATGGGAGATTTATAACCTACATTACTAGGCCCGCCTGACCCTCAAATATGGGAGATTTATAGCCTACATTGCAAGGCCCGCCTGACCCTCGGTTGTGGGATATTATGCCTATAAGACTAGGTTTGCCTCCATACTCGGTTATGGGAGATTTATAGCCTACATTACTAGGCCCGCCTGACCCTGGAATATGGGAGATTTATAGCCTACATTACTAGGTCCGCCTGACCCTCGGTTATGGGAGATTATGCCTATAAGACTAGGTTCGCCTCCACCCTCAGTTATGGGATATTTATAGCCTACATTACTATGCCCGCCTGACCCTCGGATATGGGAGATTTATAGCCTACATTACTAGGCCAGTCTGACCCTCGAATATGGGAGATTTTTTTTTTAAAGACCAATATGACTTGGCCCACCTGGCCCTCGATTATGGGAGATTTTATTTTTAAGTCCAATATAACTTGGCGTGCTCGACCCTCGCTCATGGGAGATTCAAAGTCCTATACTACTAGGCACGCATGACCTCTTAAAGGAGACCTAAATCCCTATATTACTAGGCATAAATTTGATTTACGGGAAACTGAAGTCCTATATTACTAGGCACGCTTAAAAAAATCCAGTTCACTCAAAATTCCAGTCCACTCGAAGCACTAATAGTTTCTCGATCGAGTACTCTCGATAGGTTTTGATCTTATAATTGCAAAAGATCCACTATACTTATATAAGCACTAATTAATTGCTCGAGCCAATACATCTGGCAAGTTTGTTATTCGAAGTGTCAGAAGCCACAATAAAATTATGGAGACATGCTCATTCGAGAGGAATGGGGGCAACCCTCCCCCCCCCCCCCCCCCCCCTCTCTCCGAAATACTCCTCCAAAATGAAAAATATAGGAAGCAAAGATAGCCCTCAAAACTACATACAAATGATATATGCATATGCGTTCATGATAAATAGACCAAATATGGTTATGTGATGATTTACTAGTCGAACAGGCTAAATGATTTATTTCGTACACATAGTTGATATGTCCCAGCTGAGGCCTTAACACACCAACTATGTCTATGAGGGGAAAAATATAGGGTGTGGTTAAATGAATTAACCGCCAACACACTAATAAATTACCCCACATATTTAATCAAATATTGATTTATGATTTATCAAGTTTTACTACAAACAAGACCCTATACGGGCTGCAATATTATTATGCACAAATTAATATATTACGTATACTCCGCATTTGATGATATACACTAGACAATGCTCTAGTAATTATTTAATTAATTATTTGATATGCCACAACATATATTGTGACAAGTGGCACCATAAATATTGGACACTTGGCTCCATAGAAAAGATGACACATGTCAAGACCACTTGGGCACTTTTACTATATAAAGAGGGCTTCCCTCTCATTTTGATGGATGATGGTCTTGGGAGAAAATTAAGGAGAGGAAATATAACTCTCCTCCCCCACGCACCTTTAGAGCTCCGTCACGGGTTTGATAGTGATGAGCAGATTCCTATAGTTTCATTATACGGTATATGGGCGTTTGAGAGGCGGTTCGTCGGATTTGTCACCCCCCACGCACCGAAACTACCAAGATTGTGCATTTGAAAGGCAACTTACCGGAATAGGCACCCCCAATGCACCAAAACCGAGCTCTCTCTAATGTATCGTATGGACCCACGAACTACACAGACTTTGATTCTGTAAAGATGACTACGTAGGCGTAACGACATTGCTCAAGTCTAAAATAAGCACGACGAGGTGCCTCCTCAAATCTGCACTCACATCTTACAACGTGCCTACCTATAAATCTCCAACTTTTTACTGTGATAACATCTCAGCATTAGCCCTAGATTCTTGTAATACCTCGCCCTAAAGATACATGATTTTATTATAAATTTAATAAGTTTATCCGGAGAAATTATTTGAGGAAAAAATGACGCGTTGCGTGTAGGGATTAAAAAGAAAATTCACGTTGCATGGCTCGCTTGGTTGGAAATTTGAGTTTAAATTTTTGAAATTAGTACATTAATGAAGTATGGCACGAATTAGTCATGGAACGGAGGTGACACGGACATGGGTAATATAATAATGTAAACATTATCGGTACACGACACTGTAAAGTATAACATTGTGTGATTTTTATAGGACTCGTGGTTGGGAGTAAAAATCGTTTGAACAATTATTTGATGAACTAAAAATATATATAATAAGTCTATGGGGACAAACTAGGAAAAAATGGGAAAAGATCATGGACCATCGATCGATCGATGCATATTGGTCGATCGATCGGCCAAGCAGGTCCAGCTTAGGCGGGAATTCATTTTGTGTGTTATCTCTTTAGGAACCCTTGGATTTTCATGTGTTATCGATTGGTGGGCAACCCAATACTTGATATGGGAAGGTTTTGTGACGATAAGGTTTCCTCTTTAGATAGCAACCCATTGGTTGGGTTATAAGAGAACAACTCGTATGGTTTTTGAAAAAAATAAGAAGCGCTAGATTTTCTAGTCTCTCTCTAATGTAGAGCTTCTATAGGAAATACCCTTCTGACCAGACCCTTACCACTCTACTCCACCACCATACACCACCTAAAGACACCATTAAAGGAACCCAAACCTCCCTTCATCACCATGATAAAGTCTAGACAGATTTGTGGGGTATAGAAGATAATATTCTTGGAGTGTTTTGTTGGGTATTTGAAGATGGAGCTTGAAGGAGGTTCCTTGAAGGTTAAAGAGAGCTTACATGAAGATGAGTAATGAATTCATGGAGACAATCTTTGGTGGGATTTTAAACTCCCTTGAGGCCACCTATGGAGGTGGGGGTCCTCCATCTTCTTCACCATCTCTACCATTTTTAGAGCTCATTTAAGGTGGGATTTACTAACCTTAGTATAAGTTTATTGATGAGTATAATTTTCAATTATCATTTACATATATTAGTCTTAGTATATGTAGGATTTGTGATAGTTGCATCCATGGAGTTTATTGGTTGATTTCTATGATTTCATGAACAAATGGGCTTCAAATAAAAGTTTTAAAGTGGGTTTTAAATTAGATAAAAACTTAGATTTTGTAACACACCGCCCGTCCGGAGAGAGCGAACGGAGCGCCACTATGATAAAACTAACCAAAATCCACAATCAACAAGGTATAGAGCATCTAAAAATTCCACAACAACAAAAGAGAACTACGAATCTAAATCTCTTCAAATAAATACCAAGTCTCTCAAATTACATACAACAACTATTTAACTCAAAAAATACAAATCTCCAATGCTCTATACATCAAAATAATACAAGTCTTCTCATTTCTTATATTAAAATTCTTCCCAAAATAATTCTCGCTAAAATCAATCTCCATAGCCCCCCAAAATCCGCGCTAACCTGCCACTAAAAGAAAATATGGGGAAGTACACAATACGACAGGAAAGATGCTCAAAAATATTAGCGGTGAATAAAACGTAACAATACGAATAAGATTATTCAAATCAAATGCGAATCTCATAAGCAATTATATCAATATAATTTCTCAATAACACATTAACCGGGTCACCAGGCCTCACCACCATACCGCGCCTATGCATTTTTTTAGCATATCCGGAAAAAGGAATATTGGCGGGTTCCTAACCTCACTGCCATATTAAAATCTCATGACAACATGCTTAACACCAAATATAATACCACATGAATCGAAATTAGATTCCAATAAATATTTCCAGATTTCCAAATGAATATATCAATTCAAATATGAGTCAATAATCACAAGAAAATAACGAGAATAATACTCGCGAGATTTAGGAGCATATTGTGTAAAACCCCATACCTCAAACCACCAAAAAAATCAGCATGAATCATCACATAATTTCAGCCTCAAAATCTAAACACACCATCACGTTCCTCTCGCGAAAATAATCAAATCTCGTTCTAGCCTAAACTCGAGAAAACACCAAATAAACCTTATAATCTAAGGTTGAAATCTTGAATAAGTCTGGGGCTATGGTTTGTAGATGAAAGGGAGTAATTTTGGAGAGGTCTTCTGATTGAAAAGTTTGAGAAAAAGTGAATTGAAAATCCAAGCCATGAATTAGTTGATATATAAAGGATTAAGAGTTTGATTATGGTCGTTTTGAGTGCGCCAACGCGTCCGGAAGGGTCGAGATAGTCAGAAAAGTATACCCGGGAGTTTGATTTGGGTCTCGGAACGTTTTTAGGCCTAATTAGTACCCCGGGAGGGCATTTTAGTCATTTTGTATTTTTGGGTAATTAAACCCACGAAAATTAAAGGGGTTATATCAAATGTTTAGGTTATCTCCTAGGGTTAGATAACTCAAAACACTAGAACGTCCATTGGAGAGGAGAGGAGAGGAGAGAGCTCTCAAGGCATTCCAAGGCTCAAAACTCACCCGTTTGCACCGCCGCCACCGCCAACGCGTAGATCGCGAGATGGGGAACGCAACCACACCAAATTCAACACCAAACCAGATTTTTGAAAATCCCAGGCAAGTGTTTATCTTGCTTATTTAGTTGATGCATCATCCATATTAGTTTAGGAGTTATTAGGATGAGATTTATGGAAGAAAAACCCAATTTGAGATGGGAAATTTTCATGTAGTGATGATTTATATGATATTCTGGAAACCCTTTGTCATGTAAAGGATTAAGAGTTTGATTAAGAAAAGAGTTCTAATCAGATACAAACACTAAAAAATTTATCCCGGACGATCGGACCGTTGGAATTGAATGAAATTTTAAAAAGAATTAGCTGAAGATTAAAAGAAGCTATGGAAAAAAATTCAACTCAATCGGACCGTTCAATATTTTTAAATATTTTTTTTCCTAGGCAGTTTTATGTTTTGAGGACTCTTAGAGAGTTTTATGTTTTGAGGACTCTACTATATAATAAAAATGCAATTAAAACTCCATTTTAATTCCGATTTCGAAACCGTTTGAAATTCTCGCCTTTAAAAATAATAACCAACATATCTGAGCAATGAAAATAATTTTACCAAAAACTTTACTTTCCTCAATATTTTGAAAATACCCCAAAATTACACGGGTTGTTACAGATTTCTATTTTCCACCATTTTAGTGTAAAAGTGTGTAGAAAAATGGCTATAATGCATTTATGAGTGTATTAAGTACACACGTGATGTTTTAAAGAAAAATGGGTATTTAAAGAAGGTTTAAATGAGTTTTAAAAGGGCTATTAATTTCAAAATACTATTCATGGACATTTTTATATAATGAAAATATTATTTTAGTGTGTTTTCTAGTAAAACTGAAAATGGATATTTTTATGGAATGAAAATGTTAGAAAATATTATTTTGGGAATTTCTAATAAAAGTAAATGATAGACATTTTTATGAAATAAAAATGTGAAATGCTGTTAATGTTGTCAAAATATTTATGAAATAAACATTTCTAAATTTCTTGCAAAATGGAGAAGTTTATGAATAAATGGATATTTTTTAGTTTAAGGAAATTAAGAATGTCTTACTTACTCGAAAAGGATGTTTGTTGTGAATAGTGTATAATTATAGAAAGAAATGCATGATTAATACGTTTGATAGCATTTTAGCAATTATAGTACATTTCTATGCATACAAACTCGTAGTATTTTGTAAATAAATATGTGAGTGAGTTTAGAGGAGGTCTTATTGGTTTTAAACATAAAGTAAGACAAAAGAAAAATTTTAGTCTAGTGTAAAGGGTGCTATTTCATGTAATAAATTTCTTAAATTCACAAGTGTAAAAGTTAGGCAAAGGTGTGATAAACAAGTATTAAATGGCTGAAGCATTAGAGTGTTAAGTTCGAAAGTTAATAATCATTTTTAAGAAACAACAATTGCTAAGGAACTAAATTACAAGTTTGCTAAACAAAGGGTAAATTGGTAATTTACTAAAAGTGGAACATTTCAACGGAATAAAAATGTTAAAGAATGTGTTTAAACTAATGTGTGTGAAAATAAGTTAAGTCTTAAGGCGTGAATGATTTTAGTATAAATCACGTGTGTGGAAGGGACTTAAAGAAGAAAGAAAAAAAAATTCAAGTGTTAATGGAAAAGCGGATGGTTAAGTCAGAATTTTGGCTTCGATTGGGTAAAAGTAAGGAAATGGAATAATGCGGACATGTGTAAAATGTTAAACACATTAATACGGACTCGGAAGCAATCGAGAATAAGCAAGAAGGTCCAAAGCCCTTAGGTGAGCATATCCGTCGGTGTGGAGTTCCTATAAGTGTGCGATAAAGGTGAAATTCTGAGAAAATATAAAGAAAATATGGAACATATCAAGAAATGGGCTATGTAGTAAAATGTGTTAATAAAACCTAACTTGAATTAATGTAATAATTGTTTTGGTAAAGGCGAAATGGACAAGTAAATACGTAAATCTATTAATGTCCATAAAGAAATGAAAAGGGTTAAAGGGAGTAAATAAATGGGTGGTTACACAACCTAAATGGTTAAATACATACTTAGCATAAGAATGTATTGTGAAAGGAAATTCAAGGATTTAATAAAGTATCTTCTAACACGGGAATTGTGTGTGTTGAAATGGCGATTTTCTATGAAAATACTAAAGGTTGTTGTAATGAATAAAAGGGTAAATTTCGGTAAAGGAATGTTTTTTAACAAATTAAGTGGAAAAGTTTCAAGTGTTGAATTGGGTGTATTAAACAGAGTGATAATGTTAAGTATGATTAAATAAAACCTTGAATAAGATTAAGGTCAACTAATATGGACAAGGTTTTCCAAAATAGATAGGTTAATGCATTGGAATACGTATTTATCAAAGGTATATGCATGTAGATATATACATATTTTCGCATGCATGTAGTTGTAGCGTGTGAGTATTCCTTTATGTCATTAGTTTCTACACTGTTTGGAAAATTCCACTATGCATAGGCTCAACACTTTGTTACGACAGGTTAGGAGTGGCTTCGTATTTTGGGAGTGCTATACAGGTAAGTATATTTTATTTATGTTTTACGTTAGTAGCTCTGTATACTTGGACTCCGGGGTGCTCCCCATAGGCCCCTCACGTAGTTCATCTCGAAATTGGAATCTCATGCTAATAAGTGAAATGTTAATTAAAATAAAACTGGACTAGTTCATACCTAATTCTCGGGTCGGACCGGTTGACTCACGGGTAACCCATAAGTTCAGGTCGGGGCGTTACAAATGGTATCAGAGCTCTAGGTTCAAGGTTTCTTTCTATTGTGACGTGGCGAGGTCGGTATTAGATCTTTCGACGTCGGTGTGATTCGGGTCGATCATGCTAGTTTGATGACAGTTTAGTTCGTCTCCTCGACGGTAAAGTCTTAGAGGTTAACACGACAAGTTAGAATAGTGTCGAGTGGCATATGATTAAATTGATGATTATTAATCACTTTCACGTTTCTGATAAAGTATGATTAATAATTTATGAGTGTCCATGTAAACCAGTAAGTGGTGACACCGTGGTTCGTAGTATGAGGTGTTTGTGTTCTAACTTTGTTGACATAGAGACTTTGGAGATATATATGGAATGAAATACCGCTCGTTGGGCAAGGGTCACAAAATTGTGTATAATCAATGATAAGGATTGATTGATAGAGTGTCATAATTATGCAAGGTGAGATCATGATTTTAAATTATATGTAGCTTAGGGTGTGGCATAGGTGAGAAGTCAATATCAATGTGATGATTAGGCAAATTTGATCCTAGGGGTAATACCGTGGTTGATGGTAAATTTGATGAGAATGTGAATTCACGTGGGTTAAAAGTTAGGGATGGGTACCTTCATCCTTAGTTAAGTATGATGATATCCTTATGGGTTAACACCCTAGTGGTTGTGGTTGATTAACGTATTTACAAGTGTTAGCTACGTGGCGAGAAAGTATTAGGCTGCTTAGTCGCGGACTTGGGTTTAGTGCATCCCGATTTATGTACCTTGACTATAATGTGGATTTAGATAATCATGGTGATTTAGGTAACCTAGGGGTGAGCCTTTATAATCATGGTGACTTGATATTGAGTCTATGAGTTGTCATGTTAGAATAGGACCTCTTACCGCGTCTTTCAGGTGGGCATCCTCTTGGGCAATGCCCGACGTCCTGTGTCCTACCAAACCTGGATGGTAATAATTTAGAGTTTGGTGATCATAGTTTGGCCTTGAGAAATAGGATCCCTTGTGGCATTCATAGGCATGGGCCTTGGTGTTACATACAATACCCGATATCCCGTATCCTATATTTGTGTCAATTAGTAAATTAGCACGTGGTATAAGGTCTACATAGTGAAGAAATTCAGTCATAATGGTTGAACACCCACTGGGAGTCAAGTGATGTGGTCTAGTGAATTTAACTACAGGTTGGCACTCTAGGTACGGGCGTGAGTTGCGTTAAATGCCCTTTAGAGATAAATACTAAGATGGGTTAGTAATTTGGGTTAGTAATATTGATAATTCCTTGGAGATATATACTAAGATTTGTATAAGTGAGATGTTACTACAAATGGTAGTCATTCCTTAGTGATTGTGAATCTGAGGTTATGTACCATGCATTACAACATAATCGTGTCTCTCCACAAAACCTTGGGATGTACTATTGCATTGAGATCTATGTAGTGGTGTCCATTTTATAGTGATAAACTCAAGGTTGTGTAGCATAGGTCATGATATGACTTGTGGTATCTTGTAATAGATATGTAAGTTTTTTAGAGAAACATTTGAGTTTGACGTTATCACACACGAGATGTCGGGAACCATTGTTGTATTGAAGTTTACATAGGTGATTTGATGATTGTATTACGATTGATCATGTCAATTTGTGGTAGTATCTTGGAGTCAGTGCTACGGATTTTATTTACAGGCGTGTACCTTCGAGGATAATTTCGAGAATAGGTTGACCAATGCTAGGTGGTGCACCTGGGAGACTTAGAACACGGTGAAGTTCGTTATGGATTTTGGAAATGGCACTCGAATGAAGTATTGGTCTTAATTATGGCACCTAAGTGCGTTACTTGTGTGGTTAGTAATGACTCAGTTGAGGGGGATCATTAGGCATGAGTGATGCTTGAAAGTTAAGATGACATTAGAATGATTATGGTTTGGTATCATGTAGCTTGTGCTAGGAGTTGTAGCAATGTATGTGAATTGAATGTTTGAATCCAGGTGCGCGCGATGTTTCACTTGTTGAGAGCTATCTCGGAAATTAAGGTTGATTATCATGAGCTAAAATTTTGAAGGCCTAGGCATGATGGGTTAGTTACTAATGATAAGCGTTGAAGGAATGTAAATTCACTCGGTTCAGTTGGTTGTACTCACCAATGATAGGAATGAGGCAGTAGTCCTAAGGAGGGAAGCCCAGCGTTTCAACTTCCCGAAGAAATTAGTTTTATAACCGTCCATCTGGCATGAATGGATGATTCTTGAGTAAAACTCGTCAAGGTTAAGAGGTCGAACCATAGTATGTGGCAAGGCTAAGGTGCTTAGAAAATATCGGTAAAGAGTTATAGAATTCAAGTATACGTTATGGGTTCGCACTTCGTGTGGTCGATTCTTTATCAGAAATTGATCATTTTCCTTTGGTGTGACAACTGCCTGATTCGTTAAAGTTCTTGTGTCTTTTTTACCCCGGTAATGGGAAGTTATTAGTCTATTATGATTTGGGTGTGGTGCTGCATAACTCAGTAGTGATGGGAGTTAATCCAGTTGTGGTCGATACATCATGGTATATGAGTCCGTTCTTCTTCAGAAGCACTTGTGTCTACACTAAATTGTATGTGCATGTGGTCTCGCGCTTGTTACACATAGTTTGCATGTGTTACTTAATTGCTTCAAGTTAATGTGTTTTGTTAGTTAACCGGTATAGCTAGTTACGACTTGGTCGTGTGGCCCGAGGTTGTGACTTGAGAAGCTGTGAGTGTCAGGACTTAGTATAACATTAGATGATAGCATTGCACTTTGTTAAAAGTTGTACAGATTGAGGATGTGATTGCTCGTCTGAGTTGTGAGAACCAAGATGACTCTAGGTTAATGTAAGGATCTCGTAATAGATATCGGTCAGGTAGACCTATGTGATAAGGTGACTATCTTAGCAATCATCGGTGCGTACGATTATAAGTGTTGAGGTTGTATCAGTATAGGCTAGGCATGACCCAATATTTGTTTGAGAAAACATAGGTGGTGAATCCTAATGTAGAGACGATCCACGATGATGATTGCATTGGTGATGGTACCATATTTGGGGAATATCAAGCATTCTGGAGTTTTGTTCAAATAGTCATGTTAGGCGCGCTTGATAATTAGCAATAACGCCTTCGGGTTCACTGTGATTGGATTAGCCAAGGATATTAGTGGAATTTAAGTCCTTGGATTTTAGACCGTAGCGTTAAGGATGTCCTGGGATTTAAAACTAGATGTGATAGTCGGATTATAAGTTGCGATAAACCAAGAATTTCGAGGACGAAATTCCCTAAGGAGGGAAGTTTGTAATACTCCGCCATAAAGATACATGATTTAATTATAAATTTAATAATTTTATCTAGAGAAATTGTTCGAGAAACAAAAATATAAGTGACGAACGTAAAGGATACATAAAATGACGCATTGCACAGAGGCATTAAAAAGAAAATTCATGTTGCATGGTCCGCATAGGTGGACATTTGAGTTTAAGTGGTTGCAATTAGTACATTAATGAAGTACGGCACGAATTATTTGTGTAACGGAGGTGACACGGACATGGGTAATATAATACGATAAACATTGTCGGTACGCAACCCTATAAAGTATAATGTTATGCGATTTTTATAGGACTCGTGGTTAGGAGTAAAAATCGTTTGAACAATTATTTGAGGTACTAAAAATATATATAATAAGTCTATGGGGTCAAACTAGGGAAAAGGGGGAAAAGTTCATGGACTATCGATCGATCGACGCCTGTTGGTCGATCGATCGACGCATGTTGGTCGATCGATCGGCCTAGCAGGTCCAGCTTAGGCGTGAATTCATTTTGTATGTTGTCTCTTTGGGAACCCCTGGATTTGCATGTGTTGTCGATTGGTGGGCAACCCAATACTTGATATAGGAAGGTTTTGTGAGGATAAGGTTTCCTCTTTAGATAGAAACCCATTGGTTGGGTTATAAGAGAACAACTCGTATGGTTTTTGGAAAAAATAAGAACCATCATATTTTCTAGTCTATCTCTAGCTTAGAGATTTTAGGGGGAATACCCTTCTAACTAGACCCTTGCCACTCTACTCCACCACTATAAACCACCTAAAGTCACCATTAAAGGAACCCAAACCTCCCTTCATCACCATGACAAAACCTAGATAGATTTATGGGATGTTGAAGATGATATTCTTTGAGTGTTTTGTTGGGTATTTGAAGATAGAGCTTGAATGAGGTTCCTTGGAGATTGAAGAGATCTTACATGAAGATGGGGAATGGATTCATGGAGACAATCTTTGGTGGGCTTTTAGAGACCCCCTTGAGGCCACCTTTGGAGGTGGGAGTCCTCCATATTTTTCACGATCTCTACCATTTTTAGAGTTCATTTAAGGTGGGGATTACTGACCTTAGTTTAAGTTTATTGATGAGTGTAATTTCATATAATTATTTACATATATTAGGCTTAATATATGTAGTATTTGTGATAGTTGCATCCATGGAGTTTATTGGTTGATTTCTGTGATTTCATGAACAAATGGGTTTCAAATAAAGGTTTTAAAGTCGGTTTTGAATTATATAAAAATTCAAATTTCTATTTTCTACCATTTTAGTGTAAAAGTGTGTAGAAAAATGGTTATAATGTACTTATGAATGTATTAAGTACACACTTGATGTTTTAAACAAAAATGAATATTTAAAAGAAGGTTTAAATCAGTTTTAAAAGTGCTATAAGTTTCAGAATACTATTCATGGACATTTTTATGAAAAACAAATGTTAGAAAATATACTTTTAGAATATTTTCTAGTAAAATTGAAAATGGACATTTTTATGGAATAAAAATTTTAGAAAATATTATTTTGGGCATTTTTAGTTAAAGAAAATAATGGACATTTTTATGATATAAAAATGTGGAATGATGTTAATGTTGTCAAAATATTTATGAAACAAATATTTCTAAGTTTCTTGTAAAATGGAGAACTTTATGAATAAATGGATATTTTTTTGTTTAAGAAAATTAAGAATGTCTTACCTACTTGAAAAGTATGTTTGTTGTGAATAGTGTATAATTATAGAAAGAAATGCATGATTAAATCGTTTAATAGCATTTTAGCAATTATAGTACATTTCTATGCATACAAACTCGTAGTATTTTGTAAATAAATATGTGAGCGAGTTTAGAGGAGGTCTTATTGGGTTTAAACATAAAGTAAGACAAAAAGAAAATTTTAGTCTAGTGTAAAGGGTGATATTTCATGTAATAAATTTATTAAATTGACAAGTGTGAAAGTTGGCCAAAGGTGTGATGTTAAACAAGTGTTAAAATGGCTAAAGTGTTTAGAGTGTTAAGTTGAAAACTTAATAATCATTTCTGAGAAATAACACTTGTTAAGGAACTAAATTGTAAGTTTGCTAAACAAATGGTAAATTGGTAATTTACTTAAAGTGGAACATTTTTATGGAATAAAAATGTTAAAGAATGTGTTTACAGTAATTTGTGTGAAAATAAGTTAAAACCTAAGGACTAAACGATTTTAATAGAAATCATGTGTGTGTGGATAAGGGACTTAAAGAAGAAAGAAACAATTTTCCAAGTGTTAATGGAAAAACGGGTGGTTAAGTTCGGATTTTGGCTTCGATTGGGTAAAAGTAAGTAAATGGAATAATGTGCACATGTGTAAAATGTTAAACACATTAATAAGGACTCAGATGCAATCATAAATAGCAAGAAGGGCTCGGATTGGGTGAAAATCCCTAAATCACTGGCCAGAACATATGGCGCGCATAGTCGTCAGTGTGGAGCCCGTGTAAGGAAGCGGTAAAGGTAATATTATGAGAAAAGATAAAGAAAATATGGAACATATCAAAAAATGGGTTGTGTGGTAAAATGTGTTAATACAACCTAACTTGAATGTAATAAATGTTCCGGTAAAGGTGAAATGGACAAGTAAATATGTAAATCTATTGATGTCCATAAAGAAATGAAAAGGGTTAAAGGGAGTAAATAAATGGGTGGTTAAGCAACCTAAATGGTTAAACCCATACTTAACACAAGAATGTGTTGTGAAAGGAATTTCAAGGATTTAATATAGTATTTTCTTACACGGGAATTGCGTGTGTTGAAATGGTGATTTTCTATGAAAATACTAAAGGGTATTGTAATGAATAAAAGGGTAAATTCCGGTCAAGGAATGGTTTTTGATAAATTAAGTGGAAAATTTTCAAGTGTTGAATTGGGTGTGTTAAACAAAGTGAGAATGTTAAGTATGATTAAAGAAAACCTTAAATAAGATTAAGGTCTGCTAATATGGGCAAGTAAGGTTTTCGAAAATAGATTGGTTAATGCATTGGAATAAGTATTTATCAAACGTATATGTATGTAGATATATACATATTTTTGCATGCATGTGGTTGTAGCGTGTGAGTATTCCTTTATGTCGTTCGTTTTTACACTATTTGTATAAATCCCACTGGGCATAGGCTCACATCCCCACTTTATTATGGTAGGTTGGTAGCGACTTCGTATTTTGAGAGCGCTATACAGGTAAGTATATTTTATTTATGTTTTACGTTAGTAGCTCGGTATACTTGGACTCCGGGGTATTCCCCATGGGTCCCTCGCGTAGTTCATCTCGAAATAGGAATCGCATGCTAACAAGTGAAATGTTAATTAAAATAAAATTGGACTAGTAACATTATTTAGGTTGTTTCACTGGACTTCGCACCTAACGCTCGGGTCGGACCGGGTTGATTCACGGGTAACCCATAAGTTCAGGTCGAGGTATTACACTTATAATCCTGTGTTTTGTGCTCGCACGAAGCACATTAAAATCCACTACCATTTCACTAGAAAAAAGGTCCTCAAAAAGATATAGTCATCCTTTTTGTTTCCTCTAAAGACCAACTTGCAGATGTCTTCACCAAAGGCCTTGCTTTCGCTCAGTTTCTATTATTTCGAAGAGAACTAGTGTTTTGTAGAACCATCAATATTAGGGAGGATGTTAATCATACCAATCAAGTCAACTCAATCAATGGTTCTCAAGACAAGCACACAACAACTTTAGCGTTATAACCACACACAAGCACAGCTCATAATAGCTAATAACTGTAGTTAGTGAAATTTGTTATTGTAATTAATTCAGTTATTCGTTAGTGATCTCTATACTACTATATATACTAGTGCCTTGTAATGATACAAATTAATGAGAAAGAATTCATACATGACTGTGGGGAGTTAGTAATCTATAGGACTGTATTCCTAAAGCAGTAAAAATTGAGGATAATGACCTATTGTGTTAAGTATCATTTCGACACAAGAGGAGATATATGAGGCGATTTTCATGATGAACAGAGATGGGAGTGCTGGCCCGGATGTTTTTAATGGTATGTTCTTTAATGGGAGTGTTGACACATCATTAAAGAAGATCTTCACAAGGCATTATCATCTTTTTTGTTGGCGAGGAACTGCCAGTAAGTTGGATTGCTACTATTATTGTGTCGATTCCAAAAATAAACGGACCAAAAATGTGTGGGGATTTACGTTCTATCAGTCTTTGTAATTTTTCTTACAAAATTCTTTTAAAAATTATGGCGAAAAGGATGGGTCAAATTTTACCTAAAATTACTTCCCCGTCGTAATCTGGTTTTATTAAAGGAATATCTATATTAGAAAATGTGTTTTTAGCCCAAGAGCTTATGATTTTTTTTTAAAAATAAAGTGAGGGGCTCTAATTTAATTTTAAAGCTGGATATGTCAAAGGCATATGATAGGATGTTGTGGTTATTTATCATTCAGTGATTGATTTAATTTGAAGGATGATCTCTAATTGTTGGTATTCGATTGTAGTGATTGAAAAATCTTATGGCTTCTTTAAATCTAAAATGTGGTACAATAAGGGGATCCAATGTCCCCGGATTTATTTGTGATAGCAGTAGATGCACTCAATAATGGAATTTAAAAAATGATGGAAGTTGGAAAAATGGCTCATTTTACTCTAACAAGGGGTTGCCCTTTAATTTCTTGTTTTTATTTTGCAGATGACTCCCTTATTTTTGCATATGGAAATAGACATTCTTTAAAAAAAATCATGCAATTTTTGAAGGCTTATGAAGAGGCATCCGCTCAAGTGGTCAATTGCAATAAAAGTTCCTTCTACCTGTCGAGAAATGAGACTTATGGGAGGAAGAAAATTGTAAAAAATGTTATAGGTTTAAAGCATAAAAATCTCTCGATAATTTATTTGGTGATTCCTTTATTTTCGGGGAGGAAAAAGCAATCCTACTTTACGACTTTCATTGACAAGCTGATTGGGAAGTGAAATTTTGGAACCATCAAAGCATTTCTCAAGCGGGAAGATTAACCCTCATCAAAATAATTGCGGAATACATGAACCTTCATCTCCTTACAGCAATTAATCCCCCAGGGACGATCCTTAATCACATAAATAAGCTCCTTGCTAGGTTTTTATGGGGTAAACAAGAAGAAAAAACAAAATTTCAATGGGTCAAATGGCTCGATATTTGCAAACCAAAGGAAGAGGGGGGTCCAAAATTAAAGTCCATATTTTATTTATCTCTTGATTATTTTCATAATTTGTGGTGGAAGTTTTTTAATTCAAATTATTTATGGTCCCTGTTCATGTATAGTGAATACAAAAAATTAGAGGCACAAAATTTTAAAGGATCAATATCGGTGTCATATCAAGTTTGGAGGAGGATCCAAATGGTTTAAGAGGACTTTAAGGAAAATTTTGATTCTTTTATCGAAAAATGGTCATTGACAAATAATGCAAATTTTACATTAAATTCCACTTGGTATTTGGTGAGGGATAAAGGATGTGTTCAACGTTCCTTTTCACTAATTTGGAAAAAAAGAATTACTCCAAAAATTTCAGTTTTCATGTGGCATTTGCTTCATAGAGGGTTTTCCATAGATGAGTATATTAAAGGGATTTAAATTCCCATTGTGTCAAAGTGTAGATTTTGTATTTTGACTAATGAGGAGGATAGAGATCATTTTTCTTAAAGTAGTCCAATTGCTCAAGCTATTTGGAATCGTTTCCATAACATCCTTGGGTTGAGGATTTGGTGGATTAATTCTAATGGAGACAAAATTAGAGGTATTCCTTACCGTATTATTCCTGCTTTCATTTTCTGGCATTTATGGTTTGCAAGGAACAAATGCATATTTGATGGAGTGACAATGAAAGAGTCCTCTATTTTTAATCTCATTTGTGGGGAGATTAAACTTGTGTTTCGTATTTTTTCCTTTTAAGGCCACTAGATCTAGATATTGTATCGATATTTTAGAAGATTTTTCTAATATACGTGCTCATATTGTTTATCATTGATGTAAGCCACCAGTGGGGGGGGCGTTTTTCCACTTCTGATTTCTAATAAATGTGGATCTCATTTTCTTAAAAAAAAGAATTCATTCATGACAGTTGACAGTTTTTATCTCTAGATTTGCATATTACTCAAAGCCAAACTTCTCTCTTTTTAAGGGGAAATTACCTTAATCAAATATATCCTAGTAGTTATTCCCATTTATATTATATTTATCCTCAAAATTCCCAGTTCAGTCATAAATTTTATTAACTCTGTCTTGGCTAATTTCCTCTCAAGTTCTAATGGAGATATGCATAACCAATGGATTGGTTGGGACTCCATTTTTAAAACTATTAGGGAAGGGGTTTGGGAGATAAATTCCATTTTCAATATGATGTAAAACCTTCATGCTAATCTCACTTGCTCAAATATTAATAAAGAAGCTTTATGAGCTAGGTTCATGAACCAAAAATACGGGAATTATGCTCATATGCTATCTTCTACAAACCCTTATTATGGATTTAATGTCTGGAAGATCATAATAAATAAATTGAATATATTTGTTGATTATAGTAAGTGGATTTTTGGAGAAGGGGATATTTCTTTGGGGGTGATAATGGTGCTCTCAATCTATTCCTTATAGCAACAAGGCTACCTAAATTTTAGTTAAGGAAGCTTTGTTAAATTCATTTTATCGGAGGAGATGAGAAAGTTATCTTTTATGATATTCAGTGAGGTTCTAAATTCCATGAACACTTCACAGCATAATTTTAATGATAAACCTGTGTGGACACCAATTAGTAGTGGTATTTTTTTTCCTCTGTCTCATTTTAGGACTTGAAGAAGGTGCATGGTAGGAGAGATAGATGATGGACCAAATACAGACTCGATGGGTTCCTCCGAAGATTGGGGCCTTCATATGGAAGCTCATTAACAATGACATTGTTGTCGATGAGAGGATAGAAAATGTTAGTATTCACATTGTATGTAAGTGCAGATATTATAAGAATCATCAAACTGAATCCATTCCCTTTTGTTTCAACAGTGAGTTAACCTCTTACCTCTCAAAATATTTTATGTATAAATTGGATGTTATTCCTAATTTTTTTATCTATAAATTCTTTGCTTCATATTCGAAAGGATAAGTTTCTCTCAAGAATCAATATGGCATCAATAAAACTATTACTTCTTTTGACATCTGTTGGAGATATGGAAAGTTAGAAATGGCAGTTATTTTACTGATAAAAAAAATATGGTTGTATCAAATTTAGAATGAGGGTGACACAATGGACACCATTATCTCTACCATTTGTAACCCTAGTAATCCATTAACTTTCCTTAATCAAGTATCCATTTTGTCTCTTGGAGCTATTGTCAAAAGTTATAAGGTCAAAAGGGGACCAAATAATTGGGAATTCCTAAATGATGGAATTTTAAAATTGAACAGTGATTGCTTTGTGTTATTGGAGAGTGTTTCTGGGGGGAATTATTCAAAATGATAAGGAACATATACCAAATAGTCCCTCAAATATTTTTTAATATACATTTAGTCCAAGCTTTTTTATTTTGTTCCAAAAAGTCCCTCACCGCATAAAAAATACTCAAAAAAAGGAGCTCCGGTGATGGTCGTTGGAGCTCCAGTAGTAAGGGGGAGGTGCGGCGGGGGTGCCTCTAGCACGGACCATTAAAAATAAGAGAATATTGGTTAAATGGGTGTTTGAGGGACTTTTTGGAACAAAATAAAAAGGCTTGGACTAAATATGTATTAAAAAATGTTTGAGGACTTTTTGATAATTGATTTAAATGATAAAGGGGATTTTTTGATGGCCTTTGTTGCAAATTTTAATCTTGATACTAAAACTATAGTTGAAATGAAAGCCTTGGCTTTGGGGTTAGAATTTTGTGCTAATCATAACATTGAATTTGGGGAAATGAAAATTAATTATCAAATTTTTGTTCAAGTCCTAAAAGGATCAATTGAGTGTCCTTGGAAGATTACTTATGAAGTGGGAAGAATTGTACAAATTATGCCTAGAAAATCTGTTTTTAGGCATACTTATAGAGAGAAATAATACAACTATGTTTTATCTAAGGTTGGCCATAGTATTAGGGGTGGTGCGTGCATGAACTTTTTACTCAAAATAAACAAGATCTGTTTGGAGATCAAAGTGGTCTTCCTAGAAACAACCCACCTTAATTGTTTCTTCTAGTGGTGTTTGAAAGCTATATAGTTTTATTTGCTTTCCTTGTACCATTGGATATATATAATTAAAACTGTCTTTTGTAGTTAAGATACATTTTAATATATAGATTATGTAATTTTAGGACTTAAAATAATGTTGATTATGGATATAAGACAACAAACATTTTGTTTTCATTTTTAGTCCCTATTTTCAAATTAAAGGGACACGTGGCATGCTGTGATTGGTCGACATTTTATTAATATGGGTCCGCGCCAGCGGCTTTATTCAAAAATAGGGACTAAAACCATAAATAAAATGTTTGTTGTCCTATTTCCAAAATGCATATTACAATAGGTCCTAAATTTACAAAGTCCCTTTAATATATTGTTGGATGTATATAAATCCAACTTTCCATTTGTATCATGTATTGTTGGTTGAATTATATAGCCAACTTTTCTGATTCTTGCCTCCCATATGTATTTGTCACCTAAGAAGGGATTTTCTTCCTATTGTGTTCTAATAAAAAAATTTGGGTATCGTCCCTCTTCTTAACAAATAAATATTATTAGTTTGCTCAATGAAATTTTCTGAGTATCATACTCTACGTAACGAATAAAAAACTATTATTATTTTGGGTCAATTAGGTATTTACATAACGAGCTTTATCATTTTTTTTTCATTTTGATCACCTAACTTTTTTTTATAGATATAACATTAAAGGAAAATAATAACATGTGCCCTAAGGTGACATGTTTTGAACCTCAAAATAGTAAGAATGAAAGATCTACTTAAGTATCTATGTCCTATTAGTTATATGTCATCATTGTATCCTTACTATTATTATATTCATGGAGTGTGCCTTATGAGTACATGTTATCATGACCCAACATTATAGTGTCATTTTTGTTCCAGAAAGTAAACGTTAAAAGGACCTTAACGGAAATATGATATGCCACTTCATTATTTGACGTGGCATTCTGTTGTGCCATAAAAAATTAACTGTCTCAGATGTCATCTTAGTTGTACTAAAATTTAAAATAAAAAAATAATTACTAATCCAATAACTCAATCACGAAACAATAACTTACTTTTTAATCAATCAGTAAACAATTACTAAACATTTTAGTAATCAGTCATGTTCAATCATACAAATCAAACATATAAATACACAAAAAAAATTGATTACACAAGTTTCAGGGGGTTTCAATCGATTACGCCAATCAAGAAGACAAATTTAGGAGGATTGCAAATCGTTTTAAGCTTGTACAAAAGGAATCCTTCAAAGAGTACAAACCCTCTCGATTTAAAACCATCAGCTCTAGGGTTAATTTGAAGGATCACAAATTCAATTTAAAAATCGATTAAAAACTCAATTTCAGTTGGTTTGAGGTTAGTGATGATGGTGGTTTGAGGTGGGTGACAATGGTGGTTTGATGGTTTCGAGTGGTTTTTAGGTTGGTGACGATGGTGGTTTGAGGTGCCATCGTGGATGGAGGTGGTTTCTAATGATTTTTAGATGGAGATGATGTTTAGGTGTGGTGGTTGAGGTTGTGGTTGTTGTTGTGATTGGGGAGGAGGAAGAGGTGGTGGTCATTAAATTAAGGGTAAATTACACGAAACCACCTGAACAATGTTTGATTTACGGGTCTCCTCTATAAATTGAATTACCCGATAAACTCACCCCCTAAACTATTAACCCATTGCAAACAAACTTGAAAACTGGTTCCCTCTTTTTTAGAAAAAAAAATGACTAAAATATCCTTGGACTAGATATTTTATTAATAACGATTACATTAATACCCAACACGTGCAATACAATTACTAAAAAACCCTAAATTCAACGCCAAATCAACAACAATTCAACAAAGATTCATTCATATTACAAATACCAAAAATAATTCAAAATTCAACAGCCACCATCATCATCTTTCAACCACCATTACCATTTATAGTTTCACAATTTTCGTTCATTGTGGTCGTGTTATATTACCTATACAAATTGAGAATCCATCAGAAAGTATAACCCTTAGACATGGAGCGAATCGAGTAAATAATTCAATTCGATTTATGAATAGCATCTAGGCATTATGCGTTTCAGGCGATTCAAAGTTCAACAGTGACAACAACATCATTATAATTGAAGAGTCTTAAATTAAGAAGGATTGACACCCTTCTTCATTTTATGTAAATTTGGTACAAGAGAAGTGGTGGCTAGTGGGTGGATATGGTGGATTAAGGGTCTGATGTATGGCTATGGTGATGGTTGTGTGAAGAAAATTTAGGGTTTTTGTGTATATTAAGTGAAGAAGATAAAAAGATAGAGAAAGAAGGTTTTTTTTTTTATTTTGATTTGT
Source organism: Sambucus nigra (assembly GCA_949130495.1). Classification (NCBI taxonomy): domain Eukaryota; kingdom Viridiplantae; phylum Streptophyta; class Magnoliopsida; order Dipsacales; family Adoxaceae; genus Sambucus; species Sambucus nigra. The sequence continues at coordinate 460,213,794 of OX422217.1, forward strand.
TTTTAGAGGGTAATTTGGACATATCAGTTGTTATAATCTGGTTATGGGGTATTTTAGTCAATTTATGCTAAAAAAAAGAGGAAGCTAGTTTTCGGGTTTATATGCAACGGGTTTGATAGTTTAGGGGGTGAGTTTGTAAGGTAATTTAGTTAAGGAGGTGACTCGTAAACTTGAGATAGTTCAGAGGGCTTCATGTAATTTACCCTTAAATTAATTAAGTATTTATTCTTAATTAATCTAGTTTTAAATTAGAATATGTGTCGCATAGAATGGTCATTTTTTGGTATCGTTTTATATAGACCCAGCTTTTCACTTTGTAACCCAAACCTTCTTTACACCCACGTACATGGTTGTTCATACCCATTTAAAGGCCAACTAAACTCAATGTGTAAACATAAAAAAGGCAAAATCGCAATTACCTTCCAACTATTTCCCCATAGATTAGTTGTTCATTTCTTCCTTTTTTGTTAAAGAGGAAGATTAAACATCAAAAAAATAGCAGCAGCCCCCCAAAAACCAGCAGCAGCCATACATGTTTAACAGCATTGTTGTGGCATGTTATTAGTAGATTCTTTGATCCCACTGGAATGACCCACAAACCAATCAATAAAAATTCAACATCTAATTGGATCCCTCCACTTTTCGTAAAAAAAATTGGTTCCAATAGCATTTTTCATAAAAAAAAACGCAACATTATTTGAACCCTAAATCCGTTCGGTATTATTTCCGACAACGATTTCTTTGAATGAGAATGAAATTGTTCATTGAACTGTATCGTATTTAGAGGAATGATAATGAGTTTTATATTTACAGTTGAATGCCACGTCAGAAGTTGAAATGAAGTGTCATATTGAGGATCGTTTTATAAGCATTAACTTTTTTACAACAAATGAATGTTCAGTGTTATATATATCAAAAAAAAATGAATGGCCAAAGTGGGAAAATGATATATTTTGTTGCGTAAATACGTAATTAACTCATCATATTGCTATGCATTTTGAGGATAGCATGATTTTCGTATGATTTATTCTTATCATTATTTGGGATTATGTACAAGATTTCTTGCAATAGGTTTAATCCATGTTCCATTAATTAATATTTTTTAGGTGGTGTTGTGTATCGGACGTTTTACACAACAATGTTTATTCTTCTAGAGTGGATTGCAAATGAGGATTCAAATAGTGGGTTTCACTTAGACGCAGATTTCATTTCCTAAAGGATTTTATTATATTTCAATTGTATAGTTTTGATTTCATTCTGAGGATAATTGTATTTTAATTGGACCTACAGTTTATACTTATGGACATTTAAGATTTTATTGATTGACATATTCGTATGATTTATACATTCATTCATTTGTACTCTTTATGTTAAATTATGTATTTGGGATTGATCTGTATACCTTTTATATTTTTAGTAATTAATTAATTGTTAAATTGACTAGTTATTTGTGATGAGTTGTTATTTCCATGTGACATGTGGTATGTCACTTATTATATTTATTTTATGTTGCTATGTGATTCATATATGTGGTTGTATATGTATTACGTGAATTATCACTCTTTGAAATTTGGCATTATACATGGTAATTCATTAATTAAATATTTTAAGTGACTTGATATTATGGGTGACTATGAAATGGTCAGGAACTATGTGTTAGGGTTTTTATTATTTGGCTTATTCTCTCGGTATCGGGCTCCACCGATCGTGAAGTAGTTTCTTATAATGCTGAGTCGCACGTTATTAGTGAATAATTAGGTTTTAACTTAATTGGCTCGTACCGACTTATAAGCTAAGATGATGAGATAGTTTCGATTTTTACTAAAATAGTGAAATTTAAGTTTATTGGGTTAGTATATGGTCTGGGTTGAGTTTCGGGCAGTTTAGTACATGTTTTGGGCTCATTTGGTTGAGGTTATTTTGGACCTAGCTTTATTTCATGGGAAACACTCTTATTAGGTTAGTTAGTAAAATTTAAAACACTCATTTGTCATTTGAGAAAAGTCTAGAGAGCAAAGGAGAAGGAGGCACCAAGGATTGAAAAGGATTTGGGAATTTTTAGGAGTTGATTCTTCAATTACTACGAGGAAAGTCTATTTTGATTAAGAATTTAATTAATTTTGCGTTAGAGTAATAGTAGTTGATTGGAATCTGAAATTATCTAATGAAAACTAATTTGTAATCATAGTCGATTTTAATTCGTAATTAGATTAATCACATATTTAAGCCTTAATCTTATATTGATTAACTAGTGTAGTTTGATATTGTATACCTTAAATTGAACCATGTAATCATGTAATCTGACCATAATAACTTTATATATGAATTCTATAAATGTTAATCGGTGAAAGCCCTCACATTGGATTGATTCTTGTATTGATTTCATAAGCGAACGTGTTAGATGTTGATTAGATGGTGAACCTAGGGTTTTATTAATGAGTATTGGGTTTAGGTCTTTATATGAGTTGTTAATCATCCAAGCTTTGTAGAAATAGGTTCCTACTATTCATATGTTGGTCGTATGTGAAGGTGAAAGGTCAATTTGGAGCTATAGAGGCTTTAGGGTTGAAGGTTTTCATCTATGGCTGCACTAGTTAAAAGGTTAAAAAAGGGGGGGATCTGGTCCCATCGTATGTATCCAACAGAGGTAAAGATTGATCTGGCCCATATAAGTTGTAGATTATCGAATTACAAATGTGTAGGCACGGGTTTCATAATTTTGAATTTTTTATGAATATTTTTCCAACAATGCACAGGGCTAAAATTTCAGGATGGTCATTTTGGGTTTGGGCTTTGTATTGTCATTTAGTTAGAGTTTTGATTAGGGAGTTGTTTGGGAGTTGTAATCAATTTAGATGAGTTTATGGGCAATAAGTTTGAATATAGAAACCTAGCTTAAGGACCTTAAGATTTGAGTCAAAGTTTGTTAAGTCGGGTAATGTTTAGTGATTTTTTATCACATATGAGGTGAGGATATACCTATGACCCATTGAGTAGGGTAATGACTGATTTAGAATGATAATGTAAGTAATAGATTAGATATGATACCTAATTTGGGGGCTTTGAGTGCCAATCTAAAAATTGTAATACTTTACGATATCGAGATATGCTTAGTGATTGTGTAGATCCTACGATAGTCTAGAATATGTTTATAATCCATCGAGTAAGGTGGTGGTTGTTTTAGAATGCTTCTTATGAACATTAGGTGTGAGACGATACCAAGACTTATGAGCCCCAGGAGTTCGAGTCAATTTTTATGATAATGATTATAGTAAACGTGCGTGTTAACTTATAATAATAAAAGACATTATATGTAACCCAATTGAGTAGGATTTGTACTTTCTTATTTGACCTTGTGGCGTAGGGTCATTTTTGTGTACTTGTTTTGTGTGCAAGAATACCATAGTGTGTGAGTGCTAGCGGTGACATGGTAGGAGGGATTTTTATGGGGCGTATGTGACGTTAACCACGTGTGGTATTCTCAGTGATGAGACAGACTTTATCTAGATTTTATTTACTTCGATCTTATGGTTGCCGTACCCAAGTTCCTGAGGGGGATAAACGGGGGAGTTCTATCATATAGCCTTGGGTATAGAGGTCGTGATAGTGATTATCCATTGTTGATGCTTTGAGGTTATAGAGTTAGGACAACCTATAACTATACCTAGTATGGCACGAGCGATCCCCGGAGGCAATAGAGATATGACTTTGTACTTTTATTCGGGAGCTCAAGCCTAGCCCATGAGATTTGATGTGGGTTGTGTACACTCATGAATATTTAAGATTATGTGATTATGTATTGTAGTACTTTGAGATGGTTGTACCGGATTATAATTTATTCTAGTAATGTATAACCATAAACTTATGACTCAGGAATGATACGTAATGAATATACGAGAGATGTATATACTAAATCGGTGACATGAGATTATTTTAGACTATTAGACTTAAGAGTCTCTTTTAGAATCATAATTATAAATCGTTAATGTACTATGATTTGTAAGCGAGTTGGTTTTAATGTAAGAGATTAACATAGAATAAATTATTCGTAATGTAAGAGATGAACTTAAATTAAGAAAGTAAAGAAAACTTAATTAAGAGATGAATGTATATGACATGGGACTCAGTTGGATTTGCGAGTAGAACTGTATGCTTATTTTAGGTTGTTTGGGTCGGATAACTTAAATCACATAAAATCGACTTAGTACGGGAGGAAGATGCGTTATTATTATTGTGGCCCAAATTTAGTTACATTCTTACTCATTGTAGACTTCCTAGGGTCAATCCTCGATGTTGAATTATTTTTCTACAGGTCTTACGTTGTCGTTGTCGCCGCAGACTTGAGTTATTTCGTTGAAGGAGCTTCTCCAGCACTAGTTTTTATTTATCATTACTAGAATATAGGTGTTGAATATTATATCTCCTTTACATTCATGTATATATTTATATTTCAGTTGTCAATTAGTTGCATTATTTCATCTTTTCCCGAGTTAGAGATTGTACGAGATGTACTTATGATTTATAGTTGTATTTTGAGATATTGAGATCTTTTATATTATAGAAGTTGGATTTTCTCTATTGTTATTGGATGGTATCAGATTCGTTTTATTTCGTACAGCATTTACATTATCTCTTATTGTATTTACTTGTATCATTTTATTAATTTTGTTATGCTAAGAATGTTTCTAATTATTTTTCACTCCCGTGATTTTTATATTAGCCCTCATCAATCTATTTATGAATTTTATAGAGTGTCACGTGATCACCTTAAATATAGAATTCACGGGAGGTCATAACACCCACCTCACCCCAGATCGAGAGAGAGAGAGGTGGGTGATCAATTAGTGTTTTTAGATCTTTTTGCAATTGGGGTTAAAATCGAAAGATAATATGTTCATTGCATGGGTATGTCGTTGGGTTGGTAGGTTTGTGTGTTTGATCGTGTGGAGGGAATTTTGGTCAACTTAATATCTTAAAATAATATTGGAGTATATTTACTCAACTTATGCCCCAAAACCCTACAAACTCGAATATCTGGGTTAGTTGTCACAAATCATAAGTTTATGGGCGCTTTGTCACACCCCAATTTCCCGAATGTGCGGTTCATCCTGGTAAATACTAAACCGTCAGTTCTTTCAAAAGAGGAAATTGTATTGATATTTCATGGTTTTACAACCTATGGTTTCAATTATACAATACTATATACATATCTCATTGCCTCACTAACAACCATTTCCGTATGACTATTCTCTAAACAAAACTAATCCTGATCTTCATATAATCCTATCTTGAACTGGTCATCATTGCTTATAAGCATCTGTTTAAAATAACTAAAAGGGTAAAGAATAAGCAAAACTTGGTCAAGTAGATAATTTTATTTCTATAACAACTACATATACATCAGAGTTGTAGATAGCATAATTGGAATACAGTATAGATAATATATCACAGTTTATAGTAATTTAAAATAAAAGGAGATATCAATAGTAACGAAAATGGGCATACGGGAGTCTGTCAATATTTGTAAGAACAGTATCGTGATTATAATTGGATAAGTGTTTATCGAGTCATAAAGATAAGGGTTCAGACTATAACAGGATAACCCATAATTGTAGAGGCTTCAAATGTGTAGCAATACTCTCACAATAATATCCAAAACCTTTGGATAAAATCAATCCAAAATATTTGGAGATAAACTAATAGTGCTGAGCCGAAACTCCGAAGAGCGGCATCCATATGGTAAGAAAAAATTAGGCACTCAATCCCTGTGTCCTACAGGACAAATAGTGTTTACGTGGGTATTTCGAAAGTCTATTCCCTAAATTATAATATACTGGGTTTAAATAAAATCATCGATTGCAAGATAGTATCGGTTTAGGGGTTTATTCGGATAAGGATTGAATCAATATTCATGGTATTTGTGAACTACACAAAAGAGTTCGTAAATGAGAATAAAAGTTTGAGAGTTATCACATAGTGATATAAACAAATGCAGTAATTCAAGGGTGTAAGCTCGAAAATAATATTGAAATAGAATCATCTACTTTTTAATTTTGGGTTGCTTGTAACTGATCTTCGTTCTCACAGGGGTATACTGGGTATTCTGAAATCATGGATATCATAAATGTTTGGAGTATGAAAGTAAAATGAAATTCTAAGTAAAGTTGTGGTTTAAAATAAACTGATTTTGAAGTTTAAATTTTAAGTTGGGGTTAAATATGTAATTATAAAAAGTTAAGGCTTTTTCATTATTTTTCTCATTTCTATTCATTTTTTGTATTGGTGGCAAGAGACACTTTTATTATATTTATGAAAAAGGGCATGGATTTAAGCATTGATTTGAAACAATTGAAAAATTTAGGGGTTTAAGTGAAAATTGAAAGTTTTGTTTCTAATTCTTTAAAATTGTTTTCTTAAGAAATTTCTTTCTGGGAAGCCAAACAAGGTGATGCAATATACCATTTTGACTAGAAAAATAAAATAAATTTTTTGAAAAAAAATCTCAGAATTTTCTTAGGGTTGGGCCAAAGCACATACGCGCCTGGATTTGACTCCACTCGCGCATGTGCATTACACTTCATTTTCTACCTTCGTTTTGTTGACTTTCTGGTTTGAAAACTTTGACCTCACATTCAAACAGTTCTAGAATACCACTTAAGTTGATTCTTGAATGAAAATTGTCTAATTTTTTAGAGGAATCCAACCATATTGGTTTCAAGAATTGAGGTTAACTGGTTCGAGCTATTGATTTTCTGTAAAAATGGCATAAATTTGACTTTAACATTAGTGGATTTAGTCTATAATTCGAGCTACGACATGGTGATATATGTGATATAGGATCAAAATGGAGTCTAACCAGTTTGGTTTCAAAGATTTTGGCTTACTATAGCTCCCGAATTTTGTTTCTGAAATTTCTAGGTCGGTAATTTTCAAAGTTCGATTTAGGGTATCAAAACTCATTTTGGGTTGAATTAAGCTATGCACTTAGGTAACTTAGACCCAAGACTTGAGTTCTCCCACTTTGAAACCGGTTGAAAGTCAAGAGTACAGGTTCCACCATTAAAGCTCAAGCTTTGAAAGAGGTTTCTAATATTCAAGATTTTTCAGTGCATTTCCTACGTTAGACCTTCCATGTAAACTCATATGTAAGACCTATGAATACCCATAAATGTAAACAAATGAAAAAAACAGGAATGATATATGAAAAATCATAAAGATATCAAAATGCTTATTTTTTTGCTTTATGTTTTTACTGAGGTGAAGTACGTTTTTACAGTAGGGAGGGAGTGTTTTTATACTGGTGGGGGAGGTGAAGAGATTGTTGAAAAAAGGAGGTGAAATTTACCATGGTTTGGTGGAGTTTAACCTCGGTACCATGTGGGGTAACATGGGTACCATGCGTTTTTCATGTGGTACAACTGCACATAGAGCATCTAGCTGGCCAAATAATTCAGGGAGTGAAGTGAAAAATAGTTTTGGATTTGATTTTGGTCCTTGGATAGTATATAAGGTGAATTTAATGATATTTATAAACTTTTTTTAAAGTTTAGGGGCTAAATGTGTAATTTTTCAAACTTGTTAGGATGGTTTATGTAATTGTTACAGAATACAAGTCCTACTATTAAGTTTTGAATTTAAGTTTGGGTTATGAGGGTATGGTATGGTTTAAATAATAAGTTTTAAAGTTTCGAGGGGTATTTTGATAATTTTGAAACTTTGAGGGTTACTAATGTAATTACCTTATTCTTTAGGGTTATTTGTAAATATAATATATATCACATAAATGTGGGGGTTTTAAGGGTTTGTTACATTTTGGTACTCAATGTTTAATGAAGTTTTACATATAAAAAAAAATAGTTTTACGGGTACTTGGTTTAACATAATATTTTTAATTATACGATTTAATTTTAGTTTCGACAAAAACTTTATTCTAGGAAAAAAAATTAAACCAAACTAAATTTAATTTATATTTAAATTGTGGGTTGTTGCACACTTTGTCAAGATTTTATAAATGGAGGTGACCCATAAACCTAAAATAGTTTAGGAGTTTTAGTGTAATTTATCCAAAAAAGTATTTTATGTATTAGCATAGTGTAACACTTGACATGGCCCTTTTAATATTCAAGCAACGACCATTAAAACAATTGTCAATTTAACTTGGTTATTGCTATTGACACCTAAAAAATTACTCCGTGATAAAAATAATGTGTTATTGTTATGGGTAACCGCATGGTATAAATAATTTATGTAAAAAAAATTATTGGATCCCGCTTCATTTTATCTCACCTCATACAACTCAAACTCTCATTTTCTCTCAACCATCTTCTCCACCACTACCCTCCCCACAATCACACCCCCACCAAACCATCTCCACCACCCCACCCCACCCCACCATCTACACCACCCGCCAATGCATCTCTCTCTACACATAACATACATAGATACAACTCATTCTCTCCATCTCTCTCACGCATATAGGCATGTCAATGGATCGGATTTCATCCGAATCCGATCCATTTAAGCGGATATGGATCATGCCTAAAATCCGATTATTCGCTTACCCGATTACCCGTTTATTAAATGGAGCGGATTTGAATTCATATACTCCAATCCGTTAATAATCCGATCCGATTAATATTTTTAATATGTATATATATAATATTTTTATTTAATGTATATTGTATTTAATAATATTTTAACTATATATTATAATAGTTCTTTATTTTATTATCATTTTTTTGGGAACATTTGCAAAACAAATTTATGAAATAAGAGTTGAAAATAAAAATGTTGCAAATCAAGTTTAACATAAATGGATAATCGAATCGGATCCGAATCCGTTTAACATAAACGAATATAGATTTGGATTTGTCTGATCCGATCCGATTAATAAACGAATCGGATCCGAATCCGTTTAACATAAATGGATATGGATATGGATATGAATTTGGATTTTCCTGATCCGGTCCGAATCCGATCCGTTTACAGGGTGCACGCACACACTAAAAATCCTAGCAATGCAAATGTTTATATTTGAAATGAAAAAAAATGATCCAAATAAATATTTTCGCTTCATATTCTGCACATAAGATTCAAATAACACTTGAAAATTAAAAATATATATATATTACCGGTCGAACACCTGCAACTTCACTCCCCCGATCCCGAAAATGATCACAAAATTCGGGATTCAAGCCCCGAATGTTGATAAAAATATATATATATAATAATAATATAATAGAACATACTCGGTATCCAAGCCCCGAGTATGAGGCGAAATTTTGAGGTCTAAGACCCGAATTTGGGGCAAAATTTTGAGGTCCGAGTCCCGAATGGGTAAAATATTATCATTTTTTAGAATTAAATTCATTTGAGGTTTAAGTCCTTAATCTGAGGTCAAATTTTGGGGACCAAGCCCCAAATTTGGAAATTTCAAGATTGAGGTAATGAAGCTGCAAATTTAAAAAAATTTGATTTTTTTTCCAAAATTTTAACTATATTTTGAATCATATGTTGCTATGTAATTTATTTTAAATTGTTTATGGGTTGAACCTTATAAAATAATATTCTTACAAACATTTATTGATTAAAAATAAATATTTTTATACTAGAAAGTGAGAAAAATATATACACATGTGCACACCTATACACAGATTGTTGCGTTGGTGGTAATGGTGGTGGTGCGATCGTGGAGATTGTGATAGTATGTGGTGGATATGGTTATAGTGCGTTTTTTTATGTTGAAATGGGTTTGAATGTTTTAGAGAGAGAGAGAGATCTATGAAGAGGGATGGGAAAATGTTGAAAAATGATTACTTTAAATATGTAAATGCCCTTTAATGGTAAAAGAAATCAAGAATTGTCATGTGGGGTATTAATAAATTATTTCATCTTGTGGGTATTATGAAGTGATTTTTTTGGTGTAAATAACAGCAACCATTCAACTTGGTTGGTCCGAGTAAAGAATTAGTTTGGCTCTAGAAGTGGTAATTCATGTAGTTAGCTCATGTCCGTGTTTTTCTATATGACAAGAACACAATTCATTTAAAACACGAATTAACACCTGATAATACTTAAATTTTATGCCAAACTAAACACGAAGACACGATAACACAAGTAAAAACATGATTAACATGAATCATAGTTTTGATAGATACACATAGAACATGACTTCGTGTAAAAAACTCCGGCATGAACATGACGTAACATAACGATTTCATGTGGTTTCTAAAAAATTTATCCACAAATGCACAACCAAATTTGACATCTGAAATCACGACAAATCAGTCCCCCGAATATTGAAATGGCAATTGAGAGATGCACAGTTGTTATCCATTGTAAAGCCATTTCCATTTCGAGGATTTTTTAACAAGCTTACCGAAAATTGAATAGGTATACCATAATCATTATGTTAATAATCAGCCCCGCCCTTTAAAACATTCTTGATCCATATATAATGGCATGGGCATGTGGCAAAGGGAGTGTTGGTATTAAGAGCAGAGTAAAAGGGTGGTGCTAAAGGCACCACCACCACTGCAAACTTTAAAATGATTGTACATTGTATCTAAAATATCGTGCAGCGGTGCCGGATATAAATTTTGGTGATGTCTTTAGCACCACCCGGAGTAAAATGGGTGCATAAAAGTCAAACATCACTTCATTCCCATACGTAATTGAAAGTTCGTCTAAATAAAACTCATCTTTCATCTATGAGTCCAAAGTGTGTTGCACTGACCAGAAACTCTGAACAAAAAATAAGACAGATATAGTCTGGTCGGATGACCTTTAATTGTGGTGTGCGACCAATTTCCCATTTACAAGAGGCTGAGGCGAGATGATAATACTACCTGTTCCTTGATAAGAATGGTATTTGCCATACAATTCTACGCTTTCACTTCCTGATAGAGAGGAACTCAAAGCTACGAAGAGGATCATCACGAGTGCCCTTTGTGACTGCAGTACGAGAGACTGTTGATGTTTTAGGCTCAATCCCAGGGGGTTGGATTCTCTGTGTTGTAGATACACGACCACTGCTTGATAATAGTCGACTTGGGCGGCCTTCACTAAAATCACCGGAGGAGTTTGGTCTGCTACCTGAAATGACTGCTCTTTTTGAAGAGCTCCCATTTCGAGAAGTTCTGCTTTTTTCCATATCAGGTTGCTGTAAATGAAAATCACACCACTTTTAATTGATCCGGTTGCTTTGTTTCTACCTAAGTTAACTTCAAGGGAGGGGGGGGGGACTCAAATGCTGGGCACAGAAGAAGAGAAGATCAAGGTGTACATGCTTTTGTGGTTATATTTTCAGGAACACGAATAAAAAATAATGTTAGAAATTTCTCCAATCCCCACAACACCCTTTCCCAAAACATAAGCATAGCCCCTCAACCCAAATGCATACACACAAGAGGATTCAGTTCCTCATTCTATTTAGTTGCATCTTCAGAAAATACTTCTTTTTGAAACGCAACTAGTGAACATTTGTGGAAAGCTTATCTATGACAAAGAAAAGTTAAATTCAACTGCCTGCATGATTTACGCCCAATGGTGTAGCCCGAAATTTAATTCATAGTTTTGATATTAAACTTCTGGTCCATGTAACTTATCAACATTCACGTTCATAATTGTAATATCATATATTTTCAAGAACGCAAAGCAAATCAGCATATTTATCAATCTCTAACCTCACTTTTTGCTACATAATTTTTTTTGACACTGCTATTTGTTTTTGTTTTTTTTCAGAGGGTTCAGTTTACTCCGAAACTCTAAAATTGACATTTTTATTTATATGCTTATAATTTTTTTAAAAGTTTAAGCGCCTCATTTGACAAAACCTAAGTGCACATGGCTCCGCCCTTGTTTACATTGTTTAACAACTTTCAAACACTGTTTACTGACGGAAAATAATGCAAAAAGAAGGTCTAAATCAAATAACACTTGGGCTTCGTCAACAAAGATATTTGCCTTGAGACCACCCACAATGGGCAAGCTAAATGTGTATTTTAACACATTCTCAGCTCACAGTGGCTAGCATAAGATGGATCTTCTCCTACGGAAATGTGTATGGCCGATACAAACTTCCATCCCCACTACACAATGTGCAAGTGGGCCAGCTCCTTAGGCGCTTGATTGTTTAGCGTGTGGGAGCTTTGGGGGCTAAATAGTCTAGCGCCCAGCAATTGAATTTAAAAAAAAAAAAAATCCTTCAAACTTTACTATCGAATGGTCGTTAACGGCTACATTTGATTTTTGTATAAATTCAAATCAACCCCCATTGTTTTTCACCTCAAACAAAAAACCTCCTCCAATTTTTTATATTTATCATCCAAAAATGGCTTCTCCCTCAAACTCCACTCGCCTACCAAATTTCACCCAACACGATAAAGTGCTTTTATGTCACGCCTGTATAAGACATCCAATCGATGGGGCAACTGGGGCAAACCAATCTGGTAGCACTCTGTGGGGTATTAACTCTTGTTCATATCAACCTGTTTTTTGTCCTTTAGCCATGATGAATTATATTCTTTGGTAGAAGAAGATTTAACTCCACTCCTACAAATAATTCAGCCTGCAGTTATTTTAACCCCACATACATAGAACACCGGGCATCGTCTTCGTCTGAATTGCTACCTCTAATATGGGGAGGTGGCAGATTTTAGTTTACATGGGAGAAACGTTATACAACTTTAACCACCAAAGCCTAATGACTTACCTCCATCTTCATTTTACTCACGCTCGCAATAGAGGGATATAGCGTTTTTTTAGAGATGACATGATTCTAAAATTGAAATCTAAAATGGCAGATCAAACGCTGAGGTAGGCTAGGGAGAAAGATGATGAAATTTCTAGAATGTGAGGCAAGGGACCCAATACTTACCATGGCACCTCCAAGCGTTCTACCGATTTGTATCATGTTCTTCCTCCAATGCACCCTCGACCAACCCGAAGGATCGTCAACTTAGCCATCGGTTGCTGATGATGCTATTGGAATATTTTCCACATTTTCATACGATCAGTATTTTAGTCAAGATCTCGGTCTTAATGACATGTAAATAACTATATGGCTCATTATGTTTCAGTTTAAATAAATTTTATTTTGTTCACAAGTGCAAAGTTACCATCTTTGAATCCGAAAACAACATTATGTATTACATCGCTGAAACCTGAAGTACTGAAATCAACTTTCATAGTACGAAAAAAGTTTATTGAACTTATATAGTGAATTTCTTTTAAACCCACGAACCTGTTATATAGGCTTGTGGGTTGATGTGGGCCATTCATTTTAAAATTGGATTCCAATTATTTTTAAAAACATGTATTATTGATACGAACAACAGTTATTATTTTTTAATAAAGAAAAATTAGTGGAATATCCAATAATATATGTTTTCCCTACAAATGTCCATTATGAAACGTATTATTAGCTACAAATAGTCGCAGACCCTTATCATTCATAACATTCAAAGTATTAGGTTCACTACAAATAGAGTTATTTTCTAACTGGGAGGATCAGATATTATGCCATTGTTACTTATATGTCGTTCATAACCCAACAGTTACTGAAACACATTGAAGTTTTAAATTTTGGAATCTAGTTTCCACTTTCTACAATACTGACTTGGAGGATCAGCCACATAGAAACAAGCACCTCCTTCAAGTGCGATAGTGGGTGATCAAAAGAATAGTCCACGATTTTGTTGATCTTTGATAACATGCATGATTTTGTAGAAGAAGTTGAAGGATCTGCTGAAGCGGTAATAATCTGAATTCTTTTAACTTACAACTAATTTAGATGGAGTTTACTGACTACTTTTTATTACAAATGTATTTAGGTTGCAAATGTTAAAATGGCGTACCAGGCCCAACATGGCATCAATTTCCAGTTCTTGCACTGCTGGAGCATCCTACGATACGGCCCAGATTATATATAATGCACTGATACTTCGAATAAACGTGTGCGTGGTTGGGAAAATATGTTTTTAATCCGTGTATTTGAATTAAGCTTTTCTTTGTAAGTGTGAAATGAATAATATTTGTGTGTTTCTTTGCGCTTAATATTAATGTTTGGGTAGTTGTTTTATATATAATCACCCCCATTGTACACCTATGTGTTGTCTATATATAGAGGTCGTACTCCCTTCGTTTTCAATGCACCCACAATGGAAGAAGGAACCTCCCTCCAAGGGAAAGAAATGTCCCCCTTGGGCTCTCTCCCCACCACCATTCCCAGGTGACGAAAGAAGGGCATATCGTTTCATGGCTTGCTCCCAACTACCAAACCCTAATCCGCGTCCGAAGACGCATCCCGAAAAAAAAGAAAGTTCTCTTCCGGAAGTACAACGGCGGATGTCCAATCCGAAACGTACTATAACCCTGTCGGCAAGCCATGGCAAGGTGAGAAGGGATTTTTTAGAAAAGACCTATTCAGATGAGCCTTCCCTTCTCTACCATTGGTCATGTTATATTATCCCCCCATCTGTAGGAGATCCTCACATTCAAAAATCGTATCTAGAATGGCCTCATCTATCGACGGTGTGATCTCATAGTGTATTGCGGATGGCACGGAGTATCTGCTCTGCAAGTTAGGTCTGCCAATTACTGTAAGGTCAAGACTCGAGATAATATAAGGTAATAATGCTATTGAAACGTGAAACTGAACAAATGACTTGTCGTTTGTATCGGGCTCAACACAAGATACGTTTGAAGAAGGAATGTAATGATCCATTATACAAATACGACCCCGAACTGCCAGATGATGATCCAAACGGTGATTTCAAGAGTTACCTAGTAAACTGTTAACTAATATGTATTTTAATTATTGTTTATGCATCACGTTAATTATCCACTATTTATGTGAAGTGTGCTTTCCATTTAGCAGCTGTGATTTCCTTTATAAGTTGCGTATAAAAGTGGGTACAAAATGTGAACTATGTTTTGAACCCATACTGTTCCAAAAATAGCTGCAGGCTAAATTAGGAATGGAGTTAAATCTTCTTCTGCCAAAAAACATAATTCATCATGGCTAAAGGACAAAAGCAGGTTGAAAGGAACAAGAGTTAATATTTCTATATAATAGTGCTGCAGGTTGAAACGACTTGTATCGTAATATTTTTTTGTCAGACGCTATAATGAATTGTGTCCACCAAAAGTGTTGCCATTTAATAACTTTTTGGCAGATTAAATGATGGGTAAAGGCCAAACTTCTCTGCCAGTGTAGAATAGCGTTGTAGTGTAAAATAGTGTTGCAAGTTGAAACGACTTGCATAGTAATATTTTTTGGCAGACACAATAATAAGTTGCATCCACCAGAGTGTTGTCATTTCATAATTTCGCCCCATAGAGTGCTAATAGATTGGTTTGTCCCGATTGCCCCGTCTATTGAATGTTTTATATAGGCGTGATATAGTAGCACTTCATCGTGTTGGGTGAAATTTGGTAGGCAAGTGGGGTTTGAGATAAGTATAAAAATTTAGAGGTTGATTTTTGTTTGATGTGAAAAACAACGGGGGGCTGATTTGAATTTATACAAAAGCCAAATGTAGCTGTTAATGACCCATATGATAGTAACAACCGTTGAAGGATTTTTTTTTTTTTTAATTCTATTGTTGGGCGCTAGACTATTTAGCGCCCAAAGCTCCCACACGCTAAACAATCTAGTGCCCAAGGCGCTGGGCCCACTTATGGAAGTTTGCATCGGCCATACACATTTCAATAGGAGAAGATCCATCTTATGCTAGCCATTGTGAGTTAAGAATGTGTTAAATTACACATTTAGTTTGCCCATTGTGGGTGGTCCAAGGGTCTGTTTGATAGCATGGGTTCGCAAAATTTGTCATGCCAAAAATTACAAGAAAAAATTTGTCTCACTATCTACCAAAGAAAATTCGGCCATGGAAAATCATCCAAATGGTGTGTGGTACTTTAGTGTAAGTTGACAAAATTTACCACAACGAATGAAGTCTATCAAACATGACAAAAAAGATGACAAATCCAAAAGATTACCTATTTGCCATGGCAAATTTTGACAACCCATACTCAACTCAACTTGATAAGACTAAGAGCAGCAAATTGTGCCAGTATATATAGATGTTTTTTTATCATTATTAGGGCTTGTTTGATTATGAATTATAATACTGTTTTTTTTTTGTTTAAATACAATTCTAGTAAGAATTTGCGCTTGGAACACCTATTTTTAAATATTGAATTATAATATTTCTGAATTTAAATCATGTTTTGGAAAATAGTAAAAGGTGGTTTTCTAAATTTCATTTTATATTTTTCAACTCAGAATAGTTAATTCTCCATATTTTCATGCATTTATACCTTAATACATTATATACATATATAATACATAATTATGTGTATAATTATAATAAATAAAAATTATATATGTACATGTACACAAAATTACGTATATGCATGTATTATTAAAATATATGGTATACGAAGATCTATATGTTAAATAATATTATCAATACATACATGATACTTACATATAGTTGTATACATGTATTATACGTGTATGTAACAATATAAAGTATACATATAGTACATACGTATTAAAAAATATTATCAATTCATGTATGTATAGAGGTTTATTGCGTATTATACAAGTAATATCAAAATATATACATATATATGTATGTATGTATGTATTGATAATATTAAATAATATTATCAATCCATGTATGTATAGAGTTTTATTGTGTATTATACATGTAATATCCATATGTGTGTGTGTGTGTGTGTGTGTGTGTGTGTGTGTGTGTGTGTGTGTGTGTAGTATGTATGCATGTATTATGCATGTGCACGCATAATGTATAATATATATACACGTGTTACCAATTGTGTGTGTTAGTTTTTAAGTTTTCAAAAACCGGATTTAAAAATAAGTTTACCAAACGCACACCAATATTAAAAACCACAAAAATTGGATTTAAATTTTGTATATAAAAACAATTTTCAAATCCAGCTTTCTAAATACATAACCAAAAGGGACCTAGCTAATTTTTCAGAAATTCCTGAATTTGTATCATATATAGTATTATTGTATATATAGTTTTACAACTTCAGATATAATATACATGTCATTTAGGGATTTTTACCAATCAGTCTCATTTACTAAGTATGTAGTCAAATAGGTCTTGCGTTTTCTTTTGGCCCCGATTGATCCCATTATAAGACAGTTTTGCACCAATGGGTCCCATTATTTATTACCAGTGCAAATAGGATCCCTATCGAGGAAAATTTGTTTTGATGGGACCAATTAAGGAATGTCTCATTTAAACATTCAATATATCTTTGAACCCTAATAAAATGTGTTATTTCACTAATTTGAGTATAATATTATGCTCTTAATTTATGGTCAATTTTTTTTATAAATAACTTCTATTTAAAATTGTTTCCAATAATTATACCTTAATTTTAGAGAATATTATGTATAACAACAACAGATAGCCAATACGCAACTTTTCTGTCGGCGACCATTTCCGGTGTTCCCTATGATTTTGTTTTATGGTATACAAAATGCCTGTTATAGCAAAACTCCATACAGACTTGGAGGAATCGAATTGAGGAGTTAATGGATTTTGAACTTAACTCACCAATCTTCATGAATTGCGTGGTTTCATCCACCGACCCCAACAAACTGAGGCATAAAGCAACCACACACACCCCCAACCCAAAACCACCACCCAAAAAAATGGGAAAAAAAAGAAAAAAAAAGGAACGCATGTGCTTTTTCAGGCTAGATTTCATATTAAGAACCAAAAAAAAAAATAAAAGGCAATTCACAATCTTTGCGGAAGAATGAAAAAGGAAAAATACCACGTCCTTGGATGAAGGAACTCCTTCCGAAGTCCTGTGTCTGGAGTGTTCACCATGCCGACCCGGACCTGAGGTATTTCTTCTGGAAAAAGCTTCAACAGCACCTGAGAATTTATCCCGGATATCTTGACTCACTGTGTCAAAACAGCTTAAGTATTAATATATTCCCTAGAAGCATAGGTAGCTTTATTAAAAAAAATCCACCAGAATCCAAAAAAGCCATTCCAATAAAAATACAATCTTGGTTGAATTAGGAACATAGCCATTCTGCAGAAGTTCAAATTAGAACTCACAAAACTAAATTGAACAATTAGAAGAATAACACAATCGCTTTTTGCACTTCCAAATCAGTAAAGACTAAAGAGTAATATATAAAGACATGACATTTGGTTTCCGAATCTGAATTTTCTTAGAGAGAATACCTGAGGTTCTTCCTGCCCTTTCCGCAGATGGTCCTGCATTTAAACCTGCATTTCCACTGGGATTCTGAAAACAAAAGCATTAATAAGTAACATTCTTGGAATAAGAAAAAACCACGAAAGAAAGTTATAAAAACACTGACTCGTCCTCTAGAACTGGCACCAATCTGAGGATACTTCAATATAGTCCAATCAAACACATAGTCAAATTGATAACCTGCAACGTGGGACAAAATCAGATGTAAAAGATGAGAATATATAACTAATGAAAGCCTAAATATTCGTACAGTACATAAAAATAAAAATAAAACTCATTTACTTGCTTTAAAAAACTTTATAGGTGTAATTTCTATTTACCTTCACGAATAAATAAGTCTCGGAAAAGCCTCTTCAAATATGAATAATCTGGTTTGTCTTCAAATCGTAATGACCGGCAATAGTGAAAGTATGATGTGAATTCTGATGGATATGATTTGCATAGCACCTGTTGAACACAATTGCACATCATTCGAACTCGCATTTAATATCACCGGCATAGTAACATGATAAACAACTAAGCCGAGCACTGAATTTTGAGGTATAGCTGACCCATGGCGGGCAGGCGGAAAGTTATGCCAGGGCAGAATCAGAATCAGCATTATAGACAGTTGTTGAACCAGGCTCCAGCCATATAACTATAATTTACGGAAGCAATTACAGAACTAAAACTATTTAAGCATGCTTTTTGTACATAAACACGTATGTTTCACATTTCCTGAATATTCAAAGCTCTTAGCATTTATCGATAATCATCAGACTGGCATTACCATGTTTGAACTTCAAATGACTAAGTGTACTTAAAGCCTAGCATGTTCTCTAGGGTTAACATAGCATGTGGAAGCCTGTACAAGAAATGAGCTTTAAAGCTGCTATCCTTTAATCAGCACAATAACCTTGGGATGTGAAATTCAACCAAATTCATACAAACACGCGTGAAAGTGAATTTCATTGTAATGAGAATGCAGGCAGTCAGATATAGTACCTCAATTGGAGTTAACATTTTCTTTTCACTGATCTTGTCGTATTTCTGCTTTTTTGTACCAGCTTTCAATCCCTGCCAGGGAAGACTGATGCAAAGGATATATACACAATAGATTAGAAAACGCACAGCAATAAAAATACTGTACAAAAGATAAAACACCAGGTAGAAAAGAATGCTAAAAAAAAGGGGCGCTTCTGTGTTCAACCTTCCTCTCAGAAAATACATAAGCACATAACCAAGAGATTCCAGATCATCCCTTCTGCTTTGTTCTGTCAGTACAATTAACCACAGGCATATAGAATTAATGTGTAAATATCTGAATTGTAACAGCCTATTTTCCCATTACTGATAGGCTAAATAAAATCTCACTCACCAACTCCAAGGTGTGTATTGACGCTAGCATAACGAGCTGTTCCCGTAAGATTCTTGTTTTCCCTGGAAGAGATTTTCAATGAGTTTCCAGAGCAAAGATTAGTTACATAAAAAGATTAACGCTGACACACACACACACACAGACACGGACACAAACAAATTTGACAAGATGAAGAAGCCTGCTAATTCCAGGCAACCAGAAAAAACACAATTGGGCAAATGGGAAAATCGCAGTGCCATTGTTATGCCCAGTGATTTTAATTCATAACTCAAGGCCCCAATTTAGATCATCAAGACGAAACATGTATATATAAACCTTTACCAACCCACATTCTAACCCTAAGACATAGCACTTATTGCAGGAGATATTCGTGTCAGAACATTTACTTGTGCAATATAATAAGTTTATACATCTATACAAATATCTAAAACCATGCATGACCTACTTCAAGTCTCTCCATGAAAGAAAAATATTCCAAAATGTAGTAAGAAACTGAAAATAAGTAAGATCGTCTAAGCGAGGAAAGACGAAAAAAGAAAGAAAAAAAAAAGATAACAATGGTAACCACCTGACATGGTTAACCCCTCTCAAGTTCTTGTCTTTGCACACCTTTTTGATGGAGTCTGACCAGTCCACAAATGTGCCGGGCTTCGATGGCATCACTGTGAAGGCTGTTTACCAACAACTATAAAGTGACGAACGTCTGTCCCAAATGATTCGTGTTCACTGCAAGCTCATCAACCACCTCTAAATCATCATCTTATAAATTAACCCTACCCTTAGTAATAAGGCCTCCGGTCACCGTCTTTGGGGGTCTTAGCTCGCGGGCCCCGAGAACGCACGCAGGGGCAATCATGCATGACATAACCCCTCTCAAGGCATAAAAAACAAGAAGGCTGAGCAACAGGAACGTAAGGCAAGAGTATACCTTCGAATTCAAGCCCTCAAATGGAGATTGGTCGGTCATCCGCTCCTCCTGGTCAGGACGTATGATGTCCTCAAAGGCTGCACGACGAATCAGAATTTCCTGTGATTAATTCCAGTATGAAATGAGGTCGGTGTAGGGTGAACCTCATCTCCATACTCCGTGCCAGAAAAGTCACTGAACACCAATTTTCGCCTGCTGGACCCACTCGCGAACTCGTTACCTGAGGTCTCTCTTAAAGAGACGGGGATCATTCGGCACCGAAAGTGTGGACATGGGGTCAATGAGGGGATTCAGGGCAGCTTGACGGGAACCTGACCTCAACTAAAATCATATCAGTGCTTGCCATAGGAGGGTGTTGTTGGCGGTGCAAAGATGTGGCATAGGTCAGGGGTGGGAGAGTAGTCAGCCATGGCGCACTTCACCATAGCAGGGAGGTTTGTGGTAGTCTAGGCGCAACTTGCTACAGGGGAGGTTTGCACCATTCAAGGCACAGCCTGAAGAGCTTAAGGCTAGCAAGAACCGAGAGGGTAGCTAAGGTGCAATTCCAAAACCATCGCGCGCCGTCCCTAGAGCTTGCAGCAATGGCGGCTGGATGGGAAGCCAGTGTGGTGCGAGAGTTGGCTGCACATCTCTGATACCAATATGATGCAACACAACAAATGACACTTGAGAATAATCACAAATTCGGATGAACTTCTCTCTCTCTCATATATGATGGCTTCAAATGGGGTAATTGCATACATGACAGGTCCATATAGCTTGGAAGGTTTTAGACTTCCCTTTATAGTGGAGGGCCTAGGCCACGAAACATAATATAAGTAAAGGTAAATCTTAAGAGAATGGTAAAAATGAGGAATAACTCTCTAGACATTAAATGACATGACATAGAAGTACAGAAAAAATGTAAGAGATTCCTCACAAACCGAGCCGATCAAGTCAACATGTTTACAAGGGCCTTACAGCCTCTACTCAAGGTAAGGGTGAAATGATTAAAGTTTTTTATGAAAAACAATAAGCTTATATTAATATAAATAATATGAACAATGTAAGATAAACGTGTATGAGAACTCAAGTAAGAAAGGAAAAAGAAATAAGATAAACTTGAAAACAACCACAAAAAACTGGTACAAGCAAACTAGAAATCGCATCTGATAAGGCCTGCAGCCCTAACCAAAAATCTGACCTCTACATCTAAAGCCACCGAAAGGAAGATCCAGCAAAATAAATAAATATATATATTGTATGACAGCTGGAATGGTCGTTTCATTGATTGAGAGAGTTGTGTTCAACGACACCACCTTCCCTCTCAATTCAAATGTGACAACCACAACACAGCTCTCTCAATCAATAAAACGACCATTCCACCTGTTCATCAATGACACAACGACAATCCTTTATCACAATGTTCCGGCTCCGATTGAAGTAAGACAAATCACTAACACTTCGTACTAGCTACACAAAAAAATATTCAACAAAGACAGAACATCGGAGAGGAAATGATCAAAAGAGCAACACAGAACAATGAAGAAACACATTTTCCTGATAGATTATAGGCAAAGCATACAGCAGGGAGATATTCAATGGAAAAATGTCTCGTAAGATGCACATAGCATTATCACCTGTAGGGTATGTGCTTATGGGTTTGAAGATCCCTATACTTTTTTGCAAGGCCATAATCGATGACATATACCTGTAGTAAGATTAAAAACTGTTACTGAGCAGCAACTCATATTAAAATCTTGAAACATCCAAAAATGTTAAATATATATGCAACTAAACACACACATGTACAAGATTCCACCAGTATTAATTTTTTTCTCCATAAATTTCCACCTGTAATTATTTTAAATATATTATCTAAACATCCTTTGTACGCATGGCCCCCAACAAGCTTGCCTACTGGTAGTGTTGAATACCGTGTTTATTTTAGTCTTTCTTGTATTTTTTTTTCTCCTTTATGTTGGGCCTTCCTTGTTTTGGGCCTTCATGTGTAGTCTTTTAGTTTTGGCTTTTTTTATTCCTTTAAACTTTTTTTTCTTGCTTTCAAACTTACCAAGATTGTAACATTTCTTAATTGGTATAAATACAATCATTAGGGCTCCCAATTGGGTAAACATCACAAAATCCGTATCAAGGCCTAAAATATACACTCTCTACATTCCCTCTCGCTAACCCTAATTCGTCACCTTTGAACCCCTAGGAGCTCACTGTTCATCATGAAGCCCGCTCTCTCATTTATGGTCTGATTCGGCCGCTTCTCTCCCTCCTTTGGCCATCTCAAGCCAGTGGCAGCAGCTATGGGCATCGTTTCAGGACTCGAACCCCATTTCTAGGGTTTTGACCTTCTGATCTCTACTATAGCTAATTGCGAACCCATACCTAGGGTTCCAACTACTTTTAGAGGTCCGACATCCATTTCTCACCCTCCTAAGGTTCAGGCAAAGGCTTAGGGGTCCCCCCCTCCCGGTTTTTTTACCCTATATCGTTTTTTTTTTCTTTATTATGCATTAAGGAGCTACTGTTCTCCTAATTTTGAGGCTGCCGGTGTGTTCAGCAGTGCTCTTGTTTTTTATTTGAGGTTTCTTGCGCCTTAATGTTTTAAGGCTTACGCCTCGCTTTTTGACAAGAAAACGCCTTATGCCTCTCTTTCGCCTTTTTAAACATTGGGTCTTCATGCCGAATGTACTTTTCAGTATTTTTCCGATCTGTTTGCAATTGCTTTATGCTATTTTTCGCTATTATGGGTGATTCGGGTAACGCAAAAGATATTTCCTCTTTGGCACATCATACAAGGCTCAACGGGTGACTAGTGTGCTCTTGAATGGCCGCAAGTTTTTTCATGGACTTGTTCCCCCACCTTTACATTGGTCGAAAAGGGAATTCCGGTTAGTTGATCAAGTTCGCTCAATGAGATATAAATAATTCCACAATCTTTGAATTGGATGTTCAAATTAATGGAAGATATGTTCTACAACATCTTAATGTTCTATGATTTACTGCATAACTTTTCTACGACCCTGAATCCAATGTATGCACATGCGCATAACGATGCCCCCATCTTTGAATTGCACCAGAGCCTCGGAAGATTCTAAACCTATCTGTTCAGGATTATTTTGATTATTTGCAGACCCGGTCGGAGGGAGTTGGCTCAGAACAGGCCTCTCAGTGATTTTCCTCCCCAGACGGCCACACTCTTGGTGAAGTGACTTGATCGACAGCATACATACCAGCATACTAAAGAAGCGTCGCCCGAGGTGAGGCTCGAGCCTAGATTCGCCTTTGAGCACTATGATTGCACTGGTTATAATGACGGATATTGTTCTGGTAGCAGTTTTATAGTGTGGTGTTGAAGGCTGAGAAGTGATAGTTAACAATTACTGAACCTTGTGCTTTACTAACTATATTGGTTCTTTCGTGTTTTTTCATTATTAGACTAGTCTGGCATGGAGAGGATAAACTGCATATTTTCTTTTACTGCACCAAGTATTACAAAAACATTATAACGTAACAACAACATTTTCTGTTAACAACACTAATGAAAGGGTACCAAATAAGAGGGAATATGTTAGCCAACAACAGTCTTTATAAATTTGTCAAAACATAAGCGAGATTGGTGCAAGTGTAATTCTATCCAAACAATACTAATGTACCATTAAAAGCATGGAGTATAACTAATTAGCAGCAAACTAAAACTTATGCCAGCTCCATTACAAAAGTCCCTAATCCATACACTTCTCTTGAGTGCATTTTCTCATATGTTTGTCTAACAGCCTCATGTATAATAAGCATTGCATTGGAAGCCTCTTCAGATTCAGCATTTAGCCTCCCAGTTATTTTAGCTTACCATGTCTTTTTCTCGCTCTGGAGTCATCATCTCCTCTGTTATAATTAATCATTCTTTTAAAACTTGTGTCATCTAAGAAAACGGATAACCAATACCGAGGGTTTATTAACCACTTACTTCATGCCCAAAAAATATGTCCAGCAATTATTAAGAGTCAGAAATATCCATATATATTGAATTAAAAGCAGACACGCAATTTTTCAAAAAAACATTCGGAAGGAAAACTCAATAAAAGATACAGGCAAATCAGTGGAACCATTATCAAGACCACAACAGATGTATAAAAATAGTAAGTTTTAACAAAAAATGAAAAAGTTGATCTCTTCATCAAATAATTTTTCTATTTGTCTACATAAAGTATATACTCTTACAGCATAGAGATTGCTAGTGCTAATATTTCAAAAAAAAAAAATAGGCAAATTCACATGATGCATTTGAATTGAATATGCAGAAGTACCATTGCAGCATTACCATTACGAGAAACAATTGCTTAACTCCCTTTTAAAAGAATTCCGCTGGAAGACATGCTCTATATGCAGGAATTTTATTGCACAAAATCAATATAGTTAATTTGTTTTTTTATAATGTTCATGTAAAAAGGCCTGTGCGAAACAAGCAATCTTGCAAACTCTTCGGTGAAAAAAGTCCAATTACATGACAAGAAGATAGAACTCAAGAGGTTCCACAGTGTTAACAAAATCATTTCTTTTCTTTGCTTCAATCTTCTGCTCCATGTGCTAATGGAGGCACAGCATTTTCCAATATTCAATGGAATTGGAGGTTGTGCTTCATTGCAAGTTATTTGCTGTCTATTCTATTTTTGATTGGGTCTTTCTTTATGTTCCTTAATACCAGAGGAATTCGAGTACTCCTATCTTGTACTATCTTCCCCTTTCTATCAGTAATTATTGTTTTAACAAATAGAACCAAAGGAAAAAAATCCTTTTGTCTAGCCTAAATCCTTTGCAGAAATTGGAAAGTATAACAAGATAACTGATAACCACTAAACATAAGCAGCTATCAGAAGTGCTGCATACAGTTCAAGAGAAACATGGAACAATTACCTGATTTGCTTTGCGCCCTAGGCCCATTAGAAAATTGTCAGGCTTAATATCACGGTGAAGAAAACCTCTTGAGTGCATATATTCAACTCTATTAATCTGCAGAAGATAACATAACAGGAAAATCACGTGGCAGCTAAAGGACTGTTACTAATAAAGAATAGTCGTAGGTACTTACTAATTGATCTGCAAGCATTAATACTGTTTTCAAAGTGAACTTTCTATTGCAATAGTTGAAAAGGTCTTCCAGACTTGGTCCAAGAAGGTCAATAACCATGACACTGTACTCAGCCTCAACTCCAAACCATTTGAGGTTGGGAATCCCGGCTTCATTAAAGAATAATCAGATGATTAGATTGATATGTATAAAAATACCAGATCATTATCTGATGGGTAATTAACCAAATTAAGCAAGCATATATGTGCGTGTGTGACAAATGCATCACCTAAACCTAAAGAACTCAATTGCATAATAACTACCCCATCTTGGTCATAAGAGAAGTGTCTTTACTTTTTTTTTTCCTTACCAATTCCCTTATGGGATAAGAATTCTATTTGGAGAAACAGAAGAAATAACAAAGCAAAGGATTGATTCTCCTCGTAAAGGAATAACACATAAAATTAATGGGTGGTTACCAATGAGCTTTAGTTCACATGGAACGAGTACTCACCCCTCCACAGGGGTTGGCAAGGTTCAATCCTATTAGGGACAATTTCACATAAATTTGTGGCAGGGTTCAAATCCCACTAGGGCATGGTTCAAAGTCATAGTATGAGTATCGGATTATGATTCGCTCACTCAGCTACCAAATTTTCAACTCGATATCAGTTTTGGGCAATACATAACGACACGCTATTTCAAGAGACCAAAATATTATGGAACATTTAAAAAATAAAAGAAAAATCATATGAATCAGTTAAATAACCATGTATCTACAGCATGTTGTAGTTGATAATAGTGACATCTAGCTAACATTTCAACTGCAATATTTATTATAGTTCGACAATAAATAACAAATATAACCTCATAAAAACATAAGCTTCATATATGAGTTATGTTAAAGTAAACTAAATAAAGTTCTTTTTTTGGACTCATCTTATATGTATTTTAGAAATAGATCACAATAATGTGCTGTAAAAAATTGGTCTGCTAAATCCTATACATAAAAACACATTATAATTTTATAAATACATAAAGCCACATAATGGAACATATAATAGTAAAGATAATACAATTGTAGCAAATGAGATTACAAAGACGTCTTTCTTTAAGCAACAGATTATGTTTAAGGGTTTCAGCATTAAAATATTAATATATGACACTTAAACACAGAAAGACGCAACTTATGGGAAAATCCAGATTCCAAACTCAGGTTATCAACCAGGCGAACTCAGAGAGGGGGGGGGGGGGGGGGGGGTCGCATGCGCATTGCTCATGGTCAAGGGCAACATCAAACCTCAAAACTTCATCATCGAGATATCTCAAAATTCTTCGTCGGAGCATCAGAAATTTGTTTGGATCCACAAAAATCAAAGCTTAAGAAAAGCTGAATAGGTACACCTCTTCCTTTTGATTGTCCATATTGGATTTGCTCCAACTCGCTGTGATTCTCCGAGACACGGTGTTGAATTGGGCTAGTCTACAATGTCTAATATATCACTGACCCGAAGCAATTTGAGGTAGAACCGCTGATAATACGACTCATGTCACATTCTTCGATCGTCCACCCGCAAAACCGTGCCAACTCGGCCAATTCCGAGACTTGACTAACACTTTGAACCATGCAGTAGACCGTTTCACACCTCCAGTTGTGTAGCTCGTCTTCTTTAAATCAATATAGTTGTCGTCAAGACATGGGAGCAGCTTCTCTATATATGAGGTAAAGTCAGCCAACATCCCCCTCACCCAGATCCTACAGTTAAGCGGAAGCCTTGTGCACTGGGTACGACGGGTTTTTTTTTTAGCTGTCGTCAAGGATGGTTTCTATGTAGAGTTTTTTTTGGTTTTGAAACAAAAAAACTTAAAGAGAAAAAATCATGGGTAGTTTTGTTGTACATGCTAAATTTTCATTTTTATCAGATATGAGAAGAAATTATTATTTATATTTTTTTTCCACACAAAGGTGTTATGAGCTATGGACAAAGTAACCCAATTGAGGAAGAAGAAGGAAATTCTGGCAACATAGATCTCTTCCAGGGATTATAGGGCTACAGTGTGCAGGTTTGGCTTTTATTCACCTAATATCCAATTATATATAGAAGTATAGAACTATATCTACCAAAACAAAGTCAGCTAATTTAAATTTCCAATAATTCATTTTAAATTCTACTGATAAACTCATATATGGGCGTGAAAATATAGAAACAATTGTTGATCAGAATGGCTCTTCTATGACAATTTATTTCCTAGCATGTCCCTGAGTCTAGGAAGCACACATTTCTCATAAGGCAACATGTCCATGTATGACACGTTTCGAATACTGACAATTTCTGGACACGCTGAACACTTTGTTTCATGTGTCCTTACTTTAAATACAATATTAAAGCGTCCTTACTTTAAATACAATATTAAAGCGTCACACTTCTTCAATGCCAAGCATGATCAAGAAACAGTAGACACTGACAAGTGATTCTTTTGTATGAATGATTATAAATTTCAAAAAAACAGCAAATGAATTTCATCATAATAAAAGTAAGCAAATTCAAATTTTTCGTAGAAGAGTCAAGGTGGGTGGTAGAAGAGAAGCATTAGATATATAGATATATACTCACACAAGCATACACATATTCCAAACTACCATTGTTTAATGTGATTTATCAGTAATTTACTTGTATGTTTCAAACTAAAGCCTTATAATGTTAGATTTACTTATTATAGCCATATATTTATTACTAATCACCTGGTATACAGAAAATACATTTTTAAACGCGATTTACTAATCACCTGGTGTGTATATATATATATATATATATATATATATATATATATATATATATATATAGAGAGAGAGAGAGAGAGAGAGAGCAACATACTTCCTCCTTGGAGAAGAATATATATTTTTGACTCATAGTGAAGTTGAGGGTGCTTGGTCTTGATAGGTTCCTGAAGATTGCAATAAAAAGAAGGATATAAGTTGAAACCACAGCATTAAATCGCAGAATAAACTCATGTCCTCATACCAAATATTATGAAATCGGACTAAGACCTAAAAGAGAAAACCAACTTTGCATCCAGCAATTCATCATGCACATAGCTAAAAAAGGATGACAATATCTTTTACAGTGTTAATAGCAATTACATAAGGCTTAATAATGTCTCTTAGAAACTACAAAACTCATTCAATATATTGTGACCCTGCTATTAATCTGTCTTAACAGAATTGTATCCATGAAGGTCAGCTAATAAAGGCATATACAATAACATTCTTACAAACCACTGAATTGCCTACGGAACTTTAATAGCCATTTCTGTGATGAAATTGAATTTGCTTTTACTAAATGCTCCTAGATAGATTTTTGAATTAAAATCAAAGTAGAACTAAAAAACCTTTAACTATCAAAACAGAAAGAAACTGGACAACACAAACTTCTAACTCGTGCAAGCTCTTATTATAGCTGCAGTTATATTGTGATTGAGGAATCAATCACTATAGTCAAAATTGCATACTGCAATAGTTTGAAGAAGTCAACAAACAAAAACAAGAAACACTATTACACAAACAATTTTATTTTGCACATCAACCCATGAATCAACCAAACAATCGCATTGCATAAACTTCACAATAGCGGAAAATACCAGCTTGATAGCCACTTCTTCTCCAGTTTGTACATTAACACCTGAAACAAAAAGTAATCACATTACAAACACTACTTAGAAGCAAAAGTTACCAACACACATACAATTGCAGAAAATAATATCAGCACAAAGCCCAAAATTAGTTTTGAGTGAAAAGTGGCATACCTAAATAAAGCTCCCCAAAAGACCCACTCCCAATTTTCCTCCCCAGCTTAAACTTCCCACCCACAACATGATCCATTATTCAACCAACTTTTCACCGAACACAGATCTAAACCTAATTCAGAACTAATTAGGTCTAAAAATCTAATCCCCAAAATAATTATCCACCAAATAAACAAACCCAAGTTATCGAAGTACAGGTAATACAATACACTATACAAATTCCAATTGTGACCCAATCAGACTAAAAGTATACATTCAAACTACATCTTTTGATAACACAAACCCAAAATTCGACAGAAACCCTAATTTCAAAAACACCAACCAACCTCCTTAATTACAAGGAAATATATATATATATATATATATATGCACAAGGTTTTGATGTAATATATGAATCAACAAATAAAAATTTAAGAGAGGGGGGACAAATGATGTAGAATTGAGGGATTTTGAAAGAAAAAAATGAATGGTTTTGTAGAAAGTAATAGAAAGAGAGAAAAAGAAAGAGGAAGAATATGAATATGTGGAAATGGTAAAGCTAAAGCAGGTAGGGGGGATATTATTTTGTGTTGGGTTGAGTTGAGGGAGTTTGTGCTTTTTCAATGAAACTTAAAATAATAAATGGAGAGTAATCATTTTTAAGGTATTGAATGAATTATTATTGTGTGTAAAAGATGAGGGGTTAAGCGAGACCTTGTCTGATTTGTCTGCCGCCTAACACGTTTGGTCTGTAAGAATATCTCGTTCGTGTAATAAGCATATTCAATTTTACAATTTGGCCATGCTAGGATGACAACGTACAATATATAAATATAAAAAAAAATAATATATGAGTTTATTATAGGGACATATCTCAAATAGTTCTTCGGACATTTTTTAATACCCATTTAGTCCAAACTTTTTTATTTTGTCTCAAAAAGTCCTTTGCCACATATTTGGGAGAGGGAGTGCAGCTGGCGCGGACCTCTAAAAATAAGAGGATATTGAGTGCTTGAGGGACTAAATGGATTAAACTAAAAATATGTGTCCTTTTTAAAAAATATATATTTATAGTAGGGACTATTTAATAATTGACCCTTTATTATATATAAGTTTTATTAGATATTTATTTACTCATTTTTGTCCCGTGATATTTTTTCCCTTCGTATAAGTCATATTCCTAATTTTTTTTAAAAAAATTCACAATTATACCATTTTAAAATCAATCATCCGTAATTTTCTTCAAAAATTTACATAAGTGGTTGAACTTTGTTTTCATTTTATTTTTAACTTTTAAATGATCATAATTTTTTATTGACAAATCCGTTTTTCGAAAAATTAGTATTTTTATATATTGAAAAAATACACTTATTTTTAGTTTAACTCATTTAATCGCTCAAACACCAATTTATCAAATATTATCTTATTTTTAAAGGTACGCGTCAACGGCACCCAATGTCACCCCTACTCACCTCAAACCGGAGATCCGGTAGATCCAAACCCCATTTATGCAATATTCTCTTATTTTTATAGATCCGTGCCAGCAGCAACCCATATCAACTCTACCCACTACAAACCGAAAAATGAAATAGTTTTATATCTGTGATAATTTCACAAATTCTTGTGAAAATGTCGCATTTTCTTGTGAACACGGTAAACTTTACACTATGCACCAGAAAATGAAATAGTTTTATATTTGTGACATTTTCACAAATAATAACATTTACGGTGTTGAAATAGTTTTATATCTGTGTCATTTTCACAAACAGTAACATTTATTGTATTGATATTACACAGACAATAATATATATATATATATATACAGTCCTGCTCTTGTGCGGACTAGTCCGCATTTTAATAATGTGGACTGGACATGTATCACCTTGCGGTGAGCCTAGAAGAGAGAGAGAGTGTGCCTATAATTTAGGCGATAATTTATAGGCGTACCGTTAGGTGACACATGTCCGGTCCGCATTCTTAAAATACGGACTAGTCCGCATTCTCAAATCGGAGCTCCGGTGGATCCAAATTTCATTTATCTAATATTCTATTATTTTTAAAGCTCCGCGTTAGCGGCAACCCATATCAGCTCTACCCACCACAAATCGAAAAATGACATAGTTTTATATCTGTGACATTTTCACAAATTCTTGTGAAAATGTCACATTTTCTTGTGAACACAGTAAACTTTATTGTATGCACCAGAAAATGAAATAGTTTTATATCTCTGATATTTTCACAAACAGTAACATTTACTGTGTTGAAATAGTTTTATATTTGTGTCATTTTCACAAACAGTAACATTTATTATGTTGATATTATACAGATAGTAAAATTTACTATGCCGGTCAATATATATATATATATATATATATATATATATATATATATATATATATATATATATATATATATATATATATATTATAAAAAGACAATTTTATTTTCTAGTGCATACATTAAAGTTTACTGTGTTCACAAGAAAATGTAACATTTTCATAAGAATTTGTGAAAATATCACAGATATAAAACCATTTCATTTTTCGATTTGTGGTGGGTAGAGCTGGCATACGTTGCCGCTAGCGCAAACCTATATAAATAAGAGAATATTAGATAAATAGGGTTTGGATCCACCGAATCTCCGGTTTGAGGTGAGTAGGGGTGAAATTGGGTGCTGATGGCGTGAAGTTTTAAAAATAAGAGAATATTGAATAAATGGGTGTTTGAGCGACAACATGGGTTAAACTAAAAATATGTTTTTTTTTCGATATATATATATATATATATATATGAGTTTATAGATTATTGGACCTATTTATTTAACCAGTAAATTTTGCTGTCTATGTAATATTAACAAAAAAAATATCTCTGTTTGTGAAAATGTCATAGATATAAAACTATTTCATGTTCTAGTGCATACAGTAAAGTTTACTGTCAATGTAATTTTATTTCTTTGAAATTTTATATGCTTCATGGATCTTATTTGATAGATCTCGGCGAGGAGATTTCAAAAATAATAATTTTACGAAAAACGGATTTATCAATCAAAAGTTATGATCATTTGAAAATTATCCACCCTGGCTTGGTCCAGTGGTAAGGATGGGCTTCACTCTGACCATAGGTCATGAGTTCAATCCCTCCCCACGGATACCTACCCCTGTTGGAGGGCTTCCTCAGGACTGTGTGGTTAGGCGCACGGTCGTGGGTTCGATCCCCCGCAGGGTTTACCAGTATTTAAGCGGGGCTCGTGTGTGAGGTGGACATGCGCAGTGCCCCCCCTGTTTAGCTTGCACGAGGGAGTCCAAACGCCTCGTTCGTGTGGAGGTTCAGGGTTATCAAAAAAAAAAATAATAATAAAATGAAAAAAAAAAGTTCAACCACTTATGTGAGTTCCCCAATGAAGTTACGGATGGTTAGTTTTAAAAGGGTATAATTGTGAAAAATAGTTTCAAAAAATTAGGAATAGGACCTATATGTAGGGAGGAAATATCGTGAGACTGAAATGAGTAAAGAAATGTTTAATATACCCTATATGCGAAACCCCCTTAATATATATATATCATAAATTTAATATTTTATTTTAAAATTATTATACTGATACTTTATTTTTTTTCCATCTGCTATATATGCTTAAAATAAATTAAACGATATTATAGTTTCAGTAACTTTATATGCAACTAAAATACTATGATGCAAACTTTGTTCAATATTTTAAGTTAAGTAATCAAAATTATTGTACCAAATGTACAAAACTCATTCCTGATATTATATATTTTGTAAAAAAATAATACTCAAATATAATCTAGGAAAACAACAAATATCTCTAAAATAATTTTTTTTAAATTGTTAACAAAATATATACTTTAATGTTTTTCTAAAAAATATATATACTTTAATATATATGTAAAAATATATCCTACGATGGATCTAATTTTGAAATATTTCTACTTTCAACTAAAAAATGGAGAAAATGAAAAAAAAAAAAAAATATATATATATATATATATATATATATATATATATATATATATATATATTTCTACTTTTAGAGAAATATTTCATATGTGAAAATTTATTCTACAGTTTGTCTTTATAAATTTTATACTCACCTGAGAGCTCTATCAGCTTGTCTTTATAAATGATCCATTTTCTGTTATCTATAAATTTAATATCCACCCAATTTCATATATTAATTGAAAGTTCTTATCCGATACTCAGCTATCGGGATATATCCTCGACTATCTGGGATATCAACAATGTTGTCTTGTTCATTACCTATTATGGTTAGTGCAAGTTTTTATATAAAAAGTTTATCCTATAAAAATAAAAATGATGGTACGGATGAGGTAACTTTTTTTAGTGTTACTCTCTATATCCTATAAAAAGTTTATATCCTATAAAATGTATATTATATTTTTGCTGAACGATTGAAAGGTTCAGTAAAAACATCACTTTTCCTTGAAAAATTATGATATAGGTGCTTCCTCTATTCAATAAATAAACGGATGATAGATAGTACACAAAATTTGGAAAATAATATTGTGTTAAATGTTGAACTATATACAACCAGTATTATTTGTTTGTAAAAATATAAAATAGTATTTTTTTTCATCAACAAAACATAATGTAAATAAGGTGTTCTCGAACTCATGAACTACATGTTTTTCTCTATTTGCAAACACTGTGCCCATTCTTTACACAAGTATAATTCTGTTAAAATGAGTTGAATGATTCCACGTTGACTTATATTTTCAACAAAATTTGGGAGACAAACTGATGTGGCAGCTTTTTATCGGTTGATTTTTAAATCTCACTAGCGTGGACCCCAAAAGTCAACCAAAAAAAAGCTAGCACATGAGTTTGTCTCCCAAATTCTACCGAAAATGTAAGTCAGAGTAATATTTTTTAAATGAATTTAGTTGTGATTTTATAGATGGAAAATGCCACAAAAAAGACAGGAGTGTAACTTAAGTTCGATCTTTCTAGCATGCCTTTGATATGGGCAGCAAGCATTTGAAAGAGTCATATTATACTTTTTATGAAAAAATAATATTACGATGATTTTAATTATTATAATTTGAAAGAGGCATGGTATGTGAGATATATATGTGAAAAAGAAATCAATGAGATTTTTAAGTTCAAAATAAAGGGAAAAAACAAAAAAAACATAAATAACTATTTTATGCCCACTGTTGGTCACGCCAACTTATCCTCCACCGCCCACCAAAACGAAAATACACACTCAAATACATACCAAATGTAAAGTCATATGAAATTAGCAATCAAATTCCAACAGAAAAATACTCTAAATTGAGGTGTTTACTGGCATGAAAAATGATATTAAATTAGTAATCAAACTCCAAAAGAAAAGTACTACAATGAAATTAAAGTATGTATTTGTGTGTCTTTGTGTTTAGCTTCTTGCATACAAAGTCAACACTTTATGTCTATTGGATTATTAAAACCAACAACCCATCATACCCATTGAATTAGTTACTGTTTAGACTTCATGTACCTTTTTCTCATTAGCCTTTTTATGTGGATCAATTAATGTAACATCCATACAATGTGCGATGTATCAGGTCTATCACTAAAAAAATATATGTGAAACTGAAAATTAAAGGAGATATTCAAACGCAAAAATCATAGGAGATATTAAATAAGTAAGTTTGTGAACCTTGTCTCATTTCCAAACGACACATTTATCCTTGTACAATGTTCTCAAGACTCATGGGTTGGGCTCAGAGATCTGAATAGATGTAAGAATTAGGCTTAGAGAGGAACAATTTTGAGAAGAAGCCCAAAAGAAATCGGTGTATGGAATTTACGTCAGCATCAAATACGGATTTGTCATGCTTGTCCTTTATGCATTGAATAGTTAATCGGTGATATTAAGGCGGAAAATATCGGCTTAAAGAGCTCCATTATGCTCATATTGAGTTGATAAATTTTATCCTCAAACAAATATAGGGTTGGTCTACGCAACTCATTCCAAATTAGTCACTTAAATATCGAAGATAATAACAGTTTGGCATTGTGATTGTGTTTATATATACATACACACACACACACACACATATATATATATATATATATATATATATATATATATATAGAGAGAGAGAGAGAGAGAGAGAGAGAGAGGGATGAAGAAGATTGAGAACTGAAAATTTTAGGGAGACGAAAAGATAAAGCAAAATTTGAAGTGTTCGGTCAAAATACAGGCTTAGTTTTAGGGGGATTGGCAATCGAACAGTTGGAAGACGGAGCAACTAGTGATCAATGATGAGTCGAATAATTTTTGGGATCCTACATGTATAACATTTAGTAAATTGGTTTTGACATTAATTATAACGGTTCAGTATGAATACCTCTAATACTACCGTATTAGAGGTATAATATACATGTATATATTGTATATAAATTATCTAACTATGTATTTAATTCAATCAAGCTAAAATGGGTCAATTACTAAATCATTTCACTAATGAAAACAAACATAATTAATGAGTCAATTTATAAATGGACCAAATTACATTTTTGTGAAAACCAACAGGGGTTAATATATTATTGCTACACGTAGTGGGGATTGGTTGAATTTGTAACCCTGACATTTTTGTGTCTCTTGCGAAAGGTTGAAGGGGGAGAGAGTAAGGAAATAGGCCAAATGAAGATAGGAGGAGAACAAAGAGCAAAAATGGGATAGAGGAGAGAGAATTATGTTGGGTAAGAAGGACAAAACCGAAGAGATGCGAACAAAAGGGAAGGGATATTATTGTGGAGAAAGATATTCGAACATCTAACATTTGGGTCTCTGAAAGTCCTATAGGTTGTAGGGTTCTAATATGGCAAAGGGTGAAAAACAAACAAACCAACTATTTTGAAAAAAAATCAATTTTAAGTTCAATCAAATGATTAACTCAAATTAAAAATGTTACACCGATTTTAAACAAGTTGTGATTAAACATATCAACCAATTTTATCTTAACTTAAGCATGCATCTAGGTAAATGCTGGTGAAAATAAGTAAGTTAACCACAATGCCAGATGTAGGAGGAAAATCCAAATAAAAAAAATCTTGGACGACCTAACCACGCAAAGTCCATTAAGTATGAAATTATAAAGGACACGATAGAAGACTTATAACACAGACTCGACCACCCGCAGTCCTTAATGCTCTTCATTACTTCAACCTCCGCCTAGTGTCACACAAGAGTCCACTTGTGTATTGACAAAACGTGTAAGCCCACATATGCCTCGGTATCCACCGAATAACTCAACAACCGTCTACGGATTAGAATACGGAATACACCACTTCTTCACTTCAATACCACACCATGAAGTTCAATATGTGTAAACAACAAATACGAATTCCACCGCATGAAACGATTCTTAATATATGTAGAGAATAAACCTTTGGTGCCCAAAACAGGATCTTTAAAGCATATTAAGATGAACACTTGGATCCTAAATAACTTAGGTGAAAACTAAGGTTTAAAGAACTTTTTAATAGAGTTTGGGAACTCAAAATATAAGTTTTTGCCTCAAAGAAAACTACTACTCCACACTCCTATTTATATGAGGTTTTTAAAAAATGAGATAAGGATGAAAATCTTTGAAGAAAATCTCAAAAAATTGAAAAATACGTCGGCTCGTTCGAACGAGGTACATTTCGTTCAAACGAAGTACCTCATCTCGTTCGAACCGGCTTCTAGCGAAACTTCCACCGAGATTCCAATGAAGGCTAAATTTCTCATTCGATTTGTTAATTGGAACCCTGTTCTAACGAGATGGGGTGTCTCTTTCGAAGGACATACCAAGACGTTCTAACAAACTAACGGAAAAGATATTTTTCTTTTAAAAATATTAAAAAGAAATAAAATCATTTTAAACATTTTAAAAATCAATTTTATAAAATCCCAACACCCAAATAATAAATATCCAAGGATCATTATAAATAGGCATTCATACATGAGTGATACTTAGAACGTGAAGACCGAAATGAGCACGAAACACGACACGATGATGTAGATCTTCTAACTTGCCTGCTATGTCTTCAAGAAATTACGCATAGGTTTGAAAGGTCAACACAGTCAAGTCATAACCTATGACTCAAATAATTTTGTCCAGATTCAGAATAAGCAAAAATATTCAAATTGACTCTATTCATAAATTTATCCTTACAAATCTCCCCCTTTAGCTATTTCAGGACAAAATCAAAAATAAAAAGTACTATGTTTCGTCAAGCAAGTTTAAGACTCAATCCCCAACCCCCCAAAGGAAAAAGTATAACTTGTCCGACTCATAAACCTTGAGTAGCTTTGCTCACTTATAAACTTTATCATATATTACAAACATGTACGCTTAAACATACCTTTGAATGCAAAGAGAATATGACAAATATAAAATATGCATAAGAATTAAACTCCCCTATGTATAATGATCCCCATTCAGGTAAGATGTCTCCCCTTAAGATAAATATCTCCTCTTAAAACTAAAGTGAAAGATACCATTTCTCCCCATTTTTGTTCAGGAACAGATAAAGAAATAATGCATATAATAAATAATTTCTCCCCCATAAACCACTTTTATCCAAAATATGAGAACATGTGATACCAATTGTAATTATAGAGAAGAGAATAATCTCATGCAATGGTGTAAAGTGCAACAAGTAATGACAAATAACTCGGCAACACAAAGACAAATACTCCAAAAATATAAATTAATACCAATTTTGATGCAAAAAATATGCCATATTGAATACAAAATGAAGCATGGGATAGCAAGGTAAACAAGTAACAAGAGATACCAATATGATCATATATTATACTAATTTGATTCAAAGATAAAACACGTGATAAACATGGATTAAATGCAAACACAAAGACTCAAAAATAAATAATACATATATATAAACTGTAACACCCCGTATTTTTTAGGATATGGAATTTAATTAATTTGGTGATATGGAATTTAACTAACCTGTAGGATTTAATTAAATTAGTGAATTAAGATTTAATTAATTCAGATTATTGTTAAAATTTTATGTGTTATAATTTGAGGTCGATATTGGAGAATTTTAGTAAAGTAACTCGGATGACGATTCCGAGTGCATGGTCGATTCCGAATAGATCGAGATAGTCGGAAAAGAGTACCTGAGGTAGTAATTGGGTCTCGGGGCACTTTTAGGCATAACCAGACTCACACGGGAGTGTTCAGGTCATTTGGATTTGGCCCATAGGCTTAATTTCAGAATTAGCATTATGAAGCCTATATTAGGGAGTTTGTTCCAAACACAACTCAATAAGAAACCTTTGTTTTGCAGAGGAGAAAAGAGGGAAAATCAGGAGAGCTTTGGGGAGCCAAATCAAGAAAAGGGGTGTGTTCTTCATCAAATCTTCGTCTACATAAAAGGAAATCAGACCCTACGAATTTATTAAGGAAAGTAGTTAAACTTTCTTTCAATTTAATTGCAGTATTTTGATTCGTATCATAGTATGTGTAATCAAAGTTTGTGTTCGGGTGGGTTTTTCATATGAGATGGGTTTAATTAATTGATGTCTATGCGTGGTTAAATAACCAAATTGAACTCAGGAAACCAAGTATTATTGTTAGAACTAGAGATCTGATTTCATATCCAAGAGAAATTTTAAGGATTTAAATTGTCTGTGGGATCGATTTCAGGCTTGGGGATCGTGTAGCCCCATGAACCCAACCCATAAATAAATCGATAGTGGTTGAAATTGTTGATGTTTGATGATTCCTATGGTGAATTAAGTAAGATTGGATAGGAACCACAAATCTATTGGGAACAAACATGGAGGAACTCATCCGGGGAGGGAGACACCATCGCCAACGGTAAAAATCATCCAGACGGACATATTTGGAATATTTTTAAATTTTCTTTGGGGATGGTTATTGTTGAATGGTGTATGGTTGATTAGGAACGGGGGAATCATGTGTTCATAGTGGGGTGTGCCTTGGTTGAAGAATTGGTGAGGGTTTAGGAGCTTGAGAAATCAATAATGGCAGAAGTAAAACCCGCGGGGAAGATGAAGTAGCCTCGTGAGTGGGCGGTCGTTCGAATGACCTTAGGAGTCGCTTGAACGACGTGGATAAGACTTTGGCAGATTCGTTCTTTTTGACTTGGGATTTTTTTTGTGGTGTTTTAATTGTGGATATAAGGGATTTAATTAAGGAAAATTAAATGGAGGTGAATATCTAGAATGTTAAAATTAATAAGTGGGTTAAACTTATTAGTGAGACTTTGTGTAATAAAATTCTAAAAGGTTAGAATACGGGTCAAGTGAGTGAGTCCGGACATTTTGGTTGAGGAACACCACGTTGTTAAATTAATTAATGTAAAATCTATTACATTAAGGGTCGAGGTTATGACTCGAATATTTGTAAGCAAGTGCAATGGGGGTTAGGCACGGAGTAGCCGGTTTAATTTATTATAGATTTATATAATAAATTATCGATTTATTAAATTTAATAAGGAGTGTTAAACTTAATGGTGGGATTTGGTGTAACAAATTCTAATGGGTGAAGATGCGAATTGAATAAATGAGTCTGGGTATTGTATTTGGGTGACACTACTTAAATAACAAATTAATTAAGGTGTGATTAATTAAATTTCAAGTCGGGATATAGTCTTACATAACTAGTGTGAACGTTATATGATTTAATATAGTTGAACCAATTAATAAGTTAATGAGTAGAACTTAATAACCACAGTAAGAGTACTCGAGTTAGAGTAGTGTGGTAGAAAGATGTGTGATACGGCTAGTTAGGTGGGGTAGCTTAACTAGGAAGGTTAGAAGGAAAATGTTAGGTGTGCACATTAGATGAGGGGTGAGTTATACCTCAAGAGAGTACGACACTAGCTTAAATATAAATAGGGTGCATGCATATTTAATTATTGCAATTTAACTGCTTGCTAAATATTTGCAAAATATTTTTACTCGGGCTCTAACCCGTGTCAAAATCTTTTCCAAAACCGTTTTGGTGTCCAGCCACAGGGACACCCAGCTTGAGGATTCTATCTAGTGATGCGCAACTGAAGCTCATGTGGAAGTTGTAGGACTTTTCTATAGACGCTTCGTTCATTTATTCCTAGTGTAGGAACTTTACTTTAGTACTCACTTTGGTATGTCGCCCTCAGATTTAGTATTCAGTTATTTATTTGACCTTGTGTATCCAGGTTATGATTTCAGTTACTGTTGTATTTTATTGTTGAACCGATAGTTGATTCGGTCATCTTTATTTATATTATACATATGTGTTGGATTTAGTTATCAATTTGTGTTGATGGTTTAATTATTATTTTATTTATACATGTTATTAATTAATGAAAGATAAAATGTGGCACCGGTTTATTTAAATTACTAGGTGGTTAGTATTTTTAAAAAAGTTTTCGACAGTGATGCTGAGAATGAACCATACGAGACCAATATTTTATTTTGATCACTGGCTAGCCACCTGATATTTTAATAGGTGAGGTGTCACAGATGGTATCAGAGCATCAAATTCTAGAGTCCTTAGGAACTGTGTGGCTTTTTACATTTCAGCGTAGCGTTATTTGATATTGAGCCTTATTATAGGGTTATTGTATTTCTTCACGTATGCGACCAACGTTCTCCTGCTATTAAGTATAGTTGCTGCGATTCATATACGAGTTCGGTTGGGTTTCTTACACCGAACAATTTTGGACGATCGATGAGGGCCGTTGAAAGGACTGTAGGGGTAGAAGCTCAGTAGAAGCCATGGAATTCTCTGGGAACGGTGACCGTTGTAGAAGTCACCATGGTTATTGTTCAGGTAGATAATGTTGGGATAATCACTAAGGCACAGTAGTTTCCCTAAGCACCGTTGTAAA
Organism: Sambucus nigra; assembly: GCA_949130495.1. Lineage (NCBI taxonomy): Eukaryota > Viridiplantae > Streptophyta > Magnoliopsida > Dipsacales > Adoxaceae > Sambucus > Sambucus nigra. Next base: position 460,255,083 of record OX422217.1, read on the forward strand.
AAGCGGTGGTACAAATTCAGACTCACCCAACATAGTTGGTAAAAGGGAGAGTCAGATAAACTCTTTCGAAAAGCCATCCGTAAGGATTAGGGGAAGAGAGTGAGTATGATGGGTCAATGAAAGGAGATAACCCAAAGGTAATTATGTAGGGGGAGTAAAGTGACACCCCAGATTAAATTTCGAGCAAAATTTTGACTCATAGGAGCGGCGTTGTAGTGATAGGAGCCAGTAACCACAACCATGGAGAGGTACCATGAATAACGAGGAACTTGGGGTGCAGTTTTATCGCAAATCCTCTCATCATCTGTTTAAATAGAGAGGCAAAGGAGAATTCAATACTTATTTCAGAAGGTTCGTACAGTGGTCGGTGATGAAGGAAAGTTAACGTGTTTAGCAAACTTCGTACCCAACGAGATGGATACGAAGAATAAAAAAGGTTCGTAAGTTAATAATTAACTCACGAGTAGAATATACAACCATGGATGGAAAAATCTGGATAGAACAAAGGGTATCGTTGTCGTCAATGTCGTGAGAAGGGAGCTAAGAGAGTTAAAGAATCTAACCGAAGGGCAAGACTAAATTTAACGGTGCTAGTAAGGAAACATATGAGGGGATACCCAGTAGAGGACCCATTTTAATGATTGAGATCAATAGAATTCCTACCGGGTGACGATGGATTCAGTCAGGATAGTTAAGGCCAGAAATGAGTCCAATAAGGCCAGCGGAGCCAAATGGATAATGGGGGTAGCAATCAGGGTCAAGGCTAACAGGTCCACGAGAAGAACAACCTCGACATGGACAGTGGGGCCAAAGAAAGGGGAATGACACAGAGATGTGTATTATGTGTAAAGAGTAGGAACACATGTGTGGATCTTGTCTGCAGTGTATTGGGGGATAAGAACGGGATGCCCAGTTGGGGTAACAGTTATAAGAAGTTTTTGGTTCGGTTTGAAAGGGGGTGTTATGTTGAAGAACCATTTAAACCGCGAGTGCTATTGGTAATTGAAAGTATGAGTTTTATCCCGAGATGATTGGGGTCTGTTTTATGTGAAACGAGCGAGTCACAATAATTTATTAGTACTAGATTCGTATGAAAAACTGGTTTAGTAAAGGTATCGTTAATACTACTATAGTTGTATATATTCACCCTTGAGTTAGCGGGTCTCTCTTTAATTCCATCTGCAAGGTAGCAGGTGTGGACACTGAGAGGATATATTTTACGAGGATAACTCATTTTGAGAGGTAATATTCAAGGTATGGTTTTATCCTGGGTATGGATTGCTAAGCGATGGTGGGCGATTACAGCAAGACTACCGTGTTTGCTATTCCGATGCAGGATGTATATTTTTGCGATGTCTCACTTGAAAGAAGGTCGAGCTCATGACGATATTTTTATGATGTAGACTTCAGATATTACATTTGTCTAGCTATATAAGATCCCAGTGCGTAGGGGATTTTACTGATGTGGTTCAACGTATATCGGGTTCATAGTTGAGCGGAGGGTTTTTTATCTCATTGTTATTATGTGCTGAGAACTTAGTGATAGTGAGATCACCGTATCATGTAACGCCTTGAGAGATATAGGGATAAATGATTTGATTTATGTGTCGGGAGATAGAATTTGTGATATCTTGGTTATGTTCTTTGTACTCGCAGATTTCGATGATCGACAATGCTAGGGAGTAATGCATTGGGAGAAGTTCTTTTGAGCTTCGTTGCGGGATGTTACGCGCATGGACCTTAATAAACGTTGGGAGTAGTGAGACGCTATTGAATTCTAGTGCATCGGTTTTAAATGTTAAATTATTAAATGTGTAGAGGAAACACTTTAAGCTGAGAGATATTACGATATATGGCTAGTGAAACCGGGTAGTGCTGCGAAGGAGGCACTAAGAAAACTTTTGTACCATAAGTTAATGGGTGGGGAAGTATGAGGAATAATTAAATTGCATATTGTGAGGTAATCGATAATACTTGTATAATATAGCCACGTCGAGAGTGCGGAGCTGAGCTTGACATAAATATGTTACGTGTGAGACGTTAATGATATCTATGCTAGGATGTTTAGGCTATAGCATATAGTATGGTGAGACTTTGTGTTCGTTATTCCGCGATATGATTTACTTGTGGTAGTTATCACTTGAAAAAGGGTCTAGTCTATATATGCGTGTATATATCTTATGGTGTGTTGCATAATAAACTTATAAGAAAGTGTTTGTATTGTTATACTTAATCTTGGGGAGTAGGGACATTTACTGATGGAATTCGGGGTAGATAGGTTTATTATCGAGCAGGGAGATATAGCTCGTGATTAATTCATGCTAAAAAAACTAGTGATAGTAAGGGGCGCCGTATTTTATGATGTCTTTTGTAACATGAAAGTGGATGAGTATACTTTTATATCAGTAGACGGGAATTCGGGGGTACGTGCTATGGACTGGGGACCTAACGGATGTCAATGACTGACAATGTTAGGTAGTAGTTTATCGGGGGGGGGGGGGTTTCTTGTTTGGATTTCGCTTTGCCAGATGTCCCACATATGAAACTTAGCGCAACGTTGGAAGTGGGGAGATGTTTAGTCATTAGAACATGGGTTTAGTACCTTGGTTATTATACATATATATAATCATAACTGTGAGTTGAAAGTTATATTGAGCTGGGTAACATTTATACAGAGGAGCATGGATATAGGGTGTATGGGCGCCCTGGGTAATTAATTTAATTTTAATATAATTCGTGATTAGAAGGGGTAGAGATATGTGTAGCGATCTTAGGGGCATGTGAGTAGGGAAGTATTCGAGGCTTGGAGTATTAAACTCATCCTAATTTCGAGGACAAAAATCCTTTTATAAGGGGGGAATTTTGTAACACCTCATATTTTTTAGGATATAGAATTTAATTAATTTAGTGATATGGAATTTAATTAATCAGGAGGATTTAATTAAATTAGTGAATTAAGATTTAATTAATTCGGGTTATTTTTAAAATTTTCATGTGTCGTAATTTGAGGTCGAGATTGGAGAAATTTAGTAAAGTAACTCGAATGACGATTCTGAGTGCACGGTTGATTCCGAATAGGGTGAGATAGTCGAAAAAGAGTACCCGGGGTAGTAATTGGATCTCGTGGCACTTTTCGGCATAACCGGGCTCACACGGGGGTATTCGGGTCATTGGGCTTAGCCCATAGGCTTAATTTCAGGATTAGCAATATAAAACCTACATTAGGGAGTTTGTTCCAAACACAACTCAATAAGAAAACCCTAGTTTTGCATAGGAGAAAAGAGGGAGAAATTGGGAGAGATTTTGGGAGCCAAATCAAGAAGAGGGGTGTGTTCTTCATCAAATCTTAGTTTACATCAAAGGAAGTTATACCCTACGAATTTATTCAGGCAAGTATTCAAACTTTATTTCAATTTAAGTATAGTTTTTCGATTCATATCACAGTAGGTGTAATCAAAGTCCGTGTTCGGGTGGGCTTTTCATACGAGATGGGTTTAATTAATTGGTGTCTATGCGTGGTTAAATCACCAAATTAAACTCAGGAAACTAAGTATTATTGTTAGAACTAGAGATCTGATTTCATATCCAGGAGAAATTTTATGGATTTAAATTGTGTGTGTGATCGATTTCAGATTTGGGGATCGTATAACCCATGAACCCAACCCGTAAATAAATCGATGGTGGTTGAAACTGTTGATGTTTGATGATTCCTATGATGAATTGAGTAAGATTGGTTAGGAACCACAAATCTTTTGGGAATAAACGTGGAGGAACTCATCCGGGGAGGGAGATGCTGCCACCGACAGTAAAAATCATCCAACTGGATATATGGTTGGTATATTTTTAAATTTTCTTTGCGGATGGATATTTTTGAATGGTGTATGGTTGATTAGGAACAAAGGAATCATGTGTTCATAGTGGGGTATGCCGTGGTTGAAGAATTAGTGAGGGTTTAGGAGCTTAAGAAATCAATAATGGCAGAAGTAAAACTTGTGGGGAAGACGAAGTGGACTGGTGAGTGAGAGGTCGTTCGAACGATGTGGAGAAAACTTTGAAAGATTCGTTCTTTTTAGCCTGGGATTTTTTTTGTGGTGGTTTAATTATGGATATAAGTGTTTTAATTAGGGAAAATTAAATGGAGTTGAATATCTAGAATGTTAAAATTAATAAGTGGGTTAAACTTATTAGTAGGACTTTGTGTAATAAAATTCTAAAAAGTTATAATAAGGGCCATGTGAGTGAGTCCGATCATTTTGGTTGAGTGACACCATGTTGTTAAAATAATTAATGTAAAATTTATTACATTAAGGGTCAGGGTTATGACTCAGATATTTTTAGGCTGGTGCGACGGGGGTTAGGCACGGAATAGCCGGTGTAATTTATCATAGATATATATAATAAATTGTCGATTTATTAAATTTAATAAGGAGAGTTAAACTTAATAGTGGGATTTGGTGTAACAAATTCTAAGGGGTGAAGATGCGGACTGAATGAATGAGTTTGGGTATTGTAGTTGGATGACACTACTTAAATAACAAATTAATTAATGTGTGATTAATTAAATTTCAAGTCGGGATATAGACTTCGGTATTTTGGGCTAATGCTATGGGTGTTAGGCACGGGTTATCCGAACTTTTATTAAGTATATGTATACAGTTAGTGTGATTGTATATATATATATAGAGAGAGAGTACTACTCTTGTGTGGACCAGTCCGCATTTTAAGATTGCGGACCGGATATGTGTCACTTGGCGGCGAGCTTAGAAATTATCAGCTAAATTATAGGCACTCTCTCTCTCTCTCTCTCTCTCTCTCTTATGAGCTCACCAACCGGTGATACATGTCCGGTCCGCAGTCTTAAAATACAGACTGGTCCACACAAGAGCAGTACTGTATATATATATATATATATATATATATATATATATATATATATATATATAGAGGCAGGCTCCTGTGCACACTAAGTTTGCACACTAACTTTGCACATTACCTTTTAAAAGTGGTAAAAAAAATATTTTTGAGTTGATTTTTTTTTTGTGATATTTAAACATTTCAAGGAACCCATATAAAAAAAATCAGCTCAAAAAAACTTTTTTTGCTATTTTTAAAAAATCGGTTAAAAATTGCGAAAGTTTGACCGATTTTTTAAAAATAGCAAAAAAAGTTTTTTTGAGCTAATTTTTTTTATGTGAGTCCGTTGAAATGTTAAAATATCACATAAAAAAATTGGTGTGCGCCAGCACTAAGTTTGCACACTTTTAAAAGGTAATGTGCAAAGTTAGTGTGCAAACTTAGTGTGCACAGGAGCCTGCCTCTATATATATATATATATATATATTTGCGTGCTTTATAAATATCGGTGTGAATGACATTTATAGGAATACATACCCCTCTAGTGCTATCATAAGAGGTTACACAATGTGGGTGAATACCCTGGCTTGAGGAGCAGGAGAGTATAATCCTCCGGTCATAGCGTCCAGTATTTATATGTTGTGATTCTTTTTGAGGTGAGACGTCTTGGATATGATTCGGTCTCACGGGGAACCATGATCTCCTCCACTACGCTTATTATTTTTCTCAAGCTCGAGAGTGAGTCCGACTTTAGGTAGCCGGGTTAGAGTGAGCATACCTGGGACATGATAGCATTTTAGAGAAAACATCCGATGAGTTATTACTGGGGAACGAATGATTATTATACGTGATATATGTGTGAATGTTGTAGTATATCAGTACGTATATAATATCAGAAAATAATTATATACATGATTAATACATAAGTGTGAATGTATTTCTTATATAACTAGTTTGAAAGTTATATGATTTAAAAAAGGGATTTCTGGTGTGAAAGTTATATGATTTAAAAAGGGGATTTTATACATAATTAGTGTGGAAGTTATATGATTTAAAAAGGGGATTTCTTACATAACTAGTGCGAACATTATATGATTTAATATAGTTGAACCGATTAATAAGTTAATGAGTAGATAACTTAATAATCAAAATAAGAGTACTCGGGTCAGAGTAGTGTGGTAGAAAAAGGTGTAATACGATTAGTTAAGTGGGGTAGATTAACTAGGAAGGTTAGAAGGCAAGCATTAGGTGTGCACATTAAATGACTGAGTTAAACCTCAAGAGAGTGCGACACTAGCTTAAATATGAAGTGGGTGCATGTATATTTAATTATTGCAATTTAACTACTTGGTAAATATTTTCAAAATGTTTTTACTTGGGCTCTGACCCATGTTAAAATATTTTCCAAAACCTTTTAGGTGTCCAGCCATAGGGACACCCAGCTTGAGGATTCTATCCAGGGACGCGCAGCTGCAGCTCATGTGGAAGTTGCAGGACTTTGCTATAGATGATTCGTTCATTTATTTCTAGTGTAGTAACTTTACTTTAGTACTCACTTGGGCATGCGACCCTCAGATTTAGTATTCAGTTATTTATTTGACCTTATGTATACAGATTATGGTTTCAGTTTACTCTTATATTTTATTGTTGAACTGATAGTTGATACCGTTATCTTTATTTATATTATTCATCTGTGTTGGATTTAGTTATCAGTTTGTGTTGATGGTTTAATTATTATTTATTTCTGCATGTTGTTAATTAACGAAAGATAAAATTTGCACCAGTCTATTTGAATTACTAGGTGGTTAGTAACTTTAAAAATGCTTTCGGCAATGATACTGAGAATGGGCCATATGAGGCCAACATTTTATTCTAATCACGAGTTGGCCACCCGGTATTTTAGCAGGCGGGGTGTCACATAAATATGCAAAATATACCAAATATACACACACACACACACAGACATATATATATATATATATATATATATATATATATATATATATATATATATATATTGTGGGTACCTTATTTATCTTCTAGACCTATGAAAGTAGTCGGACCAAGCCTAACTAAAAATAAAGGATGTCCTGCCCAAACTATGGGACACTCTAGATAACGATTAGAACTAAGAATTTGACCCATTCTATCCCCAAAAATCCCGAAGGATATATTCAAGGGATAGTGGGCTAGCGGGGCAGTTACCAACGCCCCCCTCTCCCTCTTATGGAATATATATTGTACCCTTGGCCCGAGGCAAAGGGGCCACAAAGAAAAACCTCTCTTAAAGAGTTACTTAATATAACAGTAGACCTCTCCGTGGACGTAGACAATTTCCCGAACCATGTACATCCTTATGTTGTATGATTTCGATCTTTGTTATTCTTCCTTTTTCCAGTGTTTGTCTTTCATTATTATTGTGTTCAGATATTTGTCATCACAATTGGCACCGTATGTGGGAAACGACTATTTTTCCTTTAAGAAAGCCTTCACGAGCAGGGACCTGTAATGCCCGATCATAACAGAAATGCCCCTCAAGCAAGGGATATTCAAGAGCAGCCTATCCCTCCTAGGGTAAGGTCCAAAGTACGTCATTCAAATAAGAGGCTCCGCCGAGAGAGGCAGTTCTTCGAAGAGAGCCAGGGGCCAGTTAGATCCACATAGATTTCTAAGCTAATAGATGCCTACGAGGCTAGGCTTCAAGAACAGGAGGAGGCTACTCTGAAACAGGAAGATGAAAATGCTCGCCTCAAAAGGCGATTAGAGAATATGGAAAGGGATCGCCATCGTAACACAAGGCAAGGCTACAATCGAACTCCTAGCCCTCAGTCGAGCAAACCTCATAGCTGAGGAAGGAGCCCAGGGCGTGGGTCGCAGAGATCTGAGACGGGTCAAATGATGACCAGTTCGAGCAACAATAATCAGCTCATCGATACAGGAGTCTTGGCCGAAGGACGATGATATACGAAACTTAGTCCGGAGAGAAATGGACTAACACCCAGCTCATCGGGGTACCAGATCGATAAGAGAGCTGGCCAGGCGAGCTCTCAGAACTCAGATGAAGTCCCCTTTTTCAAGGGCGATTGAGGAACAAGAGCGGTGCCCAGATTTAAGATTTACGATGGTAAGACTGATCCCATCGATCATGTCTGACAATATAGACATGCCATGACCCTATGGAACCATAACGATGCACTCATGTGTTGGATTTTCCTGTAAAGCCTGCACGATATCGCCCCAAAATAGTTCGGGAAGATCCCTCACATATCTATCGGGAACTTTAAGTCCCTAGCCGAGCTGTTTATAACTCACTTCATTACGAGCAACTCACACCCGAAGAGGATGGACGCTTTGCTTTCAATAAAGAAAAACCTCAGGAGAACCTTCGAGACTATGCGAAGAGATACTATGAGGTGTTCAACAAAGTCAAGGATTGCTCAGAGCAGGGCATTGTAGCATTTTTCAAGATCGGCTTGCCCCACTCTTGCCTCCTACACTAGCCCCTCACTAAGAAGGAAGTCACGACCGTCGACTACTTGATGGCCCGTATTGAAAAATATGCCAAAGTTGAAGATGTGACCCCTCCTAGTGTAGGATAAAGTGGTATCACCAAGGTTATCGTCAAGGGGGCAAAAAAAGTGACACTTAAAAGAAAGAAAGTAAGAACGGTGGTAAAAATGGCCCCAAGAGTGGGAACAAAGGCGATGCCTCGAAGGCATTCCAAGCCGTAAATATCATCTTCAGAGAACTAATTTATAAGATACTTGTAAAAATCAAAGATGAACCATTCATTAAGTGGCCCAAGAAGATGAGTGGAGTCCAAGCGGAATAACGCATTAAGATGTACTTTTCACAAGGAAAGCGGGCACAAAACTGAGCACTACAAGGCTCTCAAGTCCCACCTGGAAGAGCTAGCCCAAGCTGGACACTTAAGTGAATTCACGGAGAAGAAGGCAGAGAAGGTAGCTGCAAACAACAATCAGAAACCCGATAATGTTCTCGAAGAGGATATTGACCCCAAGTTCGCAGTGATCCATGGGGCGTTCGACCTCAAGCAGATTCAGGTGAACGCAACTCAAATGTAGGTGAAAAAGTTGGAAGAAGTGATGCAAATTTTCAGATTGATCCGGTCAAAACCCAAGTTGGGAAGCGTTGACATCCAGAAGAAATCAACCACAACAAGTACATCGTGTTCACAGATGAGGATTTGGTGCACTACAACAATTCTTACATTTAACTACGAATTTCTTAACTACAAAATAAAATTCGTAGCAAAAAAGTATTATTTGCCACGAAAATGATTTCGTGGAAAAAATATTACATTTGGCCACAAAATTAAGAATTTCGTTGACAATAACTCGAAATATATTGGCGCCGATATTCCTGCAAAAATGGAAATTATTTAGGAACGAAATAAATACTATTGACAATGAAAGTTTTCATAAAAAATAATTTTATATTTTACAACGAATTATTTTTCGCGGTGAAAAGGTTTAAAACATTACGCAATAAATGTTTTTGCAGCCAAATATTCTAGTCTTTTTAGCCTCTCAAAATACCCATCGACAATACCAAAAACCAAATCACAATCTCTCCACTCCCATCTCTGTCCAATACCCATCGCCATATCTGTCCAACGTTTCTCCACTCGCATATTTGTCCAGTAGCCACCGCCATCCCCATCTCTTTCCAACTACCAAAAGGGTTATGGCCAATATCCATCTCCAAAACTCAAACAACCCATCCCCATCTATGTTCGTTGTTCCTAATCGCCAACTCTGTCCAAATACCAAATGGGTTTTGCCCAATCGCTGGAGGCTGGAGGTTGTCTCTAGTCATCACTTTTCTCTCCATTGTGCATAATCGCCAAAAATTCCTTCACTTTCCACATAAAATTAGGTAATAATCATCGGATAGTTTATATATGTAAAGCGTGTTTGAATTATCTCATGGGGATTTATTTGCTGGTTTCTTTGAAGTTTGTTAATTTCAGAAAGCTAGGGTTTTGCTTTGTATTTTAATTTAAAAAATGAGCTTTTAGAACTTTGTTAATTTTAGAAAACTAGTTTATACAAAGCAAAACTAAGGCTTATAGCTACAATATATATGCATATATGTATATATTAATTTTGAAATTTGTTAATTTAGGATATGATATGACTGAAAATTTAGAAATTTGTTAATTTAGGATATGATATGACTGAAATACATTGCTATAATATATAAGCATATATGTATATATAAATTTACTAATTCAATAATAATATCAATAATATATCTAGATAAAAGTAAACAACAACTGCTTATTAGCCTTTAAATAATTATCATTCATGTTCAGGCGCTACTTGCTTACATGTCATATTCAAGAGCGTGTGGATCTCAGAGATAACATTGTTTGACTGAGATGAGTCATTTCAGATTTTTACTATAAATTTATTTATAATGAGAAAAGTGATTCATATGATTTTGGTTTGGAAAAAAGAAAATTCATATAAGAAAAGTTTTTTAAAATTACAAAATTACCTACAGCAAATAATGGCAAAAATGCCACTGCCTAATCCCACCATTCGTGGTTGAATGGCCCATATGTATATGTGTCTATACATATATGGTAACTTGGTAAGTAGTTTTATTGGAGAATATGGACTGAATATGAGGCACTTCTGCTTGAAAAATAAAAAAATATTGCCTTTGGGAATTCCTCTAGTATAAATATTTTTTTTGTGACTTGTATATAGTACAATTTGATGCATTTCCTACTTCACATTATCAAGATAGAAAATTTTCACTATATTACTTTGATGATGTAGTGTCATTCGAATTTCATGATGTATATTTATTGTTCTTAGAAAAGAATCAATATTCTTAATGGTGGTCAATTGTTTTAAAGAGATTAGGAACCTAATTTTGGTTTTGTTTGTTATAATGTTATTGTAGCTACCGAGCATAGGGATCAATCCATAATTTATCACGTTTGCGAACGTTATGATGGAATCTGAAAAATATATTTGTGCTCGTGAGATGTCTTCATAGAACAATGCAGTAATTATTGATATGAGCATGCCAAATCAGCCTTTGAGGAGGCCCATTACTGCGGATTCCGCCCTTATTAATCCTAACTCCAGAATTATTGCTTTAAAAGGTATGGTATATATGTTAGTATGCTTAATAAAATGCATCTCTCTAGAACCCTTTCTCGCATTTTCCCATCCACACTGAGCAATTGATGAAATGGCTGAAAATTTATATCCTTGAACTTGATGTTTTGCTTCAAAATTTATATATCTCTATTTTGTAAATTGACTATTTCTAGACATGGACTAAAATGCAACCAAAATGACATAAAACCTGATTCAAACAAATTACTTATGATCCTGCTCTGGCACTTTCAAGGGAATCTATAAGTGCCCATGCTGAGATACATCGTGCATGTTAATGCCATAACATTTGATGTAAACGTTCCTTAATACTTTAATTTGATAATTGTCTTTTGTTGTAATACATGTTAGAAATCATACATAATATATGTTAGAAGCCGTGGATGTACTATGCTTCATCCAGTATATAGGAGAAATCGAAGTAAGAAATAATAAGTTCACTTAAATGAGGTTCTCTACATGCATTCTCAGTATGAGAATCATTGGTTTGCATTCCCTTAAGAGTTCACATATTTTTTTCATTCATCCTCATCACTGATCTCGAATATGACTCATGACTTGTGATCAGTTACATGTTTCTCATCATTGATGTTTAATGCTTGGTGCTTTCATTTAATGCCTGACTGCAAAGCAGGGTATTCCTTGGAATGAGGTATTCATCTTTGATTGACTCAACTAGTGGGTAAACTCATAGATGAAATTGTTGCCCCAGGTACTGTCACGCCCAAAACTTAGTTCTCAAGTTCAACATTCCCACATTATCAACTGGTATGTAAATAGCAGTCCATGACTTGGAATAAAATACAATTCTCAAGAGAGTTGTGGTAGTTCATTTATGTCTCTCTATCAATATGTGTTTTTGCAGTTTACGAAAAAATTAAAGCAGGTGAAAACGGTTCTAAGGGTCCAGAATAAGGATGTTTTTAAAAATGTGTTTCAACAAATGAAGAAGGAAGCGGATAGTTTACTGAGTTAAAATTTAACTATTGGCCATAATGAGGATAGTTTGTTGTTGTGTCTGAGCATTTGGCCCTAACTGATGAAGATGGTGTTAGTGATGGTTACGCAAGTTATACGACCACAAATTACTATTATTAGTGAATTATTCGGATTTGATTATCAATTATGTTTGAATTCAATAAAGATTTGATTTTTAATGTTTTATTTTAATTTTAGGGAATAAATAAAAGGGCAAATATGTCGAGAAGCATATCAGCATAATCGGGGCAGCTTGAGAATGAAGTTGGTGTTCGACAAGTGTGTGTAAATGGGGTTTGCATGCAAACAATCATAGTTGAAGCAAAGCTTGATGAGGATAATATTGAAGAGGCAGAATATGCCTTGCGTGATGGGTTGTCACTCAATTTCGAGGTCAACTCTGCCTTTTATCTGTAATATATGTTTTGTAATTTTGTTTACTTTTTCTCTTCTAAATTGCAGGTGGGTGGGGATAGAAAGTATAGTTGAAAATCTTGAGAATCGAAAGTGTTGGGATTTGATAATCTCTCTTACCGGCATCGACAAGACGCTGAAGAGCGAGAGGATCGGCATTGACACGAGCTTGAAGAATTAGAGATTAGCCACCAATAAGGACTATTACAAATGAAAATCGACATGATAAGGAGATCATGAAATGGATCGTGATATTCTCTCTCAGTCGAGATCACAGGGGCGTACAAGGAGAGCATGTGTGACAACTCGCAATCTGAAATAGGGGATGGCCAGCGCGATACTCCAATATAACAGGAATCATGGATGGAATCATTCTCAGCATCACAACAAAATAAAAAGTATACAGGATAACCACTCCATATTTCAGAAAAACGAGTTGCCAAAAATTTTGGTTTTAAAGTTAAGAAAGGAATTTAAACAACCCAACTTAAAAAGAAAGTGGAAACCTCGGATATACAATATTATATACACATCAAATATACAGTAAGGGACCAAATATGCTGTCGGTCAGCAGACTTATACAAGAATATTAAACAAGTTCATTAAATTAGGTAATACGTTACATTAAATAATTACAAAAGCTTGGGCCTCACGCCCGAGTAAATGACCCGTCCTTAACTAAAGTACAAAGAAAGAAAATTTCTATACCAAGTATCCCGTAATATTCGTAAATTATCACGGCTCCCCAAATACATCAGAATAGGAAAGTCAGATCAGGCGTCCTTACGGCGGAGCACCTGAGCGGATACAAGATGCATGCATAACAAGAAATATGAACGAATCAGGGTCCGGTTTGATATGATCACCAGATGAATAAAAAGTATGACAGTAATGAATGGTAAATCATGACTAAATAGGAATATGAATCTACCTACACAATTTAAAGCATAAGTTAAGATAATTTTAATTAATCATAAATCTAATTAAGCTATGCAGGAGAATAAGAATAATTAACATTAATTTAAACGCTTTCATCAAAAACATTAATCCATTTTATAGTTCCATTCCTTAACAGGAAAATATACTCAAAATTTTAAGCTCTATATGGCTTTCATCTCAATCATATGCTCTTTAGGACATCATATTCCTTATGAGGAATATCATCATCAACAAATGCTCTTTGTGGCATTTCATTGTGCTCTTCATGGCACTTCATCATGCACTTTATGGCATATATCAATACATCAAGTCCCACTTGATTATGAATTGTTATATTTTTATGCATATAACGATTCTAAGACCGCCCCTCCGAGTTTCCCCACTGGGCGCACCCCTAAATGACCATCGTCTTCCAGGGGCCTATCAAACAAGGCAGCCTGGGCACCTATAACGCAAGACGTCGGGAAGCCGCCATATGCCCGCGGGAGAGTCAAGACCACACCCGGAATCTCCTCACCAACGTAGAAAACACAACATATAGCTCATATGGCCTAGGAATATATCCACCCTGCATTCACTAGCCAGGGGGCTTCACCTCGCGCGCGAACTTCCCTTATGATGGCATTTAGAGAGGTGTGAGTAAATTATCATTTACCAAATTCATTATGACGTAAATTAGCATTTACCATAATTATTACCATTTCCATTCACCATTATTCATATGTATGTTTCGTTTTTATCCGAAACCATAATCATTTACATTTTGTAAATAATTCACCTTTTTATCCGGAGCTATACGATGATTTATATTGTCATTATAACCTCAAAGAATAAGTGAACTCCCAATTTAATTCACCAAACACTCTTGTATGGTGTTATACTATTAACCATCAAGTCCAACATAGATCAATTGAGCTTTTAAAGTCTCCCGAACATAATACTACAACTCCTAGTTTCATAATAATTACTAGAAGAAAAGAATGCCCTAACATCAATTGGCATATCCCCGGAAAAGTCCCCACATAATGCATTTCTAATCTAGGATGGTTGCCCCCCTCATCTAGGACTCTAGAACTCTAAATTTACTTCATTCAAGTAGGTTCCTAGTCCTTATTGAAGAGAATAAATCTAGGAAACAAAATAAGGTTTAAAGGTGAAAAACAGGGGACCGGTCGACCGGTCCTGAGGCCGCGGTTGACCTCGTCTCAAAATTTTACTTAAGAAGAAAAGCAGAAAGCTCGGTTTAGAGGGGTCGGTCGACCTGTCAGGGGACCGCGGTCGACCGCACACCAATTTGTATGCCTTTGTGGGAAAGCAGTATGCCCTCCCCCGAAGGCGCGGTCGACCGGTCATAGCAGAACTAGGTCCCTTTATTCTTCCAAAAACTAAAACTCGGGTTATACTTTTAAACCCCAATCTCATTTCCCAAATCACCACTCATATACATATAACCACAACAATACTAAACTTCAACTACTCTCTAAATCACATTAACCCTACAAATCCAAGGTTTAATCACTTGTATATCAACATACACATACATATATATATACAAACCCAATAATTTCCTCAAATTAACCAAACACACAACTATCATACAATTTATCCATCTTAGATTATATATTAGCAACTAGAAAACTTGCCTTGGTGTGGTAATCTCATATTTTCTTGTAGTAGCAACAATCTCCAAGCTTGAATCTCTCTCTTTTCTTATTTCTCTCCAATTTCTCCCCTCTCCCCTCTCTCTCTCTCACTCTCTGTAGGGCTTGTGGTGTGTAATGGAAGGAATGGAAAAGAGTGAGAGACTTAAATCGTGGCTTAAGTCTAATTCCCAACTTAAATGGTAAATACCACAATAAAATGACTCCCAAATACGCATTTAAGTTAAAACCAGTCAAAAGTGCCCGGAACTTACAAATACAATATGACACTTATTTTGACTGTCTCGCACATTCCGGGGCTAACTACGCCCTCTAAACTGGCATCCGACAATTTTATAAATTATTTCAAGTTCCGATTTCATTTAAACCATAATGTCATTTAAAACACATGACACTATAAAACACACCCCATGATGATATTTACTTTCACATACAGTCAATATGCATCAATCTAGTAAATATTAACTTTCAACCCATACAATTAATATTTACTCCAGTCCCATCATTTTATATAATTACTTCATGCGATCAATTAATATAAAATGGGTCTCCTAAAAACGAGGGTTGTTACAGCATGAAATGAATGCGGGGATATGGCATGAGGTTGGTCTGAACCTCTGCTAGCCTGCTGAACTGTTATTCTATTTTTTTTTAAATCTGATGCAACCTGTAGGTAAAGTGTCTTTCGAAATTTCGTGCAGACTTTTATACGAGACAAGATGGGATAGCCCTGCTGTAGCAGGCCTATTTAGGCATTTGCCATCTATTTTGCACCTGATTTCAGCCGACATTTGATCCCTGTCTAAGATTTCCACCTCTAAATATTCACATGGTTTCATTATCTCTTTAGAAATTGTGTTGGAGCTCTTCAGTTGCTGCAGCTCTCTCCAGTTGTGGCCGCCCTCACCTTCTCTTTGAAATCAACCGAGTTTAATGGTATGCGAAGGTAGACTACAAAGTTTAAAGTTGCCTTTTTTTTCTTCTCACCATGTTATAGTTTCATTAATTGATTCCATTCCGACATGGTATAGTTTTTTTTTAATTTTTCACGACCATAACCACTTTAAAATACAACACGATAATGTTAGTGTCATTTCTAAAAATATATAAAGTGTTATTTTTATATGTATGTGATTGTTTTTACGAAGTTTGTTTCGTTAAAATATTTGTTAGATTTTACTTTTAAAATTATTAAATATTGTAGGATTGGTTGTTATCCCTTAATAGGGTGGATAGTCCAATAAACAAATGAAACTCTATCCATTTTTTTTAAATGGACACTCTGTTTATTTGAGGCACAAATTGAATTCAGTGGATAAATATTTTGTATTTCATGGTATATGTGAATTTGTTTAATGAATTTATACTATTTGAATGTTGTTTAATAATTTATTATTTGTTAAGTAGGGTGGATAGTCTTATAAACAAAGGAGATTATGGCCATTTTTTTTTAAAAATTACACCTTATTTTATCGTGGAGCAATATTTTTACCGTTTTGCAATTATATACTTTGAAATTTTTTGTCGTTTCACAATTACGTACTTTAGAAATTTTTTTCGTCACGATCCTGTTTGGTTTGCAACTATAATTCTGTTTTCTGTGTTTAAATAAAATTCTGATAAAAGTCTTAATATTTCTATGTTATAATCAAGTTTTTCAGAAAGCAGATTTATGTTGTTTTATAACTTCTGTTTTTTATTTTTCTACTCAGAATTATTCATTCTTAATATTTTAAAGTAGTTATACCTTAATATATAATATACATACGTAATACATTAATATGTGTGTAATTCTTATAAATAAAAAAATATATGTGTACATGTACACACACATATGTATGTCTACACACACACACACACACACACACACACACACACACACATATGTATGATATAAAGATACATGTTTGCTAATTTTGTCAGATTTTTAAAAAATTGTATTTAAAAACAAGTTTACCAAACGCGTACTAATACTTATAATTACAATAAACTGAATTTTAAAACTGTATTTAAAAACAGCGTTTAAGTCGAGTTTTCTGAATAGAGAACCAAACGGGCCCTCTTTAATTACCAACTTCCGCTCGGCGTTATAACTTTTTTATGATAAAGAAAAATCAAATATTATTTTGTCTTAGCTAATGGTATTGTATTCTCTTAATTGCAGATTTGACGTGACAAGAAGTTATTTTTGGGGTGCCATGAACTCTTGACATTTGACGTTTGTAAATGAAATCTGAGACTTCTAAGTCCTTTAACTAGTTAAATTATTTTTTTGCAGCATGACTATTCATCGTTTGTAAGGGGATGAAATGTGGGACATTTACGTCCCTTAACAAGTGTTTAGGTGACTTGACATTGTATGTGTACGTGATATAATGTGAATTTTGTTTATGATAATTTAGTTATTTTGTGCATCTTAACGAATGTGTTTTTTATATGGTAATTTGTTTAAATTTGGTGATATACAATACTCTGTAAAATTCAATTTTCAAAAAAAAAAAATATATATATATATTGAAACACTACGTTATCAAAATAAATGTTTTCGTAGTTAAATATGCGATTGATAAATAAAAATGCGGTTTAAGATTTTATAGTTTATTATTGAGAAATTAATGATTAAAAATCATTTTTCAACAATTAAGTTTCGTACCCAATAGATCTTAAGGGAAGGTACAAATTTCGTGGCTAAAAGCACCTAACACTAGTTTATTGATAGAATTGGCAACGAAATGAAGACATTTAGCAATGGAATGTTGAACAAATCGCTACAAAATAAATTATAAATTTCTTAGCTAAAAGCTTCTAACACATTAGTTTATTAATAGAATTGGCAACGAAATAAAGAAATTTAGCAACGAAATGTTGAACAATTAGCTACGAAATAAATTGTAGCGTAAATATGACTATTCGACAAGAGAATAATTTCATGGCAAATGACTTAATCAATTGGCTACAAAATTTAATTTCGTGGCCATATACATTCAGGGATGGGCCTTTGTCCACGAACTCTCTACAAAATAATTTTCGTTGCCAAAAACTATTAGCAACAAAATATACACTTTTGGCCACGAAAAATTTCACAGTTAAATGTAAGAGTTGTTGTAGTGGTGGGAGTAAGAACTCCACAACATGATGCAGTGGTCATTACACTAAGGATAGCTAACTTTGACGTCGATAGGTTACTCGTCGACCAAGGCAGCTCATCCGAAGCAATGTACCTCGAGCTGTTCAGAAAGATAAAGTTAAGCAGGCCACTGTTCCTTTGGTTGGGTTCGCTAGAAAGAGAACAATCCCCTTGGGAAAGATCGTCCTACCCGTAAGGGCATGAAGCATCTCGAAGATGATTGAGTTTCTTGTGGTTGATATTGATTCACCTTACGAAGCCATCCTCGACAGAGGATGGCTACATGTGATGAAGGCCGTCTCATTGACCTATCATCAGAAGTTGAAGTGTGTGATAGAGCGCGAAGTAGTTGAAATCTGTGGAGACCAAGCAATGGAAATAAAGCGCCTCATAGTGGCCATACGCTCTAAACAAGAGAAAAAATTGGAAGAAACAAAAAATAAAGACGAGGAATAGGAGAGGCTGATGCCCTCCAAATAACAGTTAAGATATGGCAGATCAACAGTGAAGGAGACCAGGCTCCTCCCCTCTGAGAGGGTCATCGAGGACCTGGAAGAAGTCGTAGTCGGAAGTGGCTCGACTGAGAGAACATTTTTTATTGGAACATCCCTTACTAATCGTGAGAACAAGTAATTGGTCACCCTCATTCGAAGAAATTTTGACGTTTTCACATGGGAGCCCTATGAGCTGCTCAAAATAGATTCTAACATTACCTGCCACCAATTACACGTGGATTCGGCCTTCAAGACAATTATACAGAAGGCATGCTGGACAGCCCGAGAGAAAGCCAAAGCAGTAGATAAGGAAGTGGAGAAGTTACTGGATGTAGGGTCCATACGGGAAGTTCTGTTCCCTAAATGGCTATCCAACCCAATTGTGGTCCCTAAGAGTAATGACAAGTAGAGAGTATGTATCGACTTCATCGATCTCAATAGGGCTTGCCCCGAGGATAACTTTATTTTCCAAAGATCAACCAGTCGGTGGGTGAAACAACAGCTCATGAAAGAATGAACTTCTTAGATGCGTATTCCGGATATCACCAGATCCCTCTGCATGAGCCAGATCAAGATAAAATCGCCTTCATCACCAATGTTGTCTTATTATGTTATAAAGTTATGCCCTTTGGGCTCAAGAACGCGGGAGCAACTTATCAACGGTTGGTTACTAGGATGTTTAAGGACCAAATGGGAGACACCATGGAAGTGTATATCGATGATATGCTCGTCAAGAGCAAGCTTATAGACGACCACCTCTCCGACCTAGCAAGGACTTTTGAAATCCTTAGTAAGTACCGAATGAAGTTTAATGCAAGCAAGTGTTCCTTCGGTGTCCAGTCAGAAAAATTCCATGGATACTTGGTCAGCGAGAGAGGTATAGAAGCTAATCCTGTCCAAATCGATGCTATCAACAGGGTGCAATCCCCTCGAACTATGAGAGATATACAGAAGCTCACAAGAATGCTCGCTACCCTAAACTGGTTTATTTCTAAATCCTCAGAAAAATGCCAGTCGTTCTTCTTGTTGCTAAAAAAGTCTAAGAGTGTGGTATGGAACGAAGGTTGCTTGAGGGCCTTAGAAGAGCTTAAGGCCTACCTCAGTAAACCCCATTTTCTTGTAATCCCTAGAGAAAACGATCCCTTATATCTCTACCTTATAATATCAGAGCATGTTGTGATCTCCGCCTTGATTTGTGAGAAAGAGGGGAGCCAATATTTGGTCTATAATGCAAGTAAAACTCTTTTAGATGTCGAGCAGCGGTACCTGCCATTGGAGAAGCTCGCATTTGCACTAATAGTAGCCTCGAGAAAACTAAATCACTATTTTGAGGCCCACTTCATACTCGTAGTTACTCCACACCCCTTCAAAGTTGTACTAAGGAAAGCAGACCTCTTAAGGTTACTATCAAAATGGTCGGTTGAGCTCGAAAGATTTTATATTCATTTTCAATCGAGAACTACTATCAAGGGGTAGGTCCTCGTCGATTTCATCGCCGAATTCATAGGAGAACAACCCCATGACCATCCCAAGACCAGTCATTTGAGGGAAGTCCCACAAGAGCCAGACATCTGGAATTTATATGTTGATGGGGCCTTCAATTCTAGAGGGACAGAAGTAAGTATCGCACTAGTTACCCCCAAAAATACAGTGCTCGAGTAAGGAATCAGGCTTGGATTTAAAGCCTCCAATAACGAAGCAGAGTACGAAGCACTGATCACTGTTCTGCAGAAGGTACAGTTGCTTGGGGCAAGACACCTTCAAGTTTTCGATGACTCACAATTGGTATCTAACCAAATAAGTGGCGATTTTAATGCAAAAGATGAAATAATGGCAGCCTATCTTGCCACTGCGAAAGGGTAATGGCCAACTTCGATCGCGTCAATGTTTAACTATTTCTCAGGGGACAAAATAGCCATACCGATGCCCTAGCAGCCCTAAGCTCAGCGATTGACTCCGACTTAAAGAGAATAATTCAAATCGATTTTCTTGTAAAACTAAGCATCAAGCAAAGAACCGAGCCGCCAAACCTCGAGCATATTATCCATATAGAGAAATCTCCTAGTTGGATGGACCCCATAGTAAATTACTTACAAAGTGACGTACTGCCAAGCGATAAGAAGATTTCCCATCAGATAAGAGTCAAGGCTTCTCGCTTTCACTTATCTCCTGAGGAAAAACTATACAAAAGATCCTTCACAGGTCCATACCTCCAGTGTGTTCATCCACAGGACATCGAGCAGGGCCTATACGAGGCGTATGAAGGGATTTTTAGAAGTCACATAGGAGGAAGGTCACTAGCCTTTCAAGCAATAAAGGAGGGTACTCGTGGCCATACATGCAGAGGGACATTGTAGTCTACGCTCGAAAGTGCGAGAAATGCCAAATGCACGCACCTATGGTCCACCATCCTGCCAGCGACCTAAAGTCACTCACCAGCCCGTGGGCCTTCACCCAGTAGGGTATAGACATCGTATACCCTTGCCAATTATTATTGAAAATCAAAAGTATCTGTTAGTCGCCACAAACTACTTCACCAAGTGGATAGAAGCAGAACCACTAGTGAACATCAGAGACGTAGACATGATGTGGTTAATATGGAGAAATATTATTACTCGTTTTGGGATACTTAGGACAATCATCACTGACAACGGAACCCAGTTCGAGAGTGAACTTTTTCGAACCTTTTGCAGTGACCATGGAATCAGGCACTACTTCAACTCTGTGGCATACCCTCAGAGCCACGATCAAGATGAGGCTTCTAATAAAACAGTGATCGATGGACTAAAGAAGCTCCTAGAGCGAGCCAAGGGAGCATGGGTAAATGAACTACCCCATATCCTTTAGGCCTATCGCACCACCTCGAGGCGAGTAACTGGAGAGACACCGTTTGCACTCACATATGGAATGGAGGTAGTTATTCTATTTAAAGCTGGTCTCCCCACCATGAGGTCCACACTGATCGACCAAGGTCAAAATGATGGAGCAATGCTCGCTGAACTTGACTTAGTCGACGAGCGGTGTGAATTGGCTCTAGTGAAACTACCAGCCTACCAACAACAACTAGCCAAGAAATATAATAGAAAAATCAATCCAAAGGCATTCTAGGTTGGGGACTGTGTCTAAAGGAAAGTCCTTATCAGCCCTGTGAAGCCATAAGATGGTAAGCTAGGACCTAACTGGGAGGGACCGTTCAAGGTGGTAAGGGACGACCTGCAAGGAGCCTATCACTTAGAAATGCTGGAGGGCAGGGAGATACCAAGAGCTTGGAATACAGCTAACCTGAAAAAATGCTACTTCTAGATTTCTCTTTTCATGCATCATTAATTTAAACAAATTTTTATTTTATAAACTTAATGTTGCTCTCTGTTTATGACTTTGATTAATGGAATTTGATTGGCCTTGACATTCTATGAGTAATTTTTTTCTCTAATATATTTTAGTATTTGAGTCCTTTCCAAGGTACAGGCTTCACTCTTAACAAGCAAAATAAAGATCACAGATTACATTAAGTTGATCAACTTATTTCAGCCAAATGATCTTTTATCTTGCCCTCCTACCATTGTACCACATTGGTCAAAGCATTAACAGGGTTAAATAATCCCCCTCGGGCCTTTATAACTAGCACAATTGGCCTCCTAGTTTTCCCCCGACAATAAATAAATCCCTACAGGGGATCCTTAGGCAATAAAGCCCTACAGTCATACTTGATCGGCTAGAAGATAATTAAAGATAAGGCCAGCAAAATCGAAAATGAAATAACACACGTTTAGTCGATAATTGCCCAAAACATAAATATTTCATTACATCACTAAATGTAAAAGCAATTACATGTATCAAAACAAACCAAATCCTAAAGAGGACCAGGTCATTAGGCCAGATAATCAGCTAACTGTGCTCTTCGAATATCATCTGGGTCAGGGATAAACTCTTCTTTGACGTAGCTTGAGCTCGACTCCAGTAACTATCCTGGGATTGCATCTATTTGGATCCAACGATCATCCATTCTAAATGTATTTGGCTTTAAGGATGAAGGAGTAATCTTATGTCTATACCAAAGGAAGGAGTTCTGAGGAACGCACTCAACCACCCTCTAATGAAGGATAGCTCATTAACTTCCTTTAACCTGGTGGGAGCATCTGTTCAGCCCTAGTTGTACCCATCTACCCACAATTGGTGATGGCATTTCTTGAACAAATGCCTTAGTAGGGTGACATCTCTTTGAAGCCCAACGGCTATCACGTACGCCCTACGAACATCTCCTCATAGTTCGACAACCACCCTAGTTGAACCACTATCATCAGGCTCAGCTCACCGCCTAGTTGATGAAGAAGAACCTCGTATAACTTGGGGGCAATGCTCGGCGTATTCTCCCTAAGGTGCACAACTTCCCTCCTTAAAGCATCATTATCTTGTTGCAGGATTTCTCCAACTTGATTGATCTCAGAGGCATCCAAAAGCTTAGCCTTAAACGCATCCATTTCTTCTTGAACAGAGGGTCCGACCTCCTCCATTTCCTCAAGTATATCTTTTAACTTGGCAACCAACTCAGACTGATCCTTGTATTCCTGGTTCCTTGACCTGAGAGATTTATAGAACTTAACGAAAGCTCGGCGAACTTGGTAGCTTACATTGGAACCAAGGATTTTGCCTAAACGAGAGGAGACATGATAATAATCATCAAGGTCAATAAACTACAAGATATAAATGTATGAAAATAAAATACATCAGCATAAATGCAAACCAAATCCTTTCATTAAAAATGGCATCAGCCAGGTCCAGATACATGGAATAACAAAGACGAGGAAGGGCAAAAAATATAAAATATAAAAGCAATCCTAAGGATCTATTGTTCAATAGTAACCTACTCTGTGGCAGCTGGTTCTTTTCCTCTGTTAGCAGCGACCTCACTTGGCTGGGGCATCGACAACAGAAATAACATGAGCATCAAAAGAAGGACCGGTAGGTTGGCTCACAGTTGGGGCATCCTTAACAATGAGTTTGGGGCCAAGATTGTGCTCGCTAAATAAGGGAGAATCAGTAGATATTCTAGCAGCGACCAAGGCTTTATCCCAATATTTTTTGAAGTCTGCCTGACATACGTATTCGATTTACTTCTCGACATCTTCACAGGCCTCTTACAAGCCTTCATTATAAATGCTCTCCCTAATCGTGACCGCCTCTGTCTCCAAGCTCACCACTATCTTGGTAAGCTTTAGGTTCTCATTAGTGACAACGAGCTTGGCAATCACAACCAACTCGTATGATTTACGAAGCTCCTATAACTATTTATCCACTCCCGCCCTCTCTTTAGTAAATAAGGCCTCAGATGCTTTAAGGGCCTCCTGGGTAGTATCCAGGCTCCCCTCGAGCTCAACATTCTTTCTCGCCAGGCTGTTGCGATCGCGACAAAGGGCAGAGTAGTCAGACATAAAATGCAATAAGAAAATAATATAAGTCAAGCAAAAAAAAGAACTGGATAAGTAACAGAGGAGAAAAAGAGTGTCCTTACCAAAACAAGCCCCTGATCGGCCTTCAGGGCTAACTGATTGGGACCCATTTTTAAGGACCACTCCCGATTTGCTGTCAGTATCGCCCTCTCTATCATTATGGGGGCAAGATGGGGGGACAAAGCCATAGAATCCCCCTTAGGTGAAGCATCAACAGGCACCAGGGAAGCATGTGCCTTCTTCAGCCTCTCTTCATTTCTTCTTCTCTCTTCTTCTTCTTCTTCTTCTTCTTCTTCTTCTTCTTCTTCTTCTTCTTCTTCTTCTTCTTCTTCTTCTTCTTGTTGTTGTTGTTGTTGTTGTTGTTGTTGTTGTTGTTGTTGTTGTTGCCCTCCTCTCTTTTTCTCTCTTATTCTTTCTTTCTCTCCCTCTCTCTCTCTCTTCTTCTTCTTCTCTCTTTCTCCTCTCCGGCTCCTTATCATGAGCTGTTGTCTGAAAATCACTGGCAATATCCCTAAACCTAGTTTTCTGAATCTTCAGCCCGCTGGATAGTTGAACATCATCATTATCATCATCATCATCATCAGGGATCAAATTCCTTCTTTTGGGAGGTGATATGTCTTCTTCAATAGAACCTTTAGAACCAGAGCTCGAACCCTCTGTGACACCCCGAATAATTAAATACCGGGTAGCTACTCCTTTATCTCATTAATACGGAATATCAAGTTGGTTCAGATCTAGCATCACTGTCGAAAACTTTTTAAACAGTTACTAGCCACCTAATATTTAAAAAGCGAGTTGTCAAATTTTATTAAAATAAATTAACATGCAACCAATTGATTAAACTAACCATACAACATCCACATCATAATTATAACACAATAATAATGAAATAAATAAAAATGAGTCTGGAGAAACACTCCCCTCAATAATCCAAATACTGAATAATTCCCAATATAAAAGTCTGAATAAATAGATAAATCCAATACTGAAATAAAACTGAAAGTCTGAGAATGCCATCTATAAATGGAAATGTGCGACATGCCCTAATAAGTGAGTAACCCTGAATGGAATAGAGTGCAGAATGTGAACGTGTCTAATACCGAGATCCCGTAACTTCCACAGCAGCTACAACACGTCAATGTAATGGAACTCCTATGCTTGGCGTTCCTGTGGCTGGGAACCTAAAAGGTTTTTATAAAAATTTATTTTTAAGCAAACGGGTCAGAGCCCGAGGTGAAAACAATTTAAAAATATAGCAAGTGTTTAATTTCAATAAACAGTAAATATTATATACATGTTAGTTGCGTACTCTTACATGAGTTTCTCACCTCTCAACTAACGTGCACGCTTAACGTATACCCTTAACTCATCCTAGTTATGCCACTATCAAACTACTCGTATTACACAAACAAGTTATATTTATATCTCATATTCACATTCGCTAAATTTCTCCTCACAAATGTTATTTAAATTCTCATTTTCGTAGCCCATTCAAATATCTTAGTATTCACATCTACTAAGTAATAGTGAACCAGTCACAAGTATATATATAAATAACTCTCAATACATATATGGCACCCATAGGCTAAGCTGCGATGCACGCATACTCTGCTATCGAATCCCGGTACATCACGTACATAAGGACTACGCGTTCTGAATCACTGATGAACCATTTTAATAAATAAAATCACACATATTGGAGGCGAACATAGTTCACATATCCATGGGTCACGTACATACCTACGCTCCCATGGTCAGCTGACTTATCAACTCACAAATAAGTCATTCACAGTCCTATGTTCTTAAGGTAGCGATCTAAATTCCCCCGTAGGCACATAAAGATCAGATGATCCTTTTCCGAAAGTCAACCTCTCGTGATAGCAAGTATGGTGGGTATGTCATATATATAAGAAATCCATACACTAAGAATTCACACAACCTAAGTAATCATATATCAATATAGGTATTCGCACATTCCATCTTATAAATCTCATACGTAGTAAGTTTATCCCGAACATTCTACATAATATAAATTTAGCTCGACAAAGTCTCTCGTCGTATCAATTTAAGTACCTAGACCTATCTTAAAAGGTTACTAAGTCTCCTATTAGTTTCTAATGTATTCTCAGTAACTTAAAGTCCCTCCGTTACTGTTATTATCCTTACCTCATCATTCATTCCCATTACAGTCCCAATTCGAACGATTTCTAGCCGTACCTCACTCGGTAGACCCTCGTAAGTGATAATATTCAATTTCATAAGGTAAACCATTTTTTCGGGCATCAACTAAGACCCTATTGACCTTAACTAAGTCCCACAATAGTATATTAATCACCCTAAGAATCATTATAGGTTTGGGATTTATTTTAAACTTTAAAGGGGGAAACTTTCAAAAATCAGGATGGGTCGATCGATCGAAGGCAAAGGGTCAATCGATCGAAACAGTCGATCGATTGACATTCTTGAATCAATCGATCGATCAAGCAGGTATTTGCCCAGAAATTCTTTGTATAGTTATGGGTTCTCTAAATTTACACCCCAAATTTCCCATTATAGCGTCCCAAACTCCCAACCAAGTATACTACTCATTACACCAACATGTTTTCACAAACTCTAACGTTTTAGAATCATTAAACCATCATGAATTAATAGTTTCTTGGATCAAAAGTCATAAATATTCCTCCAAAACTATTTCTTCAATATTTCTTCAAGAACATCGAATTTCTCAACATTAATTCATGAATTTGTACACATGGATTATGATTTCATTGTCTCTACATACCAGAAGTTCATCTACATGCAAAACCTACCCATATTCAATGTTTAATTCTCCCAATTTATAAAATTCTCAATTTTCCAAGTTTAGTCTCCAATTCTAAACTACATGGATAATATATATTTGCTAAATCATAACAAGTTAAATCACTTGCCTGGGAATGAAGATTCTGATCCTTTGAAGACGATAAAGGTTGGTTCTCTTTCTTTTTCCTATCACAATTCCGGCGAAAGTGGAAGTGTGTGGTGGTTATGGCCTTGGAAACCCTTGAAACTTCTCCTCTCTTCTCACGTTGCCCACTATTTGATTTTGACCGATAATGGCCCTAAGGCTGACTGATAAACAAAGCCTAATTTTCGTAGGTCACTATTCATTAAAATTTAAAATGACTAAAATACCCCCAGGTTGTCAGTTAGGCCTAAAAATGTCCCGGGACCCAAACTAAACCCTCGACGAGTGTTTTCTGATTATTTAGACCCTTCCGGACACGTTGGCGCACTCAAAATGATCATACGGATGACATGAAAATAATTTACTTTTAAATCTATTAAATTGATTCCTGACGCGACTGACATGCGCGTCCCAACTTAATTTTCGAATTGCCGTATTTATAACTCACGACAATATTAATAAATTCAATAATCACATATTACCATAATCACTCAGTAATATTCAACATTATCATCATTATCAATACTAAATCTCGTCTCGCTCGTTATTTAAATCCGAATTAATTTCCAATTAATTATTCCAAATTAATCTAATTAATTCCATAATTAAAAGCAAATTTATTTAATTAATCTCATAATTAAAAGCCATAAAAATACGGGGTATTACATACTCCCCCTAATAACGGAATTTCGTCCCGAAATTTTAAAAAGTAAGGCATACCTGGAAAAATTAGGTATCCTCCAGTACTCAAAACAAAATTCAGTAAGGCTCTATCACTATAACCCGCACTTCATAACAAGTTTGTTGAACACTCTCGACACTTTATCAGTTATAGGGTCACACCTCAATAAATGCACCTCACGTTACACATCATTGTCCGTATTATCTCAATATTATATGGAGTTCGCACCTCACCTCGTATCAACTCTCGCGTTTATCTAAATGCAAAACTCCCATCTTGGGAGAAACCATAGGACATTTGACTACTCTTGCCCGTTCTTCGAATTTTTACTCCCAGCGGTGTGACTTTTATAAAAGGAAAAATCCACTTACGATGGTTGGTGGTTATCCCATTATAGTCATCGGACTCTAACTTCTGACTGATTCAAAACTCTGGTAATCCGCTAACCTCTAAACATCCAGAGGAAGAATAGTAAGGTTTATCCACACAAAACCTCAGTAAGCACCTTGTCCACTGTAAATAGGTACGGAGCTTTCACACAACTCTACCATTAGGTAATATCCTCTACCTATTACATATTGTACTACACTTACTAGCTATACCCGTTGTGGAAATGAAAAAATCGCAATGAGTGCAAAATTACTTTCATACAGCTCCACCAGTCGTCAATCACCTTGCGCCTACTCCTCGGGCTATAGGTGAGACACCCTTCCCAAAACGAAACGTTATCCCCACTACTTTCTGATATCCCATATTGAAGGTGGATTTCAGGGATCTCATCCTAGTTCAGAATAATACTGGGTAGGACCACATATCGACGCGTTCATTATCTAATAGTGTAAATCACCCAAGGATATAACAATTACTTTCCTTACGAACAACCTATTCCACACATTCGAAGGAACTCGTTACTTATCTTAGGTTGGCAATCCATCAGAGAAATTTACCATTTGACTCTACCATCACTAGAATCGTCGGCTGGATACAATATATTTGACTGATCTTCTTACTCCAATTGTTTTCCATCTATGAGCGGTGCACATGGAGACTACTTACAATGTCCCGCTCAACACCGACTTTCACTTATAATTTCTCCCATTCAGTGGTACTTAATAATCCTCTTCTTCCTTCGGCGTATTCCCAAAAATTTCGACCCGCACTTTTTGCCACGATGTGCACTTCTTGAATCTTTATACCTTATTGACATCATCATTTTATTTATGCGTAAGTCACCCTCAACATTCGATTGGGTGGAACTCCGCTCTAAAATTGTCCATAATAGTTAAATATTTGCCTTATCAAGGGATATTCCCTTTTTAAATGGCTTCCTACTGCCTTTCAATCAAATTCTAACGTGTTACTCTGATTGCACATGAATATATAGATTATCGTTCTTCTCACGACACTTAAACTACTCTACCACTTCCATTTTGTCATATTAGTCCCACAAGCATAAATTTCACCCATCTCTATGTCTCTTCTTTCGGCAATTCTTACCTCAGCAAACCAGGGTGTTTACACCCCCTATAAATCGTGCATACGGTTTTAAACATCATATACGCTTCATACATACTCCGAACTCTTTATTTCCCCTGCATTCGCAACATGGCTATACCACTTGGGCGTTCTCAATCACCCCCGAATTTGAAATTCTAAATCCTCCTAAACATCATTCCATCCTTCAAGCCGCCAGAATAAAACAAAATTTTCAGTACTTCCTCACCACATAACTGACTCTACTGGCCTTATATAGTAATTTACATTTTAACTTACAGTTATAACTACATACTTCTATAACGGTCAAGGTACCGGACTCATGGACGAATGGCCAAACTTCTCCCTACTACTAACCTTACGCTAAGTTTCATGCGTGGGATGTCTCGCAAAGCGAAATCCAAACAAGGAACCCCCTGATACACTACTACCTAGCATTGTCGGTCATCGGAATTCGTTAGGCCCTCAGTCCATAACGTGTACCCCTATATTCCCGTCTCTTGATAACAAAGTTACATCTCCTTCCGTAATTACACTTAAACAAGGAACTTCTTTCGAAAAACACTGTCTCTTAACATTGATGGTAATCATATTCCATAAACATCATGCAAATATAATCGGGGATCTCAAAATCCCGTCCCCAAACATAAAACTATGAGTATTAACTTCCACGTCTCTAAAGGGTGATATAACAATGCACTCTTCCTATTACCACGTCCTGAGCGTTAATCATAATAACATGCTAAATCTTTCCGCTGAACAGTAAACCCAATACAATCTGAATCATAACAATAAAGTCCCTACACATACCAGGATTGAATATCTCATAACCATTATACCTTTTGATGTATCTAATATATATATATATATATATATATATATATATACATAACGCGAACCCGACCCTCTCGCAAACGGGATCTTGCTAGAACAAAACATTCTACACCAAGGTAATAATCCCGATAGACTTGCAATATCCATACACTATCGATTTAATCATTATTATAAAACCATAATTAGGATAATATCATACTCGTATAACACAACACTAAAACGAGTAATTTCAATAAAGTATATACCACTATCGATACACCCATTTATCCTCCGCTGATAACACTAAAGCCAACCCCACTATACCAGGGAAAATATTCATATAAATAATAACATTGTCGATATACGCACTAAACTCATCTCTCATGCAAATATAACAATAATAAAAATATAGTAACTCGTTCCTGTCACATACAACACGCATCATCATCTGAGGATATAACTCATACTTCTACCTTGCCAATCGCCCTAGATTCTCAAATGGTTCCTGGACTTAACACGCCTGTCCGTACCAAACCAAAAATTTCAATAACTATTGCCCTTGCTAAGCACCATAACCTTATCCCTTTAATTGCTTCAGAAAAATTTTAACGCACGAGTTTCACTCCCCACAAATACCTCTACACATACTCCACTTATTTCTCGGTCACACTGACCATGTTAGGGTTGTCCTTTTCTCGGACTTTGGTAGTCTCGACTCTAATGGCTACCTCCGTTATTCCCTTAGCTTTGATGGCCCTAAGGAACATGCTACTGGCTTCAACAACCCTTACTGAATTCACCATTGTTTGGTAAAAATCCAGCTATCCAAATCATTTAAATGGGTCCCCTGATGGGTCTCCCTCTTGGGGTGCTTCACTAACACCGTTTCCCCACTCTTACTCTCTGACTAAGTTCTCTGATTCTTAAACCTTCGCGCACAATGAAGTGTTAACATCTATGTTGTCAAAACGCGACATTGTTACCATCTGCATTACCTGTCCATGCAGAATTCCCTATAAGTGCAAGTAACTTTTTTTATGAGTTAATTTCCCACTCTAAAATCCTCTTCTCCATTGTACATACTTCATCTGGTGCAAGAATCACTAATTAATTAAATTCCCTTTCACAAAGGGACCTCTGTCTGGCCCTCTGGTATGAGTTCAGAACAACGTTCGCACCTTATCCTGAACATCTGATGAAGGAACTTGCGGTTAAACTATACCTAAGATCCTTTCATTGACACAACATTCCACTTATAAATATGGTGGTTGACTCCTACCTTAAATACTTCGCTCCGATGAGCTAAGAAAAATTCTTTCCCCAAATTTCACTTTCGGTTAGCTACACTCCGACACATGCCCAAGCCTTTGGATATTTTACCTTCGTTGTCTAACACACGCCATCTCCGCATTTCTAGGATTTTCACTGCTGGTGCTCTTCAATATTTTGTCTAACTTTCTCCCAATCCAACCTTGCTCAGTGAGTCTAATTTGACCCCACTTTCTACTATAGTGGTACTTGGAAGTCATATGTTGTGCCTTATCCGTCTTTACCGTCCTGGCCTTCCGTGCCATAATAGGGATGACCTCAACTACGGTCATCATTCTTGAATATACCCAATAACCTCAACTGAGCTTTACCTCATGCTGTCCACCCGACTGTCCTTGCCAGACATACTGCATTGTTCGGTACACGAACACACCCGAATGTAAATAAGATTCACTATCATATACATTGTAGCAGGAGAACGAAATATCACCAAGAAATCAACAATCCTAAACATAGGGCTCTATATCAAAGAAAGCTATGCTGAAAGCATAATAAGATGCATAGATTCTAAAGGACACTAGAACCTGATGCTCTGATACCACCCGTGACACCCCGACTAATTAAATATCGGGTAGCTACTCCTTTATCTCATTAACATAAAATATCAAGTTGGTTCAGATCTAGCATCACTGTAAAAAACATTCTAAACAGTTACTAGCCACCTAATATTTAAAAAGCGAGTTGTCAAATTTTATTAAAATAAATTAACATGCAACCAACTAATTAAACTAACCATACAACATCCACATCATAATTACAACACAATAATAATGCAATAAATAAAATGAGTCTGGAGCAACACTCCCCTGAATAATCCAAATACTGAATAATTCCCAATACAAAAGCCTGAATAAGTAGATAAATCCAAAACTGAAAGTCTGAGAATGCTATCTCTAAATGGAAATGGGCGACATGCCCTAACAGATGAGTAACCCTGAATAGAATCAAGTGCAGAATGCTAAGGCATCTAATACCGAGATCCTGTAACTATCACAGGAGCTACAACACGTCAATGTAATGGAACTCCTATGCTTGGCGTGCTTGTGGCTGAGCACTTAAAAGGTTTTTATAAAAATAGATTTGTAAGAAAACGGGTCAGAGCCCAAGGTGAAAACAGTTTAAAAATATAGCAAGTGTTTAATTGCAATAAATAGTAAATATTATATACATGTTAGTTGCGTACTCTCACATGAGTTTCTCATCTTTCAACTAACGTGCACGCTTAATGTATACCCTTAACTCATCCTAGGTATGCCACTATCTAACTAGTCCGTACTAACCCCTGCTTTCACATCCTAATATAAGGTGCCTACTCGTATTACATAAACAAGTTATATTTATATCTCACATTCACATTCGCTAAATTTCTCATCACAAATTTATTTAAATTCTCATTTTCATAGCCCATTCAAATAGCTTAGTTATTCACCTCTACTAAGAAATAGTGAACCAGTCACAAGTATATATATATAAATCACTCTCAATACATATATACATATATGGAACCCATAGGCTAAGCTGCGATGCACGCATACTCTGCTATCGAATCCCGGTACATCACGTACATAAGGACTACGCATTCCGAATCACTCATGAACCGTTTCAATAAATAAAATCACACATATTGGAGGCGAACATAGTTCACACACCCATGGATCACGTACATACCTATGCTCCCATGGTCAACTGACTTATCAACTCACAAATAAGTCATTCATAGTCCTATGTCCTTAAGGTACCAATCTAAATCCCCTCGTAGGCACACAAAGGTCAAATGGTCCTTTTTCAAAAGTCAACCTCCCGTGATAGCAAGTATGGTACGTATATCATACACATAAGAAATCCATACACTAAGCATTCACATAACCTAAGTAATCATATATCAATATAAGTATTCACACATTCCATCTTATAAATCTTATACGTAGTAAGTTTATCCCAAACATTCTACATAATATAAATTTAGCTCAATAAGTCTCTCGTCGTATCAATTGAGTACTTAGACCTATCCTAAAATGTTACTAAGTCTCCTATTAGTTTCTAATGTATTCTCAGTAACTTAAAGTCCCTTCGTTACTGTTCCTATCCTTACCTCATCATTCATTCCCATTATAGTCTCAATTCGAACGATTTCTAGCCGTACCTCACTCGGTAGACCCTCGTAAGTGATAATATTCAATTCCATAAGGTAAACCGTTTTTTCGGGCATCAACTAAGACCCTACTGACCTTAACTAAGTCCCACAATACTATATTAATCACCCAACGAATCATTATAGGTTTGGGATTTATTTTAAACTTTAAAGGGGGAAACTTTCAAAAATCAGGAGGGGTCGATCGATCGAAGGCAAAGGGTCGATCGATCGAAATAGTCGACCGATCGACATTCTTGAGTCTATCGATCGATCAAGCAGGTACTTGTCCAGAAATTCTTTGTACAGTTACGGGTTCTCCAAATTTACACCCCAAATTTTTCATTACAACGTCCCAAACTCCCAACCAAGTATACTACTCATTACACCAACATGTTTCCACAATCTCTAACGTTTTATAATCATTAAACCATCATGAATTAATAGTTTCTTGAATCAAAAGTCATAAATATTCCTCCAAACCTAGTTCTTCAATATTTCTTCAAGAACATCGAATTTCTCAACATTAATTCATGAATTTGTACACATGGATTATAAATTCGTTGTCTTTACATACAAGAAGTTCATCTACATGCAAAACCTACCCATATTCAATGCTTAATTCTCCCAATTTATGAAATTTGTAATTTTCCATGTCTAGTCTCCAATTCTAAACTACGTTGATAATATATATTTACTGAATCATAACAAGTTAAATCACTTGCCTGGGAATGAAGATTCTTATCCTTTAAAGATGATAAATGTTGGTTCTCTTTCTTTTTCCGATATCAGTTCCAACGATAGTGGAGGTGTGTGATGGTTATGGCCTTGGAAACCCTTGGAACTTCTCCTCTCTTCTCACATTGCCCACTATTTTGTTTTGACCGATAATGGCTCTAATGGCCCTAAGGTTAACTGATAAACAAAGCCTAATTTTCGTAGGTCACTATTCATTAAAATTTAAAATGACTAAAATACCCTCCCGGGTTGCTGATTAGGCCTAAAAATATCTCGGGACCCAAACTAAACCCCCGATGAGTGTTTTCTGACTATTTCGACCATTCCGAACACGTTAGCACACTCAAAATGATCGTACAGGTGACATAAAAATAGTTTACTTTTAACTCCATTAAATTGATTCCTAACGCGACTGACGCGCGCGTCCCAACTTAATTTCTGAATTGCCGTATTTATAACTCACGACAATATTAATAAATTCAATAATCACATATTACCATAATCACTCAGTAATATTCAACATTATCATCATAATCAATACTAACTCTCGTCTCGCTAGTTATTTAAATGCGAATTAAATTCCAATTAATTATCCCAAATTAATTCAATTAATTTCATAGTTAAAAGCAATTTTATTTAATTAATCTCATAATTAAAAGCCATAAAAATACTCGTTCGATCTCTCTCCAACAAACCGTTCCTCGCTGGATTCCTCCTCAGCAGATCCTGCCTCACCACCACTAGCAGCACTAGACTCCGAACTGCCCTCCTCCTCTTCGTCTAGTCGATAGGTTGAGGATTACATTATTATTCATCTTCTTCCTCTGAGACGTCAAGATGTGGAATAGAATCAAATGGGCGGGCGATGAAGTTGGAAGTAATATTCTTATATTCCAGTAAGATGACAGTAGATCTTGGATGCTCGCCTTCTGCAATGGAATCTCGTATATTCCAAGCCTAGAGTAACTCAACAACATGGATCTTTCTGAGAGCAGGTTCCTAATTCTTTGACTTTGCTGCAAAAGAAGAAGGAAAGAATTAAAGAAAGAACACTTTATAACCGCAATGAAAAGACAAAGAGATTGAGAAATAACCTATATATTCCTCTCCATATGTAGGAATTCGAGGCCCCGTGTACCTCGCACCTCCTACCTGAGGAGGGAACTGACAGTTCCTAGCTACAAACCCTTCAGACCAATAATCTTTATGGGAATTAGGTAAGTTAACTACCAACGCCCTATCTGGACTCCTCACTTTCAAATAAAGAAGACCAGAGCTGGTGCGAGAAAAGGAGTAGAAAAAATAATTTCAACCAAGCCCAACTTGGTGCCGTATAGCTGATTTATCCTATGGAAACCATTAAAAATCTTCTAAACATTCGGAGAACATTGGTCCGGGACTATATCGAAATATTGAAAAAAAATGTAAAAAGAGATGATTTGGAGAAAAAGTTAAACCCCCTTGGGACAACATGAAAACGTGAATCCAATGACTATCCTCAACATCGCAAACATTGTGAGGAACAGGGGCACACTAGATATATACCCAACTAAGGATGTTATAATATTTCCTAAATTCTACCAAGGATTTGTTGTCTATCCTTGCCATGAGAAAAAACTAACTACAGTAAAATCAAAGCGACGAGACGAAATAAAAAAAAAATAGAAGACTGAGAACTTATAGAGAAATAAATGGAGCTATCAACGATGGAAACCCCGAGCGAGTGAAGGCGATTGAAGCAAGAGATAGCTTAGAAGATATGAAGAATGGACTTGAGAGCAAAAGGAGGGTTGAGAGTAAGAAAGAGTTTGAAAATGAGAGAAAACGCATAAATGGCAAGACGAACCATTTGAGTACCTCGGTTTAAACTCCTAATGATAATGCACAAAGACTAAAGAAGATTTGCCGACTAAATCTCCTTTAAAGAGACACTTCTCACCCCAAACTTGTTATAATTCAAAACAGTGCCACCTGAAAGGAACCAAAATCAGTGTTTAAAATTTTTGAGCGCAAGTTGTGACCCTAAAATTTTAGGGGCAATTGTGGGTACCTTCTTTATCTTCTAGACCCACGAAAGTAGCCGGACCACGCCCAACTAAAAACAAAGTATGTCCGACCCAAACTATGGAACACTCTAGATAACGGTTAGAACTAAGAATTTGACTTATTTTATCCCCAAAAATCTCGAAGGAGATATTCAAGGGATAGTGGGCTAGCGGGGCAGTTACCACCACCCCTCACTCCCTCTTATGGAATATATATTGTACCCCTGGCCCGGGGCAAAGGGTCCACAAAGAAAAACCTCTCTTAAAGAGTTACTTAATATAATAGTATACCTCTCCGTGGACGTAGGCAATTTGACGAACCACGTACATCCTTGTGTTGTGTGATTGAGATCTTTGTTGCTTTTCCTTTTTCTGGTGATTGTCTTTCATTATTATTTATGTTGAGATATTTGTTACCACACACACACACACACATATATATATATATATATATATACCACAAAGTGAAACAAAACACAAACACAAAAGCTTTACACACTAGCATAACATTGATGTGTATAAATAAACATGTGGTAAACAAAGTGAAGAGGCGTGAACTAAAAACAAAAGAATTGTAACACAATCACTCAAAAATATCCAAGGAGTTCTACTTGATTACATTAACTTTATCAAATAAAGATTTAGCCTCATTATTACAGATAAAGTGAACTCATAAATGGACAAATAAGCACAATACACACTGCTTAGAAAATATTGATGATTCTCAAATCAATGGCATTAAACATAAATTAACTCGGACTCATTGTATGAACCCATTAATATTCAACTGATGACACCCTTAAAATTATAGATATATCATTTTTCACTCTCATTTTAAAGATACTAATTTAATTGAAGAATCAATGAAATAAAATTTGGCCTTGGCAATATTATCATTTCTTTTGCCTCTTAATTTTTTAGGCTCTTGGTAATGATGGCCTTTCACATAACGAAGATTTTTTCCTTTGTAGCCCTTTTCCATGCATAATCATATTTTCAATAAAAGCAACAAACTCAAGAGCATTGGTTCTTACATGCACAAATACCCTGATCTATATATATATATATATATATATATATATATATATATATATATATATATATATATATATATATATATATAATGATAAGATTGTTAGGAAAATACCTCACTCATCTCATGTAACATATGAAGTTAAAATCTAAAAGAGCTTGTGCACGTGTGTGAGGAGGCATATGCAAAGTGAATCCATTATCCAAGTCATTTTAAACTACTCCATGAAAGTGTGATTAATAATAATCTAAGCATTGAAAATAATAATCAAATGTTCTAGACACTTATAAACATAGAAAAAAGTGGATTCAAATGCATCGATATGCCACACATATTGTGTAAAACTAAACCTCACAAAAAAATATATTTGAGTTTTTAAATATTTTTCAAAGACACCATATGAAAACAAAAGTCAAAAGACAAGCAAAATCTTTTTGTATTGGTTCAAGAAGACCAATAAATGAAATATTAAAATATAAAATACTCAATCCACAAACAACTAGGAGACATATATAACATTAAGTACAAAAGCTAGCATGAGAAGTATCATGTGCAAGCATTCGAGAATTGGCCAATCTAACATTCAACGCCTTCAAAGTCGATTGGGATGAATACTTAATGCATCGGGTTTTAGTAACTATGGTGATACTAAATCTAGATTTTCTATGACCTTTTCTAAGATCACAACAAAACATACTAAGGTGACCTTTCCTAGCATAATGCAAACATTTGAAAATACGAGGAAGACAACTTTTGGGTTGACCTTTTCTAACGTCTTAGGCAATGGTTGACGCTCTTAAACAAACATTGAGCTTAGCTTTATAAATATAAGAACTCAAAT
This sequence comes from Sambucus nigra, assembly GCA_949130495.1. Classification (NCBI taxonomy): domain Eukaryota; kingdom Viridiplantae; phylum Streptophyta; class Magnoliopsida; order Dipsacales; family Adoxaceae; genus Sambucus; species Sambucus nigra. The sequence goes on from OX422217.1 coordinate 460,293,211, forward strand.
TATAGTACCCAGTACCAACATTAATTTAGTCTCTTAAATCATCTTCTAACTTCAAAATCCTAGAACCAAGAAAATATTTAAGCTCTTCAAACATTAGGAACCCCTTCTTAATATTTTTAATAAATCGTAAAACATTATCTCACTCCCCATAAATGCAAGTGAACTTATCCCTAAGTGTCTTATCACGTGCCTTCAAAACTTTTATTTATTTATCATTATCCTCAATGGTTCGGTCTTTCACACTAATCTCAAACCTCTTAGAGTCCTCTAATTCTTTTGTAAAGCATGGACTCTATCACCATCTTTTTTGGACACTTTTAAAGTTTAGAAATCACATTTCGTGTCCACGATCTTCTCACGAAGGATATCTCTTTGAGTTTGAACAGTTCGTAAAAATCAATTTCAACTTTAAAACATAAATTTTCTTTTTCAAGAAATTTATCTCTTTTTGTAAACTTCAAATTCAGATGAGTTAATTTTTTAGCATGACAATGATGCTCATTAAACTCCTTTCGAATATCAAAATCATCATCATCGCTAAACACATCAAAAAACTTATCACTATGATGATCCATCGAGAGAAAGAAATAAACAAACAGCAAGAGAGAGAGATAGAAAGAGAGAAACACCCAAATAACCCTAAAACAACACGAAACTACGGATCAACATAATAACTCAGTGTTACCACTCTGATACTAATTTGGAACTACGGAGTTTGGTGAAATTTTTGCATTTCATTATAGCTTACAAAATACTCAACTTTTTCAAAAGGCCGAATAAATTTCATACTTAAACGTGATAATGCTCCAGTTATTTGTTGTTGATTGTCACCAACTTGTAATCTTCCATCTTTGATATAACACGAGATCTTAAATTATGAGCTTTTTCAACAAATGATAATTCTCAATTTTATGCAAACTTAGCCAAAGAGAGTCTAATATAATCTATTGATTCCTTCAACACCAAGTCACCATCCACAAATTCCATTGATTGTCATATAGACCAAAAAATTGTATAATATAAATTTATAAATTCCTCTTTGCTTTGTTATGATATCCATCGCATTTCTTCAACTATACATGCTTTGATTCAGACATCTAGTTTTTTTATAAGCATTTATTGCTAAAAGAATTTCCTATTCAATTGGTATAAAAAATACTGGCCCCATACATTAACAAAAATTTAGTATACCTTATAAGCTTTCTGAAAGATGTCTAAAAGCCCAAAACGCTATTAGAAACTTGTTGTCTCAACGTAGTGTTTTATTAGTTGCCTTAACTTGCCCATTCCCATTAGAATATGACACTATTGGTGTAAAATGCATAACCATGTACTTATTAGTGACTACTACAAGTTTTTATTTAATTATGAAAAAGTATTTCATTATCCAATAGAATAACTTTAGGGATACTAAATAAATATATGATATATTTCCTTGAGAATTGAGTAACCAGGACAACATAATCTTGCCTTAATGGAATATCCTCATCCCAATTGGTGAATAATTATATGGCTCTTAGGATCCATATCTTCCTTGAAGATGGTGGAGTAATTTAACTCATCAAGTTGACTGCCCAAGTATGAACTACGTATCGGGTAAATAAGAAATGTAGTTATACTAAAGGAGTACATATAAGATTTTGATGTAATTGAAAAGCTTTACATTTTTTAACCAAAAAAAGCATAATCCACATCCATTATAGGCCAATGGTAACTAAGAATCATTAGTTGATTATATAACTTGGCCTCTCGAATAAGAGGTTACGTGTTATCCTTATTTAGTATCTCTATGACTTAATCTTTTGAGACACATCCAAAAGGTCTGTTAAAGCAACACTTTTGATATAGTTATCTATTTAGAAAGTAAAAGCGAATATCTTCTTCTCGTACGAATTTTATTAGCTTTCTCACTTGGATCAAATTTATGTCAAAGTAAGTCAACGTAAAACTATATACAATCATCCCAAGTTTCCATAAAATGATCTTCCATGGGCCTAGTGAAAGCTTGTTATATCAAGCACGTATTGAGATTCAGGGTTACTTCCTTTTACATAGTGGGCTAATAATAATCTTTATCTGGAGTCTTTAATAAATCAAAATGTGAATGATTCCATAGTGATCTTTCTCAAGATTTTGTGTTGCTTCATCACATCCCAAGCATCTTCATAGCATTTGTAAGAGTATATGTTGACTCACGTGCCCTCTAGTTGTTTGGTTATATATCTTGATTTTGTCTGATCATAACATTATTTGAGTCATAGTGTAAGTTCACCCAAAAAGTTTTATGTTAAATAATTTAAAGTCGGATATTACTAATGCTTCATCAAAAAAGTTTCTCGAAGTATTTCTAATTTTATAACTTTAGGTTGAAGGTGAAAGGACTTGGATGATTTAAAACACCCATCGGATTAACTTAACTACTATATGGATTTTATTAAATTATAAAATGTTTTAACCTTATGTGTATGTATTCTCTTTAAATATTTGTTATATACATGTGACATATACTTCTCATATAAATATTTATTTTGAAAATATGCACATTCTATATATAGTAGACTTTGTTTTAGTTCCAAGTGATAGTGTGTTTTGTGCGAAGGATCAATGGAGATACACTAATTAAATCATTTTCTAATTTTAATTGTGTTAAAAAGTAAAGCACTTAATAAAAGGTTAATGTGGTAATATTTATCAATGATTCATCATACAATCCAATTCTAATGTTATTAAACATGTGAGTGTTAAAATGCTAAATGTAAATCAACACATGATTTCCGAGGAAAAACCCTCTAATATGAAACACCTTGGGCTACTGCAACACTCTCACTAAAAACTTGGTAAATACTTACACCACATTATGTGCTTCCTCCACAACCAAATTGTTTCACCAATCTTTAGCGAGAAGGAGACCTCTACAAAATCAGTAAAAACCCCAACTTCTCGATATCTTGATCAGAGATTGAATATGTTGCCCTTGAACCTATTTAACAAAATCTTATTTAAAGATGAAGTAATCATAAGATTCAAACAATACAAAATACTAAATGAACTACAATCAGCACAAGATCTTATATAGGAATAAAAAATATTAAGTGTTTGAGAGACTATCTGATAAAAGATATAGGTTCAAAAGATTTTATTTATCCTCTTTATTATTGATCAACCTCTAAGATAAGAAATGGAAAAATATAAATAAGATAATAGAAAGAAATAATTACTCTAAAATATTTTAAGACTAGAAGATTCAAAATAAATAAATATTCTCTCTAATTTAATGATAGCAAAAAGGTTTGCTAACAAATATGCCATTTAAGAAAGATGAGGGTTAAATAGAGAAAATCCATATTAATGGTTAACCCACGGACCAAGAGATGATAGGTAGTCACTTCCCATTTGGGATCAATGTGTGAGGGAGCGGGTAAAGTTTATTAATTACAATCACCAATCTTTACACCTTTAAAAAGGGAATTGGGTACAAAATCAAACAAGATCTTTGATTTTTGCTTACAAAATATTAGCCAAGATCACATTCATTAGGGAGATGAGATCCTTCGATGCCGCTAGGATTCAAATAATCCAAGTCACAAACCCAAAGATAATCCCAAAACTAACGGAGAGGTCACGGGCAACGAAGCTCCACTTCGTTGGAGTGAGCCAACAGTGAGCAAAGTCGCAAATCCATTTTGAGAATTTTTTAACAAGAGAAAACAACTAATATCTTATCAGAATAAGACCAAAGCCTACTTTTAGTGATAAATGGGACCTCTATATAATGTGCCAAAGATTTAGAAAACACATTTCATACTTAGAAGTATTATGGCACATGATAACAAATCTAAAAAACACGCACAATCGGTTTTGAAAAAGCTTTTAAACAAGTTTTAATTCTCCTAACCAAGGTGGGTACTACGGTATTAAGTCTTATATAATCATCTTAAAATTTATCAATGTGGTTTTTTAATGAAGATTCGGCTTGAACTCTGATGTAATCATGTAGCTATCCGAAGAAAAAAAAAAGACCAATATACCCAGATTGTGATTTTGGTTCACATAATTAAGACAACTTCACCAACACGAGGCACATGAGTTTGCAATATTCTTCTACCAAGGACTTCAAGTTGATTCTTTGTCTAAATGATGATCATGCTTGCTACGATTTTCCTTCGGTGAAGAAGTTTCTCGATCTTCAATATTTCCTCCAAAACTTTTAAGTATTTTGTTTTGTGTTTCTCTAAACCTTCTTCTTGAAATTTCATTAAAGCGAAGCCAATATTCACTATAATAAATTACCCACAAACCTACCACAAAGGTTGTTAGATTCGAATTTTAAAGATCTTTTATTGATATCTAGCCTCAAAATTCGTAAAAATGACATTTTCAGGCATATCTTTAAGGTTTAATAGTTGATTTTGTTATATTGGGTGTGGGTTTATCTAGGTGTACCCTCTAGCTTGTCTTATAATCTTGAGAGTCTATTTAGGCTACCTATTATCTCCATGAACATTAAAAGGTTTAATACATCCTTGAGATCTCGAGATTTTGAGAAAATATATGCTTAAAATATTTATATTTTGATTAAAGTTTGCATGAAGCCTCTTTGTATTTTTTATATATCTTTGTTTCATTTCGAGTTTTAAGTTATATAAAGTTTGATTATTTATTCTCAAGACTTGAAAAATAGTTTTAAAAAACTTTGAGTTTATCTTGATTAATCCAAACACATTCAATCACTTACTTTAACCTTTAGGACCCTAAAATCCTTGAAATTTTAAAATACACTTGCTGGATTATCTTGGTTCCAGTTTTAATTAAATCAAAAGTACGTCAACGTTAAGAAGATTTGGATTTAATAGTTTATGAAGCCATCAATTGCTTACTTAAACTCATCATAGTTATGAAGCAGCCTCTAGATGTTGGCATCTTCTCGAGTAAAAATATATGGTGTGAAAGAGCATTAATGTAAGTTATGCAAAAGTGAGTATAAGACATATTTCTAGCTTTGAAAGTCCAACCCGAGATTTTTCATATTGTGGATTTTTCCTCGTACATCCTTGTCATGTATGATTGTTTGTTGTTCTATTTTATGATTTATTTCTCTAATCTAAGAAGATAAAATTATATTTGAATCATTTTTATAAACATTATCACATATACATAGGATTATTTATTTACACAGAGACAAATATCAAAGAAAATATTACCTCAATCCTTTTAATGATTTTAATTTGGGTATTTGATTTGAGTAATCTTTTCTATCCAAATTTTCTTTCCCCGTCTCTGTATAACACAAATAATAGAATATTTCGAAGGTTTGTAAGCTATAGAGTTCCTTGCAGAAGGAAATTAAAGGGACATGAGACCGACATGACCCACTATGGTGTGACATTTGGAATATATTAGAAATAACTTACCTTAGGTTATATTCGACCACCGATTCAATAAAGGTCAAGTAAGATGGGACATTTCCAAGATCACAGAGATGACGCTCAATCACTTATTCGGTGTCATAATCTTATAGTTAATCAATCGCAACAATGAAGATAAACTAGAAGAGAGGTTGAATACATTAGATCTTTATCATATATAGTGGCAGGGATAGTTAGGACTCTTTACTTGAATAAATAAGACCCCCTCTTATGTGGAAGGCACATGTTGACAGCTTGTTAACTTACACATTTATACTTACGAATTGGAATATCAGCTAGCAACCCTAACACTCAAAATCTTCATTTCCTTAGTAAAAAAACTCATTTTTACCTGTAAATGTAAGTAAGGTTGACTTATTAAACTACATATATTATATGTCGATTTATATTATGCACTACATTCTGGGCCTCAATTGGCATTTAGCACCATTGTAGATTCAATTCTCTTATAGAAATAATTTTGATAACTCTACTAGCTTCAACGACATCTCATTTAATTATAACTTTTTCATCAGAATGGATTTCCACTTATTATATCCATCTATTGGGATAGGTTAAATCATTAATAAAGGATTTGTTCCCTAATTAACCCCACACTTGTAAGAGAAACCATATATGGATGAGTAGGGTGACTATGTAGTCCCTAAAAATGAGTGCAAAAAGAGTCCTGAACTCTCAGTTTGATCTGAGAGGAAATAAAATGCAGTATCAGTTTGACTTCCCTTGGTTTTCTTTAATACGACATTTTACTTACTACTTGGATTATCTTAGGGGTGTCTACTCATCATTCAGGGATGACTTTTTATTCTTATCATACGACGTTTTAATGATGTTCCCATATAAAGCTAAAAGTAAATAATTCAATCCAAATTTTTTGTACACTTGTTTGATCACCAAGTTTGAGTCCTTTTCGATGAAAATAACCGTTATCCCTATTGTTAGTTCTTCCAATAATTCTAAAACCAGTGGCTCCTATTGTTTAAATTATGAAGAAGGAATCCATCTTATTAAAATGTGGTTTCCTATTCATTTGTTTTCCAAAGAATGACCCCAACACCACTAGTTCCTTTGGCTGACGAACCATCAAATTTCATATACCATTATTCAATGTTTGCTTCACAAAAAATTTCTTAAAGGTCACCTCTTGGGTTTTTTTTCATTTAGAGGCCCATACTCTTGAAAAGGAAGTTTTTCGGTAAATCTGTACAAGCTTGGATTTTTATGGCCGAGGGACATGCACTTCAAATAATACTAAAAAATATGGAACTACCATGATGTTATTCAAGTTAAAAAATATAAATCGATTGATAGTTCACTAGGTCACATCTTGCGATAATATGTATCGTGAATGCTAACATGTAGTGTCCTAATTTATGTGTTATAAATATTAAAACAAGGTCTTTTTTTACAGTGCAGTTAACTTACTCTTCTTCTGAGATAACCTTGATTAAATAATAAACCCTTTTTTCCAATCCATCATGTTCCCATGCCAAAAATGTCTTGATGGACCTTAAAGTCAAAGTAACATTAGTGTTTTAAAAAGAGGATTTGATTGCACACTTGCACTTTTTAGGTTAAAAATTCGACATAGCTCACTATAATTTGCTAGGGTCATGAATAGTGTGTGTAGTTGATGACATGTAGCGAGATTTTGATGTTGTTGATGCTGTTTAGGTTTATATTCGTATGTTTGTTGACTGAGAACTTAAAATTAAAACCCTCTTGTTTGTAAATCATTTCTAAAACAAAGAGAGAAGAAGAGAGAAATCCTAACTCATCCCATCCCCAAGTCATAATACCTACTCGTCGCAACTCCTTTAAGATTATCGTCCCTCTCCATGTATGCTCACAATTGATTTATTTCAACTTCTGTTGTGCTTCTTGATTTGGGTTTTCCTCGTTTAATTTTTCATATTTTTTTAGTTGTGACCAGTGTTCTAAAATGGTTACAGATTTCTATATTTCGAATTTCCTTAGTTTTTTAGCTATTTTGAAACTATTTTTCTTCTCTTGACCAAAAGTGAAGATTTTATTTTGTCTCCCCCAATTTATTGTAATTGAGTTGTTGTGGCTACGATATAGGCTTCTTTTTTTCGTCAGTTGGCTAATGTTATGAAAAAATGTCTAAAAAAGATTTTTATTGGATATGGATACGAATGGGGGTATATTTTGCAAATATTATAATCATAGGTCGATGGGTGGTAAAACTCGTTTGAAATGTCATTTGGTCAGCAACCATACGTGAGTGTTGGAGAATAAATAAAAAATTCACGAGGAAGTGAAAAATAGTTTATTTTAAGCTTTATTGGTATGATGTGGTTGCTTTATTTGGAATGATATAATACTTTATGAACCTATGATTTTTTTAAATTATGTATTATTTTACTTGGAATTATTGTTTAAACCAATTTTTTATTTGTATTTTTAGGGTAATTTATTGTAAACCCCCTTAACTATAGATTTTTCACGAACACCCAAAATGTAAAAAAATTACATTTTTATGCACAATAATAAATTTTTGTCAACCATTTTTTACATTGGGTGGTTTATAAACATCAATAGCTTAATCGGGTTTACTGTAATTAACCTTATTTTTATTTTAAAAGCCAATGCATGAAGTGCTTATGAAATTTTCATGGAACACCCCTAAGCATGCAACACATTACATGATTGCAGTTTTAAACATCTAGTGAGATAAACGAATAAAACAACACATGTTAGTGTAGGAACCATTGTCGATGGTGAAGTGAGTAGTTACTTTTACTTTATTCATATATTCGTGATGAACATCACCCCATTTTAATGAAGTGGTTTTTTTAAATAAGCCCATAAATTCTTAAATTTGTTCTCATATGTTAGAGTATAGTACACTCATGTGCCCTCAGATTCTTAGATTGTGTTATTTCATTTAAATAAAAAAATTATTTATGTCATAGTCCAAGAGATCGTTCCGATAAGTCACATGATCAAGATTTATTAAACGAAAGTCATCAACTTCATCCCGATATCATTTACATCTACATTGTTTAAATTGCCACATTAATTTTAAGGTAAAAGGACTTAGATGGGCATAGTTCGCTGAGTTTTGTCATAAATCAAATTATATCTTCTAACATTAAAAAAAATAATAATAAAACCGTGTGCAATAAGGTTTTATATATATATATATATATATTCTCTTATACAAATGTATTTTGTAGAATAATGGATAGGTATGTCAACTGAATTTTGGTTTTCGGCCCTAAATCCAAGTTAATATTTTGAAATGATTCCTAAATTCTATACACGACTTGTTCGCTTAAGTTCCACTTTAGCGAAGTAACCTTCACTTTAGTGAAAATTCCTTTATTTTTTGCAAATCTATAAAGAGTTTTTTTTGTCAAATTTTCCATGCCTTATAAGTACTGATTTTTCACTCCACCGTGCACCATTTTGGGTGTAATGAAGAAAGTGTCATTGCCTATGAATTGCTGACAGTAAAGATCTGTTGTGAGATCTTTTACACTGTTCACATTGTAAAATAATCAAAATTTGATTTTTAGTCTTATCTCTATACCTTTTGGATGATCTTGGTATAAGTTGGATTATGTTTACCTACGTGTCCCCTATGACTTACCATGTAAGTCTTAGAGGCTATTTAGGTAATGCTTAACACACATATACTAATGGTGATTTTACAATCTTGATTTTTAAGAGAGAAAAACTTTGTGTTCAAATATTATTTCAAGAATTTTTGCTCCACGCTTTGTGTGTTTGTTGTCATATCATATTTTTACAACTTTATGAGTCCAAAGTTCTTTGAATCCTAAACTACTTGATCTCAAGATAAGAATAAAATCATTTTCATATATTGTTCTTGAGATTCTTTAATTCATATGATATTTCAGATCACACTTTGTAGTTTTTTAGCAAGCTAAATATCTTAAACACTTACCAAAAAACTTTAAGACATATCCAATCCTAGGAAGATTTATCGAAAACATTTTTGCCTTTTCTTTATTCCAAGATTCATTTTCAAAACTGAATTTTAATGAATTGAATAAAAAAATAGGATCAAATCAAGATGGATCTTAGATTCATATAATATTTTAATTTAAAAAAATTTACCTTGAAAGCGATATCATTATCCTTTTGTAGTTCCTATAGGGAAACTGACATCTAAGATTGATGTAGATTTATACTACGTTGAACACGTCAAATTTTATGGTATATGATCCACGAACACATAGGCTTTGCGTGTTATCATACAATGATAAATCTTGGAGAAGAATTGTGATATCTCTCTTTTCTCCCTCCATCATACAGTTAAGCACTATAAAAGAGACTCATGGTAAATGATTAAATTGACTTTCAATAAAAATAGAAAATTCCTAATTAATCCATATAATCAAATTTATACTATTCCATTAATTTCAATTAACTTCACTATTTTAATTGCGCTCCAATTTATTTACCTCAAAATTACCTCATATTAATTAAGAATCTGTATTTGTAAAGTTTAACGTATAACATAATCTTACTGCATAAATTAAGTTATTAACACCCGCTTAGAGAAATTTAATTACTAACCATTTACTTTCACTAACATCGATGACCTTTATATTAAACTTAACCTATTTATATAATCCACTAATTATGTTTACTGGTAGAATCTAAACGTCTAATTCATCAAGAGGGTATTATAAGTCAGGATTGAAAGCGAATTCCTCCAAAATACTACACTGACAATTCTTATATAACTATTACTAAACTTACAAGGCCTACTGATCAAATAAATTGAATCTTAACCATAATCAAATCAAATGAATAATTATGTTAACATTAAATATTTCTTGATTTAAGAATCTATGTGTCATTTACAACCCTCTAAAACTACGAAGTCAAATACAATCAGTATATTCCTACATTGATGATCTTAAATTGGATAACCTCTATTCTGGATGGTTATGTGTTTTTCAAGGTTTATTTGAGATTTTATAGGCATTGGGGATGCATAGTGTGAAGTCCGATGCATTTCTAGAAAGTTTCGTCGCAACATGCAAATTCAAGCCAATTTTTGTAATTTCAGAATTTTTAAATTTGGACTTTGGCATTTCTTGGTTATGTAGATCATCAAATCACGTGGTTGCCAAATGCACATCATTTCGATTTTGTATGATGGAGTTATAGCCTATTCCATGAGAAACGTCGTGAAGCAAAGTATTTTTCCATACTCGTCGATTGATCGACCAAATGTGAAATTGAGGTAAAACTTTTTAAGTCCAGATCCAATGATCGATCGATGGATCTGATACCCATTTCCCCAATATTTTAGAAAGAAAATATAGGTTTGACCACCGGGATGAATCATATAGACCACAAAGACATCAATAGTCAGGACTAGGCCTGTCAGTGGGTCGGGTCTGGACCCGGATCCGACCTAGACCCGATTTGTATAATAGGGTCTGAGCATATTTTTTTGGACTCGAGCCCGAAAGCTCGAAGACCTGTTTATTAAATGGGTAGGGTCTGGAGCTTATACAAAACCCGAACCCGAAGACCCGACCCGAATTTTACATTATTATTTTTTAAATATATATATATATATATACACTATAAATTTATATATATATTTATAAATATATCTTATTAATATAACATGTAAGTATTATATATAAAAATATTTATTTATGTATATTATAAATATAAATAATATATGTTTTATTTATAATAATAATATTCTATAATACATTACAAAATATTTTAATTTAAGATTAAAAATAAAGAAGGGGGATAAAATAAAATAAATATAAAATAAATGTATATATTTGGCCAGACCCGGAGACCCGAATGGATCCGAGTCTGGATCCAATATTGTAGATCCGATGAAGACCAGGACCCAAATCCGAACCCAATGAAGACCCAATTACACGGATCTGGATCTCCCTAAACCCGACCCGTTGACAAGCCTAGTCATGACAACAAATGTAGAAAGCTATACAATAGAACCATTGCATCCCATCGCCTTTAAAAGGCGTAACAGGGGGATAATGTTTGATCATATTGGTTGGTCCTAACCCATGGGTCTCAGGGGATAATTGGTGAGGGGCATCGGGAGGATTTCATATGGTCAGTGACTAAGGAGGGATCCTTCTCGACCAAGTCGAGAGAAAGTTTATGAGGATCGTCCAGAGCCAAGTATTGACACAATTGTGGAGAGAACTTAATAGATAGTCATATATGAGTCAACCATCCATTAAAGGGTTATATTCATAGCTTGAGGACAAACTAAGGGACCTCATAAAGAATAAAAAAACCCTTTTTAAATGGGTTACGTTCAAGGGTCACTATTTGCTACATCAATAATGAGCTACCCCACTCCTATAAAATTCAAGTTAATGTTTATATCACCTAGATATAATGGGAAGACATATATTATGCATCATATTAAACATTATTAGATAACCTCATACATCTTCTTCATTCCATATGATATGCATTTTTTATCATTCTCTAGTACTCTGACTGAGTTGGATCATGTGTGATACATGGGGGTCCAAGGGGGAAGATTACAAGATTCATGAACCAGGATGACCTATTTATAATCAAATTTTATTTCAACTTGATACCATACAAGAAAGTGGCTCACCTCCTAAGTGTCAAGAAAAGGGAGGACGAGATCACTAGAGAATATATCATGAGGTTCAACAATGAGAAGCTGTAGGTCATCGACTATAATGAGAAGATTGCCATCACATCCACAACGAGTGCTTACATCCATGGAAAATTTATTAGGCTCTAGTAGAGAAATCCCCAACCACAATGTCTGAACTCCTAGAAAAGGTAGGGAATATCATAAATACGGAAAGAAGCCATGATCATTAAGTAGACTGGCCAGGCTAAGGTTAAAATCGAAACCGGTGAAGATATGAAAAGAAAACCTAATAAATTCTCTTAAGAATAGTATGATAAGAGATTAGATGAGTATACTCCACTCACTATTAGCATCCATTACATTCTATAAGAGATTCGAGTTAAAAAAACCCTTAGGTGGCCAAAAAACCTCAGAACACCGACCGAAAGGAGAAATGAAAATAAGCTATGTGAAGTTCACGGGGATCATAGTCATACCATAAATAAATATATGAATTTAAAGGATGAAATTGAGGCTCTGATATGAAAGGGAAAGATGAAGAAGTATGTAGATATATCGGGCCAAGTTTTGAACCAAGAGGTGATCCAAAGCATAGATGATGATTAAAATCACCAGTAGGAGGAAATAATAGAGGGGGAAAATGCGAGCGAGGCAATAATGACTTCAATGAAAGAACGACATAATAGTTCCCTAATAAGCCAAAGGAAAGAAAAAATATAATTAGTATGATCTCATTCGATGTAAATTTCATTGTTGGGGGGTTGTCAGGGGAGGAGATCCCCCGACTAAATGGAAGGCATACTTAAATGATGTCAATGTTTGTATGGATAATAATTGAGCCAAAGTTAACCTAGCCAAGGCAGTAGATGTTAGGCCCCGCAAAGAAAATATAGATCGCCTCATTCTGGTCTTCTCAAAGGCAAACCTGAATGACCTCTAGTACCCACATGATGATTCCTTAGTGGTGAACTTGATGGTTCATGACCGTATAGTGCAAAGGTGGTTTTGGTGGATAATGGAATCTCTGCTTACGTGTTATTTTACGGTTGCTTCAAGAGGTTAAAACTATCACAAATAAAGTTGCAGCCTTATCACCAACCCCTTTTTGGTTTTCGGGGAAGAAAGTATTCCCTTTGGGGAAAATAGATCTAGAGGTAACAACAGAGAGATGGACGACCTATAACACTCAAATGATGAGTTTATTCGCCCTTAATCAGAATGTAGCCTCGACCTTATATTACCCCAAATTTTCAAGTATTATTTAGTAATTGAGAAATGAATTAATAAATGGGATAAATTATTACTTATGTGATCTGGTAATATTAAAGGGCATAATTTAGATGGTAATTAAATTTTGCATGCGACGTGATTTTGTTAACGTGTATTGAAATAATTAATTGGTAATATTAATTATACGTTGTTGGACTATGTGTTACGCTTAAAATAATATTGTCTCTATATTTTATCTATGTCGTGAGATTTTACTATGTATTATGAGGTAATACCATTTGGAGTGGACATTGAAGTGTCACGGAGGCCCAAATATCTATTTTAGTACTCTGGATTGGGCCTACTATCCAGGTATACCTTTGGGCTAAGTTTTGGACTAATTCGAGTCGTATTTTGAGCTCATTTAGAGGCCCCAAATTAGGCATTTTTAGTGACCTGCGGGTTTAGTCTTATTTATGGGTGTTAACCCTCATTAGTTTAACATATTACACACAAAACACAAACCCTAGTTGCCGTAGTGATCTGGGAGAATTTGGAAAGAGCTTTGAAGAGGAAGAACAATGGATCGAGAAGGGAAATCACTCATTCATACTGCTCAGGCAAGAAATCTTTTGTTTTATCACTGTGTAATATGTAACTCATTTATGCTTTTATTTCCATGTATTGATTTAGGGATTTAGAAACATGTTTAGAGAATTAATATGCTATCTCAAATCACATTTTTGTTAGCTTTAATTGGGATATTGAATTGAACTATTGTTATGATTGTAATCTGACTTAAAATTGGGATTTTGTGGGAAACCTTAAATTGATTCATTTTAAGATTTGATTATGTGATTATAACTTATGTTTAGGACTTAATTTTATTTATAAGTTAAATACCTATGTTAATTTGATCATTGAATCTAAAATCGTATATGTAAGTGACTCCATTTTATTTAGAAGATGAAAAAGGGTTTAATTCATGTATAAAAAGGATTAGACCTTTAAATGATTTTTTAAATCGTAAATTATTGGGGAAACTGTATAGATCATGAATCTATAATTAAATTTGAGTATAATGACGTTTTGTTGGCTGGTTAAAAGCTTGGAATTCCTTAATGGAGGTTTAATTTCGTATTTTGCATTTTTGGGATGGAGGAGATGATTTTTGTTTGTCTTGTTCGAACAAGATTGTTGTCTCATTCGGATGAGATGGGTATTTTTGTTCGAACAACTGCGAGTCTCGTTCAAATGACTTTGCACTATCATTGTAGTTTGTGGCATCAAAAGGATAGTTTAGTTTTTTTGGGACATAATGGTTTTGGGTCAATCATTATACTTTTATATTATAATTTTTTATGAGGCTTAAACTAGGAGATTATGAGAAGATATTTTTTTATTGGTTTGATATTTATAAACCTTAATCCGGCATTAGGAAGGACTGTTATGAGGCTTTCAGGAGATTTTAAACCTTTAGATTAATTCGTTAACTCATCGTGTATATATATATATATATATATATATATATATAGAGAGAGAGAGAGAGAGAGAGAGAGAGAGAGAGAGAGAGAGAGATAGAGAGAGAGAGAGGTGCACATATAACTTAGAGATGTGATGAACTAGGGGAGGATTTGAATAGGTTTTGAGTGTCAATAAACCTAAGAATTTATTAGACAATCCAGTGTCCGGGGATTGGAATGATTCGAGTACGCTTGAGAGTACCCTCTATCCTGTTATTTATATGCATATAAAACAGGATAACGGGTACTCGCAATGTTTGATTATGTGAACATACCGTTTAGTCGCGGTGTATCTATCGATCGGGGTTTTTGGACTCAAATGGTTGTGACCATGTACTGTACTCATGTATGATGATGCGAGACTTTGTGGAGGTAGATGTGTTGTGATCAAACATTTATGATGGGACCACCTCATGATGTGATATGCGGATGGCTCAATCCGTCGATCAAGATAGATGATGGTGTTACTACATATTGACACATTTAGATCATACATTCAGTCGGTCTATACTTCGTGATGAAAGAGGTGGATGATCAGATCTATCCAATGAGTTTTAGTATGGAACTATCTGGTGGTGTGATTGCATAGTGATTCCACTTTCTCATTTTTACGTGTGTGATTTGTAATCCGTCAGGTCAATGACTCCTATAGATTTATCACTAGAAGCACACAAAGGTCCCCTGAAGGTATATGCCTTTGTGTAGTTATTACAAAACTAGTATATGTGTATATAATATTAGTTCGATGATGAACTTTTTATTGAAATCCTTATATCACAGTTATATTTTTTTTAATAAGATTATGTATATCTTATTGTATATATGACATGAGTGGGGGTTGGTTCGAGATCCTATTACGTGCATACACTATATTTCAATGATGAACATGTTTTATTGAAAGATGTTAAGACAAAGGAAGTGTAACGTTATGAGATAATATATATCATAATGGAAAAAGGCGTGGTTTGGGATTGTAGACATACACAAGTAGTTAATTATTTCCATATTACATTTTATTATGTTTTGTATATTTGTTAGTGTAGTGATAAAAACTTTTTAGTGTTTATTATGCCTTAGGTTGGGACAATCGTGTTGTATTTCACTTATGATGAGGAGCGAGGTACCTCTTGCATGTGAGTTTCGACAGGAAGTCATATTTATTGTAAATGAGTAAAACAATTATTACCGTTTTAATATTGTAAGTAATTTCTTGCAACTTTAGTGCGTTGTCCCAAATTTATAAATGTCCCCTCCCCAAGTATTATTATCATTATATACATGATTTGCAAGGTTGAGCAGTCAGACTTACAGTTGTTGAAGATCCAGTCATCATTATTAGAGTTGGTTTTGTATTTCATTTTAGTAGTCACTTGTATTCAGGAGTTTTGATCAGAAGTGGTTACTGTTGTACTTATTTTATTTAAGTTTAGACATTTATATAAAAGAGATTTATGTAATGTATTCAAATTTATTGGAGTTTCAGTTTTATCTCAGTTTAGTTATTCTTATTGTTATGTTTCATTGAGTTTTATATTACGGATGGTTTCTATTTACTATCATATTTATATTTACGTTGATGCTAAGAATGATATAATATTTTTAGCCCTCCCTATATTTGGAGTTCAACCTAATCAACTGGGCATAAAATATTAAGGTGTTATAGTTGGTATCAGAGCAACCAAATTCTAGTGTCTTCAAAATTTGTGTTATGTCCGTTCCATTTTTGAATGTCCATTAGTGACCGTCGTAGAGTTTCGCAATCTTGTGTTATGATGATGCGCCGTAGATATTATCGGTTGGCATTTGAGAGATGGCGAAACTCAAGGAGCATTCGAGTATAGAGGAGCATGATAATTAAGATCATTAAGAGTTAGTGATTAAGGATATAAATAGTGATTGGACAAAGGTGTTCACCACAACTATGAGGATGATTATGTGAGTTATCATATTTTAGGTAAGGTTTACAACTTAGATATTTCGAAGGCAAGAGTAGTGAATATGTTTCATGCTGAGCCGATTTTATAACATAAAATAATTTGAGTTCTTAAGGAGACTATTAGAGATTTGGGTTCTGCCAATGATGATATGTATTATGATGGTAATTATGTATAATAGAATGCCCTTATGAGATTTTGAGCACCTGAAAGAGGTATCATGAATCGTTTCATTTTAGAAAGATGAGAAGATAGTGATGATGAGTTTATTCGTGGTTAATTACCATGAGATAGTGAGTTTGTGGTTGGCAAATATTCAAGTAAGGTTGATATATATAGTTAAACCCACATGTGATTAGGGGTAAATGTGAGAAGTTTTGATCTAGAAGTATGGTCACTGTGTGGTTGCAAAGAATGAGTTGGGCCTAACTAAGAATCATTTGATAGTACACCTAACTAGGAATCATTTGACCTAGAAGTAGGCTCACTGCGAGGAAATGATAGG